>CM031238.1:856942946-857642946 GCA_018340775.1 Taxus wallichiana var. yunnanensis
ATAATCACATGATAAGACTTGGATATTTAAAATATGACCAACATTTATATAATAGATATATTAAAAATAGTAACATAAACATATAATCGTCTTTTATATATTTAGTTCATAATATATAAATATAGCATTATTTTGTATTTTCGAGAGGCAATATTGAAAAATTACTTGTCTCCTAAAAATTGTTTAACAGGCATGGATGACCATCAAATTTAAACCCCTTCTTACCCAAAAAAATATTTCCATCTTCCTCAATTGTCTAACCCTGCAAGACATGGTCTTTACATTCAAAATTTTTGCGGATTTTCACAACACTTCAACTTATATTTTGGGTTGTGAGGATTTCCATTGTCAAGAGGTTTCAATAGCACCAGATCCTTCTCATTTCTATCCATGACAAAAAAATTACAAAAACAAGGTTTTCAAAGTTTAATTAATTATATTTGCCAAAATATCATGCAAATTCAAAGGAAAAACTTTGTTTTTCCTTACTTGTGGAAAATCGGTTCCAAATTGAAGTCCACTACATGGATAAACTCTTTGCCACACACTGTAGAGTAGTACAAAAGTACCTCCTCTAGCTCAAAATTTTTTTCTTCCTTATTGGGGTATTCTAGGGTTTAAGGAAACCGTAGGGAAGACTGTAAGAGGTTCCACCATTTCATCGATAAACCAACTAATTGTTGGTACTCCACAGAATGATCAATGTACTAGGATTTAACACATAGCTTCCATTTGGACCTCATGATGTGACATTCATTCTATCTAGACATATAGGAATAAAAATGACCTCCTTGTCAAAAAAGAAAAGATGTTAGTTTGCAAACCCCGCCGATTGGTCTAAAATAGCAAAATCCTTCTCAAAAAACACCATCAAATTGAAATTCTCTGACTCTCTCTCTCTCTCTCTCTCTCTCTCTCTCTCTCTCTCTCTCTCTCTCTCTCTCTCTCTCTCTCTCTCTCTCTCTCTCTCTCTCTCTCTCTCTATATATATATATATATATATATATATATATATATATATATATATATATATATATATATATAATTTAACAAATCACAAAATTTCTTAATGTTAGCAACAAAATTTGTTAAATAACAAATGACTCCACTATAATCACACCTTTATAAAACCTTTCTATAATATAATGTTTTAGCTAAATTTTATCACAGATTTTGAGGTTCCAAATAATGTCCAATGTTTCCAATACTCAAAGAGAGCAATGTTGCCTCTTTTTGTAAATTGTCTTTTCATTGTGCCCAGGCTTAGACATTCATCAAGGCTAAGGAGAACAACTTTCATGCAAACATGTAAATGAGTTTTTATAAGCAAGTTGATGCACGACATTACATAAGTGTCATAATCTAAATAAAATATTTCTTTGATGAAAAAAATAATTGTCTTTCACATGTTTGTGCATTTATTCACCCAAAAAATTCCCTCTAGTTAGTCGTTGATTGAGATATTTTCCACCATCCAATTTTTTTCAGAGTTTTCAACGCAAGTCTTGCGTAGACAATGCCTATTGACATAAAAATAGTGCATTTAGTCATATTACTAGCAATCACACGCGAAGGGTGCAATGAAAATACTAAAGGGGACACATCAAAGAAGTTAAACTTAAGGGAGAAAAACATTATAGGAGGAAGAGGGGTGATGAAGAAGGGTTTGAGGAAAGAGAAGTCCAAGGGTGGAGAAAAATTTGGTGGAACGTATGTGGAACTCTTTCTTATTAAGACTAAGCACATATAAACCACATGCCATTTTTGTCAATCGTTTAAAGGAGAAAGGGGGTGTGGTGTAATTTTTTATTTGCAAGGTTGGTCCTTTTGATTTTTGGGTAGTTACAAAACACATTAATTTAAGGGGAACTCACTTAAATGTGTGTTTTGGGACACTTTAGAGGTAAGGATATGTGGAGTGAACTCAGCATCCCATGGTGAGTTAATGTAGTAGTTGACTTTGATAACCACAAAACATGGGCAGTCAGGTGGTTTGCACCATCTTTATAGACCATTATCTAGGCCATTTTCCATGCTTACCCAAGAAATTGTGTGTGTGTGTGTGTGTGTGTGTGTGTGTGTGTGTGTGTGACAAGAGTTTTCCTTATGGATTTATAGTTGATACCGAATTCTCAACATTCAAGGTTTTTAACACACAAAAATTTTGAAACATTGTCACATGTATCTATATCAAGAAAGGTTTTCAATACCATTGTTCTTTCGTCAACTTCACCACTACAAGTCATGTTATTGTAAAGGTTTGAGCACACAACCTAACACTATTCTTATATAGTGATTACCTTATTAGCTTAGTCGACAAATAGAGGATAACACTAATTAGTCTTTGAGTGTCATCCATTGGTGTACTACTTGGAGAGGTAGGTTGGTCACATCGCAAAGTCTCCTTCACCATTTCTAGTAGAAAAGAAAATGTGCATGTGTTTGAATTCCAAACTGTGCATATGTTAGACATGAAAACTTTGTGTTTATGGTTTCTTTTGTCATTGATTTCATGCACATTTGCAATTAGGGTTTCTCTTTAGTGATTAAGAAAGAAATTATGGTTTCCCTCATCAACCATATTGATGACACCTTTCATCAATGATCACTAGTACAAAACCTCACCTGTCCATTTCCTTGACACGTTTCAAAAATAACCATTGAGACTCCCATTTAGAGATTCCTATTGTCGTAATTAATGTTTAAGACATGGAAAAAGAGTAGAGTTATTTTTTTGTACACTCTTGCGTCCTCCTTCAATGCTCTAGCTCATCCAAGGTTATAAATATGGAATTCTTCAGTTTAAAAATTACAATCTGGTTGATCAGTTTGAATATTATAGTTTAGGGGTTTTAAGATTATAGTTCAATTTATTTATCATGGGGCTTTATATTAATGGTGTGAGCCTTCACAGATCTATTTTTTATTTTCCCACTACTAAGGCACAAAAATATGGTGTCTCCAACAAAAAAATGCTTGCCACTCAATAACATTTAACAATAAAAATGCCAACACACATGACGGATTGGAATTTTTTATGAAAGATGAATTCTTTGGAATTTTTAAAAAGAAAATTCATTTTCACATCCCCACATTCACGAGCCACATTTTACATACCGAGAAAATTTGGGTGATCATTAATGAAGGTGAATATTAGATTAACAAATATATACATGGCATTCGAAAGTGTAAACAATAATGAAGAGATGCCATTGAGGTGGTGATAAAGAAAAGGAGACACAAGCCCAATAGTGAATAAGATATTTTCAGTGAACTCAAAGAAGATGCAACTTATGAATCATGGAGGAAGAGGATAAATTCAAATTAGTTATAAGCCAACCAAAGGTATGCATAAACAAATCTAAAAGTGGGAGAGTTGACAGTGTGAATACTTGAATTGAGTAGAGGATCAAAGAGGGTTGTGAACCGAGCAATGGTGGAAGCTTTAAATGAGACATCAAGTCGTGCTAACGTGGTATCAAACACAGAGAGTTGTTTATTTATTTTTTACTGACTCTGGAAGTTGTTTCTCTTTGGTATTTTTATAAGAATAGAAGAAGAAATGCTCCCATCTCCACCCACACTACCTCTACCAAGAAACCTACAATAGTTGAATAATGATACTTTTCATTCAACCTTAAATGATATGAGTAGGTTTTATGGTCCAGTCATGACTCTCTGGATGGGAAAATCCCATCTTGTAGTCATCACTGACCAATTTAAGATTTAAGAGGTCATGGTAAACTAGGATTTTAATTTCATAGGTCATCTATAAATGCCTAAAAATGATTTATCTTGGTCAATCAACAAACCAACATGACCTATGAATGCAATGACCATTGGATTAAAATCAGAAAATTCTTCACAACAATGTTATCATCCCCTTCCACATTGCAAGCCACAACTCTTTACAACCTCAAACACAAGCTTGGAAATTTAATACAACGGGTCCTGTCAATTTAAATGTATTGATGTCTACATTGTTCAACAATAAACATGCATAGTTGTGCTAACACCATGCATAAATAACGAAATGGATTTTTGATGTACGTGAATGGTGCAATGGATATGCCTATAGGGAGAAACAAAGGAGAGATTTTGCAGGAGGACGCGGGGTGACGAGGAAAGAGATATTTAGAGAGAATAATTATAGGGGGAGGGAAAATGTTAGAGGGAAAGTATGTGATCCTCCAAAGAGGAAGGGATTGTAAACTAATGTAGCCTAGAATTCACTGCAAATAACCCAAGGCACCCTGACACATCACTCAACCAAAACTGAGTGCTCACCCGAAGCGCACAAGGGTACTAGGTCCCTCTTTAGAGTTGCTTTTCTAGAATGTTAGCATGATAGAATATGTATATATCCATATTTATAACATATAATAAATAATCCACAATGGCATAAGCTAGATCTAGATCTAAACCATATGAAAGATTGACTAAAAATGATTATAATGAGATTTACCATGCAAGAACCATATTTAGTCACATCTAACACCAATATCCAACCAATATGATCCATTATATTAAATAATACAAAACACATAAGCTTCATACATCATAGTAATGTCATCATGAGTCATGTGCGCAAACAAAACCAACAACATAACTCTACAATAATCGGGGATCTCTAAACCATGAAAATCGATAAATATATATAGGGGTGGGGACTTTCCCTTCACCACCTATGCACCTTCAAAAATAGGTTGCATACTAATAATAGCCATGCGCCTTTACAAGGGAATACAAAAGCATGCAACTGCTAATAATAGATCTTCTATTGTTAACTCTAAGAATATATCCTAGTATTAGAATAAGAATATGTATGGTGCTCGAACTGATGCAAAACCAAAATAGCCTTGCATGAACTGAAAGTCTTCATATATTTACGTGTTCAACATTCTATCTCCAAAAATAACCCAAATATGTAAAAGTGGCTATGTCATGTGTACACTTGTCCTAGGCACACACTGTCTTCTACTATAGTTCTATGTCCTTCTAGGCGCCATGTGTCTGTGCGCCCAATCCTTATGCACTTTCATACTTGAACTATCTTTTATCTACTCAACATTACCCCACACTAAATGCATTTCCACCCCGGTAATGGGTAATCTTAACTTATCTCTCTAAAGTAAATAATAATGAATGAAATAATGAAGATTTGTTCAAATAAAAGAATGAGATATCATTCAAGTGCTCTCATCTACAACAAGTAGTATTACTTCTGGATACTCATTCTTAACTTCTACCTCCAATTCCTGCCAATCGCTTAAGGCCTCACCTGTTTGGTTTAGGATATCTGTGACTATGGCATCTAGCTCATCTTGTGTCATGTTCTCTTTTTCATTCGTAAGATTCTACAAATATTTTCCATACTAGAAATCATGCCCTCCATATAGTCCATCTTCCCAAAGCAATCTAGTTGCCTATCTCCTTTAACCTATTTTCATGTGGTTCTTGGGCACTTGTAAGCACTTTGTGCTTCTCTTCCACCAAAGAAAGTCTCTCCACGCACCCAAGTGTCTCATTCTTCATGGCTTTGAGGACTTCATTATCTTTTGCAATTTTTCTCGTCCTACGATTACATCTGTGCCGTGCACATGTTCAAGGCTTGATTTGCCTTCTTCAATTCATCTCTCAAGGCTTATAACAACGAATCATAACTTGTAATTTTTCTGGAAATGGTGGCTTTTACCCTTGCTACTTCCTCGGCAGGGTCTTTAGGTGTGGGCATACATACGGGACCTTCCTCTATGACCAATTTTACAAGTGTGCATATATAGTGCATTACAAAAGGAATTTTTTCTAGGAACTTGAGATTCCAGATGTGTCCTTACCTTAATAATATCATTGCCAATCTCCTCAACCATACTAATCAAGGCTTCCATTTTGCCTTAGTCCTTTCCTTCTCTGTTATGAGGCACTTTATTTCTGCATCCCTATCCTTGTTGTCATCCATATGTGCCCTAATTATTGTCACTTTGTCTATGTTCCTACGTGCAACTTCTGTAGATACCTTTACCAAGGCATTGCTCACTTGTTCATCCGACATAATAGTTGGCTTAACATTTACGTGCTAGATTTGGGGTGCTTTCTTCATTCTACGCGAGATGCATGATTCTTCGCACATGTCAAAATCAGGCTCATCCATATGAGTCTGCATTGACCATGAAAACTACTTCGTGTGCACGTGCTTTCCATCTCTGCATCCATTAACTCCCAACCATACAAGTCCTTAGCTTCCACAATACTCTGGAAGCACGCGCGTATGATCTTGCTGGTATCATCCACATATCCAACCATGGGAGTCACATAGTCTTTGCCTTCTTTTTCCTCCCTTGTTATTTTTCCCTTAGGAACCTGGGCACCTGAATCCAGAATCGGGCCTTCTCCCTTTGTGCTTCTATTTCTTTCAAATTTCCTCCTACTCATTCTTCATCTCCTCATCACGAGGCTCCTCTATATCCTCAGGCTGCACTGGTGTACCTGACACACTTTCTCTGAACTCATCCTCCTCTTCATCCTTAAGCTTTAGCTTGCGCATTCTCTTCTTCTTTGGCTCTACTTTCTATGGTGAAATCCTTGACGGCCTTGTCAAAGGCCGTGAGACCATGTGCCCTAAACCCTTGTGCTCCAACACTTTCTTGAACTAGGGCTCTTCTAATGTTCACTCCACATTGATTTCCATTATGTTTGTCTCAAACACTTCATCCTCTTTCTCCTGTGATGGGGGTGTCACCTCACACTCTTTCTTTTCTCCATTCATAGGTTGTCTTTTGCCCCTATGGTCCAACCCACCACTATCTTCATGAAGTTATTCTTCTTCTTCATCCTAAATGGGTGAAGTAGGATTTTTAGCTACCAACGTGCCAACTGTGTGCTTCCCTTTAGGTGGGCTTGCAGTTTGAACTCATTCTCTACATATTTTCCATTCTCCAGCCTAGGCTTAAGCTGAAGGTATACCAATGTTGCTCCATTGTCACCTATTTCCAAACTCATAGGATTCATAGCTATATCATCTGAAATGTATCTTTCAATATAAGTAGACTTACCAGGATAGACATAAGTCTTTCGCAGAGTGTGATAGTCACATTCCACCTTATCAACATTATATATTAACTTGCGTGTCTGAGAGTTTGTGGACAACTTCCTAAAAGAACCACGTGGTGAAAACATAGGGTAGTTTGCACCAAGGACTCCATGTCCCATCCTTCATCGTAAAACATGCGATGCAAAAGTGTTGATAGATTGTAAACTATACCAAATTTCCTACCACTATGGGAAACTCCTTAGGTATCCTCCACTCTTCCTCAAACGCAACGCATGGATTTATGCATACCACATTTCTACCCTTGGTTTGAACAGGCCACTCATTTTCCCCTCACAAAGATACTTCTTGAATCTCTCTGCAAGAGATTTATTTTCTGTAGGGTACTCCCATATTTTGTTCTTTGGCCCATTGGGCACTCCAATCTCCATAAACACAAGGGACAATAGAATAGTGCCAAAGCTAATTTTCTCACCTATACACGCCTCTTCAATGATCATCTCAAAGAATGTATCTAGCCAAGTTATAGGTCTCCCCTTGTGATATTTTCTTTGCAACATGTAGCCATAAAGTGTTCACCTATGACCATCTCTCCTGGTCATTCAATTTTGTCAACAAGTGTGAGGCTGCATATATGACCAAATACTTCCTTAACTTGTAAATATCCATACCATGCCCACCTTTTGTATAACCCAACTCCTTGTTGGTTGCTACAATTGTTTCTTTATCAGTTAGGTCGCTACTCACCTCTAGTGCCTATGCTTTTCAAACCCGTCAAAGTGTTGATCAAGGGTGTGGTGATCCTCATTCATCACCTAGAAAAATAGAAAAAGTCCTCATGGACTCTACTCATTAGCCACTAGTATAACTATTCTCGGATTTCTGAAATAAGGAAGTTCGTACAACTGTAAAAACCATACCTTTCTTAGGATTTTCTCCCCAGCATCGTTATTTAGGGGCATGCCATTTGTTGTTTGATTATTTGTCTTTTTATTCAATAAAGCATCCAAATCCTCCTTGTTATCAATTGTCATATGGTTGTAATCACTAAATTTGCTTTGACGTACATGGGAATCCCAATCATGACCCATGATCACTTCCTCTGGGTATTGCATTTCTAGAAAATGATTTTCAGGAGCGTCCTCTGTCTCAATTTTGACCTCCTTTTGTTTCTTCTCCCTCGTTACCACTCTCGGTGCTCTCTTGGGTGTCATTTCAATCAAAAAGATATGTTCTCTTACCTCCCTCGAGCTCAGAACTCGTAGTTCCTTATTCCTAGATCAAACTCAAACCATGGTCATCAATCTCCTTTCCCGCATGCCTTCACCTTGCTCAAACACTTCAACAAATGGAGCGTAATAGTTCCTCATGCACATATCTGACCAATATAATCAGTTCGTAGCTCTCCACTCTTCACAATCATCTTAGATAGCTCGCTCGGAAACAACTCACTCAATAATTGGTAATTGCAAAGGTAACAATGACCGACAACCCTTCCTTATATAGATTTTTAAAAGTTGTTGTATTTATTGCTTAATAAATTTGGTCTAGATTATTAGAAATAATCTAACACAATATCATAAAAACACATAATATAAATTCATCCAAGACAATTTATTCATTGATAGAGAGTTACATATATAGATCAATTAACCCCTACAATGGTGGAGTAAAACATGATCTTCAATCCCTCATATCTCTCTCCATGAATCTCTCAGTCTTATCCCCTAATATCTCACACACCAAAATAGCTACGTGAGTTGTTCTCACAACTCACCAATAATTAAAATATTACAACTATATTATTAATATGAGTTCTATAAACTCATTATTAATAATATTACAATTTATTTAATAATGTTACACAATATTTTGGTAACATTCACTCCCCTATTGTTAACATTATTAACTCCCAATATACACTCCCCTAATTTTGACATGGTAAAAGAAACCTTCACACACTTATCTGCAGTATGCTCATCCATGTGGCATGTTCAGCTTGGCTCACGACCTTGATCAAAAGAAAGGCTCTCTCCTTCCATGGTTTTAAACAGGTTTACCACAAACCTTGACGTGACAGGAACCATCAACTATTCACCTCATGTGGTTTTCTAGATATTCCACAAACCTTTTCAAGATCCATGAACTGACTTACATTGGTGCTTCTGATCTTCTGCAATGTTCTGACATCAAGGGAAAATGTAAGAAATATAGCTCATGCAGGAGCTCACTTATTACAATAGTTGAACAGTATGATCCATCTGTTCTTAATTGCAGAAAGAAAACACACAACTGAAATAAAATGTCACAACAACATTGTGTGGCCCCGTCATTGCCATGGGATGACAAAAAGGTCACCGATTGACCTCCTTCCTTCGATGCCTCCTTCCTCCATCTTGAGTCCAAACAATTTCTATTTGAGAGATACTATTGCGCTTCCTGTTTGGGATCCAAAATCTTGTTCAATGTAGTCCATATGACATTTGAAATTTTTGATAAGTCTATATGATGCAAGTAAGCATCAGATAATCCTAGGCCAATAATTGTTGTAGCTTTTTGATCCTTGCTTTCCCATTTGGTGGCTTCATTTGCATCAGTTGGTTTTGGTATTTTTTTTTGGATTGAGGGTAAATTGAGGGTGTTTGAAAGGACCCACATCCTTGTACACATGAGGATTTTAGAGAGGATCCACAACCTGGTTACAATGAAGGGGACCACTTATTAGGAACCCAATTGAAGCAACCATGAAACCGAAGTGAAGATGCAGCGACCGTCGACACGACCGCAGTGAGTGGGACAACTTAGAACAGCTACCAGCGTCGGCAGCGAGAGGAGCAGCCACCGTATCGGTGAAGAAGCGAGCAGCCACAAGTGTCGCGGAACGAGAGGAGCAGCCACGACCACGCAAAGTGAGAGGAGCAAAGAACCGTGAGCGAGCAGCCACCAAACCGCGCGGCGAGAGGAGAAGGAGCCACCAGTGTCGACAACGAGAGGAGCAGCCCATCTAGCGTCCAAAGAATGAGGAGTAAACACCAAAGTGTCAAAGACGAGTAGAGATGTTGCCTCTAGCGGTGAAACCACCTCCGAGGAGGATCGTGCCTCGGGGGATTTGAAACCGGGTGGGCAAGCACACAACCATGTGACTTGACCGCACCACTCCCACCCCATCGGCTAAAGTGGTTTTGGGATAACTCTCGTGCCGCAATGCCAGACATGCCTCATCACATTGAACACAAGATTCATGCCTGACCCCGACCCCCGTCGCATTGAACACCGAGCCGGCTTGGACACCACGTCGAGAGACCACCTCCGCCACCGAAGCAGCTGACCCGCTTGGAACTGCCTAGCCGAGTAATGACGAGCTATAGAGGTGGCCACCTGGGAATGGACCCCGAGACCTCCCACATATAGCCCACATTCCCCACCGCTAGGGTAAACCAGACGGGCTTGAAAATTTAGGCTAGGGATGTACCCCCTAGGCGACATGCAAATACCCCACTCCACATGCCACGAGTAAACCAGGATATGAAATCCACGGGGTTGGGTTCAACTCGGGTTTGGCTCTACGGGCTAAGCACCCCACCAGCTCACCACAGGTCATCCCTTGGGTGAAGTTGGTTTTGGTATTTTACCATAGGCTATTTCCCACAATTCTTTGTTAATTAACAATAATTGGGTTCGAAATTGCTAGGTATGGAAATCTTTACCTTCAAAATTTTCAATATGACTTAATTTTTCCATTATGGGTGTCAAACTCAGTCGAAAATGCACCCTTACAATAAACTAAAAAAATGAAAATAAAATTTTATGAAATTTTATTTTTGATTGATAGCAGATAACATATGATCAATGCAAAGAGCTCAAAAAAACACACATTAAAAAAAAACATCATCTTAATCTGAGTTACCAGCAGAAATTTATGGCAACTACAAATTTTAAATCCAACATCTTTCCGGACCCCTTTCCAAAAATGGAATTTTTTTCTATCCTTGTGTTTTTTTTACTAAATCCAAAAATGGAAAAAATGGATAACTCACGATTTTTTGTTCCTGCATACGATACCTTCACCGCTCAAGGAACTCACTTTCCACAATTGGATGATTTTTCAAGGAACTCGCATCGCAGATCTGGGCACGTCCATGTGTAAATTCAGCGTAAATGGGTGAAGTCCAGAATAGAAAACGTGGATGAATGGAACTACACGAGTCCACACTTTAAAAAAACTCAATTGCACAATGATGAATGCAAATTTGTTAGCCAAGTGCAAAACTACGGAACAGAACACAAGCTTACATGTACAGATAACCTCCTAGTCATGCATGTAGTAACAAAGACTTGGATCCTTCACAAATATGTATGGAATGCTTGACTCTCATTGCTGGTCACAAGAACCCTGGTGCTCTGATACCAAATAATAAATTTGGTCCAGATTATTAGAAATAATCTAACACAATATCATAAAAACACATAATATAAAATTCATCCGGGACAATTTATTCATTGATAGAGAGTTACATATATAGATCAATTAACCCCTACAATGGTGGAGTCAAACATGATCTTCAATCCCTCATATCTCTCTCCATGAATCTCTCAGTCTTATCCCCTAATATCTCACACACCAAAATAGCTACGTGAGTTGTTCTCACAACTCACCAATAATTAAAACTATTACAACTATATTATTAATATGAGTTCTATAAACTCATTATTAATAATATTACTGCTTATTTAATAATGTTACATAATATTTTGGTAACATTTCTCCTTTTTTTTTATTGGCAAATAGTTTTTGAAAGGGACTATACCCTTGTACATGAAGGCTCAAAAGCCAAGATTAAAACATGGAAGCCCTACAAGCAGAAAACAATCTGCTCAGAAAAGTACCAACATCCAGCAACAATTCAGCAAAAAAATAGCTGAAAAACAACAATCACCTGCAATAAGATCACAAAGACTGCAAGCGGAACCAAAACCACTATTTGAAAAAGACAAGGGACAATGTAGAACAACCGAACACCAAAAGAGAGATGAATCATCGAGGTGGAGAAGTGTCATTCTTTAAAATAAACTTTTTCTTTTTACGGACAGTTACCCAACCTGATGATGCCTCCACGAATGGAGGGTTAGAAAAAGGAGAATTTTCCATAGTAGCAAAGTTCCAACTGAAACAACATCATTGTTTTCATGAGACAATTTCTCCTTGCTGTCAACAACTAAATGAGATAAATTTGCTGCAATTTCCTTTCTATCGGCAATAGGATTTTCCGATAAAGGGGTTTCAGGGACAAAGTCAGATTCAACCTCAGCATTTGAAATTGCTTCAAGGTCCTCTTTTGCATCGAAAACCAAATGTTCCGGGCGGGCATCCTTCCACCAACTGCGTTTCTCATGCTGGCGTTTTGCCAACCCACAAGCAATAGAGGTATGACCAAGACAGAAACATCTTCTACATCGAAATGGAAGACCTTCGTAATCTAAAGGTTGTGACCAAGTTCTGCTTTGCACCCTGAGATCAATGGTTGCAGGGAGGTTTTTAGCCGTATCAAGTTCCACCAATATCCGAGCATAGGTAGTGTGGGTGTATTCAGCAGTTTGAGAATCTATAAAAAGAGTAGTTCCCAAGGTGTTTCCAATAGATTTCAAACATTCACTGCTCCGAATTGGAGGGGTAATTGGGGCAGTCGATCGATCCAAACAGTTTGCATGAAAAAGACTCAGTGAGCGGGTTAAAAGAGGGGAACCAGGGTTTAATGACCAGGTACTTAGATTGGCAAACCCAAAGCTTGGAAGCTATGGAGTTTTTATCAGCTATTGCAGAAAAAGTCACAATGAAGATACCTTTAGCACACGGATATAAGTCTAACCTCCCAGCGAGCAAAGGAGTCCAGTGCTTGGAAATCCATGCATGTAGGTCAGGAAGGCTGGGCCAGAGTCCTCCGAATCTGCAGATCAGAGCATGTTCCTGATAGTATTTTTCAGTTGTAATGACCTCCTCCCCAAATGTTATGCATGGGGTATTGTCTGCAGGCTTCAAAGGAGAATCCTTGCCCCTTAATGCTTCCTTGAAAGAGGTTACAGTGTGGCCTTGAATAGATGCGCCTTGGCCAGTCCCGTCTAGAGCGTGGTGAACTCCCAGCACAGGTGCCCCTTCCCCACCAGAGGGAGCCTGACCGGTAAATGTGCCGCCGTCCTCAGAGGATGCAAAAGTGAGATTAATCCAAGATAGGGTCGAGTCCTCGTGATCAGCCTCCAAAGTCTTGCCGCCTCCAACTGCAGGTTGAAAGGGTCACATTACAGTCTTACGCGTAGGAAACGAATCACGAGCCTGACCATCACCAGGGGAGGAAGGAGATCCACTGTCCACCCTGGCCCTGTCGCATCCCATGGAATCCATACCCACAGCCGCATTGCCATCCCGTCCAGGAGCAGAGCCGCCGCCATGGACGTGACTAGGGTTAGAGATGCATCGGGTAGCGACCATGGGGCGATCGGGTTACATCGGAGAACATTGATCGGGTTACGAATCGGGGTGATAATGTAACATTTATCCTTCACCTACCACTAATCCTAACATTAATTCATCATTTGTCAACTTTTCGTGCTACTCATCTCCGCACCACGCTCATAACCTTCGACGTGCCTTATACTTCTAGGCTAGAGACCTCCTTCCGAGCGCCCACATGCACCAAATTACTTTTCCACTACACCTTCTTCCAAGTAGTTTCCAATGTTACAGCCTACCTCACGTTATATTGTGCGTCCATTTTTCCATCTGTGGTCTTCATTTAGGAGTATTTTTTCTATTTTTACCCTTCCAAAATCACCGCACAAAAGTTTCCTTATGCATACCCATCTTCATATGAAAATCAACTATATCCAACTTGGTAATGAACCCTGTATAAAAACCACCCCACACTAAGGGTATGCACAGTCCTCTGCGCATAAAAAAACTTAAATTGTAATCATCTTCTGGCACGCAAGTGCACTTATTACATAAAACATTGAACTAAATTGACAAAGCATAACAACGATGAAGGAAACACACATAAAGGAAATGTATTAATGGAAACCTAATCTAAGTGGCAATAGCCTTATTACAAACACCAAGAAGAATTATTTATAGTAGGGCTTCACCTACTCTTGTTGAAGTAATCAGGAAACCGTGTTCCATCCAATGCCTCTAACTGACAAGTGCCTGAATCAAGTATATAAGTGATAACATATGGTCCCAACCAATGCACCTTTAGCTTTCCAGGATGGTCCTAACCTAAAGCTTCTTGTCCTTAATGTTCCTGTCATGCCATGCCTTCTTCCATGTTTTTCTTTCTTTTTTACTCCATCATGCTATGGTGCACCTTTCATCTAGCTGCATCAACTTGTCAATTCATTCTTCAAATGCTTTCTCATCAGAATACACAAAGAAGGTAACATAAATTCCATGGGAGAACTACCTCTATGCCAAACACCAACTGAAAGGGTGTTTCTTTATTCAACCTCTTGTAGGTTGTCCTATACGCCCAAAGTACCGCAGAAACCTTGTCATCCCAATCTCTCCTTCCAACATCACAAATTTTTGTCAAGGTATGGCTCAATATTTTGTTGAAGGCCTCAACAGTTCCATTTTCTTGAGGGTGATAAGGGGTTGTCCTATGGTGTGCAACCATGAATTCATCCAATAATATTCTCGATAGTCTCATTAAGGAAATGAGTACCCCTATCACTTGTCAAACTTAAAGGGTAGCCATACCTGCTAATAATATTTTCCCACGAAACCTTGTTGTTATAGTTGCAGTGCAATCCTTTGTAGGCATCGCTTCTTCCCACCTTGTAAGATAATCTATACAAGTTATAATATAGCATGATCATGTCATGTGCGTGGCTAGGGAAATAGGGCCCATAAAGTCAACTGACCACTTCTCAAAAGGTTCTGCACTAGTAATAGGTCTCAAAGGCATTTCATCTTGTTCCCAGGATTTCCAAGGCACTGAAAATGATCACAAGCCTTACAATATGCTTTGCAATCCAAAGCCGCATTAAAGGTTACGAGCGCCCTAGGAAATAATTTGAGCAGATGCCCTTCTCACGATTTTACTTAATAAATTTTCCCATGAAGTAAATAAATAAAAGCTACTTGCATTATAGTCTTTAAAAAATTGTATCAGGATGATAATAAATCAAAAATTTATAGATATTTTCATACAAAAAGAAAAAGAAATCCTATAAACAAAAGAGAATTAATCTTAGGAGGTGCTAAAAATACAAAAATATAACTTTTTATAAAAGGTTGCTTACAAGTCCAATTTACCAATATCAAATAGATGATCATAGTGAAACGTAAACAAAGTACCATTGTTTTGTGAAAGTGATATTTAGACCAAGCCCACCAATTCCTCCATAAAAATAGTAGACATTTCCCCCAAAAAAGTAATAGAGAATTCAATACTCATTTCCCTCAATTATATTCACCTCTATTGGATATACAAGTGACATTATAAAAATACATGAATCTTTTCCTAGAAAATATTACACACCTCAATTATCTTGAGATAAACTCGAGAATGTGTATCAATAACAACAAAATCATATGAGCTCAAAAATATACCATATTTATTTATACTTGCAAAAATGTTATATTGTTTTGTTATAGGGTTCACAAATCAATCAATCATGCTCAAACATGCAAATCATATTACCGCTAAATCACTACGTAATATGTGTGTGTGTGTGATATCAATCATTTTATGCACCTGCACCGACTGGATGGAACTATTTAATTAAAAATGACCAAAAGAGAAAATCCACTTGTGGGTTCTTATTTGATATATTCGTCGGGTTATCTAACATGGAATCGACCCCATGTTCTAGAAGGAAAAATAATCCGGAACAAAACATGGTTTTAGATATAAAGTGAAGCCAAGATAGACCCCGTATGCATGAAATTTATGTGACTATATAATAATATCAATAAATGCATCAATTAATATTGAATCTTTAAGTAAATCATTGTAATGGTAAGTTCTAAAAATAACTAACAATAAGGGGAATATTTGGATTTAGGATCCCTCTAAATTTTGGTGCCCTAAGCAACTGACTAGTTTTCCTAGGGCTTATCCTCCCTTATTGCAATTCTTGTACAATGTTTCCCACCATAAACCAGCTAGTAGAATCTTGTGCGTGGTGACATCCCTTGCATAGTGTCCATTTGCAATACCGCCATGATCCTCTGCCATAATTTTGTCTTGCTCATGCTCAAGTACACACCGGCACAAAACTTCATCACACCTAACTTGTATAAGTCTCCACTGATCAACATGTAAGGCATGACATGAATAACAAGTTGTTTCTTTTCTAAAGCCTTCATTCCTCGGCGCCACACATGTGCATAAAAAGACAACAATATCCTCCAAGTCCGAGGGTGTGTGGTTCAACCTGAACAACTATGCATCTGGCATTGTGTCCTCAATGCTCTGTGCATCCTCTCCTGATTGAATCCTTGACAAATGGTCTGGACCAGAATTGCTCTTACTTGGCTTAACCACCACTGTAAAATTGAATTCTTGAAACAATAGAACCCAACAACATATGCACCCCTGTAAAATGAGCTTATTTACTAAGTACTTCAATGCCATGTGATCTTTATAAAAGATGAATGGTGTAGCCACCACTTATTGTTGGATATTATGGAGTGCGTAGATCGAAAACAAGGCCTCACGCTTTATCGTTGTATAATTATGTTCTGCTGGAGTCAAATTTATGCTAGCAAAGTAGATAGGATGATCAACAATCCCTTCTCTAGGCTGAGATAATATGAAACCAATGGCCATGCCAGAGGCATATACATGAACGTGAAAAGGCTTAGACCATGAAGGAAAACACAAAATAGGTGTTGTAGTTAGCCTTTCCTTCAGTGTGTTAAATGCGTGTTGATGTGCCTCACCCCAATAGAACTTTCCTTTTCCCCTGAGTAACTCTTATAAGAGCACGACGATCTTGACATATCCCTTTATAAAAATTTTGTAATAACTTGTGTGCCCCAAGAATCTACAAACCTCGCTCTTGATAATAGGATCTTCTAAGCCTAAAATAACAACTACCTTAGCAAGATCCACTAGCAAGCCTTCTTTACAGATGATATGTCCCAAAAAAATTCCAAAGGGTGTGGAAAATATACACTTCTTAATGTTCAAGGAGATGCTCAACTGTCGGCACCTCTTGAACATCAACCTCAAATTATCATAGAGATCTTTCATGAGCCCATAGACTGTCTAATCATCCAGATACATCTGTAAGAACTTGTGAATAAAATCTGGAACACTTGTATAACTATGTACGAAAATATTGCAGGCACATTCTTTAATCCAAAGGGCATAACCGTGTATGTGAAAAATCCCCACTCGGTGGTGAAAGTTATCTTCTCTTGATATTTTTCATCTATCCTTACCTAATGATATCTCGAGAATCCATCAATGAAGGAGTATATTTCACGTCTTGTAACACCTTCCAAGATTTCCTCCGTAAATGGTGTGGAAAAGGGGTAAATCACACATGCAACATTTAACTCCCTGTAATCCACACAAATCTTGATTCTACCATCTTTCTTGATGTTGATCACCATATGGCTCACCCATTCTAACTCCTTAATTGACACAATGATTCTAGAAATTAACATTTTGTCAATTTCTTTTTTACCTTGACGCACAAGTTTGGATTCATCCTATAAGGCCTCTTCCGAACCGGGCATGCACCTTCCTTCAACTTTATCTTCATCTCTCCCAATGATTCATGCACACCTTTCAGCTCATGATAGCCTCTGGGAACAAGTCCTAAAAGTCACGCAACAACTCAATGATTTTAGCAACTTCAGAGTCGACTCAAGAATCTCCAATAATGGCCTCCTTAGGTTTAGCATCCATTCCAATGTTCAATTTCTTGGTTTTCATAGGCTCATGGTAGGCATGTGCCTTCTCATATGCACTATCCAAGACTTCGCATGTACCCTCTGTGTGCTCAATGTACAAGTTCTCTACCTCTTCATCATCAACCATGTAGATCATCTTACCCTTTTCTCTTTCTAGGTATACATGTATAAGCAGCTTTTACATCTCTTTCTTCCTCTTCAAATCGTGTTACCAAGTCTGAGTCTCCTAACAACTCCTAAAGTAACTCTTCAGCCTTTACACTATCTCCCATAGTTAAACGCTTCATAACCTGCAATGCCTCATTCACCGAAGGTTTAGAAGAAAAGTAATCAAAGGTCTGAGTCATACCTTCAGTAAGTTCTTACTAATTTCCAGTCACCCTATTCAACTCTGCATAGACATACCATGTATGCGCATAACCTCGTAAGGTGAAATAAAACTTATGCACCCACAAAGAAGGTGGTAAAGCTTCCTACCCCACCATCTAGAGTCTCTCACACTATTGAATGTGGTGTTGAATATGATCATTACCATGAAATACACATATTTGAGTAGGTGCATTGCTTCTTATAAACTAAGTAGATAAAGCAATCCTTACTTCTCTCCACTCCAAAATATTATCCCTGTGAACCATCCACTAGCGTGCTACCATCCCACACAAAGTATATACTAACATGTTCCTTATTTCCACCTGACATTCCCATTGAACTTCTATAGCAAGTAGAAATACTTGTGGATACTTTGGTACTGACGCTACCCAAATGTTTGATACCATGTGGCTTACTGATTCAAGCAGTTGCACTTTGTACTTCACACCCAACCATTTCATAAGGGACATGTGCCCAATTATAACATGCAACACTTATATTATCACTTGTTGATTGTGCATCATCCCACTGGAGAACTCCTTCCTTTAGTGGCTCAAGCACTTCCTGATATCAAATGATGCACACATAAATTTTGTTCAAGTCTTCTTCACTTAAATGCTTTACATAAGGCATAGATTTCCCATTTGTTAGAGGTATGATGGCACGTTCTTCTTTGTTCAAAAGCTGATATACCACTTATTGAAGTGCAAGTCAACATTTTTGCATAACACCATGAGCGTCCAAGTAATGGGGAAAATTGTATGCTTCTGCAAGTGCTAAGACCTCAAAGTCCCCAAAGTGAACTTATCCCCCTCACATAGCAATGTATGCATATTTTAAAACTCCAATGGGCGTTGCCTTAGTCTGATTTTCCATGAACAACACATTAGAAGATGGTTGTAATGGAGGTCTTCCCATTTGAACCCACACATCCAAAGTAAGTACATTCACTTCCACGCCTATGTCAATCAAGATGTTACTCAAAAGCCAACCATCAACAACAACATTTAGAGTAATCTCCTTGTCATAATCCAAACTATTCGGAGGAATATTAGCATGTAAAATTTGTCTCTCATTCTTAGTCCCAGTCGTGGAGCTTTTCCCTTCAACCAACTCCCCAACAAAGGAATAATGTTCTCTTGGCGCAACATCTTGCAAACTTCTTTCAAATCATCAACATCTGTCTGATGGAGATCAACTGCTTTCTTTTGTTCTAACTTCCATGACTATTCCTTCAAACATTGTATCTCACCCTATAAATTATGAATTACCTCCATGGTTTCTTGATAAACCTCCTTCAAGCATAAGGTTTGGATACTTGGCGTGCAAGACTTCCTCCTTATCAATAGTCAACATCTCGCTGCAGAGCTTCCCTGGTGCATACTACCTCAATGTGTGTAGTAATAATATTCACAAGTACCAACCTAAGATCTAGTGCTAACTTTGGCATCCATTGGTCTTCCACAACATGCTATACTCTAACCATTCTTGTGCCCTTATTTTCTTGTTTGTGTTTCTTGCTTAAGTGTTCATATAAGTCAGGACATTCTTCATAACTATGATTCTTTCCACAAAAAGAACACACAATATTTTGTGGACATTCGTGTCTGTAGTGATCAGGAGATATGCATGTATAACAAGTCCCATGAGGGAAATCACTCCTTTCGCCCCTTGACCTCGACCTCTGAATCTACCTCTATAACCTCGACCTCTACCATGGCCGCCATCATAATGCCCCTCACTGTGATCATAGTCATAATGATATCCCTTTTCCTTAGAATTATTTGCAACACCATTCTCGTCATACGCTAATATCAATGACATCATGGATCTGATCAATCAATCTGTAATCTTCAATATCATGAGTCGAGGACCTGTAAATCTTATAGTAACTAGACACATTATTTCTTATCACGCACTGCAATAATGGGAATTGGATTGAACATGGTCCAAGTGACATATCTCACAATCCAGCAACAAGGAGCACACCGATTTCTAAGGGAAACTATCCTTAGTATGCCCCTCTACTTCATAATCTATACACCAAATTCTACTGCGCATCTCATGTGCTGAATTAGCAGATAATTTCTCCAATTGTTTTGTCATTGCTGCAATTTGAGCTTCCAAGAACGGGCTCACTCTTGTGTCCACACTTCCTATTGCCTCAGCGTGCAAAGCTTACTTAAGTGCCTCACGCAGATCTGTATAATTTTTGTGTGAAAGTTCCCTCCTAAATGGCATGATCAGTCCTCCAACAAACCACTTTGTGCATGTTGGCTTGCATGGATGTCATAAGATAACTTAGACAAGAGAGTCTTGAATCGAGCATCATATTCCCAAACACTTTCAGTAGTGCCCTACTTAATGTATTTGAGCATGCTTATGATTTTCTACTCAAACTTAGGGATATAAAATTCCTTTAAGAAAGCATCCCACAACACTATATAATCCACACAAGTCTGATCAAGATCAAACATTCTGCACCAATTGTGTGCGCGTCCCTATAATGTAGTTGCAAAACTAAATTTCCTTACACTCTGGAGATATATTCCCCTTTATGTGCCACAAGTATCTCACACATGTGCACGTGCTCGGTTGCATCTTTAATGCCTATATACTCTAGAAGACGGAGAGACATCTCCATATAAATTTTTTGAGGTTAGTGTGGCCCTTGCCCACCAGATCCAAAACCTCTTGTGTTTCCTCCTGTATTTCCACCGCCTCTAGATCCACCGAGATCCTCTAGTGCTCAAGCCACCTAACCCTCTTGATCCAACCCCTCTAGTAGGTAATGGAACAGAAGATGCATTGCCATGTGTTTCAACGGTTGTGATAAAATGAATGCCCACAGCCTGCGAAGCCGTTACTTCTAGACGTGATGCCAAGGTTCTGTGCACCTATGTTTTGTGCCAACAACATGACAAATAAGATACCTCTAATAGGCCCTCCAAATAAAGTAGATCATGATTGTGCCATAAATGAATAAGCTCCCTGATTAACTTTTGAAATTGACTGAAAATTAACTCTATCTACTACAACTCGACTGCTCACACTAGCTTGTTGTTTCTTTGGTCAGTCGTAGAATCTATAAAACTATGTGCAAGGGCTAGGTCGCTAGGTAGATTCAGATGTGCATCCATGGCCCATGTTGTCTCTACCAAAGTGCACTCTCATCCGAGGTCAAGAGGGTTCCTACCATGATTTCCCAAATAGGGAAGATCCGTGATACTTTGGCTCCATGTCTTCTATGTGAGCTATGAATCCTTCACGATCCATCTCTCTCCGCAATGCGATTCTTTCTCGTGGTATCTCAATGCTTATCTAAATCCCTCTCATGTGCCTCATTGAACTTAAGCCACCTTTCTTCCCTCTATATTTTTTCCGCTAGGTCTACCATCCTTACTAAACTCGCTCCCCCCCCACGTGTGGTGGGGTTTAGTTAGTCATCGCTCTTCTGTTCCTTATCTAGGGTTATAATTAGGATCTTTATCGCTAGTGGAATACCATGCAAATACGATCCTCTAGGTTCATGTAAAAAGTTAAACTCAAAGCAACCTCTGGGAAAGAGTAAGTTGAAACTGACATACTCAAGAATATAGCTGTTCAAAACACCACAGAACTAAACATCCACAGAGCACGTCCAAATCATATATACATCATACAAGGCCTGGAATTCTTCCTGCGTCCAAACAAGCGTGTGAAACCTCCAATTCCTCTTAGATGCATAAGCAACCAACCACTCATACAACTCTATAGGAAAGATAATAAAGAACGTCTCATACAATGCATCATACAAATTCTACTCAACCCATGTGCCTACATTAAACTCGTGTCCAAAGGTCTTTGAATCTACGAGCATACTCTTCTTCCATATCTACTAACTACTCCTCAATACTAGCCAATGTCAATTTGTATGTCTTCATCACACAACATCCTGAAAAACAAATGAGAAATAGGTCCCAACAACGGAACTAATCATGTATCCTAGATTTCAATGCAAATATCCCAAGGCGTAACATATCACTCATCTAGAACTCGAGCGCTCACTTGAAGAGTGCAAGGGTACCAGGTCCCTCTTTAGAGTTGTTTGTCTAGAATGTTAGTATGATTGCATATGTATATATCCAGATTTATAATAGATAATAAATAATCCACAGTGCATAAGCTAGATCTAGATCTAAACCATATGAAAGATTGAATAAAAAATGAATATAATGAGATTTACCATGCAAGAATCGATTCAGTCACATCTAACACCAATATCCAGCCAATATGATCCATTATATTAAATACTACAAAACACTAAGCTTCATACATCATAGTAATGTCATCATGAGTCATGCGCACGAACAAAACCAACATCATAACTCTACAATAATTAGGGCTCTCTAAACCGTGCAAATCAATACATATATATAGGGGTGGGGACTTTCCCTTCACCACCTATGCACCTTCCAAAATAGGCTACATGCTAATAATAGCCATGTGCCTTTACAAAGGAATACAAAAGAATGTAACTGCTAATAATAGATCTTCTATAGTTAACTCTAAGAATAGATCCTATTATTAGACTAAGAATCTGCATGGCGCTCAAACTGATGCAAAACCCAAAATAGCCTTGTGTGAACTGCAAGTCTTCATATCTTTATGTGCTCAACACTCTATCTCCAAAAATAGCCCAGATCTATAAAAGTGGCTATGTCCTATGTACACTTGTCGTAGGTGTGTGTTATTCTACTATAGTTTTGCATCCTTCTATGTGTCATGTGTCTGCGCGCACCCAATCCTTATGCACTTTCATACTTGAACTATATTTTATCTACTCAACATAAACTATGTGAAGGACATATAGCAAAATTTGTTAACATTGAGATACATTTTCCACATCCTATATATTGTCATTCTTCCTTCCAATTGTAAATGAAAAAATGGATTCATTACTTCTACGACTATTTATGGTACACATTTTAATTCAAACATATGACTTGAATTTTTTTAGAGTGATTTTCAATAAGGGATTTGAGATTGTATGGAATTGTCATTCCAATGCGGAACCTAAAATTGTATTATGGGAAAATGATTATTGAGTATAAAAATAATGTAAATAGTCGACAACCTAAAAGCCTTGGAAAGTAGGTCATCATGTTCTTTCTTTTGGAGTCACATCTAGATGATGTATCATTTTGATTATGCTAAAATGTAATATCCTAGCCTAATCTAATGCAAGTTTGTAGTAAATAAATAAGAAATGAAATAACTGAAATACACCCAAGAAAACTAAGCAATAAAATGTATAAACCCTAATGTGCAAAGAGGGTTAGAAGAGCTTTAGCTTATTCAAATATGTTGTGGGATTGTGTCGTAGTGAAGATGGACCGAATAGGAATGGGATATTGTCACACAAGAGTTTGAGGAAATGCAGATCCAAGTGATTTGGATGGACTAGAGCACTGAAAAGGTATTGGGGCACCCGGATGCCCCGTCTGCACTTTGGGTGCCTGGTCTATGTGAGAAGTCCGGAAGCCAATTTCACATAGTCACCAAATGGTGTGAAGCCTTCGCTTCTTTTCATGTGTATGTCACACTTAGATCATTGATGTCTTCATAAACCTATGATAAATGAATCACTTGCAAAACCCCAAACAAAACATCAAAACCCTAAAAAAGAAATATGCATATGAAGGGGTCGACTATCCTCAACTACCAAATTTATGGAATTATCACTTTGAGCACTACACTACATCTCGGACCTAATGTAATTCTAGGTGTGTGTGTGTGGAATTGTTCCCTAGTTTGTTTTTGTGCCCATACTTTGTGAGTAGCAAGCAAGTACCTAGATGTAGAATGTAAATAATGTGTGCATGGAAACAATAGACTCCTTCCTATGAAGTGTGATGCAGATGAACTAGCCTTGTATGACTTGTGTTGGAGCTAGATGGATACAAATATAGCTATAGATGTCTTGATGGATGTAACCTTAGGTGATGATAGCTAGTGCATAGTGCTTGGTCCCTTATTATGATCACATAAATTTATATTTATATGATCATTCGCTCGAATTTTGTAATTAACCCTGAAAAATATGACTACCAAAAAGATAAGATACTCAAACAAATAGAAAGGACTCGTTATCCCAAATTTGCCACTCAAGGTAAATTGGATAAATTGCATGATTTTTGTAGGCTTGGAGGAACGTAAATGGTGAAAGGAAAAAAATTTGGGTTTGTGGGGTCCCCCTTTGCCTTCCTCTAACTTCCTTGTCCAAGGAAAAAATCCAAAGAGTTAGAAAAAATTGCAAATAATCCAAAAATGGCCTCTTTTAGTGTAGTGTATAAAAAGTGAAAGTTGTTGTCCCGTGCCGCACAAGTTCACACGGACAGTTAGAACTTGAAAACCCGAAACGCCGCATTCCTTTGTTTTGTGGAAAAATCAAAAAAATGTCCCGATGGTTCGCGAGACATCAAGACATCTAGGATGCGCATCACCAAAAGGGTGCAGAGTAGTTCAAATTGGTGAAATCAGATATTTTTGTCCCACACAAACTGTGGGACACAAGTATGCGTGGGACCCACAAAGGTAGAAAAGTCGATCAACAAAGCAGTGCGGCGAAAGTGGAGGTCAACGACCCTCACGGCTCGGCCAACGCCGAGACAAGCGGGACACCAAAAGATGAAATCTCCACACCAAAAGGGAATCAGAAAAAGTGGAGAGAGGAGGCCTAACTAGTCCGAGTATGCATGGGACAGAGTTCCCCGAAAACCTAATTTTTCCGAAATACCCGCAATGCAAAGAGAAATTCAACATTTGACTCCCGAACTTCAAACGGCCATAACTTTTGACCCCGAGCTCCAATTTTCATGAAATTTGAATTTCTGAACGGGCACGACGTCTCGATTTTTAATGAGGGTAGATATATTAAAATTAAGGAAATATCTCAATCTCTCGATAAATCAAATGCACAAATCCGTTAAATGACAAATGCCTCGATAGACCCCAAATAGTTGCCCACCCTCAGAAGGCCATAACTTTTGTATTTCGGACGAAATTACACAAAATTGGCACCGTTGGAATCGTGGTTCCAAGCTTGATGCACATAAATTGATAAATCTAGAATTTGATGAATAATCGATGGACATTTTTGGAAACGTGCCTAGGTTCATAACAATGTTTTTATTTGGTAGTTGGATGCATTATTGAAGCATGGGTGACATATCTCAACTCGCTGCAAGTTATGGGGCAATATGGGAGCCTTTGCAAGGAATAGAACATGATTGCACTCCATTTAATATCTTTTGCAAGTGGTTAAAGGATATATTTTGGGATTTTTATTTTTCCTCTCTCTTCTCAAATTTCTATAAATTCGAGTGTTGGGCTCATTACGTAAGAGTAGTTTTTGTGTAGTAAAACTCTATCAAAAATTGTTTTGTAAAGCCAATGTGCTGCAGACCCTTGTAGTGGACTCCTTGCATGGTGATCCAAGCCATTATGTTGTAATAGATTGGATTGTGCATACTCATGAAGCAATAGATGCAAATTTGTGGATACTTCTTCCCCTGCTATGTTTGTTTGCATTCTTCTTGCCCTTTTAAGCTTATTACAAATATATTGTGTCTACCTTATACTCTACATGGATTTATTCTCATTATGTATGTATGGAATATTGTTGTGAATGCATTTTCTAGAATGTGGAGAACTGTTATCACCCCTTCTAGTATGCACTTTGCTTCTACTTTCCACACATTGGAAGACTATTCTCACACTCTCCTTTTTTGGTGTATCACCGCTTTAGTGTAGGCTTTGTTTTCATGCAATCTCTCTCTTTGGTCCCTTAGAAAGGTTATATTAGGAAAGATAGTTTTTCCTGCATTAGAGTAGATTATGGTAGGTAGTTTAGGAGCAAGAACCAACTTTCTCTGGAGGTCTATCTCAAGTAGCAAGTCCCACAACTTGGAGATAGTACCCATGTTATCCAATCACACCATGAGCTCAAGCACACACACTTGTGAAAACCATAGGGTGTTGTGATTCGGTGATAACATGATGTAAAAAGTGAGAGTAAAGTGTAAAGAGGACAGGGGCACCTAGAGGGGACAAGGGTGCTTGATGCTAATGTCTTGGCTGGGTGCTCTAGTCCGAAAAGGTAAAACCGAAGTATGAAAAGATAAACTAAGCCAATAAAGGTGCAAGACTAAAAGTAACAATAGAAAGTGACGAAAGATGGCCAAATTCATGGGTTAATCAATAATCTTATTGCTTAGGAACCATATGAGTAGTAGTATGTAATCGAGACTAGATAAAGACTCAAAGTATGTGATTTTGCGTCTACACATTTTTAAGAACTACTTGAAAGAAAAAATGGGTGGAACCGAATTTCCCATATATTTAACATTTAAATCTATAATGTATTTTTGAAATTTCATCCAACCTAATTTCTATAACAAGTTCCCCATGTATCTAGCATCTAAATTAATGCAATCACATGCCTAATTATATCTTCATTTTGAATGTAACCTTTTCCTCCACTTACTTGGTCCACATGGAGTTGGATCTTCAACCGGCATACACCACAACCTACTTGAAATTAACATAAAATGCTAATAAATATTGTCATCATATGACATTTGGGCATGACTAAAATCAATGGTTATAATAATTCTTGATTGCAAGTGTTGTGCGGTGAAGGAAGAATGCATGCTCATTTAGTTTGCGTATATGACCAATTCTATGGATGATGGATATATGGGCTATGTGCCGAAGCTATGAAAGAGATGTGTAGTGATGACATAATTATTATTATGGAGGAGGCTCTGTAGACTCATAATTTTTTTGTATGTAGTTTTGATCCGATGCAAATGATAATAATAAAAATATTATTTAGTAAGACACGTGGAGGGTTAAGATAACAATGCACATCAATGACTAAAAAGATATGTTCGATTCAGATCTCTACCACATGTCGCTTTAGCCATGTTCACTCAAGTTTTGATACTTTACATACTCGGATAAAAACATTATTTACACAATTACAAGAGACATGAATATAATGTAAATATAAAGAACTTAGCTAAATGTTGACAAATCCCCATAACAAAAGACATACTTTAAAGTAGGAGAATATGGAGAAGAAATAGAATATAATTTTCACAGAAAGTGATTGTTAAGTTCACCAATGAATACAAAAGGCTAATAGAAGAAGAAACCAAAGAAAAGAAAGAAGCTGAAACTGATGATCAGTTTCTTGAAGAATCCTACCAACAAATTCTGCACCAAGAAGCAGAAGAACCAGTTCCAACAGAAGAAGTCAATACTGAGGTATGTATAGTAAAAGGAGCCCAAAATCCTTTTATCACTATTAGCATTTGCATTCCAAATATCAAGCCCTACTCCATAGATGCAATGATAGATACAGGAGCAGATATTAGTTTGCTCAGAACTAGAGCTATACCTCCAGATTGTTGGACTGAGACTTATCTAAAGATAAATTTTGATAAGAAAGAAGTAATATCAAGATACACAACATATGTTCCTGTCATAATAGAAGGGTATCATAGAACTCTACAGTTTTATCAACATGATATGCTTTCATATGATTGTCTGATAGGAGTTGATGCTTTGCAAGAATGTGGTACTTTTAGCATGAATAAAGATTTTATATCTTTATTTAACCCTAATGTTCAGATCCCCAGGAAGTACTCATTCAGAACTATAATACCCCTACCAGAGAAAAGAAAGGAATCTAATCATGAATGGATTCATAAATATATAGCCCTATGCAAAGGGAATATAGATGATATTGTTAAAAAATCAAGAAAAAATTATGTTGATAGAATCCTCATGCTTTAATAGAAAGAAAAAAGCACCATTGCTCGGTTGATCTCAATTTCATAAAGATGAGAAAGGGAATGATATCATTCCAAAATTTAAAGCTCATCATAAAGGCATGATCCCTTCTAAAGAAAATAATGCCATGAAGAAATTAAAAAATTAATCCAAGGAGGATTTATCAAAGAATCTAACTCTTCTTGGGCATGTGCAACCTTTTATGTAAATAAAAGGAGTGAATAAGTTCGTTAGAAGAAAAGGCTTGTTGTTGATTACAAGCCCTTGAATAAGTTTGTAAAAGCTGTCCAACATCCTATTCCAGCCAAGGATGACCTATTATCCAGAATCAAAGGTTCAAAGGTATACAACAAGTTTGATCTAAAGAGTGGTTTTTGGCAAATATTTCTCAAACCAGAAGATACCTACAAAACAACTTTTGTAGTACTGGAGGACAATATGAATGGAAAGTACTTCCATTTGGATTGAAAACTGCACCATCAATCTTCTAGAAAATGATGGACAATATCTTTGGTGAGTTAGCTGATTTCTTGATAGTCTATATTGATGATATTTTAATATTTTCTAAATCTCCCAAAGAACATATTGAACACCTGCAAAAGTTCTATGAAGTTGTTTATCAAAATGGTTTGTGCTTATCTCCAAGAAAAATGGAAATCTTCAAAGATGAAATGGATTTTCTTGGAATCACAGTCAAAGATGGCTCTATTGAGATGCAATCTCATATTGTCTCAAAAATTCAAGAATTTCCAGATCAGATAATAGAAAAAATACAACTACAAAGATTTCTTGGTTGTATCAATTATGTTGCTAGATTTTACAAAGATATTGTTGTAGATAGAATTCTTCTCAATAAAAGGTTAAGAAAGAATGCTCCTAGTTGGTCACCTGAAATGACCCAAACCGTAAAAAGAATCAAAGAGAAAGTTAAGAAACTTAATTCTATGTCTCTACCAGACAAGGTCCAAGATCATAGAAACAGATGCAATCAAGACTATCGTGGAGCTGTATTAAAAGAAAAAAACAAGTAATGGTAAGAAAAGATATGCAGATATGCATTTGGATCTTTCCAAGGTTCAGAGGTCAAATACCATTCAGCCCATAAGGAAATTTTAGTTGCTAAGAAAGCTATTAAAGCTTTCTTGTTCTTTATCTAGAATGAACATTTCATTCTAAGATTTGATTTAAAGGATTTCAGAGGTAAAATCAACAATGGAGATCCTGCTAACAAGACTGCATTCAACAGAGATGGGGTATGTGGTTGGATAATTTCAGTTTTGAGATTGAGCACATAAAAGGTAAAGATAATTCTTTAGCTGACTTTTCCAACAGAGAATTAAATCATTCTAAGCACATAAATCTCACATAAGTAATCCATGAATTTTTGGAACCATTTGGAAATGTTCCAATTTCCAAAGACACCTTGAGACTCTAAAAATAAATGATAATGAATTGTCATACGAGGCACAACATTTGTTACTTTCAAGAGGAATCATCTCTGTATCACCATATTCTATAAATAAATTCGCATCAAAGTTTGTTGATCTAGAAATTCCCACTTTAGAATTTCATACTAGACAAGAACCTATGGTCTTCTACATATTGCAATGGCAATGGAGACATTCAAGGTACATGGAACCTCCTCTAGATAACACTCCTTTTGAAGGAATCAAATTGATACAATTGGTCCCAAGACCAAATACATTATGGAGGTTTGAATTCTCTAAGCTATGGCCTGAAGGACATCCTCTTGAGAATGATGCATGGAATAGACCAAGCACTCCAGAGATCAAAAGTATATTGCAAATCATTTCAAATATTTTATCTCTAGATATTTTCCAACTAAAATTTCTGATAGTCCCTTGCTTGAAATGCATCCTGACATTGTTAGAAATATTTTGATTAATTGTAAGATTCCTTGGTATGTAAAAGAATCATATTATGTCAAACCTAACATTCTACAAAGACACCATTCTAATCCTAATGGAAAATTATGGTGAAAGATTTATCTCTGCCATACAATGAATGTACATCCTCCTGCACCTAGTCAATTCCTCTAGATTCCAGATCACTATCTTTATCCATCACGCAAATATCTGGTCCCTGATAATGATGGAACATCTTTAGTATCCAGACTTTGGTACGAGCGTAACACTCGTGACCACTACTTTTCTGAAAGAAGAGATTGGGAGGAATCATCCAGCTCGTCTGATAGCGACAACAACCCCAAAGCCCATTTTTGTCCTTAGGAATCTTGTTTATGCTAGCTATAATGACAAACTTGTTGTCATCCGTCTTGTACAATAAATTTTTGTGATGATTTATCTTTAGTCATTTCAAAAGCATGGTGGACCTCTCCACTTATAAAAGGTGTTATGATGAGTGGCATGTACTCATCGTTTTCTTCCACTTTCTCATAAGTGGGAATCTTCTTGTCTACCTAGGTTACCGGTTCCCAGTTTCTAGGTTACCCTTCTATCCGGTGAAAATATTCTCTCATTCCTATATATATGAATGTTGGGATTCATTCACTACATCGGATAATCGGGATTAAGTGAGTCTAATAAGATTATAAGATTCTATAAGAGCTTTGAATACAATTCTTAAATTAAAGTAAGGTCTAGTATTAAAAGAATGAGTTTGTGCTAAGTGGTATCGTAGATGGTTTTTATGTCTCGGAAAAATATTCTATGTACATTTGCTATTGAAATAAATAAAAAAGCTTTACAATTATTCTCTCTATTTCTTTCTCGTCTTGATGCTTGGTTTTAATTCTACATCTTTCATCTGCGAAGTAAGTTTATACCTCATAAGTCAGGAAAAGAGGTGAGCCTCCCGTCTTGTAAGTCGCCATGGATGTGCGTAGTTTTAGGTTGAAGGCCAATACCGTAAGTCTTGCTTTGAAGATTTGCTTATCAGTAACAACTATGGAGTTTGAAGATCATACTAGTACTCAAGGAGAAAAAGCAGAGCAAGATCTTATAATTACTCTCGATGTTTTACGAGTTAATTTTGTAATAGATGTAAAACAAGAATCCGACCCCTTACCTACATGGAAATTTCAAAGAAATCCATATAATCAAGTCTATGATAAATTATCTGCTTTTCATCTAGTTGTTGCTACTACATTAAAAACTTGTGAATCTATTATTCAAGTTTCCCAAACCAGTAGTCATGAGTATGATATACCTTTAGTCAATCTAGTTGATATTCAGTCTCTTAAAAATAAAAACATTTAATTTTTCTCATATAGGTTGTGTTCAAATAGGAATTCCTCTAATATGTCGTCGTGGTTTAAATGCCTATGTTTTGTGTTATTTGATGGATTTACAGTTTGATAATTTTAAATATTCTTTATTAGCTGCTATACAAACGGAATTACACAATGGCCCAATTTATTTTGAAGTTTGTCCTATCGGTATCCATAAAGAAGATCTCATAAAGCAAGTCCTACGTCCCGCATCTCGCGACCACCGGATTACATCTCGAAACCAGGATCCTGCCCCACCGGCCATCCATTATAAAGTAATTTATCACCTTGTTAATAATATGTACCCCGTAATCAAGCATGACATCTCCAAAGGTAGCAGCGTGGTGAGTTACACCAAAGATATTGAAAGCCATAAAATTGAGCTTGAACTCATTTCGTGGTCTCAAATTAAAGTCCCAAAAGAATGGACCCTATCTAAAAAATTTATTGAGAAAAATCAACCTAGATTAGAAAATGCTACAGCTATGAATGAATCCAAGTAAAATGTAACTCTGTCTTTCAGATCTAAAAGCCTACATCTGAAATGTCTCGATCTAGTTCTTTTAGATCAGATACCTCTTATTTTTCTACAGTTGAACCCTCAAGAAAATCCATGAAAGAACAGACTTATATTTGTAGTCATAATAGCCTGATTCATGATCCCAACACTGATTACCTTTGGTGTAAGGACTGTGAGCAAATTATAAAGCAAAATTATGTCCCTTCTAATGGTCCAACCATTAGTATGGCTTCTAGAGAAACAAATATCCCTATATATAGTCGAAGTATTCTTATTCTCTTCCACCTCTAGAAAGTAGTGAAATTTTATCTCCGATGAAACCCAAAAAGCTATCTTTTGGTACCAAAGAACTGTAGATAGACATGTAGACCCTTCTGAGTCTTCCAAAATGCTAAATTGGACAAATAAAGCTGTCAAGTCTGTCCATGATTGTCTACAATCACAAGAGTCTATTCTAGCATAGATGGAGAAAACCTTGAAAGCCATTGAACTCCATCAAAAAGGAGATATAACTTCTGCTCTTAGATTATTAAATTCTAAAGTTGATGATGTTTCTAGTCATATAAAAAGGTTTATAAAAGTCTTGAAAATGTTTCCAAAAATGCTTCTGTATGTCCTTATATTCCTAGGATTGTGTCTAGAGAAGTTATAGATGTTTTCCAGCCACTTGTTAGTCAGTCCGAAGATACTAAAAAGAAATTGCTTCAAAGATAGGTACTACCCATAAGCTTGTACAAAATAACTTGCACCTGTTGCATGAGTCCACTATTGAGTTAACCCAGAAGGTAGATCAAGTCCAAGAGCATGTCAAGCCTATTCTTGAGATAGTCCCACATATTGAACAAATTCTGGAGAACACAAAGAAACCAAGAAATTGAACCAGATTGGTCTCACAAAGTTTCTTGACAAATGTTGCTAATCCTTCCGGATCCTCAAAACGTCACAAAATTGTTCTTCTACAGAATAGTCCTTTGTTCATCTCTGATGTAAAGTCTATAGATAAAGGATTTGTAAGTATGGCTAAGCTTCTTCCTGAAGAATCGAAAAAATGGTTTTAATGGATGAAACTTATAAAGCATCCACATCTGAGCCACTGCATCATACTGTAAGGACACAAACCTTGTAACCAAATTGGTACAAGTTGGATTGTTCTACTCCAGAACAAATTAAAGAATTGATACATGGTATTATAGGATGGGAAAATTCTCAGCTTTTATTGTATAGAAAAGATCCCAGAGTCATTGCTGAAGTAATTGCAAATGGTTTTGTTGGCATAGTCAAAGAATGGTGGGATTTCAATACACATCAGGTCTAAAATATTAGGCGGAGGTTATGCATCACTAACTGCGGCATTGATTTAATAATTTCTAGGCATTTTGGATAATGATAAGCTTAGAAATACTACTTTATTTTTGAAGGCCAGATTATGTGATATGAGTAGGATAAAAGAATACCAATGCTATATGCAGAAGTTGTATTATAACTCTGGCAATATAAATGATCCTACCATGAAACTCAGATATATAGAATCTTTTCCTGCATATTTTGCTACAGAGTATAAAAAGGCAATGCATGGAAGATCTACAACAAAATTAGGTTTTGGTGTCATAAATCAAATCATAGATGAAACTAATGCTCATCTATGTCAGGAGAAGCAAGATTGAAAAGAATATGCCAAGGACCAGAAAGCCTTAGGTACTTTAAATTCTTCCAGCTCATAGATAATAATCCATTTGGTTGTAGACCCACTCATAGTAAGCATCATAGAAAAAATCCCTGTAAAGTCTATTTGTATTTTTCAAAGGGGAAGGGTCAGTATAAGTATGTAAAAAACATAAGTATTTCACAAATTTGTTTGCACAAGATGTCCCATATAAGAAAATAATATTTTAGAAAAAGAAATATATGGGAAAGAAAATAAAATTTATACCTACTGTTTTATCTCTGCAAAGGCAATCACTATGCAAATGAGTGCCCAAAGAAAGATACAAAAAAAGGTAAAGCAAGATAAATATGCTTGCAAAAAAGGTATCACTGATCAAGATTATTGTTTAATCTCTGATTCAGATTGTTATTTTTCTAATGTGTCATATATATCTTCGGAAGAAGAATTTCAAGTCAATATGATAAAGACAAATAGAGTCTGATTCAGATAGTATAGAATCTGGTTATGATTCATTTCCTTCTTTCATTAATATGATTGCTAGTTTTCCTCACCCTCTAATGCCTATATCTTCTTAAGTCTTATACAAGCAATTAGAATTAAGACAAAGTGAGTTTGAAGATTGTCCCCCATGGGATACTGCTAAGAAAACCTATCTCTCTCAAAAGGTCAGAGAGTTAGAAAGAAAATACTCAATACATGTGAGAGCTGAAAATGAAGCTCGTGAAAGGAAAGAAGAGGAAGAAGAAAAACAAAGATGGTCTCATCAGCAAAAGAATTTTGAAGCATCCCCTACATCATCAAGGCCTCCAATACAAGGACGCATATGCCAAAGATAAACTCCTTACAGAGGAAGAGGTCGTGGCAGAGGAAGATGTTCTCCACCTAGGAGAAGCTTTCCATTCTTATTTCTAGAAGAAGATTTCATCACACTTAATAACCTCAAGTTAATTTTTCATTTTCTCATAGGGATTCATGTGTTAAATTTGATGATTATTTACAATATTTTCATGATTTTAATCATAAAAGACTTGAATTTTTTTGAAATAACGGTTACATATAACTTGTATATTTAAAATATGACTGTGTGTTATTATATAGATTTATATACAAATTATATATAAATATTTTCAAAAGGTTCAATAAAAACATATTAATCTTTTATATATTTTATTAAATAGTATATAAATAACATTATTTTACATTTTTAAAAGTCATAAAAATGTTTGATGCCAACCCCTACATGGAATACAATATTCTAGCATGGATGATAATAATCACTCAAAATTTCTAATCTATTTACATTTATCCACTCAAATCATCCCTCTAGCTAGGTCACCATTGTAAACTTTTCACATGTGAAGTTGTTGCCCAATAAGAGGGAATCCTATGTCCAACTTCCTTTAAAAACATATCCAAATACCATTTTAAAAATCATTTTCTCAACATTTATTTCCCGTGAATTACTCATACCAATACCTAATAACCTTTCCCCAGCCTACCCACCACAAAAATGACATTTCCTATTGTAAAAATGGCTTCTCCATTAACATTTATCCAATGAAAATTCAGTTACCAAACCTAATGTGCCCATATATCATAAAATTACTTCATTTCTCTTCCTTCACACAAATTTTTGAGTAGTAGTATTGTCATATGAGTTTGGTTTTAGATTCGATGTAGAAATATCTTCTAGTAATTGCATCTCATCGTTAATAATGTCCTCCATTCTACTTCTCTTCCTTCACTTATATTTACTAGTATAATTTTCAACTAAAGATAGTGTTTGATGACAATTCAAAATATATTTTGGTGGTTGGATCTAAAATTCTAGTTTTTCCTCTAGTGGAGATATGTCAAATAAGGATCTTCTTTGAGTGGATGCATGACATCATCAATAATATCTTCAAGTGGTGACATGTTTTTATCATTGATTCTTTCTTGTGGGACACTATTTTCGTGGGGTGTTCTATATGCAAGAGGGTTTTATTATTATAGTAAAAATTTAAAATCAAACATACTTGAAAATAAATAAAAATTCACTCAATCATTTAGTACCTATATTTGGTGTGGATTCCAGCTATGGGGCCATAATTTTTGGCTATCCAAAATATGATAATATGCTCATTTTTGGTAGTTGGTACAACTTCTTACCATTATCATCAAAGGCCATTATAATATTAAAAATAAGTGTAATTGATCCGGTACTCAAATTGGACTAAAATGAGGACAATTCTTATAATGAATGTTTTAAATTTCCATTTAAATGATTATATCCATGTAGTTAAATGATTACATTTATTGTTGGATGAATGCAAAATTGTGATTACTTCATGGTCAAATGGTTGCATTCTCCTTTCAAATGGTTGCAAAAAAATCAACTATTGATTAGTTGGATCAAAATCTTTTGTAGTCGGAAAGGCTATGAGATACTTATCAAGCGGTTGAAAAACAACAAACATTTGCTTGAAGAAGAATTGTGACTTCCGAGTCTCTAGTTAAATGGAATTGGATGTTTACCTTCAGAGTCTTGTTTAGTATATATATCACAAAAATGTAACCACTTACTTGTTTAGAGGTAAAGGTGATATACATTCATAGTCAAGGAATTGTTGTAAATGCTTGGCGAGTCAACTAGTAAAATTAATCGACATCTCTATAATTTAGGCAAACTAGTAATGTGCACAAGTCATCAAATTAATAAATACAAATTTCAGAAGCCTAAAATCCGTGAATTAACAAAAATTCACCACTAAAACTTTCCTTACTCTGAACCTTATTTTAACTCTTCCACAACCCAAAATATCGTAAATAGATTCATCTCCCAAAAAATATTTACCACCATAATACTTCTCATATTATTAAATCTCTATGAGAAGGCATGCAGTAGGATGCACCAAAGTCAAACAACTATGCTTTACTACATTTCTCTCTCAAGGTTTCCATGTATGCGTCACCACCTTAATTAGTGGATTTTTACCGAGGATAAAACATCGTGTGGTTTACTCTTTTCCACCTCTACCTTGCAGTCCTCCTTAAAGCATCTAAACTTGTCTCGCTTCAACACTTCTTCCAAGAGGGCTTGTCTAAAGTCTTAGATTTACCCCTATAACTTTTGTGCTTCTCCCCTATATATTTCTTTCCCTTTTCCCACAGTCTCCAACATGCCAAAAATGCATCACCTTTATGATATTTAGTCTACTTACGCCTTAATTATTCAAACATTAAGGATGAGATAATATTTTCCATCTTGAGTTGGTTTAAGTACTAATGATAGCCATCACTAAATTATTCCATGAGTCCGGAAAGGAGCATAGAGGTTTCATGCATCTATCTTGATATCAATATATAATAACTAACTCAAAAAAATTTGAAGGCATTTAATACTCTGTAATTGAGTCATCATCCTTCATTCTCAAGGAATACATATTCTTTGTAGAAATAGTTTGTTAACAAGAGAATTGATCTTGTATTAATTTTCCAAATTATTCAACAAATCATTATTGTATTTTCATCATATACATTCAACATCATCTAATTTGATAGAAACATTCATATAAAACTTCTTGTGTTCTTATCAACTTTTTCCTATTCTTCTTGCTTTAACGCTGCAAATTTTACTACTAAGATAATGACCCACCGATCTTTATCAATTAAGAAATATTACATCTTGAGATTCCATAATTCAAAATATTACCCATTGAATTTTTAAAACTCCATTCTTATGCTTATATCTATAGCTCCCTCTTTATGCATGATCCACCACCAAATTCTAGGGAACTCTTAAGGATCTAACTCCAATGTCCTTATAAACCTCTAAACCAATAAGATCTGATACCGATTGTTGGGAGAAATTAATCAATGTAACTCACACAAACCCAACTAGAAATTGAAACAGATCTAGGACATAAAAGATGAATGAAAAATATGAAACATTAACTAGCATAGAATCATATAAAAAGCAAAATATAATAAAAACAAATTTATCCTTGGAAAACCTTTTAACTAAAAAAACCCATCAACATAGATATTTATTATTACACTTAATCTAACCCAATATTACAACAAAATCTATACAAGACTTTTTTTTCATTATTCAAGTAGTCCATGCACATCCTTTTCACAACTACAACACTTCGCTTACAATACCTTATAGTATTCAACACTTAGCATGTTCAAGATAATACTTGCATACTCATATGCAATCCCTACATAGTCGTAATCACCGTAAAAATAATTTCTATCTATAGCAAAATAAAAACCCAAAATTAGTTGGTATAATCACTTTCTATAATTATCACCTAGAAATCAACGTGCTCTCAAACAAAGGAATGCTTTAGAGTAATCCCATCATCATACTATCACAAAATATCAATATTCCCTCTAACTAATGCCTATTCATGCTTAATGCATCATTTTAAACCTCCAAGATTGTGACAAGTTCTTGATAACACATAATTATTGCTATCTATAACCATCACTATCTAATATTGCACAACTATTATGCACACCATAAAATAACTGCCAATGTGTGTTGGTCACATGCATACTTCCACATAGTAGTCCTTGTGCACCCATACTTCGAGCATATTGCATAAGGCCTAAGTACCCATATGCTTGCACACATACTTATAATTTTATTAAATGTAATTCTTCACAACTCTTACATTATGCATGAGAGTTACATACACTACACAATCCATACATTGTGCAATAGTATTTTCTTAATATGCCTTGTAAAATGCATTGTAAATTTAAAACATTCCCAACAAAATCATGAAAAACTAAAGACCCAAAACCCTAAATCTCATAAGCTACAAAGTTGATAATCTCAAAATATTGAAACATTAATTGCAAAACCTACAAACCCGAAGCCAAAAATATTGACCCCAAAACCATAAAAATATGTAGATAAATCACCCATGAAACCCGAGACCTTAAACCCACAAAATTGAAACTAGAAATCCAAATTCTTCAAAAGGTAAAAATATTGAAATTAGATAGCTTCAACTTAAAATCCCTAAACACTCAAAACCTAAAATCTCTCAAAAAGGAAACTCGAAAATATGAAAAATTACATATATATAAAATATGTTTGGAACCTAAAACCCATATCTTAAAAATAAAAATCCCTAGACTTGAAAACCTTAAAACCATGAAAAAAAACCTAAAACCTAAAACTTAAAACCCAAAAGCCCCCAACTTGAAAACCAAAATTTCAAAAATCTTGGAAATCTCTTTACTCCAAATCAAAAACCCTTAAATTGAAAGAAGTTGATCAAGATACAAAACATGCCCAACACCCAAAACCTAAAGGTGAAACCCAAAAACTAAAATCTAAAGACCTTAAAAATTAAACAATGAAAGCCCCTAACGTACAAATCTTTGGAAACATGAAAATGTCTTTGTTAGGTTATAGTATTAAGTTAATTCATCATTAGGTTGTATTTTAATAATGTAATAAGTTAAAGTAATTTATTTTTATTACTTTAACTTAAGTTTCTAGTTATCATTAGTTGTTAATGTAGTGATATTGTTTTATCCCTATGTTTGTGGAAAGTTTCCACTTTGTTTTTACTTAGATGATTTCCAACAACAACTTATAGCGAAAGTTAGGGACAATATGCTATTTCGGCATATTGCTTAGTTTAGGTTGATTCGATCCATTTTACATGGACTTGATAGAAGTTGTGCAATGCCTATATACAATGCATAATTCTCCATGTTTTTATAATAATTTTTTTCATATCAATAAAATTACATAGGTGTCATCCTTTTTCTAACAACATTTGGTATCAAAGCAGGGGTCCTAATCCTATGAGAGGTGAGAGAGTTTCAAGGGAGATATGAGGGAAAAAAATTGAATATATCTTGTTGATGTGACTAGAGGAGTTACCTATAATACCATGATCCCAACCCATGCTTATCCATCTCCATTTTCTGTTCCAGAGGTGATAGGAGAAGCAAAAGTCATTTTTTTTCATATTGGCAATTTTTTTGAGATTTTTTTATTATTCTAAGCAAGGAGGAGCCACCCAAGCACTACTTCTTGCACCAAGAGTCTCTATATCAAATTCAAAGCCAAATTTTCCCCTATTTAGGGGTTTTGTCTCTAAATTTTATAGATTGGTTAAGTCATAACTAAACCTAGTGGATCTCGCTAAATCTAATGAGTTGTGCAAAATTTGGGTGGAATTCAAAAATTGAATTTTTTTGATTTTTAATGCAAAAATGTGGCTTTATAGGCTTCTTCTTGAGGCACCTTGTACTATAATAGGTAAGTGCATGGAAATGGGGGACTAAAAGGGTGTCAAAAGTGGCCACTTTTTTCCTGAAATTAGCAAAACTTGAACTTGAACTAATAATTGGGCATGCCTATGCTCAAAATTTGAAAATGTGATCGAATAAGAATCATAATTCTCGGAATCTAGTTTCTAAACTAATTTTTTTAAAAATGGTGGATATTAAGAAGGTCAAATGTGGTGTGCACACAAAGTGTGCCTATTTTTGTGTCAAAAAGATAACATAGTGTTGTGTGTACACACCCCCTTTTTTGAGTTCTAGTTAACTATTTTACAAATCTCTTTGATATAAAGTTAGATAAGACCATGTATGAGGTACCACTAATTTTTCATATTTTTGGATGAATATATATATTTTTACTAATTTTCAAAGTGAACATATCCCAAAAATGAAATATTTGTGTGCACACCCCCTAATTCTGAGAAAAATAGTCCATTTTTATTTTTTTAATGCATGTAGAATGGAGTTTAGATTTATTTTTTTGAAATTTTGATGAAAAAATCATTAGTTAGTTATAAAAAGTATACATATGTTTTGGAAAGAAAAGAAGACACTAGTAAAAGAAATTAAGGATGAGAGTCTTAAACTAATCGATTTTATAAAGAAGTATATCGTCACAGCATTTAAAATAGAGCTTGACATCATAGTCTTGTTTTTTTGGAATATTTTTTATAACACATGAGAAATCGGGGCATACACTTGATATTGCTATTTTTTTGTAAAACATATATTTATACACATATTACATAGTACAAACCTTAGGTTTGGATATCCTACTTAAACTCCAAGCCTATGGATTGACAATTTCCAATCCATAAAACCTATAACGTGTTTGTGTTATAGTGCAAGTGCATTATAACGCGCTTAAGAATGATATTCAAACACAAAAAACAAAAAACCCGTGATTTTGGTCCCACTAATCATTGTTGTCTCAGATATTCCTACAACATTTTATTCTTCTTGAAAATTTTGTATATTTTGTCTTATATAGATGATTGTTTTGTGAAATATTTAAGCATTATTTGAGATATGAGTGTGTTTGTATTGTTTCTTATATTCCTAACACTCATTAACATTTTTTTTTCAATTTTCTTGTGGTGATAAATATATTTGAGAATTATGGGGAGGAGACCATGAAGGCAAACACTTGAGAAATTGGAAAACAAAGGAAATGGATGAAAAAATAGCATGAAAAATAAATTGAACATGTCTTTACCAGAGATTGGAGATGTTTACAAAGACCATCTATCATCCAACAAAGCCAAGAAAGAAGAAAAAAATAAAACAAGGGAGTGAGTGCAAAAATATCTGAAAAAAAAAAATCAACATATGGAGATGAAGGTATGTCATCTCTTCCAAATGAAATTGATAGTGCAACATATCCTCAAACACCAATTGAATCAATAAATAATGAATATTCAATGAATGACGATGCAATGCCAAATTTAAACATAGATGTTACACCAAATGACCAACCTATTGAAAACACACACTCTTTACCAAATTATGAAGATGAAAAACAAATATGAAATGAACAATGTTTATATGATGTTCAACTAATCCTTACCATTGAAATCCTTGATTAAAATATTGTGTAAAACACCCAAAATTTTACTTGAGATTGATGAAAATATTTTAAACCCAATGAATAATAAGATTAGTGAATGCACTTGTAGAAGAAAAGCTAATCAGATATGGAAAACATTTTTTAATGACTTAAATGAAACATGAAGATGTTAATTGTTTGTTGAAATGATGAAAATATTAATTTTAGACATACTATGAAGACCCTTGGTCTAAGAACATCTAAGACAAACAGTGAAAATTTATTGCAAAAATTTAATGAATGCATACCAATCAATAGGTCCAACCTCACGTACCAAAGATAGTAATACTACTCGACGTGTTATTACATCAACTATAGTAAGTAAAGCAACAAAAATCTTGTTTAATTAGGAAAACAAGTAGTGCACTAAAAATAAGTAGGAAAACACTATTAAAAGATCTCATACGATGTGAAAGAATTGAAGATACAAATAACAATGAATTATGGGCATTCTTTGGTAGACTACCACGGAAAGACAAAGACATAGTTGAAGAGTTGAAATCAAAAAAATTGAAGATTTTTTGGAAAAATTAAAACAAGGATTTCACCTAATGAAAAATGCATTTTAAAAAGAAGAATTGGTTCTCGGAACCGTGAATCACATCTCAATTTTTTTTTAATATGACACAAATGTAATTTTATGATAATTTTAAGAGATTCATCTCGAAATAGAAATTAGTCAAAGGTATTTTGAAATGGAAAAAAATTTCTATGTTAAAATAAATCACTCACAGACTACTTGTAGGATCCATATTGAATTTGCTATGCATTAGAATGTTTTCATACATATATGTGTTAATTTGCATACTTTGAGAATATTTTGTAGGATTGTATGATAAATGTTCCACCTAAATCAGCAAGAGATTTCATCTCAAGTGTTTTTTTGTACAAGAGAAGAAGGACAATTTTTAAATAAGAAATCATGTTTAGAAGGAACTTGTGATAGTTGTGGTGGTTTACAACATTTGTAAAACTATATACACATAGAGAATACACATGTAATTGGAAATGAACTAGTTAGTTTTGGAAAATACTAGTCAGTGGCATACACTTCAAAAGATGGTAAAGAAGCCAAGAGGTGTGAATTAGTGAGTAAAGAAATAAGTGTATCATATTTTATGAATATATTTCGAGAGAAGATAGTGTATGAGTATGCACGACATACACACAAAACTCGACGGTTAGACGAGAAATTCATGTTATGCAAGGAAACATATCATCTTGGTACCATTGTGTCAGTTGTTGATTTTACATAGAACTATACTATACAACCATAAATGAAGTGCAATTGTAATTCTAAAACTCTATTTAGGTTTACATATTTGTGCACATAGTATTCACTCGATGTTCTCGATAAAGACATAGAGGAAGACAAAAATATTTTGAGGGAGTATCATTTCTATACTATTGATGATCATGCATATTGATCATAGTTCATACAAGGTTTTTTTGAGATATTCTATAGCAATTTGAATAATAGAAATATCATATTTGATAAACACATCATATGGTTAGATAATTATACATCACAATTCAAGAATGCATAGATGTTCTAATTGTTGATCAAGATGCATATGATACGTGATGTTCAACATTGAGGTCAAACACGGAAAAGGAGAACATGATGGTGCATGAGCATGTGTTACAAGAGCCCTAACAAGAGAAGAATTAAAACATAAAGATGGTATAAAGTTGATCGATACAACATCCATCGTGGAATGGTGTAACTTAATAATGGGTCCATGTAATGAGGGTAAGTCTATTTTTCATACTTTTTTTGGTTGGTATAAGAAGATAAGTTTGTAAAATATGAAGATTGTTGTACACTAATGGGATCTAGTGAGTTGCACTCTTTTAGAAGTTCAAATGCAGGTTCATGGACTATTCATACAAGGAAAATGACATGATTTTACTCTTCACGTACATATTCATTTTGGGATGAATGTGAGTCAAAAGAGTTGGTTGATGAATGGTGTTGTAGAAAATTATATCCACTCGAACCTATCAACCTCCATGATCTCTACAACTCACAAAAGAAGTGAATCATCAATTGACTTTGATCATATATCGATCTAGTGCAACCAAGTATTATATATCTGCATTATTTTGTTAAAATTAATAGTTTTATTATTATGAAACTTCTTTATGAATCAATTATTGAAATTAAATATTTTTTGTATAATATTATATAGGTCATGTTTATGCATTTGTTGTAGAAGAAAATAATAAATAAGGAACATCTCATTATTTGTATCATTATGTTGAGGCAAAAAAATATTGATAGGCCTCGATTATGGATGGAGAAGGCCTAGAATATCATATGGGGTATGTGGTTATTACCGGAACATGGATAAGAAGATACCCAATGAAGAAATCTAATGTGTGGTTGTTCGAGGACTTTAACACTCATAGAAATATTATTCATTATTCTCACCTTTTTGTTGCATCTAATGTTCAATTGATTAAATATGGAGGTAAGTCATGTAATAAGAACTTGTGGAAAGTTCTTGAGTCTGACCATGAAGAAATACTCAAAACCCTAAAAATTATATTAGACCCAGATGGTTCATTGGATTGAATTTGTACAATGATGAACCAAGTCAATTATAGACATGGGGCCTCACCCTCTTTATATCGATATTTCTATATGAGGAATGAAGGAAAGTCTAAAATTTCTAATAGACTATGCCTAGATCTCTCAAAGAGAGAGAGATAGATGGTTCATTGGATTGAATTTGTAAAATGATGAATCAAGTCGAGTTATAGATAGGGGCCCGAACCTCTTTATATCAATATTTCTATATGAGGAATGAAGGAAACTCTAAAATTTCTAATCAATATGCCTAGATCTTAGAGAGAGAGAGAGAGAGAGACAGAGAGATCTTTTTCACATTATTTTTAACAAGAACACATTCTCATTTCACCACCTATATCATATGAAATTTCTTTTTTAACATTATTTTTACCTCTTACATATTCTCATTTCACTACCTATATTGAAGGAGAGAGAAAGATAGAATGAGAGTGAGAGAGAGAGACGAGAGTGAGAAAGAGACATTGAGAAGGAGAAAGTGAGAGTGAGAGAGAAAGAGAGAGAGAGAGAGCTCACACTCTCTTGTTATCACTCTCTTGTGCTCTCTCTCTCTTTATCTCTCTCACTTTCTCTCATTCTCTCTCACTCTTACTTTCTCTTTCTCATCCTATATATATATATATATATATATATATATATCCCTATCTCAATCTCCTCATTCCATCCCACTCTCTCTTTATCTCTTTCTTTCTCTCATTTTCATTCTCACTCACTCTCTCTTTCTCTCTCACTTTCTCTCATTCTCTCTCAATCTAGATTTCACCTTCTCATTCTATAATTCTCTCTATTTCTCATTCTATCTCTCACACTTTCTCGTGCTATCACACAATCTCTCTCTTTTTCTCTTGCTCTTTACATGGATTAAGCTCTATTTTCTCATATGTAACTCTCGTCTTTAGTATCTCAAGCATGAAAATACTTATTTTAGTCTACACTATAGAATTTACTTGGAAAAACTATAACCGTCAATATGCATAGGTAGATTTGAATATTAAACCCAAGTTACATGGGCTATCATTGTAAAATCACTTACTAATCATTTGAAAACCATCAAGAACATCTTATTGAATCAAAAAGAATAATTTTAAAACTTCTCGTTTATTTTCTTCTCTTACAATTGGTTGGGTAGAGTACACTTAAGAATAATCTCTCTCTCTCTCCCTCTCTCTCCCTCCCTCCCTCCCTCCCTTTCTCTCTCTCTCTCTCTCTAAATCCTTGATAACATACAAAATTTGAACAAAATCAATGTCTTAAAAAAGCCATGTAGGCATATAATGATATACATCAATAAAATATAAATCTACGCCAACATGCCATGAAGGCATACAAAAAAATCCGTATACATCTAAACTATGGGGTATCATCAAATAATCTAGTTCTCTTGGGCCGCGGAAGATGAACCAAACATCGCTGGAATGCACTTTATGTCGATCAAACCTCTTATGTTAAAAGGATGCTTGTAGCTCCAGCTATTAATACAAATAAACAACATACCCATTAGTATACAACTAATGACATAAAATGACATTACTCACAAATAAATACTTACTGTAATATCATGATCACTCGAAATCATCCTCTTTCCTCTCAAGATCGAACTAAGGGGAAACAACCTCAGTTGAGGTGCATGAACTAGAGTTGTCAACTCCTCTTGTGACAACCATGATGATGAAAATTAGAATATACATGAATGTCATTTAATTATACTACATGATGTTATTTAATACAATCAATTCATTATGAAAATTACTTTACTAGCTCATACTTGTGTAAGAGGCATAACAAAAGCTATGCCCATAGCAACTCCAATATCTAATGATCATCGAATCTCGATAAGAGAATATAATGATGTCATCAACTAAAAATAAGAAAAAGGTAATGCACATACAAGTTATATGACATTATCTTCATACGTTAACTATAGTTCATTCTCTTCATGTATATGATGATTAAAAATAATAAAACTCACATTAGTAAATTCACCAACATGCACACTCATACCGACATTCACCTGTTCAACATCAAATTGTAATTTTAGGATAACATCTCTATATGGAAAATAAATTAACACAATATATTTACTAATTTATTACCAATTTATACCTAAGGGGTTGTCGTGCCTGCAAACAAATGTGAAGAAGGGGAATGTGACACTAGATGTATAGTTTGACCCTGTAATTTTATAAAAATACACATGAATCATTAATTTTCATTCATAATGGATTAATATTTTTAATTATAAAATTTTGTATGAAAAATATATATTACAATAAAATTAACTTCATGTAAAATTACCTACTAGTCAATACCAAAGGTCGAATTTAGTAGAACATATGTGGTGATGATATTTTCCAACACAGAATCACAATATTCCTCCTCCAATCGAACACCTTGCTCAGTCTGTGGAGCATCATGACTAGGTTTTGGAGTAGCCCGCTAGGCTATGGAGCTACATTGCTAAGTTATGGAGATTCTTCACAAGGCTATAGAGCTTCCTCATGAGGTTGTGGAGCTGTATTGCTAGGTTGTGGAGCTTCCTCATCAACCACATAGGTGTGTATACTCCCTTAGGCATGAAAAACTATGCTATATGATGTTTGATGTCAGTGAAGGACTAGCCTCATTAATCCCACCTATTTGTTTTAGCCACCTTTTTCTTATCTTTTATTTCATCTTTCCCAAAAATTGTGATAATTGGTTTTGTAACCCTACCTATCATAGACATTTCATGACCTTTCCAACATTCTATTTAGCCTCAAAAATCAATTAATCCCACCTTTTGGTTGGTTTTTTTATCTTTTATTTTGCTTTCCCATGTATTTCCCGATACCCATCATCCCATCATGACTTTCCGGCCTTCAAGGCACCTAACCTCGGTTATTTTCTTACCTTTGTATTTTGTCCTTCCCATTCTTCTTTCTAGGGCCCTCCGGTCTATATACCCCTGCACAACCTCTTCCACTTCTTTTTGGGTCACTTCTAGCTATTGGTCATCCTTATCTTCTTCTCAGTCGGCCTTGTCGGGATTAATTACGAAATTAAGCTTGAGAGCCCTATAAATATAAAGTTATAAGACCATAATAAGGGTCCTAGGTCATTGCATCTTATCACTACTATCACTCCATCTAGGGTTGCATCCATTACATCACTTGCATCCACATAGTGTCATGCATTCAAGCTAGGAGATCTACATCACACACACTTCATAGGGGGAGGGATTCCATTATATTCCATGCACACATGCTACTTACATTTCTATAGCTATTATTGCTCACTACTTCACAAAGTGCGACTAACATGAGAGAACCTAGGGCACACATGCACACACACACACACACACACACTACTACATCAAGGGTCCATAATGTAGTGCAGTGTAACACTCAATGATAAGTCCACTAGCTTGGTGGTTGAGGTTTCGACCCATTCATATGCATCTTTCATTTTTCTAGGGTTTGATACTTCTCCTTGCATTACATGGGTCATTCTCCAGTTCATCCGATGAATCCAGCATGACAGATAAGAAAGTACTTAGAGACATTTAGCTACCATACCAAATTCATACTCTAAGGATTCTTACAGTTTTCTAAACGCCCATATTGGAGACCAGGGTGCCCCAGGGCACCCCAAGTACACTCCCATGTGCACCTGTGTCATCTCAAACAATCCAGATCTTCCCTTCGTAGGGTCCCTGAGGGTTCATCTGCACTTCCAGATTCTATTTCCAGATCCGTGACACTGTGCGACAATATCATGTTATCAATTGAGTCTTCTCCTTACTCTTCTCTTACACATTAGGGTTTTATTTCATCTAGAATAGTTTATTTACATTTATTTCATACTACTTTAGTTCATTTACAATGTTTTAGTCCTCCTAACTAGATTAACATTAATACCCTAGATATCCCCTTAGGCATCTAGGAAAATTTTATTTTTGTTAATCATTTTGGTGAACCCAATGTTTCTTTCTACCACCTTCTAGGTTTTGTCCTCACACCCTTTTCTCCTACCATGTCATCCCCTTATTAGGTCATGGCCCAATCTTCGTACCCCACCTATACACCTACCAAGGTCACCAATATAACTATAACCCTACCACTCACTTCATGCATGTTACTTAAATCAATCACTCACCTCACCTTTTATCACACCTCCATCTAACTCATCCATCAACATAGTCTTACTACTCATCGCACTCATATCACTCTTCCTCCATTAGTCTAAATGTTTCCATACCACCACTGATCACATATCCACTTCTTCTCCACCATCTATCCTAAAGGCTATGATATTATCGACCAACTTAAAAATACACCAGCCAAGATATCCCTTTACAATTTATTACGTAATGCACTAGATTATCCTGAGCTACACTTGAGGCTACTCTTCATGCCATTCATGTTGAACATGATCACTCTACTGAAATTTTTTTCCCATCTCATTCAGTATCTTTGTAGTTTACCCCATTTGATCTCCTTTATAGATGAAAGACATATAACTTGCTACACCCCATAATAACCCTTGTGCACCCTTTCTCATTACCATTGTCATTAGTACTACACTATTAAGTGTGTCCTCATTGACAATGGGTCTTCCATTAATCTTTGTGCCCATTCCCTCTTACAACAATTAGGCATCAATGATAGTCTCATCTCTCGTAACTCCACTCTCATCCATGGTTATGATTCCTCCACTCATACATGCCTAGGCACAATCTCCCTTCATATTCAAGTCATACCTAAAACCATTATTCACCTGAATTCTATGTCCTCATGCTTCTTTTCAATTCAATCTCCTCTTAGGAAGACCTTGGATCCACACCATGCAAGTCGTACCCTCCACCATATATATCAATGTGTCAAATTCCTTCATGATGGTTATGAACATATTGTTATCGCTGACCCAAAACCATTCAAATATTGTCACATTGACCTTGTCACTTCTATGCCTGTCCCACCACCTCAACCTATTCCGTATGCTAACCTGGATAAATATGATGTCGACCAATCTAGTGTACCCACCTCTACTATTCCTACCATTCCTTCTCCTGCTATATCTACTCACACTTGGCTATTATTTTTCCCACCATGTTTTTTTCTTGCTAGTACTCCACCCCCACCACCCTCTACTCCTACCCCCTATGAACGTCCTTGATAGCACTACCCAAATAGATGATGCACACACCAACATTTCCATCGAGTCCACTTGAAAGATTGATGTTGTCAAACTCATTGATGAAACATTACAAAATTTATTTTACTCCTCTCGGTGTGGACAATTATTATTTTGAAGAAACATTTTTGTTGATGGCCTAGGTGAGTACCGGTTCAAAAATCCTCCATCCACTAATGCCATGGTCCTATATAAGGGCTTTGTTAATAGTGTCAACGTAGTTTCATCTACCTCTCCACCAAAAGTAGTCTCATGACCACCCTTCACATGTACTTTATATATAAATAGGACATTTTGGGAACACATTCCTCTTGATCTCTCTAGTTCTGATACTATCTATACATCACATGATTGCTTACCTAGGTTTGGCATGATGCTTAATGACATATTACCACCTCTCCATTCACCCCATCTTTATTACGGTTATTTCCATATTACAATGGCTTATGGATTACAAGTTTTTCACTTAATAGTATTTATTACACACACTCCTCATGGGTTTTCATTTACACTTGGATGATCTTGGCTTGATTATATTGGTGGCACACTCGACCCACTTCATTCCTCACTCTCCTTCCCCATGCCTTTTGGTACTATCTCCATTACTAATGATTCTTCTCCTACATATGTACCTAACATTTCATGTTGGTGTGCTCATGGATGCCCACCAATTATTTTACGGATGAAGAATATGTGATGAATGCTTATCTCCTTCATCATAATGCATCTTTATATGATCCACCTCATTCTATCACTTACAAGTTTCTAATGCAGCTCCTTCCAGTTTTGATCAAGACAACGATGATTTGCTTGATGGAATTTCATAGTCCCCTTTTTCACATTAGTGTCACTGGGGGAATACACATTATATTCCCCCCTCCTCATTTTAGCATGGTTTGTATCTCCTTCCTTTGATATCATTCAACATTCATATCATCTATTATACACACCCTCATTACCTAATGATGCACCCTAGTGCTTTGGTTCACACTAGACTGTTGAGGGATTACCATTACACTTGAACCCCACACACTTGCACTACAAGACCTATACATTTACATTCCATCATCCTACATTATATCTCCATAACATACACTACACTAGTCATCATCATATATATGAGCCTAGTTTTGCATTCCATCCTCTCATTCTACATTTACGCTAGGTCATGTTGTATATGAGTCTAGATTTATCTTTTACCATCACATACTATACCTACACCTATCATCATATCTCCCACACTACATATACATCCTACACACCCACATTGCATTCATACATCTTACCTATTCTACATGCTACACTAGATTTCCTTATACTTGGGTCTAGTTTTATCTATCATCATTACACATTCTATATACACACTACACATTTATTACACACTTACATTACATTCATACCCATTACACACTTTACATTTCCTACACACTACACATTCACATACCTTGGTCATTTACACTCTCATTGTCTTCTACACGCTACACTCACCACCCTATGATGCACTTTAGTTCCTCGGTCCATACTCAATTTTCAAGGGTTTACCAATCAAATGGACCTTACCTACATGTGACATGTCATCATACCACATTCCTCGGACTAGTGACCAATGCTCTAGGCTATATCGTCACCCACACACATCATCACATACCATAGTGGTATACACCTTAGGTTAAATCACCACTCTTTTCATCACTTCTACATCATCCTATTACATCTTATCATCTGCTATTCTCTTCTCCTCTTACATTTTCTCAATTCCAAATTATTCCATTACATTATCACACCTTCCATCATCTTGTAGTGGTATACACCTTAGGTTAAATCACCACTCCCTTCATCCATTCTACATTATCCTCTTACATCCGATCATCACCTATTCTATTATCCTATCTATTCATCTATTACATCATCATTTATCCTACTCATCACTTAGTGGTATATGCTTTAGGCTAAATCACCACCCTCACCTTATTCATCACATAGTGGTCTACACTTAGTGCTAAAATCACCACCTTCCATTACCCACCGCCTACTCATATATGCTTCATACACCCTCATCACCCATCTCATAGTGACATACTTATAGGCTAAATTGTCACCTTCTTCTTCCATCATGTAGTGATATACGCTTAGGGATAAATCATCACTCACCCATTCAATAAGTCATGGTATATACTTAGGCTATAGGGTCCACACACATATTTCCATATATCTCATTCCCATACACTCATTCTATAGTGATATATGCTTAGGGATAAATCATCACTCCTCTAATCAACAAAGTCATGATATACGCTTTGGCTATAGGGTTCACACATCTTCTCCCATGTTGCATTTCATCACCCTTACATACATACACACTCATCACAACGCACTAGATACAACCAACACTACTCGACCATTTCCCGATGATGCACTCTCATTTATGGTTCATTCTTGACTACTGAGGAGGGGAAAAAAAAATGAACCTCACTGCATACATTCCATTCACTCAGGGGGCATGTTGCTCCTATCATTCCATTTTGCATTCCATTCCATCCATCCACAACATATTGCATTGTCTTGTAGCATTTACTTTTTGCTTACTAGTGTTTTTCATGCTTTATTCTACACACATGTTAGATTGCTTTCTTATATGTCATTATCATACACACATGTGTTCATGCCTTTTCTAGTGTGATCACAGATACATGACATTTACACACGCAGCATGGATGCTCATTCCTTCTACCCTTCCATATACCGGTCATTGGGGGCATCCACATTTGTCTCATACAAGTGTTATTGTTTCATTTTGTACTTAGCATCTTTTACTACTTTCTTCTACATGCTTTGACATATTGGTTATCACTCTAACATGCTAATGGGTGTTCCATGTGCAACACTTGTTTTGTAGACTACATGTTTCCATGACTACATGTTTGTTTTACTTGTCTGTGTTTTTTTCCATTGTTTGTGGGCTTTCCCTTTTCTTGTGTGCACACTTGACTATTTTTTTTGGCCATGATGGCCTTGCATGTCTTGTGACATCATGAGTGATGTCCCATGTTTGAAACCCACTTTGTGTGGTCTTTCTTTTCTTGCATGTTTACACTACTTTGCTTTAGTAGTTTTTACATTGTCTATGTATTTTACACTTGTCTTATTTAGATGCATGTGTTCAAACTAACACTTGTATTGGCTAGCCATCCCCTTTTGTGCATGCCTTGGTATCTACCAAGTGTTTCCCTTTCCCCCTACAGGGAAGAGTTCTACAGGTTAGAGTGTGGTTGGTCCTCTTTTGGGGCTGCATTCTCCTTCTAGGGTCATCGCATGTGCCCCCAAAGGGGGGCAATCATTGAGGGTTTCTACTAACACAACGTATCTACACCGGTTCACACACAATGAGTGAGTTCAGACCAGTCTATGAACTCCATACATAATGGCCTTAATAGGACATGGTGTCCTTTAGAAATTCTACAGATAAGTTTACAAGCTCAGGGGTTACAATGGGTGTGCCTCTCTACACTTCTCCATCCAATGGCATCGGATCACCCAAAAACCAGGACAATATAGAGATCTCTTCCAAAATTTCAGCAGAAGTGGTTAAAGGTTGGAGGATACAACATGGTTCCTCCCTATACTTCTTCACCAAGGTGGCGTGAGATCACCCAAAAACTCATAACACTACAGATATCCTTCTACACCCTTTTTCTCAACATGGATCAGGTGCACATGTTCCATTTTTCCATTTACACTTTCTATTCTAGCGTATTTTACATTTATGTATTTTTACACAACATTTTTACATACATACATATTTGACTACTTGATCATTTTCTCCTTGTAGGTCCATTCGTATGAGAAATAAGAAATCAAATTAGGGGGCAAATTAGGGGCAACAACTACAACAATGAAATACACACACACACATGATGGTACTTTCCATACTAACCATGCAGTACACTACACACAACAACAACTACACATGCATTCCACCCCTAGGTTCACTCTCATCACTTTTTATACACATTTTTCATCTTTAGAATCCACGCTCCTCCACATTTTTTTTTTTTCATTCCATGCTTGAGTCTAGTCCATCGACACATCTTCTTCTACACTCTACATGGTTATCAGGTACGCATCTCTATCTACTTTATGTTACCGAGCTTTCCACTCACCAACATAAAGTGGGGGCAAATGTAGACACAAATATTGCACATTAGACAATATTTAGCCCGGTCTTATACTACTATTTAGAAGGTTCTCAAGTGTACAAAGTACTAATTAATCCCACCTTTTGGCCACCTTTTTCTTATCTTTTATTTTGTCTTTCCCACATATTTCCCGATACCTATCAGCCCATTTCATGACCTTTCCAAAATTCTATCCTGAAATCAGGGTGCCATGGTATACTTGGGGGCACCCGAGGGTCCCTAGTCCCATTCCCAGGTGCCCCGGTATCTATGCACAACCTCTTCCTTCTTTTTGGGTCACTTTTAGTTGTTGGTCATCCTTATCTTCTTCTCAATTGGCCTTGTCGGGATTAATTATGAAATTAAGCTTGAGAGCCCTATAAATATAAAGTTATAAGACCATAATAAGGGTCCTAGGTCATTTACATCTTATCACTACTATCACTCCATCTAGGGCTGCATCCATTGCATCACTTGCATCCACATAGTGCCATGCATTCAAGCTAGGAGATCTGCATCACACACACTTCATAGGGGGAGGGATTCCATTCTATTCCATGCACACATGCTACTTACATTTCTATAACTACTATTGCTCACTACTTCACAAAGTGTGACTAGCACGAGAGTACCTAGGGCACAACACATGCACACACACACACACAAAAAAACTACATCAGGGTCTATAATGTAGTGCAACGCTCAATGATAAGTCCACTAGCTTGGTGGTTGAGGTCAGTCTGACCCATTCATATGCATATTTATTTTTCTATGGTTTGATACTTCTCCTTACATTACGGTTCATTCTCCAGTTCATTCGAAAATCCAACGCGATAGATAGAGAAGTACTCAGAGACATTTAATGACCCTACCTTATTTAGATTCTAAGGATTTGCAGTGTTCTCGAGTGCCCAAATTGTAGACCAGGCACCCCCGAGTCCCCCAAGTTACACTCCCAGTTCCTATGTCATCTCGGACAATCCAAATATGCCCTTCGCAGGGTCCCTAAGGGTTTGTCTACACTTCTAGATTCTATTTCCATATCTACAAAAATGTGTGATAGTCTCTTATTATCATCTAGTCTTTTCCCTTACTCTTCTCTTGCACATTAGGGTTTTATTTCATCTAGAATAGTTTATTTACATTTATTTCATATATTAATAATGAACATTACCCTAAAATCAACTTGAACTTACCTTCCGAACTCTCTCGCATGGTCGATTCAATTAGCAGACAAATATTGGCCTCCTAAAATGTGCTCAACTTTTTTCTCGCTCGCGATTTTGGCACAATAGTTTTTAAGCTTTGTGGAATGATTTTGTAGTTTCGTGCTCGACTATTTTTTATTAATGTTTAAATGTGAGTAGGTTATAACGCACTCACGTTATGGCTTGCTTCAAATCTGAGCCATAACGCGATCTAAATTTTTCACTATCGCGTTATAATGCAACCGAGCCATAACATGAGCGTGTTATGGTAAAAATGGCCCAAAAGTGGATTTTTGACCACTTTTTGGTCCACCATATCCATGCAAATGCCCAATAATCCACATAAAATTTGCATTTTTATAAAGAGATTAGCTATCATTTTGTGAAACTAGGAGATTTTCATTACTTAAAGGATTTCTACACCAAATATCTTGTTTTTGGTGTTTGATTGGAGCTTAAAAGGAGAATTTTTTCTCAAATACATTTGAATGGAATGAAGAGCTTCAAAATCAAATACCTACCTCAGATTTGTAACCCTAAAGATTCCATTATAAAGGATTTAAAATAAATCTTTTATAGGAGTTTAGAAGAATGGAGACTTCTATAAGATGTGGTCATTGAGAGGTTTAAAGATTGATTTTGGATAGTTTAAATGGAGCTTATAACATGTGTCCAAATGGTGAAGACTTCAAAGTGCATGCTATCTCCAAGATCCACAATGCATGCATCTCAAGTTGAGATGAGGTAAAAAAATTTTACAAATGGACATTAATAGTCTTTATATTTAAATTCCTTCATTTACTTTTTTGAATCTCATGGCTTGGCATCTTGGCTAGGTCATCACACCTTGAAACAAGGTGTCTCAGTTCACGTCTCCAAAAATCCATCCATTTTCCCGTATAAAAAAATAGTCATTACAATATTCATGGTTAAATATAATAGGCACTATATATATTCCTAAGTGCTTAGCGCTCAAGTGGCTACTTCACTCTTGTAAAAGACCTTCCACTTGAGAGGTCAAGGGATCAAGCCCCACTCAAGTTATTTTTGGTAAATGTTTTTAAGTAGTACCATAAAAATTAGAGGAACAACCAACTAAACAATTTAGTTACGACTAACTAGATTTGGAGAAGAAAGTCCTAATTGGACTTTTTTTTGCAATTTTTAAAGAACTAAATATTCTTTGATTATTTTCTTGCATAATCATATTATTTTCAATTTTTGGGAAATTATCAAAATTGTAAAAGAGGGAAAAAGGCCAAAAGAGTCCAATTCTAAATAAAATTGCAAAATGTTAAATTTTTCCAAGGCGAAAAACATGGAATATTTTTCTCGCTATACAAAAAAATTGTAATATTAGCCAAGAGTGCCAAATTTTTTCTAATTTATTTAAATCGAATGATAGCATAAAAATTATAAGGCCAAAAAAGTAATCCCAAAATCAATAAAATATCTTTTTATGGGGGTGTGTACTACTTTAAGGGCAAAGTGTTAATTTTTTCTATTCTTTCATTATACAATTTTCATGCAATGGATGTAAATACAACACCCAAATTCTATTTTCTAGATTCTCAACTTCTTCGTATTGATAACTATGCTAAGTGGGAAACTAAAATTCATGCATAACTTGAATTCAAATATATTTGGCACATTGTTTCTGGTACACTAACACGATCTTAAAATGATGTTGCACAACAATGTTCATTTGATCATGTAAATAAAAAAGTAAAGTTAATAATTTTGTTTAGTGTTTTAGATGATGTTCAACCTCACGTTCGTGAAGCTACAACAACAAAAGAAGCTTGGGAAAAACTAAAAACAATATATGAGTTGAAAAATAATAACACAATACTTCATCCCTAGAGTCAATTGTTAAATTTGAAAATGTGCACCAACAAAAAAACTTGAAATGTTTTTTAGAATATTTTCAACTTTGTGAGCATTACTTCAAGATCTGGAAGAAGAAGTAATAGACACATCACTAGTGACAATAGTTTTGAGATCGCTACATCCTTCATACATGATTTTTGTGACCACATTAAACATACATGGTCAAACAACACCATTTGAAGAGTTAGTGAATATGCTACAACAAAAAGAAGTTATTCACTTAATCACTGAAACTAAAGAGTAGGCACTTACTTCAAATCAAAAAGGAAAGAAACAGGCTTAGTCCAAAAAATAGCCTTCAAAGCAAGGTAACACTCAACAAAGTCAAAAGACTCAACAAAAATGTCCTATTTGTGGAAGAAGATGACAACTAAAGGATTGTTGGTGCACAATCAAATGAAGTGTCCAATTCTACAAGTCAAATTTTGTATTTCGAATCGTGTGCACTGACACATGACAAGAAGGAAATATTGGTTCTTAAAATGAGTGACACACCCATGAAAAAACCATGTTTATTTAGGTGACATGATATTGTTTCGCAAAAGAATTTTTTCCGAATAGAGTTACTTCTATCTTTTCATTCTCTTGAGAAACAGATAAGGGTTAGGGCTAGGAGGAATACCCGTTGAGTGTTGGGAGGGTGTGCACGCACTGCAGAGAGATCGACCGATCATGAAGAACTCCTTTTTCCGGGAAGGACTACTGTAAATAAGAATGCAAGACCACCAAATTTTAGTTAGACAATAAGTAAGGGAACTACCTTAGGCCCAGGAAATACTAAACTTCCTTTCGAAGGTGGTCAGTTCCCTTTTAATATAAATTATTGCAAATGATAATAAAGAAGCTATTGCGAAATCATGATTTAGGTACCTCGTTACTAAAAGCAATAGAGACTAAACTACCAATAATAAAACATCATTTTGTTTGTTTGGTCACTAGTTATTGATATGCTCAGATCAAGTTACAGGGATAGACCAGGCTGGATTTGAGGTTGTTAGGAAATAAATAGGTGAAAGGTTGGTTTTGGTATAAGTCACAGTGATCGATGTCGGTCACCGAATAACCGACCGCGGTTATAAAACCGCTACCGGTAGGGGATAATCGATATCGGTAGGGGCAGTGATTTAGGGCTTACGGGTAGAGGTTGATTGTAGGGTGGTTATGCGGTTTTTAAGGCTAGTAGATGGTTGGGGGAACAGAAGGCGACGGAGAAGACTCGAGAGAGTGAGAATGCTTTGTCTTCCGGCAATATAGGGATGGATGAATGAAGGTTAAGTGCAGGGTGCTGCCAGGTGTTAGATCCAGGGGTGAGTTTATAATTACTATGAATCAAAAGTTCACAAAGTGGAGTCTAGAAGCATACAAGATACTACTTACTACTTTCTGATGAGGATACAAGTCCAAGGAATGTGGTGACAAAGGCAAAGCTCAGGTGGGATGATCCGACAATCGAAAGTGAGCTGATGAAGCTATCCTCTGACTCTCCCAATGCTTGGATGAGTGTGACAGTGATCTCGTTGATCGAGCTTATAGTCCCGACTAAAATGCTCTTCTCTACAAACTCTTTTCTCCTTCTCACTTGTCTCTCCCTTGCAAATGAATTCGGATCCTTGCATTTTGGTTGGGGTAGGTCATTTACAGGGAACCGATGATGGTTGCATAACCGACGGTGGTCGAGTAGGGACCGGCGTCGGTCAAGTCAAAGTTGGCTATTTTTACTAAAAATAGCCAACTTTCCTCCTTTTCTCCCGAGGGGGTCGCTGTGGGCTTGGTCAAGTCATTATTAGGATTTTTTTGATGTAAGTGAGGGTGATGAGTCATGGGTGTGGGTCTGGACCAAGTCATAGGTCTTAATTAGGTAGTTTAGGGTTAGGGCTAGGTCATAGTGAGGTGGCGAGGTGATATGGCAGGGTTGGAGATGTGGATTTATTAATTATAAGGTAATTAATAAATAATTAAGTGTGTAAGTTTTAGGTGTGTTATCCCGCAAAATTGACAAGGGCAATTTGCAGGTAACCATACCAAAAATTCTATTTTGGTCCCTTGAAGAACTCTGATAATGTTCGTAATAGCCCAAAACTCCCTTTCGAAAAATCAAGTTGTTTCAAGACTTAGCCATTTTTGGCCATTTACAAAGGAGCCGACATTTTCGTGTTGACATGCAGTGTTGCGCGAAAGGCGCCGACATTGTCGTCTTTGACATGAAAAATTTGCGCCAAAGGCGCCGATAATGTGGTGTCGACATGCCGATAAGTGCGCCCATTTCCAAAGCGCGCCGACAATGTGGTGTCGACATGCTGATAAGTGCGCCCATTTCCAAAGGCGATAATGTGGTGTCGACATGTTGATAAGTGCGCCCATTTCCAAAGGCGCTGACAATGTGGTGTCGACATGCTGATAAGTGCGCCCATTTCCAAAGGCACTGATAATGTGGTGTCGACATGCTGATAAGTGCACCCATTTACAAAGGCGCTGACAATGTGGTGTCGACATGCTGATAAGTGCGCCCATTTACAAAGGTGCTGACAATGTGGTGTCGACATGCTGATAAGTGTGCCCATTTACAAAGGCGCCGTCATGCAAAAAGTTGAGCCAAAGGCGCTGATAATGTGGTGTCGACATGCTTTGATAAGTGCGCCCATTTCCAAAGGCGCAGAATAGTTTCTTCTTTCCGGATCCATTGATCATTTTTGTAAAAATTTAAAAGTATGTTGCACAAACGATGAGATCATCCATGATGCACCATGGGATGTTGTCATCCACCAAATTGCCCTCAAGTCAACATTTGACTTTTAGATATTTTGTAATTAGTTGTTGGTTTCCTTTTGCCTTATCTCTTCTCCTTCTTCTATATATACTTGAATACTTGTTGTATTCAAAGAGTGGATATCTTTTAGATGAAAAATAGAAGTAGGGAGAAAAGGCTTTGTACTTTTTGTAATAGAAGAAAATATTAATACAAATATTAAGACTTTGTGTTGAATATGTGTGTTATAGGCATCTAATCTTTCTTATGTCAGATCTATGCTTTTATTTTGTTAGATCTATCTCTACTTTTTTTGTCATTTATTCATCATTGCTTTATTCGTTTATGCAAGTAGGTTTGGCTCTGTTTACTACCAATCCCAAAACATAAACCCTCGACCTTTCGCTTTGAATTCATTTCTTTTCTCCCTTCGGACTCCGATCTTTCTTCATCCTCTACTTCGCTCCCTTCTTTTCACAATTGAAACACCCCTACTGGGATGAGATCCCAAACCCCCGAAGGTGGAATATTGTGATACTTGCACGTGATTCTCGCTGGTAGAATAGCAATAAACCGGTTTAACTTTTATCGACTCAAAGAGGGGCTATGCCCCGCACACTGCTGACTCGTTTATCCATAAATCCGCCTGCAATGATTTTCGAACCAACAGCTTTTGCGACTCTCTCTGGGGATCGAATGATCTATCGGATCTATGATGGTGGTATGATAGAAAATCAAAAAAATCGAAAAAATCACTACTGTTTGCAAATTTTAACTTTTGTTCAAAATCCAAAATTTTTGCAAAAGTGACCCAAATTAAAAAATTTTCTTAGATCCATAGATCTAGCCTAGTTGGAGACCTTTAGTTCATCGAGTTTTTATAAAAATCAGTATTTTTCCATAGATCCGAGTTTTTGATGCTTACCAAAATTTTCAAAGTCTTTGAAAAAGTCAAATTTAGATCTCGAAAATCACTTACTAAGCTTCACTATCATTTTATCCTCTTTGTTCTTTGTCATTAAACCGCAATCCGCTTTTCAAAAGAGATAAAATTAAATATTCGTAAAAAAGTGCATCTTTGCGCTGATTTTTGTCGAAAAATCGTAAAATCAGCAAGTACAACCAAAAGAGTTTTTTAATCTACTTCACAATATTATAGATCGGGAAGGTACACTTTGGCAGTGAACCATTTAATCGTAGCGGGAGAGCTCGTGGAGAAGTCGATCCTACTTTCGATCTACTTCAAAGGCACAACTTCAAGATAACACCGGTAGCGCTTTTCATCACTAAGTTCATCTGACGGTCAACTGTGCCTCACCTCCGTGAAAGAACCCGGTTTTCACAAGGGGCCTCCACATCCCTTTGTAGTGCCTTACTACTCAAAGTGGAACTATACTTCCATCCCGTGTTCTTTTTCTCCCGGATGGCGCACCATGGGGAAATGCTATGGGTCCCCCGGCTTTGCCGCATCTCGTTCATGCGCTCCCACATGGAAACTGAAAGAATTTTCCCAAATTTGACGGGAGCGGGAACCAAAGCACGGATTCACACATATCTCGCATTCATTATGTCATGCAAGATCCTCGGATGTAACCCATGAGGATGTGTCGAGTTCTCCTTTTTCTAGAAACTTTACAAGGGCCTGCAGTGAGAATGGTTTCAAAGATTTGCCGACCGAGTTTATTACCAGTTGGGCCACCTTGCGGGATGCCTTTGAAGACAGGTACAAGCCTTCGAAGATGCATTTGCATTTTTATCACAGATCACTCACCTAAAGAAGGAGGCCAACGAGACCATGCGTGATTTTATCGCCAGGTTCAATACATTAATCAACCGTGTGCCTGTTGCCATGCTTCCAACACCAGAAAATCAGAAGTGTTTCTTCGTGAACGCTATGAGCTCGAAAGTAAGTTTCTTGCTCCTGCAAGAACAAGTGGCTACCTTGATTCTTGCCCAGGCCGCTGCTATCAGAATTGAAGATAACTTGCTAATATCTGGCGAATTAAAAAGGGAATCATCTAAACCTAAATCTTCGGCCCTTCGCCCACTACTTCGTCTGATCCGGCATTTCAAAAGATGGCGAACGACTTGCTCGCATTAAAGAAGCAGTTAGCCCAAGCTTCCCCAAGTTCCTCATACCGGGATATCCCACGGAGGAATTTCGTTTCCAGCCATGTTCCTCAAAGGTCGCTTACTCGCAACTCGCTCCACAGATTGGCGCTGAGGCTCCTCCACCAACGCTTTAGCTGAAATCGAAGAAGAGGAGCAATTTTATGAAGAACCTTCGTCTCAAGACGAAGATGATCAAGAGGTCGGTGAACCGACTGGCGACTCTACTATCGGGTATATGGAATTTGATGAGGAAGAATCTGATGAAGAGGAGGGTACACAGGGCTATGCAAGTGGACAATCATATGTTGTTTTTACCCGCTCACAAGGAAAAGAAGCAGAGGTCGCTGCCCATGTGCGGAAAGAGAAGGTCGTGTCAAACACACCTCCAACCATTGCTAAAAGAGGTAACCCTCTTCCTACTCAACCCCCTGTTAAGTCTTTTACAAAGAAAGCTTTTCCCTGATCTCTCCTCCAAGTCACCTTCTTCTATTTCCATGAAGACCAATCCTACCCTACCACCGCGAAGTGAAGGACTCATTCCTTCACCAAATATGACCCTTAGCCACGTTTGACATCATAGATCATGCTAAAAAGACTAAGATCCAAATGTCTGAAGCCGAATATCTTCAGTCAAATCCCGAACAACTTGTAAGATTGACCAAGTATATTCAAAGTCAAGCTGTCATATCTCCCCAGATTCCCCTAAAAGGAATCCTTTCCACTCCTCCTGCATCCCGCATAAATGTTGCCTCAACATCTGCATCAGGAAAGATAGAACCTTTCTATCTCTCCCTCCTAATCAATGGCCACAAGTTAAGTAACTGCATAATTGATTCTGGAGCTTCTGATAACGTCATGCCGTAAAAGTCGCCCATGCTTTGGGCCTCACCCTTACCAAGCCTTTTGGCAGATGTTATTCCTTGGAAACCAAGCAGGTTCCGTTGATTGGTCAAATCAAAGACGCGTAGTTCGCATTTGCGGCATTCCCAGATAAAAGAGTAAAAATGACCATCCTCATTGCCGACATTCCAGTGACCTATGGAATTCTCACGGGAAGGAGTTTTTTTAGTGAGGTTGGAGGAGAAATTCATATGGACTGGTCTAAGGCTAGGATCCCCATCAAAGGTGTAATGCAGACATTGGAGCCAGAATCACAAAAGAAGTACTTGGTTACTAACTCTAAGACCCCAAAGCTCAAATTCTTTTCGAATCATCAGGGATGGGGAACTATTTCTTGTCTACCGAGTCTGACAAAATGGTTGTTCTCATTCAAGAAGAAGATCTTAATAAGATCTGGACTTTGCAGTTTGATGGCAGCTGCGCAACCAGTGGATGTGGCACCGGAGCCATGCTAATATCTCCCGAAGGGGAGATTATTCCTCTCTCTTTCAAGTTACAGTTTTTCAACACAAATAATACTGCTGAGTATGAATCTCTGTTACTTGGCATGCAAGCCGCGAAGGAAAGAGGGATCAAAAATTTGAAAGTGCAAGGTGATGCAGAGCTAGTGGTGAATCAAGTTAAGAGGATTTATCAAGTGAAGAATGAGAGGCTCGGGCATTACCGCAATGTGGTCTGGGACAAAGATCGAGGAATTTGACGCTTTTTCAATAGAATCCATTCCGAGAGCTCAGAATGACATGGTCGATTCATTGGTCATTTCAGCATCCCTCATGCTCCCTCACCCAGGTTTGAAAACATACAAATACACCATTGAGGTGGTTTTCCACCCAAGTGTGCCAGACAATTCTCAGCATTGGCAAGTATTCAACGATGACAATCAACTCATTGCCTTTCTGGAAAAGGTGGAAAATTTTAAGGAGCTTCACTTTGAAGGATCCACTTCCACTTGCCGTGAATCAGTCACCGATCAAGACAATGAATCCGGAGGGAACGACGACATTTGTCAGCTCAAAGGAAATAAAATTCCAAAGGGCCTGGTTTCTTTGGAGCGGTTGTTCGACAGGCATGACCATTTTGTAAAAAAGAAAAGGCGAGATGATGCTAGCTCATCCCCAGAAACCGAACCGGTTAATTTAGGTTCGGTAGAACATCCGCAGGTTGTGAACATTGGAAAATGTTGCACGCCTGAAGAGAAGCGAAAGTTTGTCAAACTACTAAAGAAATACATGGATGTATTGGCATGGTCCTACGCCGATCTCAGTCTTTTAAGCCAAAGGACGTCCCAAAGCGATGACATCCGTTGAAAGAAGACGCGTCAACCCTTTCGCGTAAGCGAGGCATTATAACCCTAAGATCTCGTGTACTATCCAGCTGAAATTCGAAAATGTCGGATGCAAGAATCATTTTTCCTATCCATCACAAGACTTGGGTGGTGAATATTGTGCCAATGCGAAGAAAAACGGTGAAATACGCATATGCGTAGATTTTCAAACCCGAATCAAAGCTTCCTTAAAGGACAACTACCCACTTCCTATAATGGATCAAGTTCTACAAGCGAAGAATGGGATCGAAATGTTGTCCATGCTTGATGGTTTTTCAGCTACAATCGAGTTGAAGTCTCACCAAGATCAATTTAAAACAGCATTCACTACTCCTCACGGGTACGCTTTGCTTACAGCAGGATGCCTTTTGGCCTGACCAATGCTGGCACCACTTTTCAACGGGCCATGGACCTTGCATTCAAAGGTATGATGGGAAAGGTCATTGTGGTTTATCTGGATGACTTAACTGTGTTCTCTAAACAACGAAATGATCATTGTGATCATCTGGAGCAAGTATTGGCCAGATGCCGAGAGCATGGGATTTCCCTAAACCCAAAAAAGTCTATTTTTGGAGTCACAGAAGGAAAGTTACTAGGACATGTTGTTAGCAAAGAAGGAACAAAGATAGATACCAAAAGAGTTAAGGCTATTCAGAGCCTTACTTTTCCTACAAGCAAGACCGGCGTCCACTCTTTCTTCGAAAGGTGAACTTTCTCAGGCACTTTGTTCCCGACTTTGCTGAAAAGACTCGTCATATATTAGACATGATGAAAGGGTCACCAAATTTCTGATGGAGCGAAGAAGGGAAGAGGTTGTTCAAGAAATAAAAGCTTCTGTCGCTCACGCACCAGTCCTGGTGTGTCCCGATTTCTCCAAGGATTTTATCATGTATAGCTATGCATCTGAGCATATTGTATCTGCCATCTTGATGCAAAATAATTCTGAGAATGTTGAATCCCCAATTGCGTTCATGAGCTCTCCCCTCAAGCCTCACGAATTAAAAATGTCTCAGTTGGAAAATCATGCCTTCGCCGTTGTCAAAGCAGTCAAAAACTTCAGGTATTACATTTTAAATTCTCATACAGTGGTGTTGGTCCCGACACGGCAAATCAAATCAATTCTAACTCAACAGGGAGTTAGGAAGCTTGCGAGGAAATTGATTGCAAAGGTCCAGGAGTACGATCTGGATATAAAACCAACTAAGTTGGTAAGAGGCAAAGGCTTGTGTCAACTTATGGCCGAAAACCAAGGGTCAGAAGTTTCCTGGAGGAAAAGATGGTTGCACCAATGAAGCGCAAAGCCGGTTGGAGAAACCCGATTCACTGCCTATGGTCCTATTCGTCGCAACCAGCGATGAGTGGTATTCCGATATTGCTTTCTTCCTCACCTACGGCGAATGCCCAGTTCACTTAACTACAAAGGAGAAGCACGCTATAAAGCTCAGAGCAGCCAAATATGTCATCTGGGATGACGGTTTATACAAACGCGGGATAGATGGCGTCTTCTTGTGATGTGTCGACAAGCCACAGCAGGTGAAGTTACTTGAAAGTTTTCATAATTCAGCCTGTGGGGGCCATTTCTCCTCTTCCGTGATAGCACACAAGATCATCCGGGCCAGGTACTATTGGCCAACGCTTTTCCAAGATACAATTGCCTACAGGTAGCAAAATGTGGGCCTTGTCACAAGCGGTTCGTCGGCAAGCCCAAGTTGGCCGCTTTTCCCCTCAAGTCGCTCGTTGTTGATGAACCATTCAAACAAAGGGGGAATTGATTTTATCGCGCACTCAATCCCCAATCAAGTGTCGGACATAGTTATGTCCTAACAAAGAATAGATTACTTCACCAAGTGGGTGGAAGCCATACACCAAACATGCCACTTCCGAAGTTGTTTGCAATTTCATCAAAGAAAATATCATTGTCGGGTTTGGCGTCCCAAACAAGATTGTTGCTGATAATGCTTCTAACTTTTCTTCACGGGAAGTTATTAGTTTTTGCTATGAATATGGAATAACCTTAGCTCACGCCTCGGATTATTACCCTTAGGAAATGGTCAAGTGAATCCATAATAAAAACTTAGTGACCATTATACGAAAGCTAGTGGATCGAAATCAACGAATGTGGCACAAGTCCTTATACGATGCTTTGTGGGTAGATCGCATTACTCTAAGAGATCTCTCGGTATGTCACCTTTTCAAGTGTTATATGGCACCGACGCCTTGGCTTCCCATTTCGTTGAAATCCCCTCGCTTCCGCTTGCTTGCACGGCAATCGAAGATGAAACTTTTCAAAATTCCTTGAAAAGAGGATCATGTATCTAGCAGAGCTCAAGAAAAGAGAGTAAGAGTGGTCAACAAAATCACCGAACATCGAATCGAGTCAAAAGATTGTTCGATAAAAAGCTAAGCCAAGGAATTTCTAGGTGGGAGACCTCGTCCTTTTGTGGGACAAACGAAGAGAGCCAAAGGGCATGCACGGAAAGTTTGATTCCCTATGGAGAGGGCCCTTCAAGATCAAGCAGCTTCAACGGAGAGAATAGTTTCTATCTCTTGTATCTGGATGGAACCTATCTTCCGCTTCCTATAGCGGGCAACATCCGAAAATCTTCGGGAAATAGAGCTCGCTCTCTTCTTTGTACTGATTTGCTTGATTGTGTGTTTGTTTTTGTCATGTGTTTACTTTTGTTGGTTGTGTGTTTCCCTTTCTCGTATGCCTTGTTTTTGACTCTGTTACCCAATGGATAGGCACATGAAAATCTGGGATTCTCTACCCTTAAGCTTCGCTCAAAGATAGTCCCCAGAAAGAGCCAGCTGTTATCCTGCAAAATTGACAAGGGCAATTTGCAGGTAACCATACCAAAATTCTATTTTGGTCCCCTGAAGAACTCTGATAATGTTCGCAATAGCCCAAAACTCCCTTTCGAAAAATCAAGTTGTTTCAAGACTTAGCCATTTTTGGCCATTTACAAAGGCGCTGACATTATGCAAAAAGTTGCGCCAAAGGCGCTGACATTGTCGTGCTAACATGCAGTGTCGCGCCAAAGGCACTAACAATGTGGTGTCGTCATGTCGATAAGTGCGCCCATTTCCAAAGGCATTGTTAATGTGGTGTCGACATGCTGATAAGTGCGCCCATTTCCAAAGGCGCTGACAATGTGGTGTCGACATGCTGATAAGTGCGCCCATTTCCAAAGGCGCTGACAATGTGGTGTCGACATGCTGATAAGTGCGCCCATTTCCAAAGGCGCCTTGATGTGGTGTCGACATACTGATAAGTGCACGCATTTCCAAAGGTGCTTGACATTGTCATGCTGACATGCAAAAAGTTACGCCAAAGGCGCTGACAATGTGGTGTCGACATGCTGATAAGTGCGCCCATTTCCAAAGGCGCAGAATAGTTTCTTCTTTCCGGGATCCATTGATCATTTTTGTAAAATATTTAAAAGTATGTTGGCACAAACGATGAGATCATCCATGATGCACCATGGGATGTTGTCATCCACCAAATTGCCCTCAAGTCAACATTTGACTTTTAGATATTTTGTAGATATTTTGTAATTAGTTGTTGATTTCCTTTTGCCTTCTCTCTTCTCCTTCTTCTATATATACTTGAATACTTGTTGTATTCAAAGAGTGGATATTTTTAGATGAAAAATAGAAGTAGGGAGAAAAGGCTTTGTACTTTTTCAATGTAAGAAAATATTAATACAAATATTAAGACTTTGTGTTGAATATGTGTGTTATAGGCATCCGATCTTTCTTATGTCGATCTATGCGTTTATTTTGTTAGATCTATCTCTACTTTTTTTGTCATTTATTCATCAGTATTGCTTTATTCGTTTATGCAAGTAGGTTTGGCTCACTACCAATCCCAAAACATAAACCCTCCGACCTTTCTCGCTTTGGAATTCATTTCTTTTCTCCCTTCGGACTTGATCTTTCTTCATCCTCTACTTCATTCCCTTCTTTTCACAGCTTGAAACACCCCTACTTAGGGATGAGATCCCAACTCCGAGGCGGAATATTGTGAGACTTGCACAAATTCCTGCCGGTAGAATAGCAATAAACCAGTTTCGCTTTGCTGACTCAAAGAGGGGCTATGCCCTGCACACTATTGACTCGTTTATCCATAAATCCTGCCCAAGCGATGATTTTCGAACCAACAAGGTGGTGAGGTAGCGTTAGGTTGCATGACTAGATACGGGATACGTGGCATTGTAAGACCTAAATTTGGTGTCTACATTTGCCCTTGTTGTCATGTAGCTTGTCTTGTAAAGCTTCGCACCGACAATAATAAAAGTGGTTGCCCGATTAAGGGTATAGGTAATCCCCCTCAAATCTATCATAGATTAAGGCGACATGAAATCGGGGATAGGGTTGATAAAGGGTAAATGATGATGAGATGGTGGTAAGATGGTGGGGTAAGTTCAAGGAAGTTTCTGACGCATGTTGAAATGCGAGAGTGCGACCAGGGGTACATGATTTGAAGAGCAAACAAGCAATTCATAGGCAAAGGTCGATAGTTTATGCAAACAAGGTTGATATAATCTTGGTATCCAAGGCATAGGAAGTAGCTCCAGGGGATATAACAGGTGAGGTACCTAATGTTTAGACATGTTCGGTAGTACCAAATAGTTGGTTTGGTTGAGATAAATTTCACGGTCTCGGTCAGGCAAAGTAAAGTTGGTTGGTTGATCAATTCTAGTATCCTAGTCATGCTAAAACACAAACAGTGAGCTTGATTGAACAAACAACGACATGATGGGTGGATAGAATCGTAATTTATGGGCCTCGATCGAGGTACTTAATTGGTGCGCGCCTTGGGTCGCCGATTGGTTAGGTGTGGCCGTGGGTCAAGCTAATTGGTTGGTTGCGGCCTTAGGTCGGCCGATTGGTTGGTTGCGACCTTGGTCGGGCCGATTGGTTGGTTACGGCCTTGGGTCGGGCCGATTGTTTGTATGGCGGCGGCTTAGGTCGGGCCGATTGGTTTGTTGCGCGCCTCGGTCGGGCCGATTGGTTGGTTGCGGCCTTGGGTTGGGCCGATTGATTGATTGCGGCCTTGGGTTGGGCCGATTGGGTGGTTACGGCCTTGGGTCGGGCCGATTGGTTGGTTGCGGCCTTGGGTCGGGCCGATTGGTTGGTTGCGGCCTTGGGTCGGGCCGATTGGTTGGTTGCGGCCTTGGGTCGGGCCAATGAATTCAAAATAAGGCTATTTAGCAAAGGTCGGGGGTAGGCGATGTGGTGAAAAATAGAGTTCGGTGGATAAGGGCAGGAGTTAGGGTAAACTAGGTAGGTAACCGATATCGGTTAGTGGTGACCGGTATCGGTTAGGAGACCGATATCGGTCTTCTAGGGTGCGCCCTAACCGATATCGGTTAGAGGTCAAAACCTATAAAAAGAAAAAAAACGGCATGTCATTTTCACATTGTGAATTTGAGTGCCAACTTTTTCTTGTCTGAGTTTTGAATTGATTGGGTTGAGTTGGCACTAGTTGATTGGGGGAGTGAATTATTGGTAGGCCCCATAGATCGGGAGGCGAGCTTGGTTGGTTAAAGACCCATGTTGAAGAGATTTGGAGCTATGGCACGGCTGAGGAGCAGGAGGTGCTTTGGAGGAGCTGGACCACCACCACCTATCCCACCATGACGACGTGTAGTCGTGCACTGAGGCTCTAAATACATATTTGTGTGAAGTTGATGAATTTAGCTAGGATGTGAGTTTTGGGGTAGGAATCCAAAATTTGATAAAATAATGAATAAATGAAGGTAAATCATAAAATGGAGTGGGTAGATATGTTAGGTAGGCCAAAACAAATGGGTGGGTAAGTTTTTAGGCAATTGTCTTTGGTAGATAGGTAAAAATAGGAAAAAGGGGATTTGGGGGCCGTTGGTCCGGCCCCGAAATCCCACAGTGACCGATGTCGGTCATATCGTAAGTTGTGTAGATTAGTAGGTTGAAAGACCGGCGTCGGTCATGTGTCGACCGACGTCGGTGCATAAAAGTCAGACATACACTGTTGGTGGGGAACCGATGGCGGTCGAGGGTGACCGGTACCGGTCACCATGGGTAGGAGGTAAGGTTGTGAAATTTGTTGTGTTGGTTTGTTGTAGGCGGGTAGGATAGATTTTTGGGGTGAAGGGGGAGAAGGTAGAGTTGCTAGGAAAGGTTATTGGGGTGGGGGGTAATCGGGTGGTTGGGGGCCGGTTCGGGTAGGATAGGTTATGGGTTGTGTATGAATTAGGAGGGGTTAAATTGGTTGAGGTATGGTTAGAGGGCGAGAGTAGAGCGGGTGGAGTATGAGTGGGGCGGTTGGTAGGGTGTGGGATAGGTAAAGGGGATATTGTAGATGTTTGTTGGGTGGGGTTATTGATGTTGAGGGAGATGAGGTGTTTTAGGTTTGATTGGAGTGGGTAGGATATTTAAAGAAGGACCATAAGAGTGAGAGGAATTTATAGATGTATAGGGTAAGATAAGTGGGTGTAGATGTGTTTATAGATTCGGGTTGTGATTGGGTGGGTGTGTGAGTATAGAGGGTTAAGGTAGTTGTTTTGTAAAGGGTAGGTCCGATGGAGTGGGTTGTTTTGCGGGCACGCTGCACGCCAGCAAATTGACGATGTGAGATCGATGTCGCCTCTCTTGGGGCGGATGCTTTGCCACATGTGACTACAGCCAGCAAGGGGCGGGCTAGTTATGCGGGAGGTTAGACTTGGTGGAGTCCAGAGGTATAGGGATATGGATAGGGACCATACCGATGGTTACCCTCATCGAGAGATGGATCCGCAACCAATGTCTTCCATCTCCCTACCGGAGAGATGACAAGATCCGCGCTAGAGGATGTGTATCGCATCCTAAGACTGCGATCATCGGTGAGGAGGTGTTCCAGTGGATGCTTGAGAAAACAATGGATAGCATCTTGTAGGTATTTGGGATGCGGCCCCATTGATTACATATCATAATGCGAGCATCTTCTACGGTGATATGTATCACGCGCATCGACAGGGGACATGGCTTGCCGTGGCCGATGATGATCGGTATCACCTTCTTCGTCCTCCCGACTCGAGGGGAGGCCGCTTCCCACGGTTCCGATGGGAGTGCTACATGAGATGGTGGAGGAGCGCACCGCATGCATGGGCACCAAGTGTATCTCGGTGCAGCTTCTACAGAGAGCTCTGGGGTTATCGCCGTATGAGGTGATTTGGGATATGTTTGACATTCATGTTACATTGTTGGGCCTATGAGCATATTGTATGTATACGACCACTAAGGTTGCCCAAAGAACCAGGGGCCACAGTAGTTTATAGATATGGGTTTCGTGAGGTGGTTGGGGTCGTGGGCCACCACGAGCAATTATCGCAGGCAAGATGTCACTTATTATAGGCATATGTTAGAGGGTCGACTCCATTAGATGTTATATGGAGGTCATACAGAGGCCATCATCCCCATGGAGGAGCCCGAGCACGATTCTTTATGGATCCAAAGACATCTTCCTGGATAGGCCGACGGAGACCCGGGAGTATGAGTGGATTCCCTAGAGAGGGTACGCGATAGTTAGGCCTACGACAAGATGAGCCAACTCCCTTCCCACAATGATCGAAGGAGGATGTAGAGGCACCACCGCCTCTACCATAGCCATCGGGACCCGGGCCTGGTAGAGAGAGACCAACCGATGATACGGTGGATGACGCAGGAGTTACAGGTTCCTTTTTGGTTTGGTGGGCGGGCGAGAGGGTACCCATGAGAGAACAGCCCGCATGACCAAATTTAGCGCGCCGTTATAGTGGAGAGGGACCGTCTCCTGGGTGGTGCGATTACACGGCAAGGCGGCTTGCCAGCACGTACGATCGGAGTGTTACAGGGGCAGTTGGCCCAGAACGAGGGGACAGTACAGGACGAGCACAGCACACACCTCGGTCCAGATCCCTATTCGAGCACGAGCACGTGCAGTCCTGTTCAGCTCGATGGCAGCTCCACCGCCACCATAGGTACAGCTCGGGTCGTGGTGTGTACAGCGGGGCGAGCCCACTTCTATTAGGAGCCGGGGGACCACCCCACCACCATGGTAGCACGGCCCAATACATGGAGGTGCGTGGAGGCCCGTTATTATCGGGACGTACTTAGATGGCACCGTGCAGTAGTATCGCCATACGCGGCTCATAGAGCCGAGACGTCCTGGAGTCACAGGTCACAGGGGCCGCAACCACAGTTGGTGGGTCGGTTACAGGTAGGAGGTGAGATCCGGCACAGGGGCCAGCTGAGGGATGGGCCAAGGAGGGGGAGAGAGCTGAGTCACCCCAGGAGCGGAGATGGGTTTTGTTGATTTGATAGAGGATTTGTTGATAGAGACACCGGTCTGCGAACCGAGTGTGTATATAGAGGCCTGCGTGCCCTCATAGGATTTATGTATGCATTTTTGTTGTATATACCGGCCTGTGAGTGAGTACTTTTTGTATAGTTGATACCGGCCTGTGAGCCGAGTATATTTTTGACATGAGAGACCGGCCTGCGAGCCGAGTCGAGATTTTGACAGAGACAGCGGCCTGCGTGCCGACTTTGTATTTTGGATTATAGAGGCCCTATGCAGGGCAATTTGTATATGTTAACATTGATTTGAGGATATATATATATATATATATATATATATAGATGATGAGTTTGATCCACATGGTGTGTATAATGTTTGATTTGATGCATATATTAAAATGTTGTATGTGTTTTGTCGATGGTATTGGAATTTGATGTATATATATAGATGATGTTGATGATGTTTTGATGATATGCATATGTTTTGAAATGTTGATGTTTATTATGATGATGGATGTTGATAGTGATGTCGTTTATGCAGGGAAAAGAGGCGGCTCGCCAAAAATTCAAAAAATAAAGAAAAGGATTAGGTTTAAGCAAGAGGAGACAGATGACCGATATCGGTTAGATGACCGATATCGGTTAGATAACCGATGTCGGTCACAACCTGACCGATACCGGTTAGCTAACCGATATCGGTTACTCTTAAACGAGCTTTTCTAAAAATAGAAAAGCTTGGGAGGCAACTAAAATCTTATTTTTAGAGTCATGCAACATGTTAAATACGAAGATGCGAGGCTGTTGACGTCGATACAGGTAATTGCATGGGAGAATTGAGTGATAAGGAGGAAAGAGATAGGTAAAGTGATCATGGGCTTGGATTAAGAAGGCGTAAAGGCAAGTAATAGTGAAGAGGGTGGTGAACATGGCTGAACAAGGAGAAGCATCCAGTGGGTAGAGAGGAGAGGGAAGACAGGTTCCACCTCAAACTGCTGCATCCCAGGAGGTATAATTTTTGGTTGGAATTAAATTTTTGCATGCGTATGAATAGGATGTGGGAAGGTAAGTGGGTAGAGATGAAAAAGAAAGGTGATAGGAAAGGTTTGGGATGGGGTGAGTGTTATGGGGTAGGTAATCAGGGGTTTCGAATATGTTTTTAGGTATAGAGAGGCGCAAACAAGTGAATAAGTTATCATAGGTGGTGTTTTTGAGCAGGGTAGATGGAATTGACAGTGACCGATATCATTTAGGAGTAACCGGTATCGGTTATCTATAACCGATATCGGTTACTGTGTAAAGTTACGGATTGTGATAAAAAACACGTGGGAATTTATTTGTTGATTTGTTGTTTGTTGGTTTGATGTGTGCAGGCACAGGCAGGGTTGAGGATGAATGATAGGGTGCCAGCTTTGTTGTCACAGGTCCGAGCGGATGTAACACCAACTGAGTGGGCATTAATAAACCATGTGGGGTTAAGCGAAATCCGCTATTATTCACGAATAGCACGAAATCATGTTATGTTGCAGGCGCTGATTGAGAGATGGAATCCTGAAAAGAATACCTTCTATCTGCCAACAGGGGAGATGACAGTGAGGTTAGAAGATGTGTTTCAATTTTGAGACTTCCAATTATAGGAAGACCAGTGTATCAAGAAGGGCCTAATGGGGTGCGTGCAGTGATAACGGCAGTATTTGGTCCAGCCGCACGAGATTTGACACAGCGAGGTTTGACATTCACTTATGGTATAATGTTTGCAGCACACCCTGAGGCAACAAGGTTGGCCGTGGTATTAATGATAGCGGTGGGGTATTATGCATTACCTAGAGCAGATGGGGGAAGATTTCCAAAATCATTGATGTGTATTATTCAGGAAATGATAGAAGGGAGCGTTACTTTCGCATGGGCACCCGCATATCTGGCGGAGCTATATAGGGGTTTATTGGCGTACGCAAAGCGAAATCACGATTATACTTGGATGTGTATACTTATTACATTATTGGGCCTATGAGCACATTGTGTGTGTGCGACCAATAGGCCGACCCATCCAGTAGGAGAGACAGGAGTGCAAAGGTTGGGATTCAGGTGATGGGTCCAGATAGAGCAAGAGGCGAGATCCGAGGCCGTGACAGATGACGCTGAGTATTATAGGTAGATGTGGGAGATGGTGATGATTGTGGATATCTGTTGGAGGCCTTACGGGAACTATATGGTGACGGTGAACATAGCCGAGGATTTGAGGGGTGTAGAGCGATTGAGGTGGATCGCGGGACACAGGCCAGGTGAGTATGAGAGGATTCCTCTAGATTGCGTGCGGTGACAATTTGGATTTGTTCAGGATATACCCATGGCTCATAGACCATACAAGAGGATCAACGTCGAGGCACCATTCTCACCTCCATGACCGACACTTCTAGAAGGACCAAAAGAGACAGCAGCCGATCGCAGGGTAATGGATGCAGGAGTGACAGAGTCTTATAGATTATGGTGGGTAGCAGAGATGTCATGAGATATACATGAGAGGGCCGATCATCCTGACATAGCTGTGGTTATAGTGGAGAGAGACCACCTGTAGGGTTTAGTTCACCAGCTTCAAACACAGGTGAACGAGACTACGGATTGTTAGAGGCTTCGCAGTCACGAGTGGGGAGACTAGAGGCAAGATTCCTCCATGCGAGAGGGCGTATTCATATGTTATAGGAGAGATTGGTGGATCAGTGGGAGGAACCAATAGCAATGGCACCTTTGAGGATGGAGAGGCCAGGTGAGCGGCGTCGATGATCACCATCGCTACCTGGTTCGGGATGAGGTGCGGGGCCTAAGTGAATTTCATAGGGGTAGAAGAATAAATAAGGATGCCAACCTGCACGTCGATGATAGAGAAGATGTATTTGTTTAACATCTAAATAAAACTGAATATGTATGTTGATTTGAGTTTATGATAATAATAAGAATGTTTGTGTTTTGAATGTTTGGATTGAAAAAGGACAAAGGTGAGTGTTATCAATATAAATATGTGAAAATATTTATATTTTTAAGTAAAACACAACACATGATAGGTGATGGTAGGGGATGGTCGAGCTAACCTTGGGAGACCCCATGTCTCCTAAGTGCTGCCTACATAGCCCATTGCACAAAGCAAGGAGCGGCCTCGATCGATGTAGTTCTCCTTAGGACCAGGAGAGGTGAATTCGAAAATTTAGTTGTGGTTAGGTAATTTGTTGGTTGGTAAAAGTTTGATGTTGGTAGAGTAATGTTGTTGGTGTTGGTGTGGGTATAGGTGAAGTGAGGGTTAACTTACCCAAGCATAGGAAATCGTGTCCAAATTAAGATCAACACACAATCCTAGATTCGGGTAAAAGAGGTAAAATTGTCCCATAGTTGGAAAGAGCTAAACAAACCATGTATTATCATAGGATGAGCTTGAATCCCTAGGTACCTTGCATAGGCGAGAAGTCGATAGGTGAAAAGAGTTATATAATCACAATATATCGGATATACGCACGTCCCTTGAGTTTTGTTATTATGAAGAATGGTGAGGAGAGGTGGATGGGATAGCTGAGGCGTAGAGAACTTGTTATAAGGTGATTATGCTGACGGAAGAGAACCAAACCTAAATAGACAAGTCCATGACTCAAAAGTGCTTTTGAATACTACTTTTATTTTTCGGATATAGGTGATTGATGCGGGAAGTCTATATGGGATATGCATTTTGTTGTTCTTGAGTTCTTCACGAAGCTGATCAATGTGAGAAGCTTCTGATAGAGGCTGACTTTGTATAGCTATCCTTCGAGGGAACAGTCTACTTATAGTAGCAGACGTGACGTTGCACATAGTTGTCCTTCGAGGGAGCAATCTAGTTATAGTAGCAGATGTGGCTTTTGCACATAGCTGTCCTTCGAGGGAGTAGTCTATTTTATAGCATGGAGGTCTAGATGTCTGTTTAGCATGAAGCATCTAGTTTTGCAGGAATTTTGACTCAAGAATATCCCAGAATTGTATAATTGAGAACTTGTTATTTTGATACTTTGAAGTCATGGACCAGACTAAAAAGGAGAAGGCCTCTTTAAGAGGAGGTGATGATCAAACCACGTGGGTTTGATTTTACTTTGAGATGCACAAAAATAAGGTGTATGAGGTGGTAAATGAGCTCAAGAGACGAGTGCAAGGTAGATAAGGAGTGATGTAACACTAAATTCAACAGTAGAATGGTCGGAGATGCAAGGCATTAAGGGGTTCAGGCTCAGGTTTACCATGAAGTGAAGCTAAACGATAAGTACCTGATCCGTAAGTGTGAGTGATAATGTAAGGCCCAATCCAATTAGGAGAAAATTTTCCACGTTTGCTCTTTTCTAGTTTGGTTACATGTTGATTCTCTTTGAGGACAAGATCACCAATTTTAAAGGTACGCTCATGAATTCGCTTATCATAAGCATGCTTGATGCGCTTTTGATAAATTTGAAGGTGGTCAAGAGTGGTAAGACGACGCTCATCAAGAAGCTCCAATTGGGCTAACCGCTCTTGGCGGAAGTCATCATTGGTGAGAATATCCTGGAGAGATATTCTGAGGGAAGGGATTTGTATTTTGAGAGGCAAGACAGCCTCGGTACCATACACCAGAGAGAATGGTGTGGCATTAGTGGAAGTACGAATGCTGGTATGATAAGCCCAAAGGGAAAAGGGGATGTGATCATGCCAATTTTGACTAGAATCGTTAACGAATTTCATGAGAATTTTGGTTAAGGTTTTGTTAGAAGATTCAGCTTGACCATTTTCTTGTGGATAGTAGGGTGACAAAGCTAAGTTTAATACCAAATTTGTCACAAAGGGCTCATAATGACTTATTTTTGAAAGAATTGCCATTATCGGTTATCGTGCGATGAGGAACACTGAAACGGCAAATAATGTGGTGATTGATGAATTCAACAATTTTCTCCTTTTTAGTTGAAATGAATGGAATGGCCTCCACCCATTTAGTGTAATATTCATTTGCCGTGATGATCCAATGGTGACGTTGCGAAGAAGGTGGATGAATCTCACCAATAAGGTCCAAACCCCATTGTGAGAAAGGCCAAAGATCTCGTGCGACCTGTAGCGAATGGTTGGAAGTATGTTGAAGGTTGGCATGTTGTTGACACATAACACAATGCTTAACATATTTGCAGCAGTCTTTATTAAGAGTAGGCCAATAATATCCTAGGTGAAGGATCCGCTTGGCCATGGCAAAGCCACTAAAGTGCCCACCACAAATTCCGTCATGGACTTGTTGGATGGTATGAGTGACTTCAGCACTGGTTAGACATCGAAGGAGGATACCATCAAAGCCACGTTTATAGAGGAGTCCCCCCATGATGACATAACGAGAAACACCTTTAAGAAAAGCATGTTTTCCATTACTATTAAGGTCAGGTGGGAGAACAGAGTTTGTAAGGTAGTCGTGAAATTGGTGATACCAGGTATCCTGCGAGTCAGCAGATGCATTATTTACCATACAAACATCCGGGACTAAGTAAGATGGGGCAAAGAGTTGTTGGACCAAGACAAATATGTCAGAATCAGTTGGTGATGCAGGAATTTGCGAGGCCAAGCAAGCCATAGTATCCGCAAATTTATTAGTTGAGTGTGGAACGGTTTGGATAGTATAATGGGTAAATAAGGTCAAAAGTGAATCCACGTAACGTTTGTACTTTTGAAGTTCCTCATTTTTACATTGGTAGATGCCAGTGACTTGATTTACTACCAATTGAGAGTCACAAAAAATGTGAATAGACTTCACACCTAAGTGTAACGCAACGTGGAGACCCAAAACAAGGGCCTCGTATTCCACTGTATTGTTAGTGCAGGGGAAATCGATCCTGAATGAAAGAGGCATAGGTTCACCTTCAAGAGGAATGAGAACAATGCCCGCCCCTCTGCCACGTTGGCATTTAGATCCATTGAAGAAGAGATTCATCGGATAAGACACATCATTGAGTGAAAGAGTTGCGATGAGTTCATCAGGGAAAGTAAAATTGGTAAATTGTTCCCCAGGTAAAGGGGCTTCCGCAAGTTGGTCTGTGATAGTTTGTCCTTTGACTAATTTCTGGTGTACGAACTCAAGGTTGAGGTCGGTGAGGAGCATAAGCCATCGGGTGATGTGTTGGTTTAGATGAGGTTTGGCGTACATATAATGTATGGGGTCAGCGTTGGTGATGAAAAAAGTTTTGTGATTCAGGAGGTAATGTCGGAGTTTGGTGGCCACGAATGATAGGGCTAGGCATAACTTTTCGACATGTGTATACCTAGTTTCATAATCCACAAGATTACGGATTATGTAATAAACTGCTTGTTCTCGATGCTCGAGTCACAATGTGCGAGCATGGCTCCTACAACATGGTCGGTGGCAGAAAGGTAAAGGTAGAAAGGGCGATCGTCCTGAGGTGGGATAAGCACGGGTGGCTGCAAGAGATAAGTTTTAAGAGCCTCAAAGGATTTGTGGCACTCCTCGCTCCATTGAAAAACAATGTCCTTTTTAAGGAGATGATGGAAAGGTTGACATCGATCCGAGAGTTGTGAGATGAAACGACGGATAGATTGGAGTTTTCCCTGCAAACTACGCAATTGTTTTAGGTTAGTGGGTGGGGGCATTTCTAAAATAGCTTTGACTTTAGTGGGGTCGACCTCAATGCCACACAAAGAGACGATAAAGCCAAGGAGTTTTCTGAAAGGACGCCAAAGACACATTTCTTTGGCTGAAGATGAACATAGTATTGTAATAGGCGATCGAAAATAATGGTTAAAACATCAAGATGTTCGAGACGATGTTTGGATTTTCTAGGAAGATCATCAACATAATCCTCAAGGATAGTGTGCATAATGTCATGAAAATGTAAGTCATAGCCCGCCGATAGGTCGCACCCGGCTTCTTAAGGCCAAACGGCATGACACAATAGCGGTAAGGTCCCCTAGGGGGTAATGAAGGTGGTTTTATGTTGATCGGCTGGGGCTACTAAAATTTGATTATATCCTGAGAAACCATCCATGAGAGAAAACATCTCATGGCCTACAGTGAGATCGACAAGTTGATCAATACTAGGTAGGGGGAAGTCGTTCTTTGGGTAAGCGAGGTTAAGATCCCGAAATCCGTACATATCCGAAGTCCCTCGTCGCTTTAGTGACAGGTACAACATTAGAAATCCATTGCATGATAGTCAATATGTAAGATGAAAGAGATAGAAAGGAGTCGTTGAAGCTCTTTTTAACCAAGAGAGCAATGCGTGGATGCATTTTCTCACTTTTGTTTAACTGGTTTGGAGTCCGGTTTCGTGAGTGATGTTATGGAAAGTAATGTCCAGATCGATTCCTGGCATGTCGGCGTAGGACCAAGCGAAAGCTTGATTGCGGGCACGGAGAAAGGTAGTGAAAGCGGCTTATTCTGATGCGTCGAGAGATTGTCCGATCTTTACAATGTGAGGATCGTCCTCCGTGTGGATGTTGATTTCTATAGTCGACTCATTGAACATGCTTTAGGTATCAGATGGTAAGGCACGTTGAATATAAGAGTCATCTGCACCAAGGTAGGTGAGGATGGAGTCGTCATCCTGGCACTCCACAACATTAATCAAAGGCAGGTCTTCTTCAATCATGTCTGGATATAAAAGGGGGAGAGAAGATGGGTTCTCACCATCGTGTTGATAAGTGAGAGGACCTAGGAAGATAACATTCACGAAAAAAAAAAAAAGTTAGGAGGGATAGATTCCGGGTCTATCGACTCCATGGGTGAAGATGGTAAAATGGGCGATAATTGTTCGGAATGGGTGACTTCGTCATCTTCCTGGATACAATTGACATGAGGTTTCTTCAGTGTAGGTGGTTCAGAAAACCCAAGACCACTACGATCTTTTTATTTGCGCATTGTTATGGGAATAATCGTATGTCATCCTTGCTCATAAATACCGAAACCAAAACCTTTCCAAGCACAACGCATCAGGAAGGTGAGGGCGAAACGACGGTTGGTTAGATATTGAAAATCTGATTGGAAGGGAACCACACCAAGGGGAGGTTCAGGGGTGACAGAGGATGTGTCAACACCCTCATACATTAGGTTGGTGCAGAAATTAGGTGGTCCATAGGAGATCACCTCCCCACGACAGTCGTAGGTAGGATGCGCATGTAACTGTCCATGCTCTTGTGGGGTATGGAAGGTGCTAACGTTGTATAGGCGGTACTCCCTAGCGTAAGGCATTGAAAAACACCTACCAAGGGATCCGAGGTTGGGATGTTGTCTGCGGGGAAGGAAGAGGTATTTGCGTCGGTGGTTTCATTGGTCGAAGGTGTGGGTGTGGCTAAGGTGGATGGTTGAGTTGGATCAATGGGTGTCTTGACGGGTACAAGCACATCATTAGGGCGGTATAACATATTACAGGTTTTGAAGGGGGAAGCATCAACTGTGAAGGTATATGACTTCCCTTCATACTCGAATTTGATGCATCTATGTAAGGTGGAGGGAACACATCCCATAGCTGGATCTAAGGGCGGCCTAACAACACATTATATTGGAATTATCCTTCAAGGACATAGAAGAGTTTGGGTAAGGTACGTGGCCCTACATGAATTTTAAGGATCACGGTGCCTAGGGTAGAAGTAATAGCATCGTTGAATGAACGCAACATGGTGGGGTTGGCACACATGCAGCTAGGAGGGATATTCATCTATTGGAAGGCTTTGGAAGAGACGATGTTTAGGCTAGCACCCCGTTAATCATAACACGATGTACCCGGATGTCCCAGATGTAAGCCGAGATGAAAAGAGCGGGTTCAGGATCTTCTGTACCAAAGACAACAATTTCTTCTTCGAAAAACTGACAGCAGTGGCTTGTTGTATAGGGACAGAGGTGGTTGTGGAGGTAGGTTGTTTGGTGAGAGAAGCAACATGGTTGGGTGTGAAGATGGAGGCAACGGGCAAGGTTTCGTTAGGTAGGACCTCTATCCCTTGAAGGATCTCAATTAGAGCTTGTCGATGCGATTTAGATGTTTGAATGAGATCATAAAGTGTCATTTTTACAGGAGATTGGTGAAGTTGTTTGATCATGGTACGATGGGCAACTCCATCAGAGACTGGATAGGCAGGTCCACGAATAACCACTTTAGGTGGTGGTGCGATCGGGATGGCGGAAGAAGAAAGAGAGGCCGCAGGTGTGCTTTCTTTAGCTTTTCCATTGTTTTTCTGACCTCGAGTAGCAATGCTAATCATGTTGATCTCGTGAATACGAGAGGAGGAAGATGGCAGGGATAAGTCATTATTCTCGAGAGGCGGGGTTGCAATGATGATAGATTTTGGCGAGGCGGGGACAGGTGGTATAGGAGAAGGGATCGAAGCTAGGGGCTTCTCTCTCTGTAAGTTGTCTTTCTGAGATTGTCTATCCAAGATAGGCAACTGGTGAAGGATGGATTTCAAAGCTTTGCATCCTTCTACATTGTGTCCTGGTGTGCGGTGGTAGGCACAGATTTTAGATTCATCATAACCTATAGGTCGAGGTTTAGATGGATCATAGGGTCTGAGTGGGGGTAGGGAAATGTTCGCATCCCCTACTGAAAGACATCAAGGATCTTAGTGTAAGATCCTTTGGCGGTCAAATGAAGATGAGGCTATTGATTGAGTGGGTGAGATTATTGATTGTTTTGGTAATGGTTGGGTATGAGTGGTTCATACGGGTGGTGGTTTAGGTAAGGGATTTTGATGATTGGGTTGAACTTGGCGTGGCTTCTTCTGCGCAGAAGTCATGTTTAGTTGGTTAGATGATGAGGCCACAGATGACGTGGTGGTAGAAAACAACCATGGGGAAAGAGGAGCGGCATCAAACAAGTCCTTCAATGATTGAGTTTGCTTAGGGTTGGTAGGTAGGCAAGATACTTGGGGCGACGGTATTGAGATGCCTATGGATTTCTGTATGGGTGCAGAAGGTGATGGTTGTGTTAAAGAAGACGTGGGAGGCATGGTGTATTGAGGCAAGGTGGAGGGGTGAGGCCCCAATATAGAAGGTAGGTGTGACGCAAGGGTTGAAGCCATGCTGCTGTGATCTTTGGTGTGTGATCGGGGTGAGGGTTTTAGTTGTGGCGGAGGCATATATTGGACTCGAGGAGATTGGGTATGTCTCCTAGGTGGATTGACGACCTTATCTTTGGATAAGTCTAACCGTTTAGGTGGGTGCATTAGGCTGGGTATTGGTAAATTCCTGCCGCGTAGGGAAGGTTTAGTTAGGTTGATATAGGTTGATGAGGTATTCGGCGGAGATGAGGGGGTGGAGGTGAGGACATAGGCATTTTGAGCTTTTGTAAAAACTTTGGGTATATGGTAGAGGTGTATGGATTAGTCATTTGCATTTGAGTAGAGCATGGTGTTCTCAAACATGCCCATAAGAGTCGTCTATCTTCTGGGGGATGACAATCTTCACATATGGACAGGCATTTTGATATGGAAGAGAAGTGGGTTATGATTCTGGTCCACTCGGGGTGATACAGGGGGCGAATGAGGCGTTGTATCAATGGGTGTTAAAGGGTCAACCGGTCGCTGGAAAGATTTAGGCGATGAAGAACTGATAGGGAGGAGGGCATGTTCTAGAGGATCTGTCCTGATTAAGGAATTTGGTGATGTAGACTCGAGGGGTTTCTCTTCTAAGGATGACAGAAAAAGTGGCGATCCTTCTTATTTTGCAAAGAAGAGCGGTGGAAGGATATGTTTGGGCAATAGATAAGTTGGATAACATCCGCTCACAATCTTGCAGGGATGTGGTGTAAGAAGGCTCTTTTGTGAGAAGAGAACTCTAGGCGGTTGGTTCTTTTATGGGTAAAGGAATAATGGGGGTTGTCCTCTTGTCCTGATGAAGGAGAAGGGGGTGAGGACTCTTGTGTCGGTGAAGAGGCTCGATTCATAATTTCTTCGATGGAAGCCCTTGGTTGGGAGTTGAAAACCACATGGATCTCATGCACACTCTTCTCCTCGGCTCAGTTTCTTGGTTTGTGTTATTGTTAGAGGAATGGTTTGGAAATGGTTTATCGAAGATTTTTAAATTTCGATTAGCAGGGGCATTAGGATTATCGAGGGTTATATCCCCTGCATCAACCATTTCCTGCACTATGTTTTTCAACATCTTGCAATTTTCGTGGTTGTGTCCCTTCACGCGATGGAAGTTACATAAGTCATTTTCTTTATACCAAGAAGGTATAGTGCGGGTGGATACAAACCCAGAGTGAGGTTTAACAGGAGGCAAGGTGATAACTCCTGCTTTAAGCAATTTGTCCAAGATCACTTCATAAGTTTCTCCCAAGGGAGTGTACTGGATGGGCTCGGCTTTATACTTATAGGTGGATTTCGGCTGGGTATAAGACGGTGCTTGAGATTTGACCGTTACCGTGTGTACAGATCCTTTTGATTTCGAAGCAGCTGATGCATGAGAGTTGGTGGTATTGGGTTTGTTCATGGAGTCCTAGGTTCGGAAATTTGAGTTTTTGTTCATGCGCAACTTCAATTTCTCCTTCTTTAAGGCTCGAATCTCTAATTTCGAGCCATAGTAAAGGCCTCATCAAAGGTGCGAAAAGTTTAAATTTGGAGGGTGGGAGAAATGTGTTTAGCGCAGCCCGCGTAAAGAGTTCGATGAGCTCGGCCGAGGTAAGTCATAAGTAAGTTGATTTATGAGGCCCGCCATCGTCCAACGAAATCTGTGATAGATTCGTCTTCAAATTGTCGGATGGCATAGAGATCGGTAATGGATACTTTCTTGGCAATATTGATGGAGAAGTGATCCAAGAAAGATTGGGCTAACTGGTTAAAGGAGAAGATTGAGTGTTGGGCTAAAGCACTGTACCACTCCAAGGAAGGTCCTGATAAGGACATGGGAAAGGTACGGAGTAGTAAGGCATCGTCATGAGCAATTAGATAGCAGGCATGTCTAAATGATCGCAAGTGTTGTTGAGGGTCCTCCTTACTATTAAAGCGAGTAAATTTCAGTAATTCCCATTGAGGAGGATATGTATGAAGGGGGACAGAAGGGTGAATAGGCTCTGACAAACTTGCTTGTATGTCAGGGTGTTACGGTTTCCTGAAATAGAAGCCTCAAGATTTTGCATCTTGTCCATCATCTGTTTAATTAAATCATTGGTTGGGTTAGATGATGGTGTTGTCGTCGTAAACGGAGGAGGATTAGGCCAAGAGCTGCTACTAGACAATGGTGGGATTAAATGTTGATAAGGTATCGATGATGAATGTGTTGGGGCAACCGAATAAGGATGTCCTATATAAGATGTTGAGGCCACCAGATGAGGTTGCGGAAATGAAAAGGTGGGCGGAGCCTGAGAGGGAAAGCTCGTGTGAATAGGTGGTAGAGAACAAGTTATGAAAGAGGCAACTTGCGAGAGGGATGAGGTAGGGGTAGTGGATGGTAGTGATATGTGGGGCCCCAGATTAACTAAAGGAAAGCCAATTGGTGCAGTATGGACCATCGAATCCACTGAGCTGGGAGATGGGGCTAAGGATGAAGACGGTGAGGCGGAGTTATTAGGTGGGGAAGGAGCTAAGTGGGCGGCTATACTAATAGGCATACCCAAGAGGAGCTGACTGTCAGGTGTACGGTCAGGGGTATGAGACAAATAATACTTATGCATGCAAGATTAGCATCCAAAAATTTAGCAAAATCTGGATCTCCGACAGAGATCTTGGGAAAAGCATTGGTGTCTGTAGGATTCCCCATAGGATGCGAAGGGGGTGACTCAGGAAAAGACACGGAACAAGCATGTGAAACCATGGTTATGGCTTGTTGCGGGTGATAACAACCATGGACAAGAGGATACAATAGAGAATTAGTCAATTAGGAATAGAAAACGCAACAAAATGTTGGAATTGGTAGGTTACTGGTTTGTCAAGAATCAGATAACACGAACCGATATCGGTCTAGTAACCGATGTCGGTCGATCAGAATCGCGGCGTCGGTCAGGTAACCGATGTCGGTAGAATAGGACCGGTGCCGGTCCCTGTGAAGGCAAAGAGAGAATGTAAGAGGCTATTGGTTTGGGGATAACAAGGCTTAGTATACCCACCAAACTATCTGAAGTGATAACTGAGACAAGATATAACAGAGAAACAACACTGAAAGAAAGAACAGAAAACAAGCAAGATACACAAGCAAATCAAGAGACTAACCCTAGGATTAGTTTTAATCACTTTGGGCTTATGCCTTAGACGCAAGATGATGTCAATCCTAAACAAAATGCCTAAGGGAGATGTCAAGTTTGTTTTGGCTTGTAAGGCTTCCTCAATCGGGCGAGGAATACTCATGAAAGGGGGATGTTTGAGATGTTTTGTAGATTATGATGTGATTTTGTATGTGTTGTGCAATGAGAGTAAGATTAATTTCTCGTCAATATCATGGATATTACCCCACGTGTACAACCTGTTACTTAACCTACGTTCACTAGAATTTAAAAATAAGCAGGCAAGAATGTGATGCACGTGTTTTAAACCCAAATCGAAAATGATATTCGATGAAGCAAAGAAAGAGAAGAGGTCAAGAAGATGACTTTCACTAATGCAAAGATGTGAAAGTAAGACAAGTTCTTTTACCAAAATGACAAAATATTTTGCAAATATTTAGAAGAGAGACACAGCAAGTGTGCTCCCTACATGAAAACAAGCAAGAAAGAAAGAAACCCGAGAAGGGTCCCACCGGGCGTGCCAAAATGTTTCGCACAGAATTTTGTTCCAGAATAGAGTTACTTCTATCTTTTCATTCTCTTGAGAAACAGATAAGGGTTAGGGCTAGGAGGAATACCTGTTGAGTGTTGGGAAGGTGTGCGCATACCGTAGAGAGATCGACCGATCAGAAGAACTCCTTTTTCCTGGGAAGGACTACTCCGTAAATAAGAATGCAAGACCACCGATTTTAGTTAGACAATAAGTAAGGGAACTGCCTTGGGCCCAGGAAATACTAAACTTCCTTTCGAAGGTGGTTAGTTCCCTTTTAATATAAATTATTGCAAATGATAATAAAGAAGCTATTGCGAAATCACGATTTAGGTACCTCATTACTAAAAGCAATAGAGACTAAACTACCAATAATAAAACATCATTCTGTTTGTTTGGTCACTAGTTATTGATACATTCAGATCAAGTTACAGGGATAGACCAGGCTGGATCTGAGGTTGTTAGGAAATAAATAGGTGAAAGGTTGGTTTTGGTATAAGTCACAGTGACCGATGCCGGTCACCGGATAACCGACCGTGGTTATAAAACCGCTACCGAGTAGGGGATAACCGATATCAGTAGGGGCAGTGATTTAGGGGCTTCTGGGTAGAGGTTGATTGTAGGGTGGTTATGGGGTTTTTAAGGTTGGTAGATGGTTGGGGGAACAATAAGGCGACGAGAGAAGACTCAGAGAGTGAGAAAGTTGTCTTCTGGGCAATATAGGGATGGATGAATGAAGGTTAAGTGCAGGGTGCTACCGGGTGTTAGATCCAGGGGTGAGCTTATAATTACTATGAATCAAAAGTTCACGAAGTGGAGTCTAGAAGCATACAAGATACTACTTACTACTTTCTGATGAGGATACAGGTCCGAGGAATGTGGTGACGAAGGCAAAGCTCAGGTGGGATGATCCGACAATCGAAAGTGAGCTGATGAAGCTATCCTCTGACTCTCCCAATGCTTGGATGAGTGTGACAGTGATCTCGTTGATCAGTTATAGTCTTGGACTCAATGCTCTTCTCTGCAAACTCTTTTCTCCTTCTCACTTGTCTCTCCTTGTAAATGAATTTGGATCCTTGCATTTTGGTTGGGGTAGGTCATTTACAGGGAACCGATGGCGGTTGCATAACCGACGGTGGTCGAGTAGGGACCGGCGTCGGTCAAGTCAAAGTTGGCTATTTTTACTAAAAATAGCCAACTTTCCCTCCTTTTCTCCCGAGGGGTCAGTTGTGGGCTTGGTCAAGTCATTATTAGGCTTGTTTTGATGTGGGTGAGGGGTGATGAGTCATGGGTGTGGGTCTGGACCAAGTCATAGGTCTTAATTAGGTTAGTTTAGGGTTAGGGCTAGGTCATAGTGAGGTGGCGAGGTGAGGTGGCAGGGTTGGAGATGTGGATTTATTAATTATAAGGTAATTAATAAATAATTAAGTGTGTAAGTTTTAGGTGGTGAGGTAGGGTTAGGTCATGCGGATGATGGATACGAGGTACGGGGCGTTGTAATGTCTACAGATATGTCAGACAATGTTGAGGGAATTGGTTCAATTTCACTACCACTTATAAAACATAGTTGTAAAATTACAAATGTTCTCTATGTCCTTCGTTTAACCAAAAATATGTTATTTGTAAGTCATTATTAAATCAAAATCTAAAAATTGACTTTGATTATAAAGGTGATAAAAATATGTGCCTAATTCGAGATAAGTCACGACACTAAAAAATTATTGCAAAAAAGCTTTGAATGTGGGCATAATGTTTGAGTTGGATTTTTTCAATGGGATGATCAAACCCTTTTGGAAAAAGATACACCATCATCTCAACTATAAAATAGAAGACTTGGACATGTGAATTTTGGCTACTTTGAAACACTAGGTAAATATGATATGATTAGAGGCTCACACCTCTTAAAAAGGGTACATATAAATGTTAGCATTGTTTAATAGGAAAACAACATCGATCACCTTTCAAACATAGTACATTTCAAGCTAAGGGAAAATTTGACTTGGTGCATACTAATCTATGTGGACCAATGAGACCCGACCACTATAGGTTTCAATAATTTATGCTCTTTGTTGACAAATTTTCAAGGAAAATGTGGATATATTGTTTTTGCACTAAAGATCAAGATTTTGAAACTTTCAAGAAGTTCAAAGCCCTTGTTGAAACAAATTTTGGTAGGAACATTAAGACACTCCACTTAGATTGAGGGGGAGAATACACCATTCATGAGTTCAACATTTTGTTTTGGAAACACATGACATTCATTGTTAAATGGTTTCTCCTCATACACCGTAATAGAATGGTGTTCTTGAAAGGAGAAATTATACTATAATGGATATGGTGTGATGTATGATGGATGATGTAGGTTTATCAATAAAATTTTGGGCCAAAGTAAATAAAATGGTAGTTTATCTACTAAATAGAGTTCTCACTACATCTCTTGATGGATTAACACCACAATAAACATGGTCGGGGCATAAGCCATGAATTGCACACCTTAGAGTTTTGAGATGTAATGCTAGTATGCACATTCCTAAGAAACAAATAAATAAATTTGATATGAAATAAAAAATGTTGGAGGTGAAAATGACTGAGAGGTGGGGTGAATCATTCCCCAATAAAACATTTTTCACACTTGTGCTTCAAACCCTAATCACACATGCTCATATACAACACATCAAAGCATACAACCTTTTCAATGAAGTAAACTCAATGAAAAAAACAATATGATCTCAAAGAAACATATATTTACTAATCAAATCATATCCACACACTTATATTGATGTTCAAATCAGATCACAAGAGTAGTGTCTTTAACAATGAATCATAAGATACAATGAAGTGATCTCAATACAATCAACAATGTCTCAAGACCACATAAGAAGAATTAAAACTATAAGAAGGTCTTCACTTCAACAACAACAGATATGAAAAAACCTCAAAACATGAAAATTACATCAACATGATATGGATATAGCATCCAAATACAAGCATCCATATCCTGCCCTCCTTCTCCAACTTGCTCTTAAAGAAACAACACCAACTTTGCACTTGCTCAAATTCTCCTCATGAAAAATCAACCAACTACTATCCTAGAATGGGATTCTAGGTATTTTGGGCTAGTCCCAAATGGTTTTTATTTCCAGCAAAAAGGTTATTCAAAATAATATAAAAGGGGTCTCAAAGAGCTAGAAACAATATGCCCATAACTTCACTTTTATAGCCTCTCCAAGGTTCAGATTCAAACTCAAATATTTTCCCTCCTTTGGCTTGACCCATGCATCATAGAATTTTTTTAAATTCTAATCATAACAACCATAAGTGACCCAAGTAGGTCTTCCTATCCTAAACAATCATTTCATGTAAAAAAAATGGCTCAAAACCCCATGGGAACAAATATAAAAATGCCCTTACTTCAAAAATCCTTAGCCATGACCCATAAATCACCAAAAATGTTTAAATTGAAATTTAAACATCATAAATGGTTGTAATTAATATCAACCAATCAAATTATTTCATTTAATGGGCCCAGTGCTCTTTGTATTTCTCAAAATTGTTGTTTCCTACACCCTTCAACAACCTGGAAACTTCATAATGCCACAAAATCAATTATATTGAACCAAAACATACCATGTGACCACTTAACAAAACTAGAAGAACCTTTAGAATAATTATAAGCAAGATAGAAGTTATGAAACATCCTTTCATTCAAACCACAAAAAAGTGTCCTTCACTAGATCAACTTGCCAAAACATCTGCTTTCCAAAGGTTAACTCATAAAATCATTTAAAAATACATTAAATACTTAAAAATGGATTAATTGGATTCCCAATTCATCCCTATTCATATTACAGGTGATAGGAAGCATCACCTAATCCATCGCATGCTTCAAATAACATCAAACTTCCTTTAGAACACATCCTGTCTTCAATCGCCAAAAATATTTTTGTCTAAAGAATGCCCTCAAATCCATAAAAATGACCTCATCATGAGGCTAACTAAATATCAATGGAAATATCTTTGAAAAATATTTCCAACACAACTTTAATCACTTCAATAATCCACCTTTAGCTCAAGTTATGATTATTTTACTTAGTGCTGCTATTTGAGATCCCAAATTAGCCCTTTGACTAGTCAACCTGTTTAGACCTCAAAACACTATGAACTTGCATGAACATGTCCTGAAAGCTGCATGTACATCAATAAAATCTCCCAAAAATCATGCACCATCAAATTTTCATGCTACTCCTTTGGACCATCTTGTCCTAAAACCTTCCTCTTCAGAAAAATGCTATTTTTAGGTGGGGACCACTTATCACCATGAACTCAAGCATACATTTCTGGAAATCTTGAGGAGTCCTCTATATCATCCAATCATTAATTTTTATGAAACAATCAAAACTGGGTCAATGTACTTCACTTTTTGCCAACTACTCCTAGCTAGGGTTAAACTAGGGTTTTAGACCACTTTATCTTCTTAACATTCATTCATAAAAAATTGACGATCAAATGACCTCATTATTTTTTTAAAACTTGTAAACTAACCATCTAATATTCATTGAAATCCAAAATTTACCATGAAAAATCACACTATTCACAACGACCATCCGAAATTGCACTTCGAAATGGAATTTTCCTTGTTTTTCACCATGTCTCACAAAATCAGTCATATCTGGAAAAATACTCAATACAAGCACCTAAAATTTCTATAATATCATTATGAACCATTCCTATAACATATAAAATCATCAAAATTTCAATGCCATAGCTCAACATCTCTAGTTACTAGGACTTACATATGCTTGCATGTTAGATTCTCAATGTAGAGGCTAGGGTCAACATAAATATTACAATAAATGAACAAAGAACCTCTTAAAATGACCAATATATACCTCATATTCCATTATACACCTAAATAAATTCTTTCAAGAGCTCAAATGACTCCAATCCACATTATCACACCTTCAAGCGTAATGCATGCTCGCAATGAGCACCAATAACTAAGTGAACCACATGTACCTACACCATGGCACTTCTATGAGTGCTCAAGAACCCTCAAAACATGTTAAAAATTATGTCAACATGATTTTCAAGCATCCAAGAAGCTCACACTTTCAAGCTACATACCCTAGGCACCTCTATAGGCTTGCAAGAACAAGCAAATATCACTGAATCCCACTGTAACATCTGAACCAATATGTTAACATCATATAAAACATAATGACATCATCATACAAAATTTTATTTTTCATTAATGTGGTTTTTCATAAATTAAAACACCTATTAGGACACCATGCCAACAATCTCCCCCTTTGTCATTAATGGAAAACACCTTGAACTTCTCCCCCTTTTCACATTACTCGACAAAGGCATACATGTAGATTACTTTCTTCACCTACCTCAGCTTCATACCATCATTCTCTGGTTAGAAACATAAACCAAAGGTCTTAAACAAGCTCAAAATCTTGATTTTTGTACAAAAACTAATTCTTAGCCTTATTTCAAGCATGCAAACAACATACCCCCAGGATAAGCACAACCAGATTTGAACATCATCAAAACTCATGAAAGAAGCAATACCATACCTTTTTGGAGCTACAACACCTTATTTCACCTCCTAGGCATTTAAAACAAGCAATGTCTCTCCTCAACCATGTTTTGAGCTTCTTGAGGTCACCGTAGCAGATCTTGGAACATGGGAAACAACACCTTTAACATGCCAAAAATGACATGAATGACCATGTCACATCATTAATCCACCTTTCTTGACCAAAACACAACTTATCTAGGCAAAAAACCATGCAAAACTAGACATATACTTGCTCTTCATACCAAAGGCAACACCATGGGCCCAAAACATATTTCTTAGAGCATTTAAAACAAATTTTAGCATGCACTCATAGGTCAAGCAAGATTTGAATCAAGAAAATATCACTCCCCCTAGACACAATACCTCCAAAACTATCTCAAGAGTACAAATTTGAGCTACTAGTACTGATATCATACCTTCAAATCATATTTACAACTTTTAACAGTTCCCTAAAGCAGCCTTTTCAGTCTTCTACAATCATATTTGACTGATATAAGCCAATACCTACCATCAATAGCATGAACAAAGAAGAAAACAACATTTTCTTACATTGGATGGCCTAGAGAACACCATTTCAATCTCATGAAGGATCAACTAAGAACCCCCTGTCTTGGAGAGCTCACACATACCTTGAGCAACATTTCTTCTTGCAATAACAACATTCTAACACTGTTAGAGGACTGACAATAACATGTTAATATCAAAATATCCATTTAGAAGGAAATAAAGTGTCTCTATGGATCTTGAATACTTACACCAAGCTCTCCCTTTTATTAGAAGAAAAATTACAATCTCTTACGAGTTATACCCCTAACTCTGGGCATTGTAGAGCATTGTCTCAACCTTCATTTGGAGGGAAAGAGCAACATTTTAACCCAAAACAAGATCATTTCATCACACAACTATACATATATCTATATATGCACCATGAAGAGATCATACAAAGGATTGGAAAATATCATTAGTACCTCAATATCACTATCACCATCCTAAAATGTGCTCCTACAGGGCCCTGTAGGATGCTATTTTGGAGCAAAAACAAGTTTTCAAGCCTTGACAAAGTTGAATCTGCACCATGTGAAGCATGAATTGCTTGTGGTTTAATCGAATTCGGATGTTGAATGATTATGGTTTGATTATGTCTTAATTCCGTTGATCAAAGTGAAACATGATTGCTGAAATAGAAATTGGTTGTTCTATTTGTGTACATTCATAGTTGTATCTTGATGAAAAACATGTAATAATACATCCTCCATTGTATTACCACACGTTTGTTGATAAATAACTTGTATATCGTTTCATATTTTATTAAATAATTGCATCAAAATTGAGTTAATATTCATGCCAGTTCATTTTAAACCGAATGACAACATATCACTACTTTAGTCTTGCAGACAATTAGCCGTCACGTTCGGGTGTGCGTAAACTTATGTCTTGTGAAGTTTAATCGTAGCGTGGATCTAAATGAGATACTTGAATTTCCAATTATAGAGGGATGATATCCCGAATTTTGACTAAATTTATTGTGATCTTGGACTTATTGTTAATATTGAAACCTCACTATGTGAGAGTTACCATAATAGTTATATATTTCGCCTTAACGACATATGTAATTTATGATTTTAATAAAGAGATGATTACCTTGTATGAAAGAATATCTTAATATGAGTAAATGATAAATACTAGAAGTAAGAAATCTTACTTATCATAAATTGATATATTTATTTATTTGATATTTGTCAATGTATGAAGCCGATAGTTGGGCAATTATTGTATAATCAATTGTCTTTAATTCCTAAATTAAATAAGCTATTTAGTGGTGTAGCTAATCGAAAGAATAATTAAATATACATGTTTTAATATATATTTAATTCGGTTTTTCGATAAACTTGGTATTGATATGATAAGATTGTAAATCTGTTGTATAGAGAATGGAAGAGTATCATTGCAAAAGGTAATTTAAGGTTAAAAAAACAAGCATCGGGAAAAGAGAGACTAAATTAGATGGTAAATAGATGAAAAAATCCATTAGACTTATCCCATGATGATCCTAGTTGGCCTTTGGCATTTATCTTGATATAAACTCTTGCAAGATAGGTTAAATTGGAAATAAAGTAAATACAAGCTATAACATCTAGATAATCGTGAAAGGGATAGTTGTGAGGTGGCGAAGATTTCAACTCATAAGACTAGTGTGTTGTCTTGAGTTTAACTGCAGTAACTTTGCACGCACGGCGGAAAACTTTGGCCAAAGTAATGCATTGATGGCTATGCATTGTCGATCACCTAGTCCTCCAATTAAATTAAAATCGATGATAACTTTGATCATGAGAAATTGAACACTAAACATGAGGTAGGAAATGGTCGGATACCGAAATACGAAGTTGGAAAATTAGCTTCGTGGTAGACCCAAGGACTTTCACATAGTTCCCATGACCTTTAAAAAAGGTTGAGCTGAAATGCTAGTAAGCATTATCACTCGAAGTAGTGGCGAAGGGAGATCGTGGAGATCTAGATACACCCTTCTCAACCGCACATGGCTTACACGAATGTTATCAGATAGATCAAAAGAACAAATTTGATTTAAAGAATTTGATTAAATAAATCTGTATGAATGCAACTGCATAATCTATTTTTATGTATGTTTTTTAAAAAAGCCCATTTTTCAATTCTAGTAATTTTGAGCGTTACATATAGTGTACAACATTTGAAATGTACATGTTGTAAATAATATCAATTATTTAACTGTATGACATTATTATTAAATAATATTTACTCCCATAAATGAGTTCGTCTTTACAATAAGAAAAATAAATACTTGATAATTTTGTTGTTGAAAAACACATTGTGTTTTTCAACATTTTTCAAAAACAAAGCTTATATAATTTTAATGTTGTTATTTATTACCTTTCATTATATAATTATCTATGTTTCCTTTCGCTATATAACTATATAATTAGCTACTCCATGAAAACAATAAGATCTTGCAGAGAAGATGAAATTACTCCCATGGCATTTCAAGGAAGAATCAACAGTAAAAGCTATTCCAAGCAACATTAAATGTATATCTCCTATTTGTGGTTGTTCAGAGTTTATTTAGAGGAATTTTATCAAGATTACATAAGAGGGGAGGGGAAGGATGTGCAATAATACACACACATCTCACGTAAACAAATCATTCTATTAATAAGAAGGAACTTCTATTTTGGCATCACAACATTGGGATAAGTATATGAAATCATTCTATTAATAAGAGGGCGAATTGAATCATTCAACCATTTGTGGATCATATTAATATAATTTCATTTTTTATTGTTTTAAATGCCTTCAACTTATAATGCCATGCACCCTATTCTTGATTACATCTCTAAGAACATAAATAACAGGTTTGGTATGTTATTAGGACTGCAATACAAGAAGTTATGCTCTCTTCTATCATAGAGACAACTAAAATTCCTAGCTTAGTGGGAAAATAGTGATAGGGCATTTCTTCAAATCCACAGGACTTGACTTTGAATATCTTTGCAGTGGTCTGGGTCACATAAAATGAGGAAGGGCTTTATTTGAAGTCTGTGATAATGTAGATAACATGCTCTTTTGGGATTCGACCATCCAACACACAGGGGATCGTATACAGTGATGTCGTTATATGCCTACGATGCACATGAAGGAAATAGGAAATTCAATTTCATTGAAGTGGCATCGAATGCCATTGAATGGGTACAATCTCTTGGCATTCTGTCAAACATGCCAAGAATAAATTCATCAATAGATTCATTCTATCAAACATTGAAATTTTTAACAGTATATGTTTAAAGATTGTACCTATTTTAACAGTATATGTTAAAAACGGTATTGGTTTAGGGACATTCTGTCAAACATTTCACCGAGACACCGAGACCGTGAAGGTATTGTGAGATCGATGTGAGAATGAAGACGAGCAGGGAGTAGGGATATGAGATAGGGCCAAGTTCAAAAACAATGTCAAATCAATGTGAAATCAAAGTAACACACATATGTAGCCTCGGATGACAAGATATGGGAGATTTCATTTAATATTTTTAAATGTCATACCAGGATCCTTGTTCTACGAGCATATGCCTAAATAATACTTTGGGGAGAAGGGGGCGAAACGTTGAGTATATTTGTTGGTGGTATTCAAATATTGGAATTACTGAACATGCATACTTAATCCAATGGTATTCAAATTTGTTTTCCATCAACCCTCAACTCACTACCCACCATGTCGTGTAAAGTCTTTTCCAATGGTGTCATCATTGTTGAGTTGTGGAGCTCAATTACTTTGGATTAACATGCAATGTAAAACTTGTTGAAAAACACAATAACCATCATCGGTTAGGAGGGACTGGCATCGGTCACCTATGACCGACATCGGTCAGGTAAGGAGAAACTAACATCGGTTAGGGAAAACCGACATCGGTTACCTATGCGTGAATGTTTTAATTAACTCTCGGGAATTAGATCTATTTTTAGAATTAAAGCAGATATATTGATTATAATTGCATGGCTAAGTGCCCTAAGTTTATAAATGTTAACATAAGCATAAAAACTAGGGTTTAGAAGTAGAGAATTAACAAGAATTAAGAAGAACTTGCAAAAGTTGGTGAGAGAGAAAATTCTTGTAGAAGAAGCAAAAACTTGAATGAAAAAAGTATTGTACATCTGAGAGATGTGGAAGATTGCAAATCTTCAATTGTATATCTTGTCAAAGCTTTGGATAATAGATTGACTTGTTTCTTGGTGGACATAGCCCACATTGGGTGAACCAAGTTAAATATGGTGTTGATTTATATCTCTTGTTTTGTATATTTATTTTGGTAGAATATCCACTTTTATTTGCATGTATGCGTAGATCTGATATATTGTCTCGTACAACCGGTGTGCTAACCTAACAACCGGTATCGTAGATTTGTTTGAAGATTTTATGTGTTGACAAATTTACTCACAGAGGGTTTTCTGATTAAGTGGAAGCTACAACAATGATAAGAAAACAAATACAAAGTAAAGAAGTTTGACGGCTGAAATTATCAATTATGGAAGATGCAGATTGAAGATTATGTGTATCAAATAGATTTGTATTTACTATTAGATGAAAAGTATAGACCTACAAAGATGACTTATGAAGAATAAAATATTCTTGACAAAAAGGTTTTGGGATCTATAAGATTGAGTCCGACAAAGATCCGTGACTTCCAATATTACGGAAGCAACTTCTACGGTATGGTTAATGAAATCTCTTGCTAATTTATATGAAAAACCTAGTGCTTAAAATAAAGTTTATTTGATGAAGAAACTATTTAGTTCTAAGATGCATGAAGGTGGATCTCGCATCTAGTCATTTAAATGATTAGATCTATTGTAAATCACTTGATATATACCATTTGATGATGAAGTGAAAGCACTTTTAATCTTATATTCTTTGCCTTATAGTTTGAGATAACTTGGTAATGTCTTTCAAAGTAATACAACATCTGTAATAATATTTTGAAGTTTGATGATGTGGTTAGTATAATCTTGAATGAAGAAATTCACAGAAGAGTACGGAGGAATCATCATCCGGGAATGCATTGAATGTAGAAAGTAGGGGTAGGCGTATGAGGAGAGACCGAAGAGTAAGAGTAATGGGAAATCAAAGTCAAGGGATAGCAGATATAAATCCAAAGGTAAGGGAATAACCTATTAGAAATGTGGAAAGAAAGGACATGCAAAGAAAGATTGTTGGTCAAAGGACAAAGAGAACCAACAACCAAACAAAGGTAAAGAAGTAAATCTTGCTGTAAATGCAGAGGTAGTGTAAGATGCTCTTTTTCTTTCTTTAGATAATAGAATTGAATCATGAATTTTATATTTAAGAACTTCTATCCATGCAACCCCTAATAAGGGTTATTTCAAAAAAATTATGTTCAGGCAGGCAATTTTGGACATGTTTATTTGGGTGATGATGAACCTTGCAATATTATTGGTAAAGGGAAGTTCATCTAAAATTGCAGAATGGAATTACATGGGTATTGAAAGATGTGAGACATGTACCAAGCGTAAGGAGGAATCCTATTTCTGCAGGCAACTAGGTGAAGTCGGTTGCATGGTTATTTTTACAGAGACTTTTGGAAAGTCACCAAGGGTACTCTTGTTGTAGAAAGAGATAAGAAGGTAGGAACGTTATATTTATCTACCCGTGTTGCTAATTCATTTTCTGCATTATCTACTTCGATTCAAATGCATGTATGTGGCATAATTGGTTGGGCCATATAAGTCAAAAAAGAATGCAAATCTTAAAGGATAAAGGTAAGTTATCATATTTGAAAGATTTAGATCTTGATTTCTGTGAGCATTGTGTCTTTGGAAAGAAAAATAGAGTGAGATTTCTCAAAGTCGGGGCAACTAAGAAGGTGCAAAAATTGGAGTTCGTACACTCGGATGTGTGGGGACAAACTCGTAGCTTCTCATGGAGGATCACAAGTATTATGTTACTTTCATTGATGATGTTACAAGAAAGGTACGAGTTTATTGTATTAAACGTAATTATGATATTTTTGAAACTTTTAAAATATGAAAAGCCATTGTTGAGAATGAATCTAATTCAAAGTTAAAGTGCCTTAGATCCGACAATGGTGGTGAATATTGTAGCAAATCTTTCAATGATTATTGTTCAATGAATAAGATACGTAGAGAAAGAACGGTTCCAAGAACACCACAAGAAAATGGTGTTGCGAGAAAAATGAACATGACAATCATGGAACGTGCTAAAAGTATGAGGATACATTATGGATTGCCTTTGCGCTTTTGGGCATAAGCAATCGATACATGGTTTATTTGATTAACCATGGGCTTTCAAGTTCACTAGATGGAGGAATACCTAAGAAGCTTGGACCAAAAAAGAGGTAGATCTTTTTTTTTCTTAAAATTTTTGGTTCGAAACTTTTGTGCATATTGATAAGGAAAATAGGAAAAAGTTATATACAAAATCTAAGAGATGCACGCTCATTGGTTATGGATCTAGTGATTTCGGTTTTGCACATTTTTGGGATTTAGATAATTTTAAAATTATTAGGAGTTGTGATGTTGAATAGAATGAAAAAGAATGTACAAGGATCAAATTTTGGTACCCAATGATGAACCGGTTGAGAAGTTTGTGAATGAAAATGAACTTTCGATTTAAAAGTAATACCTACAGGGGTTACACACGAGAATCGATGTCAATTTACCCATGACCGACATTGGTTAGCGAACCGGTATCGATTCGAAGATCCAAAATAACATCGGTTAGCGTAACCGGCGCGCTTATAGGTGATTGGCGTCGGTCACCGCGGATTTGGATACAAATGTCCAGGAGGTCCAGATTGAGCCTCCGGTACCCCAAACTCCTATGAGAAGTTCACAAAGGGTAAGTAAACCTCCATAAAGACTTACACCTTCTCTATCATATCTATTATTGACTGATAATGGTGAACCAAAAAGTTTTGAAGAAGCAATGCAGGATAAGACTCACGTCCAGTGGGAGCATGGCATGGATGAGAAGATGGACTCCTTGGAACAGAACCAAACTTGGGATTTGGTTAAGTTGTCAGCAGGTAAGAGGACATTGCAGAACAAGTGGGTTTACAGGATCAAGGAAGAAGAGGGTGGACATAAAATATACAAGGCAAGGCTTGTAGTAAAGGGATTTGCACAAAAAACAGTATTGACTTTGGTGAAATATTTTCTCTTGTTGTTAAGATGACTTTTATTCGTACTATATTGAGTTTAGTTGCAGTAGAGGATTTACATTTAGAGCAAGTAGATGTGAAGATGGATTTTCTTCATGGCGATTTGGAAGAAGAGATTTATATGCAATGATCGCTTGGGTGTGAAGTCAAAGGTAAGAAGAAATTAGTGTGCAGTTGAAAAAGAGTTTATAGGGCTCAAGCAAGCTCCAATGCAACAATACATGAGGTTTGATAATTTTATGCAAGAGCATAGTTACTTGAGATGTGAATCTAACCATTGTATTTATTTCAAGAAGCTTGAAAATGGGAACTATATTATTTTGTTATCAGTATGCGGATGATATGCTTATTGCAGGATCTAGTATGCATGACATTGGTGGGTTTAAGGAAATCTAGCTCACACATTTACTATGAAGGATTTAAGAGTCAAAAAAGTATCATTTGTATGTAAATACATAGAGAGACAGAAAAATAAAAAATTGTATTTGTCTCGGAGGATTATATCTACAGGGTGTTAGAAAGGTTCAAGATGCGTAATGTAAACCATGTTAGTACACCTATGGTTGGACACTTCAAATTAAGAAAAGATCAAAGTGTCTTTCATCACATGAGGAGGTCAAATACATAACACGAGTGCCATATGCTTCAACAATTGGGAGTCTCATGTATGCTATAGTTTGTACTAGACCAAACATTGCATAGGCAAGAGTAAGAGTTGTGAGTAGACATATGGTCAATCCAGGTAAAGAGCATTGAAAAGTAGTCCAATGGATACTCGTGGTATTTGAAAAGGACATCTAACATGTAGTTATGTTATAGAGGTTCGAGAGTTCATTATGCGGCTATGTTGATTCGGATATGGCCGGAGATTTGGATGGTAGGAGGAGCACTACTGGATATATTTTCACGTAGGTGGGATGACAAAGATTAGCTGGATTTCAAGATCGCAAAGGTTGTGACTTTGTCTACTACAGAGGCGAGTATGTTGTAGCTACAGAGGCTAACAAAGAGATGATATTGATGAGTAGGTTCATGGAATAGTTGGGAAAGGAGCAAGATGGTCAGCAAATTATTCAAAGTGGCGATCAGTGTAATTCATTTGGCAAAAAACTTAGTGTTTCATTCGAGAACGAAACACATTCAGCTTGAGGTATCACTTCATACGACAAGTATTAGAAGATGAACAATTGAATCTAGAAAGGATTCATACGAGCGAGAGCCCTGCATGGATATGCTAACGAAGACATTAACAAAGGAGAAGTTGGAGCTACACTCCACTTCTGTTGGTCTTCGAGTTTGAGATTTGAAGAGGAAGAAACAAAGGTAAGGAAGGATCCAAGAATGATATCTGTAAAGGTATGATGCAAATTAATTTCCAAGTGGGAGATTGTTGAGTTGTGGAGCTCAATTACTTCGAATTAACATGCAATGTAAAACTTGGCTTTGAAAACTCGAAGTCGTCATCAATTTTGAGGGACTGACATTGGTCACCTAGGACCGACATCGGTCATGCAAGGAGGAACCAACATCGGTTAGGGCAAACCGACATCGGTTACCTATGCGTGAGTGTTTTAATTAACTCTCGAGAATTATATCTATTTTTAGCATTAAAGCGATCTATTGATTGTAATTGCATGGCTAAGTGCCCTAAGTTTATAAACGCTATATAAGCATAAAAGTTAGGGTTTAGAAGTAGAGAATTAACAAGAATTAAGAAGAACTTGCAAAAGTTTGAATGAAAGAAAGTACTCGTACCTAAGAGGTGTGGAAGATTGTAAATCTTTAATTGTATATTTTGTCAAAGCTTTGAATAATAGATTGACTTGTTTCTTGGTGAACGTAGCCCACACTTTGGGTGAACCAAGTTAAAGTCAGGGTTGATTTATATTTCTTGTTTTGTATATTTCTTCCGTAGAATATCCATTTTTATTTGCATGTATGCTCGTATATGATATATTATCCGTACAATTGATGTGCTAACCCCAACAATCATGTTTTTGATTTGGGCGGATGGGGGAATGGGTCATGGCGATGATGCCTACCGCTTCACTCATAGGTGCAAAATGAGTGAAGGGTAGTCGTTGGCTTAATTTGAGAGTCCTCTCCCTAAGTGCCCCTTCATTGGGGCTCCTCGACCTTACATGATAATGTTTTTATAAAACCCTAAACCTGAGCCGTTTTAAATTATTTTTAAACATATTTTTAAATCTACTTAAATATATATTCGTTTTTCTTGTTAAAACCCTGCACATTAGAGTTTGCAGGGTTTTTGAGAGAAAATGGTGAAGGGGCGCGAAGGAGAGCGTGTCAGGTAAGGAAAACCCAAGCACCCATTTTTTCCGTGAAAAATTTATGTCCTCCTTAAACAGATCCGATTGTCTTTGAGCTAAGAAATTTGTTGGTTTACTTTTGTCTTTCTTTTCTGCAAAGTTTCTGGCATTTTCTTTGCCATGATCTGGGTTTGAATGAATATCATTTATGGTTTGATGAATCGGATTTTTTAATTTGAGGGGTGAAAAATGGCGGTTCTTTTTGATCGGCTCCAATGGACTGTGGAAGTTCGAAATCTGTATGGGCGATGTTGTTCAGGTTATTTTTTAGCTGTTAATGCTATCGTTATTTAATGACAGTTTTTAGCAATGTGAACCAGGTGGGTTTGTTACTATATGGTAAAAATCTAGTTAACAGCCCTATACATGGCTTCTTTTGGTAAGCCATTGCTGTTTGTACAATTTGGATTTTTGAGGGCCATATAGTTTTATGGGTATTAGGATGGTATTTTTTTATTTTATCTTTTAAGGAATGCCGCAGTTAGATTAGAGGGGCTAGAAGGACTTAATGGATCTGAAATGGTGGGCAATGTAGGGCTTTTTTAATAAGTTCTGGGCAATTTTATTTTCTTTTGGATTTTGCTCAACTCCTTAAAACATATAATATAGTAATGATTTTAATGGGTAGCAGAGGACATGATCTGTAAGGGCTTGTAGGAATTATAACATGTTTAATCAATTGGTTTGATTTAGAAACAAATTCATGCCGTGGACTTCATTCAACTTCAAATGGCTAATTTGATTGCCGAAGGGCACTGTGTGTCGAATAGAAGTAGAGACTGGCAATTGCTCACAATTACTTGCGAGTAATTGCTGATTCCCGTAAAACTGTTCTGAGGATATGATTTTGTAAGGGCTTTGTAGGAATTATAACATGTTTAATTGATATTGGTTTGATTTAGAAACAAAGCGATGCTATGGACTTTGTTGAATTTCCAATTGCTAATTTGAGTACAGAAGGGCATTGTTTGTCTCAGAGAAGTAGAAATTGGCAATTTCTCAGAAGTTTTCTCAAATAATTGCTGACTCCCCCAAAACTGTGCCAAACAGATCAGCCGACCAAGTTTTTCCTATAGCCATGGTCAATGGTCATAAGTCTGAGAATAATTGAAAAACCTTCAAACTGCCAAAAACCCACGTGTTATTGATGAATTTGCAAGTATTCCGAGTTCCTCATTTTCCCTGAGTTTTTCTGTTTATTCTGATTAATTGAATTGAATTTTTAGTTTTCTTTTGCTGTGTTGTTTCCAAGTAAATGAAATGTTACTCTTGTTTGTCCCAGCCTAAATTGGTTGTTTCTTGCTTAAGGCATAGGTCAGAGCTATAATGCCATAATTTCCAAAACGTCTAGCAGAAAAATATATCTAATGAGAAGTAAGGTTATTTCCGGGATCAGCATTTAATCTGAAAATACATCCGAGTTTTCCTGTTTTTCTTCAAATATTTGAATTCCATGTACAATTTTAACCATATAGTTACGTAAGACTCGGACGGCGGGATGCGGGGATGGCGGGAGACAGCTATTAAAATAATATATAAACTTACAAATATTAAAATATAAAATTACAAATATTAAAAATATACAGATAAATTTTAGAAATTTTATGAATAGCAGTTCATTTTTATATATCAGTCCACCATGTGCATACAGTCCACGTCGAGACATCCATATTAAAAAGTAAAAACTCAGCAACATACATACAGCTGTACTAATGTTATGTGTTCATATAATTTTTAATATTAATATGTATGTTGGTTTTCATAGTATGTTGTGACAGTCCACCATGTGCATTTGTGCTTGAAAATTTCTGTATTCATATATCACAGTCCACCGGTAAATGTTTTTAAAGAGAAAACAACAAAGAAATTAATTAAAAATAAAAAAATAAAAAAGTGAAAATAGTTATTTTTTAAAAGAAAAAAGTGTTTTAAAAGTGCTGTTGATGTTGGGGACGTCTGGACATCCCTGAGATGTTTCTCAACCGTCCCGGGGACGTACAGACGTCCCCGACGTCCCCTCCCATCCCAAATGTCCCCAGGACGTTTCCTGCATTTGTCAAACGTCCCGGGATGTTTCCCTTGCAACTCGGAAGTTCGGAAACGTGGAGGAAACATTTCCTCCACATTTCGGCATCCCCAAAATGTCTGGGATGTCCAGGACCCCTGGGATTTGGGGGACGCATCCCCGCGTAACACTGATTTTAACAGAAAAAATGTATTTAACAAGAATTAAGGTTATTCCTGGGATCTGCATTCTATCTGAACCTTTTTCTGTTTCACAAAGTATTTGAATTCCATTTACACTTTTAGAATGCCGTGCATTTTCCTTGTAAACAGAATGCTACTATGATTTGTCCTAGCCTAAATTTCTTATTTCTTGCTTGAGGCATGTGTTGTACTTATGGCCATAGTAAACAAGCTTCAAATCTTAAGGATTTGTCAGAAGCTTTTAAGTTTTTAACAGAAAAAAATATGGCTAATGAGAAGTAATGTCTTTTCACCTTGGTAATTTATGTAGATGCTAACTATTATGCACACTTGTCTTTGTCTAGGTTGTACGTGCGAGGAGTCATTCTTGGGTACAAAAGGTATATTGCTAAATTTATTTTAGATGTTCTCTTATCAATGGTTTATTTAGATTATCTCTGGGAATCACTCTTCTGTTTCATTGACTTCTTTTAGATTTGATGAATTAATCATAGTTATGATTCTCACTTTATTTATTCCATCTGAGCAGGTCCAAATCAAATCAATACCCAAACACATCTCTCATTCAAATTGAGGGAGTGAACACACGAGAGGAAGTGGAATGGTATCAAGGCAAAAGATCGGCCTATGTCTACAAGGCCAAAACAAAGAAGAATGGAAGCCTTTACAGGTGCATTTGGGGAAAAGTAACAAGACCACATGGCAACAGTGGTATTGTCAGGGCAAAGTTCAAGAGAAATTTACCACCAAAGTCAATGGTATGCTTATAAAAAATGAAACAGTTATTTTAAATCTGATAGCCTGTGGTTTTATTTCTTTGATGATATGAAAATTTTGGAAATGGCAGGGTGGTCGAGTCCGAGTTTTCATGTACCCTAGCCGCATATAAGGTGTGCCTCCCCAATTGAGTATAAAATACTTCCTCCAATGCTGTTGAATTTTTTAGGTTTTAATTTTTAATGCCATCACTAATGTTTGGCATTGTTAATGAATATAATATAAGGTACACATTTCAAGTTGAGTATAAAATACTTCCTCCAATGCTGTTGTATTTTTAGATTTTTTTAATGCAACTATTATTTGGTATTGTTTATGAAATTATATAATCATCGTAACACTATAGTTATTTAATCTCTTTGTAGATTGCAAGAAATACCATCAGACTTGAGCGTTGTTTTTATTATTGATTTGGTGGATTCTTACTCCATTGGTTTATTTTCTACTGTGTATGCAGTGGTCTGTTGCTGTTCATTCTACAAAAATTCAGTCTCATCTTCCACTTTTGTTTAAGAGATGGAATACCAAATTGTTGGAGAAGTTTCAGTATTTTTACGGACCCTGAAATTTTAAATATGTCAAAACATTTATACCTATTTCCTTACATAGAAGAAGACCATGGAACTTAAACCGAATTTTGAAGTCGATCTAGTGCCATTTTATGGTTTTGTGGCAATTAGAATTCAATGGTAAATGAGATGTTTCAATTCATAGGATATGGTATCTGTATTGTTACAAGTTTAGACAGGTAAGATGGTTGATCTGTAGCTTTGTGTTTTGCTTGGTTAACTTTGCATATGCTTTATTTTGTGGTTCATAGACTGGTATTACCATGGGGTATCTCGTTCTGCTAACACTGATTATATTCATAAACAATACCAAACATTAGTGGCATTATAAATACAATCTAAAAATACAGAGCCTGACAAGTGTTGTATACATGTTCTGCTACAATGATTATATTCATAAACAATATCGAACATAAGCGACATTATAAATGCAATCTAAAAATACACAGTCTGAGAGAAGTATTTTATACTCAACTGGGGAGGCATACCTCATACGTGGCTGGGATACCTGATCACCTTGTTGTTCTAGAAATGTGGATCTGGTTTTATAAATTTTCCATCATTTGATTTGACAGGTATGGTATTGCTTATTAGAGCCAACAAATGGTTGTCTTATGATTGGCAGTTCAGACAAAAATGTATTTAATTGAACAATGCATGAGTAAGATATAATCTTTTCTTAAACGTGTGCAATATTTGTTTAGAGATGCAAGAAAATAGGCATCCAAATTACCTGCCTTTTAAGATGTGCGGTGTTATCTGAATTCAACAGAAACAGAATGGAGTCTACAAACTTTTCAACTCTGGCCATGTACAAACTTTTCAATTTATCAATGAATAAAATTTCAAATATATTGATGAAATTTCTGGAAGACCAGGGCACCTGTATATAGTGAGTTAGTGACCCAGGATACATCTGGTAAAAATTAGTTATAAATGAAGGTATTGCGGTAGTTTGTAGATTGTGATTTAAATTTTGCAGATTTGCAAGAAAATTCGGCTCATCAATTATAAAGAATTCTTGTTTATCATGTGTATAGATAAGACGAACTTCTTAATTTGAACAGCTATGCTTTTGTGGGAATTACTTACAAAATCATAGTGTTGGCATACTTTTTAAGATAGTATGATACCAAACAAGTGGCTTGACATTTTAGTGTACAATGTGTTTGTACCTTGTCACAGTAAATATTTAGGTTGAAGCCTGTTCAAATCCACACAACATATCTGCAGCACAAATTTTCCTTTCATTCACATCAACTTGTTATCCTCACATATGTGGAATCAATCGAATGCCATGTGCACTTTATTCAACAGCATGGAGAACATATTCTTTCGTTTCTTGCTGCTTTTATGGACAATATGGGCCATCCACCATCCCAATTCTCATGTGAGGGTGCATCTGTTACCTTTCATACAGGATATTTTACAGGTTTGAATCTGCTAATTGCTCTCTACTGCAATATATTTTTGTGATTCCCCAGATTTTTCTGTCATTCTCACATCTATTTTTCCATATCCTCATTTTGGTTAAGCTGGCCCTATTCATTTACGGCTGCATTTTCATTTGAAGTGTTAGTTTGGTAATGGGCTAAAATCTATTTTAGATTTTGACCCCTACTATCCCTCATTCAGTCATATATTTCCGACCCAAAATTAGATGAGCTTAAGAAATGGAGGTGAGCTTGGGAGTAGTAAATATATCATGTTGAAATCTTGTGATGGATGATCGTGTAAATTAGGATGTCACAATTGTATGATAGTTCTGGTGAATAAATTAGTATTGCATTATGTTGTAATTTGAGTGTGGCTTCTAATTTTGTATACATGATTGATTGGAATGGAAAAGTAAATTCTAATTAAACGAATTTTGTTAATGTAAATGCTTACTTCCTTGTAGAGGTGATTATGGCTTCCCAATTGATGTTGAGGATATTAGTGTTTGAGATGATTTGGTGGGGGTCTGATTCTTGCTAAAGGGCTAGTGGAGAATTGTACACCTCAAATAGCACAGGGGCTTTCTAGGTCCATGATAAAGAATCAAACTTTAACATAAAGAAAAAGATGTAATGCAAATGAAATATGAAACTCTAAATAGTGAAATGTAGAGATGTAAAACATAGAAGGAATACAACTATTTGTTTTGTGAAGAGAATAGTTTCCCATTCTTTGCATGTACTTGGAGATTCATATTGCTGAAATTTATTGAAGAATTGGGGGTGATTAGTCCCCCATTGTGCTGAGGAGATTCAAGAGTATTGGGTGTATGGAACCCAACACACGAATGAAGAAGATGAAGGGTTGCTTTTAAAGAACTTAGTTTCCTCGACACCTTCCATGACCCCATGGACCACCACTATAGATGGTTTGAGAACCAATTTTACAAATTAGGACACAATATAAAAGAGAATGAATTGCCCCCATACTCTCCCCATGTGTTGCACAACCGAGTAGAAACTGATAGAGGTGAAATGTGTTAAAATGTAGCTGGAAAAAAAGACCCATACCCCTAATATCCTTGAAACTCAAACCGGGTACTATAGAGAAGAAGGAATGCAATAATTTGTGCCCCTTGAACTTGATCCAAATTGAGTCATTTGAGTCTGAAACTATGCCAAAAACATGTTCCTATAGGTGAAAATATGTAACTGCTAAGAAAGTTTTTGTAACTAACTTGGGGGAAACCATCGAAATGGGCAGGGACGTTCGATTGGATTGTACGTTTTTACCTTATGCTTGCTTTTCTAAATTTCTATATGTGATGTTATTTCTGAGTACTTTTATCATGTGCATGTCCGTATGAGCCCAAAATTTTGTCTCAATCTACCATAGGTGTATAATATATTTGGATGAATGCCCCTCTTTTGAGGTGCGTGTGATAAAGAATTTGAGCGTGTAACTCAAAAGAATAAATGTGTAACCATGTCTGATAAGTCTGATAATCTAAGTAGAAAACACATGAAGGGATGATGTGGTGACCACCAAGAAGGATGTGTGCCTGCAAAGGGGATTCACATGGTGGAGACTATGATGTGCAATAAGAGAAACAATATCAACAAGAATATTAGTAATAACAATGTCAATAAGATAACTAGTAGCAACAACAATAGTATTGCATATGTAAGTAAAAACAAGTGCAAACAATGTCACACAAAAGGCTTAGTGCCTTAAAACATGGGACACCCATGGTGTTGTAAGCAATCAAGGCCCTTGATCCTGCAATCAAGCAATGTCATACAAGAAGGCATGATGCCACAAACATGGGACACCCACGGTGTCACAAGACAAACAAAGTCCTTAGGCACTACAATCGATTAGCAAACATGTAACTACACACATAACTAGTAAACAAGTAACTACACACACAACTAACAAGCATGTATAGAAAACAAGAGTATCATAATGTGATGAAATGACATAACAAGTGATATATAGAAGCGTGTGAAACAACATTTGTCAAACACTACACAAGATACATGTTATTCTTATTAGCTCAAAAGATAACAAATACACTAGGTATGTAATTAAGCATGATAAAGAATTGAAAAAGGTACTATAATGAAATAATAACACCTGGATTGTATGGAGGGATGCCCCCAGGAAAAGTATGTAAGGAACCATGATAGCTCTCATAATCATGTATCAATTTGTATGTCTTGCATCATGCTCAATATACCTCGTGAATGCATGTGTGTAAAGAATAAAAACGCTATCTATCAAACTCGAAGGATAAACAACATGTATAATGTAAAGTACGATAATGTATGCTAGAGAAACAAGTCCCGATGTTTGCATTTTTGAAAATATATGATTTTCTTTTTCTTTTTGTGAGTATATTAGTGTTTTTGTATTTTCTAGTGCATAGTTATGTACAAGAAAGGGGATAACATGAAATATATCCAATGAGAACCTCCTAAGGAGGTGAATCAACCGTTGTAGATGATGGAGGCCCATGCCTCATATGTGCCAAAGAATGTGACTCAACTTCCAATGGAATGGTGGTAGTAATATGTGCCAAAGAGGGCCTAGGAGAAGAGAAATGTATAGCAATGCAATGACCAATATGTGGTGTATGAGATATGTATGTTGGACTAGAAGAACGAGTATCCCTAAAAATTGAAGAGATATAGAGTGATGTTGCATACAAAAGGATTGACGAGGTATCCTATGAGAATGTAAGCCACTAGAGGCAATATGTGTGGAGGAAGGGCTAACCAAAGGTCGAGGAAGACTAGAGCTATGTGAATCAACATGTGCAACCAAAGTTCTAGCATAAGACCTAGGAGGACTGGAGATATGTAAATCAATGTGTTAATTTGAGGACCTATAAGAAGACCTTATAAAATTATAGCTATATGAATCAATGTGTGAATCCAAGGACCTATCAAAAGACCTAGGAGGATTAGAGCTATGTGAATTAGTGTGTGAATCTAAGGACCTATCCGTAGGTGTACTAGGAGTAGGGATAAAGATTGTGGGAGAATGACTAGGCATGTTAGGGGAAGGAGCCTCAAAAGGGATACCTTGACTAGTAACATGTTGACTATGAATGAACTTGATACACTAGCGATTAACTAATATGATATCCTTAAGAACATGTAACTAAAGGATACTTGAGATGTAAAGTACCTGAGCTAAGATAATTAATAACCAAGAATGAAATTGGTGTGGTAATTGCACCAATGATGATAGATAACATGATACGATGATAGTGAGGATCATAATCATATGTAAGCTTCCGAGAAGAGATACTGAGAGATTGAAGCAATGACCAGGAACACACATTATTTCGTTGTGCATATCAACCAATACACCATGTATAGGTATTTGATGAATAGAGATAGGAATAAACAATGTATCAGAAATAAACGTGTCATCTATATCAAAGTTGTTGAAAGTAATGCATAATGTAGAAGGTATAATGCGAGTAATAGTGCCAATCATAAAGATCTAGGGGATGATCATAAGAGCACGAATGTGGTACACACAATGAGTATTATGCACTTCAGAAGTAGATGTATCACTTGTATGCTTAGGGAGTGGATCATTGAATATATTTAACTTTAAACTTTTGTTTGTTGGCTTATCATATCTACTGGGCTCATCCTATTCAATGGCATTAGAGTCAATAATGTCTTGAATAACCTGACAAAGCTTTATGCATATATCCATAGAATGACCAAAACATCGATAATAATCACAATAGGGTTTAACATCAAAAATTTTGTTTTGAGGCTTTTTTGCATCAACCTTAAATGGTGGAGGCAAAGGCGAAGATTGTGCTCAAGTAATTATTCTAAGAAAATACGAGGAATACATGGTGAACTCGTTGTCATGCATGTTGTAACAGTATTAGTAGGTTGAATAATAACATTGACAATGTCTTTAGAAGAAATCTCAACATCATTAGTCTTGCCTTTAAACATAGATTTGTTGTGAAATTTGGCATTAGATGTATTGGGAGTGTTAACAACATACTTGAGCTTATTCATATGTAACAACTTATCTTCATGCTCTTTTAGTGTATGGAAAAGATGGTCAAATGATCTAAATTTGTCAAACATGACCGATTCTTGCAGAGGAGGAAGCAATCTTTATGTAAAAAGGTCTTGTAATTCACTATCATCCAAGATATTATTCATCTTGGTAAGCATGGTCCGATAACGCAAGACATAATCATTGATATGTTCATTAGATCCTTGGCGTAGCTTGGACATTTTTGCATAATAAACCGATTTAACAAAAATGATTTTTTGGAAAACCCTAATATTGCCTAGTCATGTATGATAAATAACGTGAAGTACGATCTAACACAAGCAATAAGCTAGATAAAAATGAAACCATAGGTGCAAGAGAGAGGATAAAAGACTTAGCTGATTTTGCACTTGATCCCAAAGTATTCGGATTGGAAGACTGATGAAGAGGAGAATATTGTTGCAATCGGGCACCAAAATCTTGGAACTACTGAACAAGTCTGGACTAGGCGCCCGGATCGGTCGAGTGGCGCCTGGGCGCTAGAGACCTCTGTTGGGCACCCATGACTGTGAAAATGGTCAGAATCTAAATTTCCTTGTGTCACAAGGTTGTCACCTTTGGTAGTATGTATGTCACCGCATGATCATAGAATTCACATGTAACCTATAAAACAAATGATATCCTGCAAAACTCTAAACTCATCAAATCCTAAAAAAGAAAGATGCAAATGGGGAGTCGGATTGATCCCGATCACCCAACCGAGTGAACTTACGACGGAGCGTTGCACTACATTTCAGACTCCATGTAATTCTTGTGCGTGTGTGTAGAAAATCATGCCCTCTGAATCTCTTGTACAAGATGCAGTTACTAGCGAGCGATAGCTAGATGTAGCAATCTAAATAGATGTGTAGATGACAAAATGAAATTCCCCTCATATGCATGTGTGCAGAAAATGTAGTCCCTTATCCCTTGAGTGAGTGCTAAATGGGTGTCTAGATGCTCTTATAATGTCTTTGGATGCAACGTTAGGTGGTGATAGTAGATGCTTAGAGATTGGTCCTTTATTATGGTCACATAGCTTTATATTTATATGATTCCCTTATTTGAATTTCGTAATTGACAACTAAAAGGTCGACCCATAAGAAAACAAGATGCCCAAAAGATAAAAGAGGCCTAAAAGAGACGAGTAAGATACAAAGAGGTTGGGGCGCCCAAAGGGGGACGGGGACACTTGGGTGGTGGCGTCCTAGCTAGGCATTGGTGTCCATAGAAATGAAGATTAGACTGGGTTGTGGGGTGTGCAAGACTAAAGCGGAAACAAGAAAGACAAAAAAGAGGCAAAAGATAGATGCCAAATACTAGTTTTCTCTCTTAGGAATCATATCAATAGTAGTATGTGATTAGGACCTAGAAATGTACCCAAGTACATGATTTTGTATCTACATTTTCCCCCACTTTATGTTGTTGAGTGAATACTCGATAACATAGAGTAGATAAGAGATGCGTACCTGATAATTATGTAGATTGATGGCAAAAACATGCCGAAAATACAAGAAAAAAAGCATGGAGTGATAAAAATGAAGCGTGAAAGTTAAGGAAGAGGAAGCGATCCTAGGGGTAAAGTATGTGTTGTGTTGTATCTGTACCTATTGTCATTGTTGTGTTTTGTTGATGTGGGGCTGCTTCTTGTTGCATATTAAGGATGGACATGTAAAAGAAGAGCAAAAGAGTAGTCAAAGTCACATGTTATGAAAACTCTGTAAAAAAATGTAAAAGTATGTAAAAGATGCAAAAAGGATAGAAAGTGTCATGAACTCTGTTATAGAAGAGTAGTTTTTGGCGATCTCACGCCAAGAACAATTTTTTTGGGCGATCTCATACCAAGAACAATTTTTTTAGGCGATCTCACGCCACGAGAGAAGAGTGTTAGGGAGAAAGGTCTAATGTTAATCTCCATCCTTGATCGCTTCGCAAATTTATATACCACTTTGTAGATAGTGTAATCCTACTTTGTTCTATGCTCGATCTAGTTCGATCCAAGTAGAAAAAGAAGATAGAATGAATTTTGCTTGCTAGAGGATTGTGCCTATACTGTGAAAATTGCTTTGTGAACTACTGAAAACTGTGCCAATCTGAGAAAGTAACTATGACTTCTCCTAGTCATAGGCACCCACAAAAGGTCGAAACACCCAGCGCTCATGTCTCGTATTCAGGTATGACATTTATGCTAAATTGAGGACCCAAGTCAAAATCTAGGCCATTCTGTTTGTAACTCTATTATGTTCTAGTATTGTGCAAGCTTGTACCAAGCTCGAGTTGTTCATGGGGTGACTGATTCACCCAATGTATGCCCCCGTTTGGGGTGCATGCGACATTGCTAAGATGAAACCGATACCATGTATGGGGAGGGAATGTGCATGGTAGAAACTAAGGCGCATGCAAAAATATGGCTAGAAACATGTGTTAGTTGAAAAAGAAGAAAACATGATATATAATTCAATGTAAACAAACAATAATGAAGACAAAGTAGACCGCGAAAAGTGGATTTAAAACATGGGACATCGCTCACAATGTTGTAAGCCAATCAAGGCCAAAGTAGCCAAAAATATACAAGTATTGAACAATCAAGACATAGGGCATAGCCTCGCAAATAATGGCATTTAATGAAAGACAGGAACAAGCAAAGTATCAGACAACCATGGTGGCAAATAATTCCTACAAAGAAAATGTTGCACGTAAAGCCCCCATTAGCATGTTAGAAAGATTAAAAGTATGTTAAGACGTGTATATATCGATAGAGTAGCGTGCTTTAGTAAGAATGGGAAGTAGTAAAGAATGAAACAATAACACTTGTGATGTGTACGAAAGTAGATGTCCCTGAAGCCTCGGTGGGATTGGTAAGAGGTACAATGTCAAACATCATTGTTGCACGTAAGGATCTGTAGAAAGTCTGCATTTAGAACTAAAGAACAAGTGAACACACATGTGTCTATAGAATAGATAACGACATATTGGATATCCATCTAACATAGTAAAAACGTGTAACATGTGAGTATAAGCAAACAAGAACAATTGTGACCAATATATGCAACATGTTGTGAGTGTGAATGAAATGGAATGCAAATTGAATATGATAGGAGCAACGTGCCCCCAAACCAATGTGAATGAGCATGAGATGAGGTTCATTTATAAACACCCCTTAACAGTCAAGAATGAACCATAGAACAAGAGTGCGTCATTGGGAAATGGTTTGAATTGTGTGCGCTAGACAAATAGATCAATGCAAAGCATATAACATAGATTGTAGAATAGGATAACATGATGTCCGAGAATGTAGTGCTTAGAAAGATTTATCGTGAAATGCAGAGTGTGAAATGTGTAGTGTGTGAAATTCATTCAAATTTAGACCCTCGGTAGTCAAGTATGAACCGTGGAACTAGAGTGCGTCATAGGGTAGTGTGATGTGTAAGACTATGATGTCAAAGAAATGTGTCGGGATGCGCAGGTGTGTGAAATGTGTCGTGTGTGTATGATGTGAGGTTCATGGATGTAGTATGCCCTCAACAATCAAGTGTGAACCTTATCACGAGATTGCGTCATAGGGTAATGATGATATAGGTTGTGTATTAAGTGGTGTAATGATGCTTAGAAACATGAAGCACTCGAGCGTAATAGTTGAAATGATAGGTGCCTTAAAATGTTAGATGGGGAGAGAAGTAAGCGTGATGCCCCCAAGTGTATGATGATGAGAAGAATCAAGTAACATCATCTAAGATATCATCATTGTCATGGTCGAAGTCAAACGGAGAAGCGTCAGAGACCTGATAAGCAATAATATGGGGTTGATCACGTAAAGAGCCATTGTGGTGTAAATTGTACATGCCCATTATGTATTCTTCATCAGTGAAAGGTGGTAGTGGACATCCATGTGCATACCAACAAGTAAGATTTTGTGAATAACCGAGAAATGAATCATTGCAAATAGAAACACGACCGAAGGGCATGGGAAATGTGATATCAATATGATCAGGATCCAAAGTGCCACCAATGTAGTCAAGCCAAGATTTCCCAAGAGTAAGTGGAGAAGTGTGAGAAGTGTGTGCAACAAAGATTGATAGATGGAAAACACGGAGGCCATAAGCAGCAGTAATGTAAACATATCCATGGTAGAGGTGAGGAGAATGAGGTAGAGGAAGGAGATCATCAAGTGTGAATCCCAACCGAGCTAAACCATCATGTGTGTAAACAATATCAGAACTAGTAGGATTGAATGGAATATGTGGCCAATAAGAATTATTGATGAAAAGAGTGCATGTGAAAGGAGGAAGCGCATATGCAGCTGCTCATGAGAAGAAGATGAAGATAAAATGACATCCAATGTATGGACAAACCCCGAATAAGTACCATAGCATTAGTAGAAGGAGGGGGTTTCTTGAATTGATATTCACCAGGGCCAATAACAACGAAAGTATCATTGAAGTATGACTCATCTATCTCGATAGGAGTAAAATTAAGATTACACAATTTGTCATTAGTAAGCTCAATGGTATCAACCTCGTCATTAGAATCATCAGTGTTGACATTGTCATGTTGGATAACAATATCAAGGATATTGGTAGGAAGTGAGCTATATTGTAGAGGGAGAGGATTTCTAACTAGTGGAGCGGTGGTGGTCATTAGAGTAGACATAATGGGTGAAATGATATTAGTAGTGTGAGTGGAAATGGACGGTATACTTGTGGAGGTGGAAGGAGGTTGTGAAGCACTAGATTGACCAATATCATATGTATCAATATTGCTATATGGAATAGGCTGCGATGGAGGAATAGTCATAATAAACGAGGTCTCTGATGACATTACTTGAATGGATTAGGGTCGGAAACAATAGTATGTTCATAACCATCATGTAATAATTTAACGCACCGATGAACAATAGATGGGACAACATGCATTTCGTGAATCTAGGGTCTACCCAACAAGAGATTAACTAAACGAGACATCGATAATAAAGAATACTGTAGGACAATCTTAGGCCCAACTTGTATAGGTAACATGATAGTGCCTAGGCATGTGCAAGTAGTGGAGTCATAGCCACGAATGAGAGTGGAATTCTTAGTAATTAGATTATCAGTAATGCCAATTTGGCTTAAGGGAATGAGCACATAGATTAATGGTAGATCCATTGTCAATGAGTACACACTTGATACAAATGGTGCCAATGGTAGTAGTGATAAGCAAAGGTGCACATGGATTGTCAATAGCAGATGGTGGTATGTCCTCATCACTAAATGATATAACATGTGGTAGATTTTTGAGAGACTGAATGAGATGTGTGAAGGCCATCGATGAGTTATTTCTTTCAATGTGAATAGAGCGAAGGGCGGCCTCTAATGTATGATGACAATCAAGTGCATTGCACAATAAATCATAAAGAAATATTTTTGCCGGTGTATTCTTAAGTTGTTCTATGATGTCATAACCTTTAGAAGTGGTGGTAGGAGTTGCAGAAGTGATAGGTGGTGGGATAGAAATAGGTTGAGCCATAGGAGGATGAGTGTGGCGAGTGGTGACTACATTGATAGTTGGATCACCCTAGGCATAATAAAGTGAGGAGGATGTTGAGTACAAACTTGCATAAAATCAACAACAACAGTAACCATGTCAGAAACCTTAGTTGGGGTGAAAGAAGGATAAGAAGATTGATCCATGACTTAAGAAGAAGATAAATTTTGATACATGCTTAGAAGGTGGGGTTTAAAATGTTGGGTTCACCAAATGATTTAACAAAAATTAAATTTTTGTAAAACCCTAATATTGTAGAGTCACATATGATAAATAACGCTAAAGTACACATCTAACATAAGCAATAAGCTAGATTACAAAATGAAACCCTAGGTGCAACAGAGAGGATAAAAGACTTAGTTGATTTCACACTTGACCCCGAAGTATTCTGGGTGGAAATTGATGAATATGAGAAGGTGACTTTCACAACCGAGCACGTAAAATCCTAGAACTACTAAATAAGCCTTGACTAGGGCTCTTGGACTGGGTCAGGGGTGCCTAGGCACTGGAGACCTCTGTTGGGCACCCGTGACTGCGAAAATGGTTGGAATCTGAATTTTCTTGTGTTGTGAGGTTATTGCACGTTGTCACCTTTGGTCACTTGTATGTTGTTGGATGATCGCAAAATTCACCTGTAACCTGCAAAACAAATGATATCCTGCAAAACTCCAAACTACATCAAATCCTAAAAAAAAAAGATACAAATGGGGAGTCGACTAACCTCGATGGTCACTCGACTGAGTGAACTTACGAATAAGTGTTGCACTACATTTTAGAATCCATGTAGTTCTTGTGCATGTTTGTAGAAATCATGCCCTCGGAAGCTCTTGTGTAAGATGCACTTGATAGTGAGCGATAGATAGATGTAACAATGTAAATAGATGTGTGGATGGAAAAATGAACTTCCCTCTTATGCGTGTATGCAGAAAAATGCAGTCCCTTGTCCCTTGAGTGAGTGCTAGATGGATGCCTTGATGCTCTTAGAATGCCTTTGAATGCAACCTTAGGTGGTGATAGTAGATGTTTAGAGTTTGGTCCTTTATTATGGTCACATAACTTTATATTTATATGATTCCCTTGTTTGAATTTCGTAATTGACAACTAAAAGGTCGACCCATAAGAAAATAATATGCCCAAAAGATAAAATAGGCCCAAAAGAGGCGAGTAAGATACAAAGAGGTCGGGGGTGCCCAGAGGGGACGAGGGCACCTGGGCGTTGATGTCTTGGATGAACGCCGGTCTCTAGAGTCAATAAATATAAAGCAATGAAGATCAAACTAGGTTGTGGGGTGTGCAAGACCAAAGAGGAAACAAGAAAGACATAAAAGAGGCCAAAGATAGATGTTAATTACTAGTTTTCTCATTTAGGAATCATATGAATAGTAGTATGTGATTAGGACCTAGAAATGTACCAAAGTACGTGATTTTGTGTCTACATAAACCTTATCCCCAATGTTGATAGAAAAGTGTGTTAGAAATTGATTTTCCAATGTAGTGAAAGAGTGTGCACAGAATGTGTGGGGAGATCATAAAACCATTGTAGTGCAAAGTCTTTAAGACTCTTAGGAAATAACTTGGTAAGCAAAATTTCATAAGATGCATAATCAATGCAAGCCACATGAAATGATCTAAGATGTTCCACGGATCACCTTTTCCATCATATACGAGAAGTTTAGGTGCAACAAAACCAAGAGGTAAAGATAAGAGGCCATCTCAGAGCTAGTGGATTATGTAGTAATTGAGTGGAATCCATAACATGAGGAGAATTAGATACACCTTGTTGCAATTGCAATATTTGAGCTTGTAATGTGTGAACAAGGGTTTTAAGAGCTTGTGTGCCATATGAAGAAGCATGTAAGCCATTAGATATGGGAGGGGTAGTAATAATAGTGGTTGCATGAATAGGCATATAGACATTATGCATTGGAATATTAGGTGCCCTAGAGAAGGTGGACATTGTAGATGTAAGAATAATAAATGCTTGTGGGATAAGAGAAGGATGAGACCTCCCAAAAGAGAAGCTTCATTAGATGGATGATCACGAGCAAACTTAACAACAAGAAATTTTTTTGATAATAGGCTCAATGTGATGAGGATTCTCACGAAGTTTAGCACAAAAATTAGATAGAAGTGCAACTTGGTCTTGGTCCACAACATTGTCATCATCATCATAAGAATGCTCACTATGGGTTTCAATATCATGTAGTGGGACCTCATGAGAAATATCAAGGACAAATGGATTGACATCGTAGGCATATGATATGAAGCCATAAGGCTACAATGCTTACGAGTAGGAGGGGAAAGCTCAATATGCTCAATAGGTTGATTTGTAAACCGAACACTATGCCAAAAGGGCATAAGAGGAAAACATATACAAATTAAAATAAAATGAAAATATTAAGAATTAACAATAGTAGCATATACTTTTGAAAAATAATGGGAACCCTAAGGAAACTAGGGTACAATGTTCAATTCAAGAGTCGGGTTCACCAAATGTTTTCACCCTTTTTAGATTTGATTAAGATTTACACATAACCAAAAATGAATGAAATAGAAGCTACATGGGGTTATTCTAATTAATTAACTTCCAACATTAACCATTCAATATCATAATAACACATTAATACTTGTAACAAATGTACACGATACAATACAAGTTCATAAATACATGGGATTGAGTGCACTTAGCTGATTATAGATGATTTTGGGCAAGTTTGGGTGATCTGAATGATGAAACATAGCTATCTCGGACCTAATAATGCTTCAAAAATAGAACATCACGTGAAGATACTCTTGTGAAAGACCATACACAGGCACAAGAACGCCTATACGATCTTGACCTATTTGTACATTCCCACCCTACTTAGAACAAGGATTTGTAATTTTATAGGTTTGTTGCTTGTCTGAATATCTTCGTTGCTCTTTGTCAATCACTTTCGCTCACACCGCGAGGACCTCTCGAATGCTCTACTCAACCTTTCAAACCCTAACCATGAATAAATATTCTTGTAAAACAAACATTAGTTGGGTTATGGACACCCTTGTGCACCACCATCATTGGTACTACTCTAAGGAGGCCTCAAACCGCATGTTGTTCTCCACCTAGGATGTGATATCTATTTGTAGTGCAATTAGATTTGGCATTCTTTCTTTGACAAAGCTTGACTTGAGTTTCTCTCTTGCAAATCTACTTGAGTGAGTGATTTTGGATGCTTGTAAATGTGGGTAGCACTCCCAGACCTAATGAGAAGCTTCATACTTGTAGATATTGTTTCCTAATGAATGTGCATAGGTATTTGCAAAGTATAGGGAGATTTGGGTACCTTTTGTGCTAGATTTTGCAATAGGAGTCCATAAGAGTGCTAGAGTCTCAAATGAGGTGAGTTTCACTTGCTTATATATGCTTTCGAAGGTGATTTAAGTTACAAAGTCCAAATGAGGAGGAGTAAATGACCTAAAGAATAATGTGCAACTGAAAGTTCAAGATCAAAGTGAGCAAGGGAAAAACCATACACTAGGGTCAAGACCGTATGACACAAAATGACCCTACTATATGTTTTGACCTAGAGGAGAAATCTAAAGTACAAGGTTTGGAATCGATAAGTGGAGTTTCTAAATGGATTTCATGCATTTAATTCTCGAAACTATTAATAGATGAGTGTGTATGACCAAACAAGCTAGACAAGAGACATAAAGATGTACCAAATGAGAATGAGTAAAGTGCACTTGTTTGAGCAAGAGATAAATGTCAAAACTAGTAGTGTCAAAGAGTAGAATTACCAAATTTGAGTGTCTACACTAATATTGACAAGAGACTAGAAATTTGTTATAATTTTGCATTGCTTTAGTATTTTTGTCGATTATAGTCTAGATTATGCTCTTATTATCACATGTTATCTTTTTGTTAACTTTTGACATGCCTTTACTTATTTCTCCATGTCCTCATTTTCCTTCTTGTTCTCCCAATCCCTCATGTTTTTACTTCCTCTCTTTTTCTATTCCCCCTTTCTTATAGAATTTCTAAATTTTTAAATCATAAATGTACCCTACAGCTTCTAATCACCTTTTTGTGTGGGTCCGTTGACCCTTAGTTTAGACCCCCTAGGTGTTTTAGCTCTTTTTGTTGATTTTCCCACATGTATGTCCACATGATTATATATAGGAACCTAATTGAAATTCAATAAGTCTATAAATACACATGTGCATTAGTACGTTCAAGATATCATACACAAGCAAGAAATCATTTTTACAAGAACATTCTCATGCCAAAATAGTTATAAGAATTTAGTGTAACATTCGTGCATTTAAAGAAATTTGAAAAGTATATAACATTTATTATTGCATTAGTCGTCATTAAAATTGATAAGATTAGGTACTTGCAAAAATGCAATCGCTTTGTTTATTTGGATTCCCATCAAGGTGTGATAAAATGGAAGGATAACACATGCCCTCAAACCATCCCCCATTTTAAATTGTATTTTCACAATGTGTTGTTGTCGTATTAGGATTCCAAGGAATGAGATCAGTTTCTAAAGATTCGAACACAATTTCAAAAAATTGAGTGAGGTTTTAGATCTTGCGAGTAGTTGAGTGGGGTCATCAAGCTAGATTTACCAATGTTGATAATTACAAAATATACCTTAAAATTTAGTTAAGCCGATTCGTTGCGTATAATTTTTCTTATTCTTCTCCACCTTATTATCGTGGCTTACATTATATTATTACCGTAAATGTACCCTACATCTCTAATCACCTTTTGTGTGTGGGTCCTTTGACCCTTAGTTTAGATCCCATGGGCATTTTGGCTCTTTTTTTGTTGGATTTTCCCACCCGTTGTATGTCCACACGATTATTTATAGGGACCTAATTGAAATTCAAGAAGTATATAAATACACATGTGCATTAGTGTGTTCAAGGTATCATACACAAGCAAGAAATCATTTTTACAAGAACATCCGCATGCCAAAAATAATTACAAGAATTTAGTGTAGCATTCAGGGATTTAAAGAAATTTGAAGAGTATATAACATTTATTGCTGTATTGATTAGGTCATTGAAATTGATAATTGATTGTTTATTTGGATTCCAATTAAGGGTGTGATAAAAATGGAAGGATAACACACGCCTCAAACTATCCACCATTTTCAATTATATTTTCACAAGGTGTTGTCGTATTAAGATTCCATGGAACGAGATTAGTTTCTAAAGATTAAAACACAATTTCAAAAATTGAGTGAGGTTTTTAGATCTTGGGAATAGGTGAGCAGGGTCATCAAATTAAATTTACAAATGTTAGTAATTACAAAAGATACCTTAACATTTTGGTTAAGGTGATTCGTTCGTACAAATTTTCTTATTCTTCTCCACTTTATTATCCGAGCTTTCGTTATATTATTATTTTTGTCAACTATCTTCAAAATTACAAGAAATCAAATATTTTCCTAAAACCCTATTTTATCAAAATTTATTAATTCACGGAGGCATTTACTTTGAAGAAGGCATTGCTGGAAAGTGTCAAATTCCGGTGGCTTAACTTTACAGGTTGCCGGATTTTAGATATTTTTGTAAGTCATAGATATTTACTATTCTTTGACTCCACATCCTTTAAATGACATCATGAGTGACCGCGGTGTTAACTCATGGTTCTGTTTTTTATTTTACTTCACTGGCAGCCATAGCTGGCCGACAGAAGAACCGACTCTCTACACCTTTCCCTTCTTTATCTTTACACTGGAATTGTTCTTTGAGTAAAATTATACACATAAAATTGAAGCCCTCTCCGGCATAACTTGCAACTCATTTGCAATTGCTAGTATATATATAGGAACTTAAGCGTCCACACGGACCTTCTAAGACAAAAACACATTCTACATAAAACATGCACAATGTACCATGAAGTGCCACCTAATCTACGTGGAACAAATGATGAAAGGCCCACGTAAGTAGAAAGAGGACTTCAGCTTAAAAAGTAAAATGTCCGAAAGGGCATCAAATTTTTAAATCATAAAACATAACGTGCAAAATAAAAAATGCCAACTACCCTTACTACCTACCACCCTATAAAACTAGCAATCGCACGTGAAGTGTGCGATGAAAACGCCGAAACTAAAGTAAGGGAGTATGGAGAAGGAAATTGAAAGAAATGCATAGAGAAATCAATAATGTGGGGAGCTACAAGATGTCAGTACGTCCATTACATATTTTATTACCATTCAAAACTTTGCATGTATTCTAACTTTTGCAGTAAGTTTACAGGAAATGACCAAAATACTTGGGGTAAGTTATCACATAATACAATTTCACTGCAACAAGCTCCTACAAGTTTGTCTTTTGATGTATGCTATGTTGTAGATGCTTTCATTTGTACTAGTTATATTTGGAAGTTCGTATAAATAAAAAAACAATTCTTTCTTTAACATGTAAAAATAGAATAACTACATATAATGATATTTGTGGATTTAATATATTTGCATTCCTTGTTCATAGTATCCTTGAAACCTTTTATTTAATGGGTCAACATAAATATTGACATGGAATTAATTTTACCTTTTGAAAAAATATTAATAAGAATCTAAAGGAGGAAGAGTTGGATATTATATATATTTCTCTTTAATAAAATAACGTAATCATCAAGATAAGGCTAAGAATTAGAAAGCGAGAAAAATAATATTTCCATTCAAGTATTAAGTATAGAGTTGTCACATATAATGGATGGTATTCATGGAGATATATATTATCTACAAGCACATAGAATAGGAGAAAAATGTGTCAAATGGTCTCAAGCCTGATGAGTTCACCTGGTGACTGTTGAGCAAGACAACTTCTGTAAGCCAAGAAGCTTGTGATGGTTTATCAACAGACAATACAGGCATACTTGAATCCTACGTAACGGTAGGTTCCTAAGCCTGAAATAGGGAACAAACCATTTTCAATTATGTGAACACTTTCTTGTATCAAAGCGAATGTTATAAATTTAATGCAAATTCATGAAGAAATTAGCAAGCAAAATAATTTTCTGTAACTTTAGAGGAGTCCTTACAGCTAGGGTAAGAGATCTTCACATATTAGCAATTATATGCAGCCTTTATAACAGGATGTCACAATGCACGATTTTACCCAAAAAAAAGAAACAGATAGGAAAATATTATTTCTAGTAAGCAGATGAAGGTTTAAAATTTGGCTAATTGAAAAAGTAAAATTCAAGGCACAATGTCAACATGAAAAATATTGGGAAATCAAAAATATTTCATGTGGCCACCACAAAGTAGAACGACATCTTTTTCCTACCTAACTTTGTAGGATTTCACTTTCATTAAATATATCAAAATAATGTGGTGCAATGACAAAGAAGCTAAAGTAATTTCTGACAATGCCGAAAGGCTAAAGGCATTTTCAATTTAATTCCAATGCAACATAAATTTACCCAGACCAAATTTCACCTTACCATAGTCATTATGTGAAAACACTCGTAGACAACTTTGGTGTGACATTTTTAACTGGAATGACATGAAATTTTGATGGAATGTAGATGTAGAAAAATATTATAATTAGGCCAACTTCCCCACCCCCCCAGATCAGATCTCTACATTGGTTAGGTACGGGTGAGATCTATAGATAGTAGGCCCCTATTCATATACCGAATAATTTGGCTTCAAAGCATGGGCTGAAGCAATATAGATGGCAGATTGACTGTAAAGCTCATTTGGTGTCATCTCCTTTGAGTTCATTTTCCGCCCACTTCTTAAAGTGTCTTCTGCCAAACCATACTGCAAAATATATGAAGTCAATGATACAGGGTACATGAAAATTGTTGTTACTAAACTTTCAAGAAAGAAGAATTGGACGAACCAAAAGGCAATTGCAATACCCTGAGAAGATTTGTTTCTTTAAAAACCTACAAATTCCTACTCATATAGAGGGAAAATGATAATTCTATTTCTCTAAGATTAGTATTGAAGCATAGGAAAGTAAATACCAGCATTGTCCCCAAGTTATAAATTGCTCGATGAAAATCAAACTGCAGTTGAATTGCTGCTCGGAATTGCCATATGGCATAAAAGTATGAATTAAATACAAGTAAAAAGCTTTGCCATCCTCAGAAGTCTCTAAAATATAGTGACTTCGCTATTTATTTTCTTGAATTGAGGCTAGCACACAAAATACAAAATCCAACCACATACCTTGCTCACAGCTGTTCTAACAATTGTCTGTCTTTCTCGAACAGGAACAATAGCACTAAGTTCCTGAAATAGCGACATAAAATACATGGATTTCAGTAGAAAGAAGACTGCCTTCACAATAAAAGAAACCTTACATAACAGAAATGGCAAGGTTATGTTACACGCGGTCTACTTTGCACTAGCTACAAGTTATAGCCTGAGCTTTAACTACAAAAGAAGTAAAACTTCAACAAAATTCTTAAAGGAATGTACTAAAATGTTTGTTACAGTTTTGAAAAGGAAAACATTAACTGCAAAAGGATGTTTGAATAAGTGAAATAGTTCAAGCAAATTAAAGATTTAAGGCTTCCATAGTCAATAATGTAAACTTGTATGTTTCTGTTACATGTTTTCATATACACTATAGACATTGCCATCTCTGAACCTGCATGATGCATTTTGAAGTGTTGCTTATTGAACTCATAATTATACTTTTTCTTTTCTTTTCTTATGCTTCCTATTCAGGTGATGATCAATCGGCAAAAATCTGCTTTCCCTCCAAACTTTGTGCACTCCCTTGATGGTTCTCATACGATGATGACAGCTATCGCCTGCAATGCAGCAGGCCTAACTTTTGCAGGTAACTTGCTTGCCTGATTGTTATAGAAATATCCATGAAAATATTGCATTCTTTAGAAATTAGATCTTATTTCAATGCCTCATGTACAGGAGTACAAGATTCATATTGGACACATGCGTGCGATGTGGACAAAATGAACCAGATACTCAGGGAGAACTTTGTTGAATTGTACAGTAATCCTATACTGGAAAATGTAAGTTTCAAGCTTGCATGAATAAAGATAAACACTGATATTTATTCAGAACAGTGAAAATTATTTGAAATACCAAAGCTTTATACCTGCTGATATTTAAGGTGTAAAGATGAATTTATATGAAAATTATTTGAAATACCAAAGCTTCAGACCACATTTCCTCAATCGGGCTTTCCCCCATTACCAGATCGAAGTGATTTTGATTTAAAAGAAGTGTTGAACTCTCCTTATTTTTTTAATTAATTGAGCATGGCAGTTTGGTCTCTTGATGTTCAGTCACTCTTTGACTGTGATGGAGATTGACCTTGTAATATCGGCTTCTTTGATCCTGTGTCATCCCTTGTCTTTGGTGGCCATCAGTTCTATTTGTATTTCCTTTCTTTGGGATTACAATAGAATTCCTTCTTCTTTTTTTCCCAATGCCTTGAATTGGAGTCCTAAAACAAAGAGAAACACCTGAACTAATAACAGTGGATATAAAATATATTGAAATATATGTGTTCATCTTATGCATGTTTTCCTGAATTCACCCCTATACTTTTAAATCTCCTTTCCATGTTTTTCCTTTGGTGCATGAAATTATCAATATTTTTTGTCCTATATCTTAATATTTCAGTTGGTAGAGGTACCTACATCACCAAGGTTTTCCTGACAAGGTCAATCAAATTATGCATGTGAGGTGTGATGAAACTTGCATAATGAATATTAAGACTGGTGTGGGTATATATATTAACTTGAATCAAGATTGTTCTGTTCCAGGTAACAGTCGGCAGTTGGTTGCTTAATTGCATTTCTTTCAATGTAAAATGAACACTCTGTTCAACAATAATAGGTAGGACTGCTCTACTAGGATCCTAAAAATAGTAATTGCCATCTTAATAAGTGCATTGAAAGAAGACCACAACATACCCGTGATGAAGGACTGCATCCTTTAGAGCCTCTCAGGTTCTCTTGACATTGTAAGCACAGAGATGTTACAGGGAGCACAACCAACACTTCTGATGGGCATTTGTTTGTGAGATTTGGTGAGGTGATTTCACAAAACACTGTAAAGAACTTCTACCAAGTGTTATGGGTACCATTGGTTACACCGACCCTGAATATGCAAGAACATCAAACAACTAGAGCAGACAGGTCCAAAGATCAGGGTTGCAAATTTAATCTTGTTTAATGTGCCTCCTTGTTAGTATAATTTTAATGTTAAAGACTTTACAGCTGAACAGTTTCTAACATATGCATATTTACATGAAAATTTATAGAAATCAAATTTGAAATCCAAACATGAAAATAATACATAAACAGAAAAAAGTAGTTTTCCTTGGATTGGATATGGAAAAGGAGAAACCTAATGTTTTGAAACTCGCCCATATGGCTGACCATTTTTTCTATTAAAATCATAGTTCAGTTGATTGTAATACATGCTTGAAAATGTTGTTGGAATTCTTTAGTCATGCAAGAATAATTTATTTTGCAAAAAACAAAAAATTCAAATGAAACAACATAATGTTATTGTAATTTTAACAATTTCTTACACATATAGCCGATATGAACCTATAATAGAAAAAATAATAAAATTTACTAAAATAACACTTTCTTCAAGTTTTTCAACTAGGATAGACAGTTTGGGATGACACCACTGATGTTGTTGTTTTGAATACATCTGAACATGTCAAAAGAACTGTTATTTTCTGTGAACCTTGGACATCAAAAATGAAAAGTATTGAAAAATAAATAAACTAAAAATTCTGAAACCGTTATCAGTGATCTGATTAGACTTCACTCACGATATCTGCAATATTTCTAAGTTGCATAAATCTGGTAGAAATCCTGATAAATGGTAATCCTGAAAAGAACTGTTTAAAACAAAACTTAGTAGATGAATAAATGTAAAATATACACTTTGTAACAATACAAAATAGCAATAAATTATTTATTAAAAAATATAGCAGATGAAATTTAAGTTAAGATTTCTCACATGCTTCTCAATTCAATCATTGATGCGTTTGGGTTCTGTTCAAAATTAAGTTAGGATTACTGTCAATTATTCTGTAATACACAACTAAAATCTATAAAATAAACATGACATACCTGATACGGTTGGGTGTTTTACTACCAACATCATATCTCATCATTATTCCAAGCTTAACCTGCAGACCATACATCCCACTTAAAAGTCTCCTCAACTGAATTACAGACACAAAAAGATCGTTGTCGTCACAAATTCGAATCAAGCAAACATACAGGACACCGCCAGGCCAATCAAAATATTTTCACTGGTCCATTGTATAGTTTCACGATAAGGGATGGATTGAACCTTCTAAGTAAGCACTCCTTGTGTATCACATGAGATATTAAAATTCAGAAGCTCTTTGCTGCTATTAAAATTACCATCAAGAAACCAAAGTAATAAGAGATAGGTTACATTGGGAGTCACAGGAAACCAATTGAAGGATTTATTTGGAGGTTTTGGAAAGGAACACAAATACTTCTAATGTAGTATATTTGACATAGAAATTTTTTCCATTTGACCAACATCTATATAGTTGGTTTCCACAATCCATGTCATGTTCATCTCGAAATTAGTGGACTCATGGACTGCAGTGATTACAGGATATGCAAAAAATGATTTTTTCGAAACTGTGTTGGAACCTTTCAATAAAATACAATATGTAGGATTGAAGCCATACCCCACTACATTTACTGTTGTCTTCCCAACATGTGCCAAATCGGGAGAATTAGAACAACGTATTGACGTCCATCGAAGCATCATGGAAGGTAGTTTTTTTAGATATGTAGGTAGGTGCCCAAGTAAACATGAATGCAAAATGTAGAGGCATACAAAATACACGTGAACTGTTCGAAAAAACCTAAAAGATATGTGGTCTCATGGACTGCAAAGATCATGGGATATGCAAAAAATGGGTCTGTTGAAAAGGCCTTGGGGATTTTCAGGAAAATGCAATCGGAAAGTGTAAAGCCAGAGGCCAAAACCTTTGTCAACATCCTCTCAGCCTCTTTCAAAATGGGAGACTTAGAACAGGGCATTTTCCTCCCCACCTCAAGAACCAACGCATTAGTATGATAGATAGAGTTATATCAAGGCCATATATAGGCCTTTAAGGCTGCTACAGAAGGATGGATTCTGACAACTCTAATGTATGGATATTATTGTGGTTCTATTTGAATTTGAATTTAGATGAGGTGATACAAATCATATGCTCTGGAAATATGACTTTTTGTATCTATATATGCCCATGTCATATATCCTCCCTTGGTGCTTATAACTACAAATCCTTCTCCATCAACAGTTAATGCATGAAAAAAAGCCCCAAGGGAGGATACCTATAACTTCCAAGTGAGTGAACTGTATAAAAAATAAAATAAGCTATTTGGAAAAGAATACAATACTGTTACAATTGAGAAGATATGAAGTATATACAGTAGCCAAATTTTGTAATACCATATCAATCGATAACTTATCGAACTATACAAATTCAAACACTTAAAATTTTGTGTAAAGATTAAGTCTACATTAAATCAGATGTAAAAGGTGGATTAATCAAAGATACAGTGGGAATAACATATTGAAATTATTTTTATTCCGCATGTTATATTTTTGAAAAAAATCAAGTGTTTGATGGATCATGGGTCGCAGTTGGTAGATTGATGAGAAACATCTCTATTTAACAGTCCGATTACTAATAATAAGTACTAGTAGTATTGTGCATCAGCAAGGTAGTTGAGTTTATGGGTGGGTGGGAGAGTGCAACATCATCATGACTAATTCAAAGACCTGTGTGGTAGAATTAGAATTTGTGAGGCATGGGATTTGGAGCTCCTTAATTAATGGCATTAGTTATAACGTCCACTTTTGAGTTGTTGGATAGTCACTATTATTAAGATCTGTATTGGACCTACACAACAAAGGTTGGTGGACGAGGAAGGCATTATTGTTTTTGCTCACCCAAAACTGTGATCAAACTCAAAACGTGGAATTAGTTCAATGCATGAGACAATATCTTATATAGGGTGGGGTATGCGTTGATTGTGCCCCACTCACCCAACATATATCATGCAAATCAGTAGCAGGCTAGCAGCCATGGAATTATTTGAATCCCTACTTTACTGTAAATCAGACTTGTTTATACAGTCACGTCCCTTCATGCAACAGTATCTAGCCTGCCGTGAAAATTTTCTTCACAAACTCTAACTTTGAGCATGCTTCCAAACTAAACCAATTATATTACAGTTACACAGCTGCGGCTTATTTTTCCATAACTGAGTTCGTCAGAAGCTTACAGATGCCTCAAACAGGCTTGTTTCTAATTATTTCAGTACCTGTATCCTTCCAAAATTCTTTGCAACTAGTTAGTCATTTACAAGTAAAGGATCAATGAATCAGGTACAATAATGAAGAATAACTTCATAAAAACAAATTGTTCACGGTATTGTTGTTGTGAAATTCCCCAAGAGACTAAAATGTAAACAACCCCTTTTAAGTTACAGAAAAGCCAAGACTCTTACTTTCTGTGTTGGCTTGTTCATACTCTCTCTGCACCTGCACTTTATTAGGACTACTTCTAACGAAGAGAATCAATTATATTACTATTCAGTTTGTTGGAGATATTAACATAACACAGATTTACAACGATGAACCCCAAGGATAATAAAAGAGGGCGAAAGGGAATCCATACCGCGGGATACAAAGTAAAAAAAGGACCATGCTTGTGTTAGTTTTCCCTTGGCCAATACATAATATTCAAAACTCAAAACTCTGAAAGAGGTTCCCCAACTGAGAAAAAGAAGTATAAAATATATATAAAGAACCACTTCCACATCAAATCACAGAACTCTGAAACAACAAATCAACTTAAAAGAAAAAAGAAAAGAAAAAGAGGAAACATTTAAATTTTGCTACCACTGAAAATCAGGGCACCCAGGAACTTATTATAACATTGCTTCCATGAAAAGAAAAATTGAATTGACTTCCATATAATAGCAATGGAAAATTGTATGAAATTGGGATGAAATGAAAAGAAAAAAAGCACTTACAGGAATGTCCATGTTGTGGGTAGAAAGACAAATGCAAGAAGAACACGTACTACATTGAAATCTCTAACTGTTTGCAGCGGCTTCCCACTAATTCTCTGGTAGCCATGTACGATTCCGAGCACTTGAACATCTGCCATTTCAAAGTGCTGCACTATGAGCGTTAAAGGAATTCCACGGGATGACTTTGGTGTACATTTGTTGAGTCACCCCAAAGCTTTCACGGCCAAATCTGTAACCCCATCGTCCAAACCAGGATTTTGCATAAGCAACGTAGTTCAGGAGCCTGAATTCCATCTTTCTCTTCTGCGTTACATTTTCCTGCAAATCAGAGCATCCACTGTGCATATGCGGATCTAGGGTACCTAACCCTAACTATTTACCTATTGACCAATATAAAAATAAATACAATGGGAATGATCACCCTTTACACGCTTAGCCCATCATCATTTAGCGTAAATGATGGTTGGAAAGATGGCCCACGGTTGACAATGTAACCAACTTTCCTCCCATAATCATTGTCTCAACAAAAAATTGAGCAAAGACCCTTTTACTTATATTCCAAAAATGTACAACAACAAAACTTTTATATACCTCAAAGTAGCTGCTTAAGTACACTAGATCTTCATCAGTGGGAAAGAAAAATTGCAGTGCTAACTAGGTAAAGGATTGGCTCAGAGGTGCAGAGAATAAAAAGATATAAGATTCAATATACTAAACAATGTTTATATAAGATTCAATATATTAAAAACTGCTAATATATGATTCATTATATTAAATTAGTGAATGTACCTGCTCTATAGTAAAAATGGCCATTCGGCCCAAATAAATTCCTAGCACATGGACTCCTGATGTTGCCATTCGGGAATACAACACAAAAATTGATGTGGAGTCTCATTATTCATCGAAATCTATCAAGATGTGGTAGAGGGCAGCAAGGACCAAGAAGGCTGAATGGCACGTATATGCAAAAGAATGAATGCAAAGGAAAATGATCCACATGTATGGTTAAAAAGAATGACAACAGAAAATTTAGAAAATGTATCATATACTATAGACAGATAGCATAGACATGATAAATTAATTGCGGAAATGTAGTCAAAGATTACATTTCATAATTGCATGAAATCCACATCTCTGGTAAAGGTGGCGTAGCAAATAAGACTTGCATATCATAAGAAGTGACAATTGTTTTTTAGAAGGCACTCAAAATTATCTCCATAAGTGGTTTAACAGATTAACTGAATCTAACTTTTACCAGAGCCTAGAAAAAGGATAAGATGGACATACAAGTTTGATTGCCACTTCTTCATTAGTCTGAATGTTGACTCCTGAAAATAAGCCATAGATTATATCATGAATAACATGTTTCAAAGACATAAACTAACAAACACATAACAGAACATATTCTAGTTCAATAGTTCATGCATTCAAAGTTCAAAACCCACAGTTATCTAACAGTTGTCGGGATATATCATTTGACTTCCAAAGTAGATATAATATGTAAGCCCATATTATGCCTGAGCTATAATTATGACCAAAGCAGAAGCGCTTTGCGCTAATCAAAGTGCCAGAAACCTTTTTCGCAACTAACTACAGACAAGAATGCAAAAAAAAACACACTTACAGAGAGGTTATGTGGAACAATCATATACATCCTTACACTAATTTTATACTTTTAATTACAGAATTTGTATGCACACTATACTATCGATAGAACCTGAGATTTTTCTATAGACCATATTCTTTCCATTTTAAGATTGAAATTATCGTACTAAACGAATTTGATAGTCCAGAGGATGGATCACCTGCAATTCTTGGCTTCTAAGCCAAAAAGTGTCCTCCTGGAAATGTTAAATCATAAATAGGAACTTATTATCTATCAAGCAGAACCTTAGTCGAATACTTCTTACAATCTAACTCTCCAGCGGGTGCTCAAGCTGAATATCAAATATCTCCGTTGCAAGGAATTTGCTACAACAGTATCTCATTAATGAGCTGACAATTCAAGGTGTTCTTTTTGGTAGAACATAGTTTCATTTACCTTGAGGCTTCTGGTTCCTGCCTAATCTAATGGTTGCAGCTATCATAGCCACCTTGTCATAACACTAATTCAATCCCCCAAGTGATGGATCTGGAAAGAATCTCTTAGATTTTAGTGGTCGCAACTAAATGCTTTTCTTCAATTCAATGGTGTTCATCTCTAAAACATAACTTTATACACAAAACACAAGCCCCCAAGAAAAGAAATTCAAGATTGTTTTCATAGTTGAGCATGTCTCATCCAAAAGCCCTGATAAAACAAACCATATTGTGCAGAAAATAATTAATTTCTCCCAGTTTTGGAGGCACCCACAAAGGTAAAGTTATTGAACTCGTGAAAAATTGCAAAGTTACTGAACTCATAAAAAATTGCGAGAATTGATTCATTTCTCAGAATTTCAGAGGCACTCACAAAGAAAATTTTATCCAAACATGTGTATTGATCAAAGAATAATTTATTTGTCTGAGTTTCGGAGGTGCCCACAAAGATAAAGTTATTGAACCCATGAAAAACTGTACGAACTTGATGATTTCAGAGTCACCCACAAACCCAAATCTATCCAACCATTCATATATCAGAAAAAGAAAATATTGATTTGTCAGAGATTCAGAGGTACCCGACCCAGATAAATTTCTCCAAATGAGCCGCCACCAATTTTGCGCCCCAATCTGTATTTATCTCCCACCAGAGGTTCCATTGCTGTAATGTGACTAAAAGCACACTCCGTGTAAAAAAAAAGAAAACACAGCAGCAATCACTGAATACCCAGTCCTCTGTTTTTCTACCCCATTCTAGTTCTCTCAAAATTGAATATGCTATTGTGGACAGTCTAACTTCTGCCACTCCTCTCTCTTACCATGCGCTCACTCTTCCCCGACTCCTCCACCCCTGCAATGAAGCACCTATTTTCATAATGGAAGCCACGATTTGGGGGAAAAACAAAATATGAACAGTCGTGAGAACAGGCGTCCCGTGAAGAGACGGAAGAATGTGCAGGAGCAAATCGTCGAATGCGAAGTGTAAGGCTAGAAAACTGCCGTGCGTCGTCGACCAAATCATCGGAGCCATTGCTGTCGCTGTCGATGTCAGAGAGGGGGAGCCTTTTCCCATAGAGAACACGCCTTTCGGCGTAAATATTGACCGCACAATAACAACATTTTTTTTTTGTTGCGAGCATTTTAATGATTTAATTTTTATTTTAGTTGTTTGTAGAGAATTAATTTGTCTTAAATAAAATCGGCTTTAATGGATATTTTCAAATTTTTGACATTAAAGTTCGAATAAATTAATTATTCACGTGCTCCCAAATTAAAATTTATTATTATTTTAATTGAATTCTAAGTTTGCATGATTAAGTGCATATATTTGTTAGGATTAGCGGTGAGGGATTTCCATTATACCAAATTTGTTTTAGAGAGGATTCCGTTCTCATTCTTTATTACTTGGTATTTCCTAGAATTTATACTTTGGTGGATGGGTAGGCAACACCTTTTACACCATCATACAAGTTATTACTTTATTCTCACATTAGAAAACAAGATAATTAAACATCCATAAATATTGACTTCACATTCTATTCCTTTAAAGGTATAGAAACATAAATTATTTTGATACAAACGAGTATAGAATATGAATCATTATTAGTCCATAAAAATCTATGTTGATTTTTTTAAAGCTACTTGAAATGTCGATGTTAGATTTGATAGAATGGATGCTCCTCGATACCTCAACATTATATCGAAAGAAACTAATTATTCATACACCCTCATTACAAATTAAAGGTATTATAGTTTAATTAATATGAATGATGGTATGTCATCAATCTTGAACCTTCCACCAAGATACATATTATGAGAGATCCATAATAATAAGATAATTCACTTCTAAATATAACATGTTACAAATGTTAAGTCATTCACCTCAATATAAATTATAAAAATGCTTGAAATGAAAATATTAAAAACTGAATTCTAATCTAACTTAAATATTAAATAGGTTATAGTCCAACAATACAAATGATGATAAATGTGCATTGTCACATCATCTACCAAAATCTAACCAAACAAATTTTATAGAAAGAATACCTTCATTCCTTTAAAATACCAAATAAATTTGATGGAATTATACCCCTCAATACTCAAGAATAAAAGTCCATCATTCAACAAGGCCATGATATGGCAAATCCTGCCGAAGATGATGTTTTTGTTATGCGAGAAGAGTAAATAAAACAATGTTGAAGTGTAGTGTTATTTATCAATTATGCAATGTACCTGCACAGTCTAAGCGAAAGAGATGTTGACATTCTTGACCATGTAGGATATATACATATGTCAATGATGTTAGGTTGTTAATCTTGGCCGTCCACATCTTGTCTGTTGTCATAGGGGCGAGGGTTCGACCCAACTTGCAAATGCCTTTGCCACAATTAAAGAATAAGTAGGGGTTTCTCCTCGAGGAGAAAGTCTACGCCGCTAGGGTCGATGATGGAAGGTGCATTGTTGGGAGAGGGTGTATAGGTGACTATGTAATTTTATTTTGTTCCAATTTGAATATTGTGTAATAGTAAAGAAACTGGGTATTTGTTTAGTGTTTAGGAGTTCTATAGGAATGTATTCATTATATTGACCTGCTTGATAGTATCTAAAATTATTATGGAAACGGAAACAACATATATAATATGATTGGACTAGGTGCGGGTGAGACTGGTGTGGATGAAATTATCATAGACAATGTGTCTATTTCCAACAAATAAGTTAAACAAATACATGCCTAAATTTTGTAGTAGATTTTTTTTCGGTGCCCGAGATCACATCGATATATAGTGTGCTTGTATGTGACGTTCTTGGAGTTGATGTAATTAATGCGTCAATGTTTAGAAATGAAAATTTGATCATTAACATGGATGTCAACGCCAACAAAATGAAGCCTTTAATTCTTCTTCTTTTTGGATACTTTACCTATGAACACAATTATTTTATCACCTACTGAAGTATTCGAAAGTTTATTTGGTAGAGAAAAGCACACTCAAACAAATTTTAATTAATGTTTTGACCCTGAAGCATTAATGTTTTAAGGATGACAGATAATGGCTTTAACAAAATTCGACATTCTCTTTGGTGAAGCATAATAATTTTGAATCCAATGCGAAAAATAACTGTTTGAAGGTAACAAAAGATTTGTTAGTAAGTATTTCAAACATGAATCTTAATGTAGCGGGTGGAGGAAAAAAATAAAATACCTCAGACAGATGTTACGTCAATTTGAACAAAACTTTCTTGAAGGAAATTATGCAGATTTGATAAGACTATGCGATGGCACATTTGTTCCTGGGGGCTGTTTAAGCTTCTCAATGTATTCAGTGGGCAGATTGGAATCCCTGTGGAGACCTGACCGTAATGAGATTGGCTCCATTTACATTTGTCTTGTTCCATTTAGTGTGTATCTTATAAAGGTAAGGAGGAGCATTTATTTTTCCATTATGTGCAGTGACAGTGGATGTGTGTGTGTGTGTGGAGAAGAAAATGTAATGTGAGAAGATGCTCGTATTTTTTAATCTTTTTATAATATAAATTTTGTTTAGTTTTGAAATTTCAGAAAGAGTGTATAACTTAAATGGAAAGGAAGGATGTTGATTCATAAATTAGAGGGTGTGAGAAAAGAGTATAAAAGGTGAAAACAATATGAGTATAACTTCAAGGTAAAATTGGAGGGAAAAGGTGTGCAATGTAAGGAAATGGAAGAAAAGGTGTGCAATGTAAAAAATTGTTTATTTTAAAATTAAATGAGTATTTCATTTCCTTACAATTGTAAATTATTTAAACATAAAATAGAAATTGGAAAAAATTTGGGCTTATAACTTGAATACCCCAAGTAGCCAAAATTGTATTTCTTCCTAAGATGGCTTGTACAAAGAGAGCCTGGTACACCAAATTTGTCATCCTTGGCGGTAACTTAAGAAATTACCTTCAATGCCTTCGCTTATTTTCTAAGGAAATCTATTTATGTGTAGTTCTGATATCCCTTGGCAGACAAAATGTAACATTTATTTACGAGTTGAAAGTTGAAACCAATTACAAATGTGGAGAATCCTGCATTGCATAACATAGGTTATTAGGGAGAGAAACGAGAAGCTTCATACTCTGTCTTGTTATATCCAAAATCAGCAAGATGAAATGGAATTTTCCACCATGCAGATAGAAATATGCCTCCTGGTAATGCTGGAATTGATTTGTATGTCTCGCTGAAATCCATGGATGACCGAACATAATCATCTGTGACTCTGGATATGCCTTCCTGAACTTTCTCTGCACAAAAGGATAATGGTTTCTCTTTCACTGCACCTGCTGGTTCTATGCAATATGCACAGAAAATAGCATTGCCTGATGCAACAACCAACGAAAATTAAGGCAAATATGGAAGTTATGATGGTGACAATATCAGCTTGATGATATAAATAATCAAAAATCAACTTGCAAGCAATAAATTCAAGAGTTACATAGTTACAACATATCTTAAAGAATGTCAGAATTTAGGCCAATGGATTAACTAGGTACTTCTAGATTTTAAAATAATGAATTGGGTGATCTCTGTGTTTTCTCACTTATCATGCGCTAACAAATTCAAGCAAATGAATTTCTTAAAAATGAGTACAAATAAATAATGCATGAGAAGGAACCAGAAAATGAGTAGCAGAGAGAATGATGCCCTCATCTAAGAAGCATTTCCATAAGTGTAGCATTAAAAAGACATCACTAAAAGATGAAGAGAAAGGAGAGGCTTAAATCCTTTGTTATGTTTTCTAAACTATTTTCTGAATGTGCAGGTACAGAAAAAAAAAAAAGGCATACTTAAATGAAATTAAAAAGTGCAATCAAAACAACATTTCATTAAAAGGATCATCATACAAGTAAAGTAGAAATAGATTACATCTTGTAACAGAGCCTCATTCCATGAAAACTTTAAGAGATCATAATATTTTTCACTATCTATTAGCTTCAAAATGCAAGTTATAGAAAAGATCCAGGTATTCATGTGCCCCAACTAAAATTAAGAAGTACAAGTTGAATAAATAGTTCAAGAGTTCAGAGAAAGAGTACAACAAAAGTAAAGATCTCATCCATGAATCATATTACAATCCATTAACTAAGGATGAGAGCAGAGTCCATAAGAAGAATCTCAGCCATGGATTAGGAAGAAAATAAATCAATATTCACATGCTAGCTGATAGCTACTGGTCTGAATTTTAACAAAATAACCAATTCTTACTTTCAGATTAAAGCCATACATTGCAAAGTCTAGGTTCAAATGAAGCTAAGTATGACAAATATTCCAATCTTCTTGCAATTTATGATAGAGTAAAGAAGGGGCAGCCTTGAAGATGGAGCATTAAAATACCAGTGTTATCTCAAATGTTGACACAAAAGGAAACAGGCTGCAACCTTCATTATCAATATGGGAAGGTGCTTTCTTCAGAAGATAAGACCATGTATCTATAGATAAAAACCAACTGTTTTACAGAAATGAATGGATTCAAGAATAAATTTATAACCTGCAATTCTGGGTCTCCTTATCATCTAACAGTTATAAAAGGAAATATGAATTTTCTATCCCAAGACTAACCAAAGCACAGTGTTGATCAAGCCACAAGACAAGTTCAAAGAGAAGATTTATAATGACTATACAATGCCCATAAGCTTCAAAATATATATTTCTTTTGCAATCCTTGGTAGACATGAAAGAGTTCATAACTTGCACTAAGGATAGTCACCAAAATAAATATCTCCTAAAAGTACAGTTTTCGCGGAAGTACAAAAACAAAATGAGATTTCATGCTACAACATTGAGAAGATAGGTTATAAATATGGAGAGACCAAGTCAACAATTGTTTATCTTAAGGGTAATAAAGTAGTGCAAGGGAGAAAGAACAATCCAAACTGCATGATCTCGGTATGCAAAAAATGCAAGCTACAAACGTACAGAGTCAAAATAGTTTTGAATCAAAATGATCAAATGTCTTAAAATTGTAGTTTTAAATCTTAAGGATGCAAGTAATAAGATACTCATGTTAAATTCCAAATCTCCAATCAGGAAGGAGTCCATCAAGTACAGATTTATCGAAAATGGAAGATTTCCATGCTCTAAACAATATAGTTGTCTTCAGATTTTACAAGGCTTCCATGCATTCAACACTACAGCACAAGTTTTTTATTTTTTCTGAATTATAGAGAAGATACAAAACCATAAAGTTTTCCAAAAGGAACTCGTGCATAGACTCAACAACAAGCTAAGATTTCTCAGTCCCAAGGAACAGAAAGATGGGTGAAGTTTACACTCTAAACAGAGATCAACAGATTACACGGCCATATCTGAAAAAAGTATGATTCAAACCCTTATGCAAAACAATGGAGCTCTTATTATTAATGCATAAACTCAATTCATTTTTGGTAACCTAGGTAAACCCTAAGGAAACATATTTCGAGCCAATGCACATCATATATTAAATCAATCCCATTCAGAGCTAAATGTAACAGAAAACTCTGACCCATGAAAACAAAGACGCGTGCCAACAGAACAAGGAAGATGATGAAACACCGTTTAGAAGCTCTAGCCATGGAATGAAATGGAAAATAAAAAATCTCTGTTGAAAACTGAAAAGAAAAGATAAAAATGCCCAGCTGGCCAAAACAAGGAGCTTTAAAGCTAAAGAATGCCAGCCATTCAACGCCACAGTAAAGACAAGCTTCAATCTAGAAACGATTGATATGCAAAAGGAGGAATTGTATTTATCTGAAAACAATTTTAATGTTAAACGACATAGAACGGAGCAAATGAAGATGGCAGCCTGGATGGGGAATTCGAGTCATAAGGATGAAATAAATGTGTACAAAATTAAACAAGATGGCTGAGTCGTTGGATGCAAAAATGAACTAAAACAGTCGACACACTGAACAAATTTTTTCACCCAATCAAGTGGGCGAGTTAGCAAAAAATATGGAGATCCAACTAAAAAAAAGCTCGACCTTCCAATAAAAAAGCCACGTTATAAATTAAAGGGAAGAGACCGGGGTTTACATCATACCAGAGATGGGCAGGAAGAGCGAAAACCGAGCCATGGCCAATCCGTGCAAGACACGAGAGCTCAATGACAGCCATATGGAGCAATACTGCAAACCCAGTATCAAGCTTTCATAGAGTTTGAACACAGGAACAGATAAAGCTTTCCCCAAAAATACAAACGAAGCATAGGCTGCTAATAAAGCACTACGAACCAGATTTCCATAAGAGCGGAAAATGCACACAAAAAATAGAGGTAGAATAGCACGAGCTCCCAAAGCAAAGAATTATGGAGGCCATTCCAGATTTTTGCAAAAAATAAAGCTTAAAAATGACAACCGCCCTTGTTAACCAAGAAAGAACAGAACCAATGACGGTAAAATGTCTAATACGCTCAACCAGAGGCAAAACAAACTTCCACAGGAGCAAGTAACTAGATACAAGAGATTTACCTCATATTCATGATGGCCAAGCCAGAATAGAGCCTTCTATAGAGTTCTTCATCAAGCATTTGACTCAAGAAACTTGACCCAAATGGCACTGAGACCCAGAACAATTACAGATCTCTATTAAGGGTGATTGACTGGTCTTGATTTTGAGACTAACTTCACATTTGTTTGGGCAGTTGCGAGGCCTGCCATGTAGCTTGATATTTGTGAAGCTAAGACCACTCGCAGTGTCCTAATCTGTAAAAAAACGTTCAAAATCTTTGTAAGCATTGCAACAATTTAAATATTCGCTGTGACAGTCAGCGCTTTGTGTATCAAGTTGTCTATCAGGCATATCTACTGAAACGTATCATCATTTTTTTTTATATTAGCAGTTATTCTCTTAGACACGATTTAAGGGTGATTGACTGGTCTTGATTTTGAGACTAACTTCACATTTGTTTGGGCAGTTGCGAGGCCTGCCATGCAGCTTGATATTTGTGAAGCTAAGACCACTCGCAGTGTCCTAATCTGTAAAAAAACGTTCAAAATCTGTTGTCCTAATCTCTCTCAGAAAATAGTATCTTTAAAGAGGTTATGCTAATAGTTCTAGCAAATACATTACGGCACCAGACACAGATTTCCATTGTTATAGTTCTATTTGCCAATAACCACTCCAACTAAAACATAAACAGCAGACAAAAACATGAGAACAGACAGATTAAATCGCCTTGCCATGAAAACTCACCTTGCTCTTCAGAGTCCTCCACTTCCTGGCGCGCAGATGCAAATGAGAAATTACACGGCGTACAAGAAACAAACAGGCGTTTTCCTCGAGCCACTCAAAGCTGTCAGAAGCGACCTGCTCTGTGCATGAGAGTCAATGCATTAATGTCCCATAACTCCTACGTTTTATCAATGAACAGTGCACATAAAGCCAACCACCAATCAAATCTTGCCACAACAAAAAAATCAAAACCAAAAACTATAGTCCAGCCCCATTTTAATACAGATGTCACAATTTGATTGGAAACATGCAAATGTTTAATTGCAAAAGTGAAGGCAATATACCTGCCTTCGGCAGGATAATAAAAGTAAACCGAAAGAGATCAATTATAAGAAATTGAAAAAAAATCAATTAAAAACAAAAAAGTGCACCGATAGAATACGGTCAAATCGTATTGTATTGGCACAAATAAGTACCAATACATAAAATGTAATTAGAATCCACAGCGTATATACATGGCTTGGAGGAGCCGAAACACAAAGAAACAAAACACACATAATTCTCTCTGCAAGAAGCAGCGGAGATTCTGCACATTTTTTCGGATCGTTTCTACGACGTGGCGGTACACCAGAAGCAGTAATGAGATTTTGACGGCCAAGATCAATGGGGGACAATTTCACATTATGGGAGCTTAACCCTTATTCTCTGCAGCCGAAGATGTTCAGCTCTCCGCAGACAGGTATGTTTAATTTAATGTAATTTAATGAAATTTTAATAGTTCTGAAAGTCTTCAAAATGGAAAAAAAGAAATACAGTTGATTTCGGACATATACACATGTCAAATCTTTTATCTGTTCAAATCTCAAAGCTTTAATAATTATGTCTATTGATTCAGTTTAAATATTAAAGGTTAGAAATGCTTAAACATTTTCATGGCTCAATTTTTGCTTGAGTGTGGAGTTCTCATGAGATCTCTTATACTGAAGTTGAAAACCTAAATAATAATGCAGTATTTTCTTTTATCTGTAAAATGAGGGTTAAATGGGTGTTGATTACACTCTTAGGTGTCTTGTAATGAGGGAGATCAACAGTTGACAAGTGAACATACCGTTTTATCATATAACTATGCTACGTTGCTGCACCAGGGACCAATTGCTAGTAATGATATAGTTCGTGATAATGATGAACCGCAAACTGTGGTCCGAAGCTCGATTTTATAAAAAATTATGACAGTTTTTTTGAAAGTGTGCTTCTCTAATAATGTAGCTACTTATTTCGTTATAATTTAAATATTGATGATCACATGACCAAGCAGTAATATATACTCTGGCTCAAATGTGCTTGTCTGCAGAGTGTTCAAATCTAACCCCTGGAACTGGTAGCTCGCCTGCGCTCATCTGTGGAGTTCTGATGGGATCTGGTGCACTGATGCTGTATGCTTAAATAATAGTAAAGTAAGCCATGTGTGTAGTTTGAATGGGCCAAATGTGGGGCAGAACTGTAGGTTTACCCCAAGAAAATTCTAATTAAAGAAAAAGGAAAGTAAATGAAAGGCCCCGACGTCAGTCAAGTGCATAAATTTCTTTGTCCTCCTCGACCGTAATCCTTAACATCAGTCAAGAGTTTAAATGCCTCTGATCTCCTCGTCCTCCTCGACCTTCTCTCATAGGCTGAGTGCCTAAATGCCCCAAAATCAATTGAGTGTATTAATTGTTCAAATCACACCTCAAATCCACTGGCCTTGCTCCTCGATTCCAGGCAGTTGCATTTAGGCAAGCCGTAGAATAACATGTCTTGGAATTTAGCCCATGTTTGTGTCCTAGGGATAAGGGCTTGATTGTAAACCCCATTCATCAATGAAAAATAAAAATGTACTAATTTACTTTGATTTAAATATTAATGGTGTTGTATTAGATCAACCTGTTCAATAAAATGCCTTGGAACTGAGCCCTTATCTGTGTCCTGTAAACCCCCATTCATCAATCAAAAATAACTTGTATTAATTTACATTAATTTAAATGTTAATGACTACACGTGGCCAAGCAATGGTGTTCTTGCTTAAGTGTTGTTCTTAACTAAGGAGTTTTGATGGAAATTGGTGCACTAAAGCCAAAGAAATGAAAATCAAAGCCTAAATGATAATAATGCATATTAATTATGGTATTAAGTTAGTGATGATTGTTTGTTATGGTAATGCAGATTGGAGTCAGCTTATAGAGCTTGGATCTATAACAGCCGCACTGCCCATGGACCCACAAAGAGTTCTGGTGCTCACAGAAAGGAGCTTATCACGGTATTTGAGACCACAAAATGGCAGGTGAGCTCACTTTCTATTTTTCGGTTGTTTTTAAATTTAGTTTTTAATGTATTTTTCAACTACACCAAAAGCCAAACATTGTTCATAGCATTAAACTTTGATTTTGCAATGAAATTCCATTGATTTACTGCTCAAGCTCATCCCAATTGACATGTAGATTTTGGATTTTTACTGCTCTTTAAATCAGGATAAATGCAAAATAGCTGTTGCAAAATTTAGGAAGGCAGAGAAAAGTTCTCAAAATATCTTGGGAGGCAGTTTAGGACTGCTAAAATCCACATTAGCCAATTTTTGCTGCAAGAGAAATTCTATTAGAATGGAATGCAAGCAAATTTATTTTCCTAGGAATTTATGCAAACTTGCAAAATTAGTTTTCAAGCCACGGCCCAATCAGGTAGGAACAAACCCTTTTAAGGTGAGGCCATTGGGCTTTTTCTGTTTGCAGTGACGTGATTCCTCCTGTGATTGATTGTAATACTTGAATTACCAAAATTGCCTTGGAGATCCTCCTCAACTGAGCTCTGAACTCAAGTCTCCCTAAAAGCCTTGGTGCTTTTGAGCCCCAAACTTCACCAGCTCAAAATAATGTAACCATACATATCGAAGGCAATTTACCTGCAAATATAGGTCTATTAAAATTTTCTCTTCAATTGATTTTGAGTTGGCAAGGCTCAAGGTTCAAAAGCTACCCAAGCTTATTAGGATGCCGGAGTTGAAATCTGCTATGGAAAATTTTCACCAGAGGATATGCATCAGGGTGGCCCAGAGATTACTCCTAATTACTAAAAACTCATAATTAGAAGAAGAATTCTGCCAGCCCTGCAGATGGTAAAATCCCAGTGGTCTTCCCTCTGCTTACCTGGCAAGGATTGCCCAACCCAATTGTGCAAGTTTGCACTGATAGTGTTACAGAAGAATTAATAATGGCTAATGTTTGCTATTTGATTTCTTTATAAGAAAACAAAAAAATTTAGCCCATGAAACGTGAAGGGCTCAATTTTTATCACGTGTTTTTTCTTTTTTTTTTTTTGAGGATTTCACTTTTTGTATAATTCTAAATCGCAAACAATTTTGATTTTTTTGCCTAGCTTAGAGCATTGAGAAATCTAAATATTAAAAATATTTGCTAAGGTTTCCAAATTTTAAAACTGCCTGGTTCCTTAAAATTTTCCCAGCTTGGTTATTGGGATTAGCTCAATTGATATTCATCTGTTATCTGACCTTGACACAAAAATGTGTAAATTAAATCTGTCAGGACAAGTAAAAATGTTAAATAAATCAAAGTCTTTTCAAATAGCTTTGAATACACTTGAAGAAAATTGCAGGGATTATGATTGCAGGATTACCAGCTCCGAGTATACTAGCCAAATGACTAGAATCAAAACTAGATCAAGAATTGAATTGTGTATCTTAAAGATAGATGTAAGATTTATAATAATGCCTATTTTGTATGAACAAGAATATGTTAATTATCTGAACATTGTTGCTATTTTTCACAATACAGCCTTTTATCTGCCCATCAACAAGCATGATATCATCATAGGCCATTATCTTATAGTTACAATGTATCTTTATCCCTGCTTGCTGAGAATATGCATAATCCTAAAGTATTTGTATGGGTGATTCAGTTGGAGGAGTTTGAGAGGGCATTTACAGAGGCAAATTTGAAAGATCATAGAACAGAACGAGTTCTTGCAAGATACCGTCATTTCATTGAGGCTATCAGCCATCAGCTGTCTTTAGTGGAAACTGATTTAAGGAATTCAGGAAATGAAGAAGATGGCCTACATGGTTTCGGCATTGGTGATGGGGACAGGGAGGAGCTTGCCAAATTTTGTTGGGAAATCAAATGATAGGAAAGAAAGCTCAGAATGGGGGCACTTATCCAAGAGAGGAATGCCAAACTAAAGAACTGACCAGTCAAGAGAGGGCACAAGCATCAAAGGCTGAGGAACTGCATGGTTTTCAGGAAAGAGAAAATTTCACCATTTCTAGACAAGAAATAGAAAATTCCCTCATTCTTGACAGGGTATTAGGCTCTGCAAATCAATCCCTTTCAGATAAGAAGGCCAAGAAAACAGATGCTGGTCGCAGGAATGGAAGCATTGAAAATGGATTTGTTGATTGGAAGAATGGAATGGAAGTTATCGCTGATGAAATAAAGAATCATAGAAAACCTAAAAACAGATATCAGACTTGGAATTCTTGGTATCTTTCCAGTTGGCAGTACCTTGGAGGCAAGCTACAGCATTCAAAAAGTGGTCTGAAAAGATATAAAGATGGAGAGTTAGATTCAATGGAAAATTCTCAGAAGGAAACTTCTATTGGCTGTGTTCGAAATGTACCCGCTGCTGACTTGGAGAAGGTTAGGCTCTTTTTTAATGCATCTGCCTTGCATGCTTCACATTCTTTGTGTCACGAAAACAGGCACATCCTAAAGTAAAGTTTGCTATGTTGGGGTTCAGTTATCAGTCATCTTTTTGGAAACTTATTACATATATGGGCATCAGATTCATATGAGAGTTCCTTCACACCATATTTATAATTTTTCCTCACTGCACCTTACACCAATGTCCATCGAATGAGTTTTCTATAACTACAGAAATAGATATAATGAATGAACATAATTGAATTTCTCTATGAGCATAAGATTTTAAAAATGTATCTGAAGAATTGGCCTTTTAACTAGGGAAGCTGAATATTTGTAAAATTATGATGGTTAGAGGATGCATGTTCAAGATGATGTCCCATGCCGTTACGGTGCAGTGGTTTGCTTTATACGGGACTAATGCAGCATATGTTGTTGCACTAATATTTTTCATATTAAGGGATAGACATGCACATAACACGTTGATTTTGCTAATGTGCATGTGAGGACTTCATTGGCATTTGCTTAATGCTTTAAGAAAATGCAATAGCTATTTACAGTTGAATATCAGGTTAGTACAATCTTGTCCCTTTTTAACCTTTGGATTTTAGGATTATTAAATTAGTTCATGTCATGCTCACCACAAAGCAAAGAACATGATTCAGAAATACTCTTCTTCTTTCTGTTTACTTTCTTTGATCACATTGAGATCTTGTCTTGGTTGCAATATGAGGAGATGAAGATGAATCTGTATTATGATGACCATGTACATGTGATGCTGGTAAATTTTGCTGAAAAGCTTGCAGGCAGTTGCATGTTAGTGATGAGCTTTGAAACTTGAGGGATGCAACCCAATAAAATATTTCCGCTGTATGTGTTCTGAGTTCCCCAATCTGTAATTTCTCAAGTTTCTACTTGCTGGAAATTGATTGCAGATTGTATACTGTTCCTACTTGAATTGAACATCAAATGACAGTGAATTGAATGTAGTATGTGTGAGAATCAATGTGTATCGCTGCCTGGAAATGAAAAATGAACACTAATAAAAAAATTCAAATGCAGGGACAAAGAAATTCTAACCTGGAGACCTCAATGCGAGGAAAACTTGGTTAGAAGTTTCAATTGATCACTTTTCCTTTTCCCTTCAACTTGGGCGATTACAAAGAGCATACTATGGAGTGTGCTTACAACCAGGGCCGAATTAAGGTTTCCGAGCGCCCTAGGCAGTACTCGGAGCGTGCGCCCTCCCACCCGGGACCAACGACCCACCTATATGTGAATGTTTTTAAACAATTATAGACTCTAAATGAGATTACTACTTAAATCGAACTTACAAAATCTTGAAATAGACTCTATATGAGATTATCAACATCCAATGTACATTGGAAATTCTTTCCAAGCCCACTAGACAAGGCAATAAGTTAACTATCATTGTTTCCGCAAGGTCTATATCACTATGAAATAGAAATTTTGTTTTTTGGGTACAAAATGGAACTGTTCAGAGAATTCATGCATTTTAGAAAGGTGGAAAAACATTTTAAAAGGTCTCAAAGGCTTTCACTCTCCTTTATCCACTTAGGATTGATCAAGAAAAATAGTTTTAATGCTCTCGGACTGTGTACAGTCGAATACCCTGAACTAGGGTTTTAGCAGAGAAGATTTTCTCGAATACAACAACTTATCCAACCAAAAGCTCCAAAATTTCAGGGAGACCTCTATATAAGATGTATCTCACGTTTGCAAAAATAAATTAGTGATTTGGTTTGTTTTAAATAGAGATATCAATGACTGAGTTTTCCCAAAACCGTGATAGCACACAGGTGACTGTAATAAACATTTAGACTGAGAACTGAGAGTCAGAGAGTTTAAGTTAAGAACACTCTGAGTCGCTCCAAAGTTAAGAACTCTGAACAGTCACTCCAATATGGCAATATAATATATTAAATAATCAATTCCAAAGTTAAGAACAGGGTTACAAGTCCACAGCCTACAGGACGTATTACAGTTACAAACTTACGGTGTTCTGAGTTGAGAGTTCATAGTTCTACAGTTCTACTGAAGAACAGACTAACAGACTAACAATCGCTCCAAAATTTGCAGCCGCAGGGGCAGGGCAGGGGCAGGAGATTCGGGAATCGGAGAACAATTCATAAAAACAAATTTGAAACTGTAATTTGTAAACAAGCTAACAGCGGTGCCCTCCTTTTATATCAATTCTTTTTTGTAAAATTTTAATTTAACTCCTTAGCCGACTGCCTCAGTGCCTAGCCGACCTGCAACCTGGAAAAAAATTTAGAAAATGCGGCGCCCTCCTTTTTGTGCGCCCTAGGCAACTGCCTAGGTTGCCTAGGGCAAGACACGGCCCTGCTTACAACAATACATTTTTTGATCTGTATCCCAAGAGGTCCGGGGGACAACACTTTAAATGAGGGTTTAGATGTGTGGTTGGCAGTTGGCTGATGTTGTGCACAGGCTGCATGTATGGTGCGCGTTGGCCCAGTGTTGTGTATATTGTGTGGAGTGTGCAGAGTCTGTGCTGCGTGGAATGCGGAGTTCTGCTGAATGAATTTGAGAAAGATCATCAGAAATTTGGAGTGGTTGTTGCTCTGTGGAAGGGGGCGCTGTCTCTCAACCTTGCAAGGGCTATGCCTTTGTCACTTTTAAGGGATCCGCCTGATTCTAATGAAGGGGGTGATGTTTTCTTGTGAGCTGTGTGGCATGCATCTTGGCAACGTGCATGAAGTGCATGATGCAAGGGACTGCACAAAGTTGCCTGAAGCGCGGAGGTTGTCTTCTGAGATGTGCGATTAATATCATGGTAGATGATACAAGGAGTTGCTTGGAGATGCTCAAAGTGCAGAGTTGAGTGGAGTAGCGCAAGTAACCAAGGCACTCAAGAAAAGAGTGCAGCTCTGCATTAATCATATTGCGACACTTATCTCAACTCTATGTTACCTCACAGCTTCCTCAACATACAAACCACTGAATTCACTTGTTACTCACTTCCCACACTCATATGGTTTACAATGGGCTATGCCTCTTCTTATAAACAAGTATTAGAGTTGTCCTTTCGTGGACTAAAGGCCCCCAACCACCGGGAATTAGAAGATACAATTTTTGGCCAATATTGCGCTTGTTGTTGGATTTGAAAGCATGGTCACTTTGCAAGAAGAATCCGCCATTGTGACTAATGCAACTTCCCTGTCAGAAATGCAACTGCCAATATCACATTTGCAGCTGCCAATCTTGCAGAACTGCTTGTCACTAACAAAAATGTCGCTTGTATAAACATAGCCACCAATTTGTAGGGACTATATAGACATAATTTGTTTCTTTTCTGAATTTGATAGAATTTTCATTTTGGGTTGTTTGCTGAGGGTAATGTTTTACGGATCCTTATGGATCATACCTCCTTTTCTTAGGAGGCTCTTGGTCCCAGAAAAGCTTAGTTGTTCAAGAGATGTGGAAAGATCTCTCCCACTTTCTTCTTGGTGTTCCACTTATTTTGTCTTGGTGTGTTACCTTTGATCCAAACCTACCAAGACTCTTGTATCCCTCTTCCTGTTTCTCTTACCTTATTCTACAACACAATGCCTCCTTGAACTCCGCTTGTGCATCGTAGGTAAAGTCTTCAATGAAAGGTAGTATTTGCCTATCTTTCTTCTCATATAGCATTAAGAAGTTCACAAAGATGCAAGTTCTCACAAACTATTGAATACATACTCCTGAAAGAAGGTAAATCAAGCTTGAAAACATTCTCTCCAACTTGCTCAAGTAAAGTAATATCTCATCTCCTGCTTTGAAAGTGTGCTCTTGACGATGCTGGTTCTGCTATGCTTTGTACTTGGCTTGATCCAAATTCTTTTTAGAATTCAATGGACAACACACTAACGACGACATTTTATGTGTTATGGCAATACATTCGTAATGAAATAACTAAAATTGCAAAATTAAAATAGAATTGTATCGCAGAAACACAACTATAATTGTGGAAACAAATAACTTTATTGAATATGTATACAAATTTGGCAAACTCGTAGGAGAGATTTATGCTCGTAGATCCTTGAAACTGAGAATGTATGCAAAAATGGGTAAAATTAAAAATACTATGCTGCCAGAAATGTCCCCCACCCCCGTATCCAGCCTGAAATGTTTCCGGTATGGAAACAGTACGAAATGTTCCGAAACATTGGGGGCGTTTCCGGGACATTTCGCAGCTTATATATTATAAGGAAGAGTTTATTCCAGTTTGCTGTTGTGTTACTCCACTTAATCTTTTCAAATATAGCCTATATTTCTGCTCAGAAAATTTTCCAAACCCAAGAATAAGTTACAGTGTGCTCAGCTAGAAAAACTTATAACATTAAAATTTAAAACTATACTAACAAGGAGGCACATTAAACAAGCCTAAAGATAGTTTGGGTCAGAATATGTATCCAAAGAAAGTAGGAAGAATCTAGCGAAACCAAGAAATGCCAAGCTGAAAGCAGTGTTTTGACTCAAGATATTATCTGCTCCTCGAATAAAATTTTCCATTGGAATCCTCAATCAAATGAATACAATGAAGCAGGTTACAACTATAATTTTTGAAACATGGATGCATGAATGACAAATGATTACAAGGAAAATCTTGATGATATATTCTAGAATCTAGATTATAATCATGTTCATATGAAACAGTGAAATTGTAGCCATGTTGAATGATGAATCTTTAGAACTTCGATGAATACAAAATATTTTGAGTGCTTTATCTCTTATGGTCCATGGGCTAAAATTTTGAAAATGAGTACTATGCATATATATATATATATATATATATATATATATATATATATATTGTACGGATGTTTCCTTAACGCTTTCGTACTATATATATATTATTACGACAGACGTTTCCTTAACGCTTCGCACTAAGGTTTTTTTGGAAATCGGCGTTTCCTCGTTTAGTACTGCACTGCATTGCTTTCCTAGCAACATAGGTAAAATATGTGGGAGAGATGTATGCCTTGAAAATCTTTGCATAATACAAAATAGACGAACTCTATAGGACAAATTTGATATATAATGGGAAAACTCTGTAGGAGAGATGCATGCCTCCAAAAATTTGCATAAAAATCTTGCAAACTTATGTCTTCATTCAAAACCATCTTCTTTATAGCGGTACAATGCAAAAGATGGAAAGTTGCTAGGAATAGTAAATGAAGGGTTCTGAATGGGAATTGAAAGGTCATCATACATGGAGATGACATGTATCCACCTTTAGGGTGTAGTTGAATGGACAGAAATGGATAAAATCTTAATATAATAATATTATTTTTTATAATTTCTTTTTGGGGTCATATTTCATATCCCGTTGATCTGATTTGTGAACCGGAGGATGCATTGGAAAGATGGCGGAGTGAACTAGAAGAAATTTTCTTGTCACCTGGCCAAGGCCTATGTTGCATTGCTTCCAAACTTAGTTCTGCCCTGAAGACCCTAAAAAATGCAAAATACAAAAAGCTGTGAAAATTTGCTAAAAAATAGATTTAAGGACTTTCTAAAAATAGGATTATTGAAATCTTGCTCTGAATGCGGATATGGATCATTCTTGCTCTGAATGCTCATTTGGATCATGGCTTGAGACTTCTTTAGCTGTTCTTGAACTTTGAAATGTATTTGCTCGATCCTCTAAATGAACTTGCTGCCCTTGTCACCTCTAAATCTACTTCTTCCCCTTCTTTTTGCTGTTCATATGCAATATCTAGTGGAGTAGTGGAAAATAACCAAAACATTCTTCAAAAGGGGACTCGTTTGTTGATGTCTGTACTACCCTATTGTAGGTGTGCTGAATATATGCCTAAGATTCATCCTATATTTTAGGATGCCTATTTTTGAACCTCTTATGCATTGTACCAAAGTTTGGTTGAGCATTTTCATTTGCCCATCTGTTTTAGGATTGTACTTCTTTTCAACTTGGTGTCCATCTTGCACCACATGGTGGTCCAAAACTTCCTAATAAATATGGAATCCTTATCTGAAACAATAGACTTAGGCAAACCAAAATGTGCCCAAACATTAGTGAAGTATGACTTAGTTGCTTAATGCCCCTTGATTGTCTTTTTTTTTACATGGGACCAGCACACATTTTTCTAAATTTATCCACAACCAAAAAGATAATCATTCTCATTCTTTGACTTTGGTAAACCTCCCACAAAATCTATAGAGATGCTTTCCCACGAGTAGGATTGGGTAGAGGCATGCACAATCCTTGTTTTGTAACTTTGGGCTTACTTGTACATTATAATGTACATCCTCTAATGAATTTAGAAATTTCTTGCATTTTAGGCCAATACACATACATACCTTCGCAATTTTGCAACATTCTTTTGTAACTTCAGGCTTACTTGTACATAATAACTTACATCCTCTAATGAACTAGAAACTTTTTTCATTTTAAGCCAATACACATACATACCTTTGCAATTTTGCAACTGTTTTTCCAACTCCAATTGACTTGAAACTTTGGAAGTATATGGTTCCCTCACTAGTAAAAATTTCCCTTCCTTTGGTACACAGTTTTGCCAACTTGTAGAGCAGTCCATTCTTGAGATAGGAATCTTTAACACTTGCTATTCTTGTCTTCAACTGCTGGTATATCTCTCTAAAATCTGCATCTTCTGCATATGCTTCCTCACAAGCCTCTTGTGTGAAAGGCTCAAGTTGTGAAACTCCAGCCAAAGCTAAAATTTTCTTTTCAATGGGTGGATAATATACCATATCTGCCACCACGTTCGTGCTTCATTTCTTGTATTTGATCATCAAATATAATTGTTGGAGATTTTTCATCCATTTGTAGTGCCTTGCCTATTGCAACTTAATTTGTGCTTGCAAATTTCAAGAGGTTTATCATGTAGCACCTCCCGATCTGATACCGGACAATCGAATTGGAATTTTGTCCCTCTGTTGAATCAAAGAAATCGCAATCAAGAATGGAATCAACTCTCCATCGATTTCTAGTCCCTAACACAAACTAACTAATCTAACTCAAACATTCTAATAAAACCATAGATGGAATACTCAAAAATCAAGAGTTTAGAAAACTCGCCAAAAATTATGCTAAACGAGTAACTCGCAGAAAACTCATTAGTTGAATACTCGCTTAAACTCGCCAAAACTCGCCACAAACTCGCCAAAACTCGCCAAAGACAAAGATTTCTTTCCTTTTTTGGATTTTTTGAAGAAAACACAAGTATAGAAAAAAATTTGCCATTTTTGAAAGGGTCCGAAGATGTAGCAAAGAAAACTTGCATGTGCCATAACTTTCATTCGAAAAGTGCATATTTTCTCGAGCTCCACGCAAAATGGCAATATTTTTCTTATTTTCATAAAATCCATTTTGCACCTTTTTGGACCAAGCAACTTCTCGCAATCTTCTCCTCATGAGCTTTGATTGCCTCATTAGTAATTAAAAATATTGGGTAGCTTTCATCATCACTCGCAAAACTTAACAAGTATTCTCCCGTGCTCGGACTAATCACACGAAGAAGCGCAACAAGTTGACTCAAAAAAGGCTCAACGACTTGGTTTTGTGTGCATGTTTCGCACAAAAAAAAAGTTGAGGCGACATCGTGGAGCTCATTGATTTGGATGAGATAGATCCATACCGTGAGTGGCACAAGAAGAGGAAAACCCTTCACAATTTGAGATTGCTTCTTTTGAGAGGGAGGCTATGGAGGGAGAAGCACTAGCAACTCAGGAGATATTGACTGGATGACATCTTTGGAGGTGATCTCCAACATGCGGCAGAGAGGAGCCACCAAAGACCATCATCTAGTTCCATGATCGAGCCAAATTCGCAGCCTTAGAGGAGCGTGGAACGCAAAGTACAAACTAGTATCACCTTTGTCGTATTCGCATGATGATGCGATTTTGTATTGTATTTGTATTCAAATCTAATAGAAAACACTTCTCCAACATTTTATGGGCTCATTTAATACATTTTGTAGCTATGTGTTGCTTAAAATTTATGTTTTTTAAAGAAATTTGAGTATTTTTTAAGTTGCCGAGTATTCCCGAGTATTGGCCGAATATTGGCGAGTTTTTTTTTTGGGGGTCTGGCGAGTTTTTGGTTTTGGCGAGTTTTCCTACTATGAATAAAACAAATCATGCAAGTGGGATTGACCACATTATGAAAAAGAATAATTATACATTGTTCTTTTTAACCCAATTCATTATTTCAAATGAATATACGCATTTAAAAACCAAAGTACGATTTCATAAATACATTTCACATTAATCAAATTGAATAACTCATAATTAATTCCATTCATCATTCATACTTTAACATTCATAATTGCCAATACATCATTTACAAGTATAACTTAGATTTTTACATCTTCACATTTGGATTAAAGTAACAAGACAATCATTTCAGATTAACTACATCTCTCTTCCCTTGGGCAAGAATACAAAATACGATACATCATCCAAGCATATTAGTACCCGAGTCCATAGGAAATGAAGTTGAAGTTGTAGAATTGGTATAGAAAAGGGGGAGTATTATTGGGACACTTTTCCTCCTACCATAGAACCATGGATGGAAACACCTCCCAAAAGCCAATGAGTGGCTCTATTTTAAACGAAGCAAGTAGATACATAACCGACGTGGCGAGATAGTGTCAATTGTGTAAATTAAGCTATTACCTAACAAGGGCATCTCATGACAATGGTGAATTGGAAGAGGATATAATTATGCATACTCCTAAACAACAACAAAGGGGTTGCGCTTGTGGCCACAAGACTAAGGAAAGGTAGGTACCCCCTACACATTCTAGCTTTAAGTGCTAGGGTTGTTGTAAGGACCTTGGAATCTATAGTCTTGACAATTTACAATCGACCATCTTGTATGTATTGAGCTATTGTGAAAACTGCCCATTCTATATCCACATTTCATGTTCTCAAGTTCACCACATGCTCTCAAATCTAATGGTACTCACACAAATCCCAAACACATGAAACGACAATCTTGATCTCCCAAACATCCTACAAGTTGTGACGCATTGAGTAGTAATAGGGCGATGCCATATCTTGTAGGTGTCCCATACCACCTACAAGGAATGTTGTGACCCCTTCACTAAAACAATGTTCGACGACTAACCAAGCTAACATACACCAATCTCCTATCACTTACGCTTTGAACACATGGGTGACTATTAAAAGTTACATCCGATTTGTGAGAGCACAATGATAATAATAATAGGTCCAAATGTTTCACTATAACTTATAAGTTTAAGACGATCAATAAGTCTAGTCGCAAATTTGATACAAATTGAATAAAAAGAACTTGCAAAAAGGTTCCAAGATTTTAGTTGAAATCAATCAAAGGCTCTAAACAACATTCTAAGTCTTTATGGAATCCTCAAAATTGTTTTATGGTTTACAAGAATGAAGAAGGAGAAGTTAATCACAAAGTATTTCAAGGCATGTTGCAAGGTTTAACAACCATGGCTTGTTAAGGTTATACACACACACATACACATACACATACACATACATACATACATACATACACAGACACATACACATACACATACACATACATACATGAAGACATTTGTAAATACTTTATGATGGTAATGGTTGGCTAGAGAAATTGTCTATTTCAAATTAATTCAATCTTTGTCTTTAGAGAAGGTTCGAAAATGACCTTAGCGATTTAATTTAAAAGGATACTAGGTATAAATAACTCAACAACAACCATCTAAATATGCTTAGAGATATCAAGTGCATGCATTTTCCACATTATATGTTTATTAGCATTTGAACTCTACTTTATGGCCAATATATTATGATTTTTCAATTGACTCTTCTAAGCAAAGAAGCATGACCTTTTTAAGTAATGATCAAAATGGACGACAAATTTAAATTTGAAGATAAAAGTGGACATGTGAGAACCACTTCACCCTACTCCTTACGATTTACAAATTAACATAACAATCCCCTACTTGCTTGGAAGGTATACGGTCTTAACTAAAAGATCTGAATTTTAAAGAAAATTAAAATAAATCCTTTATTATCAACAACTTCTAGACAAACTCAAAATGATTTGAAAACCTTAAATAAAATATTAAAATAGTGGTTGCTAATCAATGTAAGAGAAAGGGTAAGGATCAACTCGGAGTTTTAAATTAACATTGTATCAAACTCGTTCTGATCTCTAAGTTCCCAATGAAAACAAAGATATTTTGAAATCTTAAAACATTCATTAAAACAATTGTTTGCATGATGCTTTTAGAATCTGCAACAATTTTTAAAATAATAGTTTCAAGCTGATATATGGAGGAAGAAGTTTATCTAAAAATAAATTGCTGGTTTGCCCTAGCACAGTTTTCCCAAGCTAAAAAGGGCCTGCCCTGGCTTGATCCATGCTCCAGTGGAAACTAAGACTGATACAGGTTTTCTGCAAGCCAAAAACGACAGCACAGAGGTAGCTTCAGGTGCTAACAGGCCTTTAATGGCATTGGAACAGCCCACAAGGCCTTCACAGTTTCTCAGGGTTTGCAAAGGTGAAGACACAGTCACAGAGAAAACAAAGGCTACCACAGGGTTGGCATGAAAGATTAAAGGCATAAAGCAAATATCTGGCATTGCTAGGGTGCTCAGGAGGTCACAACCAAAGCATATCAGTCAACTCTGGATTAAATTTGAAGTTAGAGATCAATTAAGGAAAACATAAAAATTGATTAATGTCTAGTTTCTCAGTCACTTGCCTGCAGAGGCTTGACAGAGCGCTCGTAGAAGGGGTAGTCCAAATTTTATAGCTAAGAATTTAATTGGCAAAGCACACACAGGCGCCTGCATAGTCATGGAAGAATAAAATAAATAATTTAGTGGCTTCCAATGCTCTACAGTTGTAGAAGCAATTCCAAATTGCAAAAGGCAAGCACGGGGTATTTCAGAGTTATAGTTATAATTCCAAATTGCAATAAGCAAGCACAGGAGTTTTTAAAGTGGTAGAAGCAATTTACTATTGCACTTAGGCAAGCACATTAGTCCTAAAAATCGTAGAAGCAACATGATATTGCTTTAAACAAGCATAAGGATGTGGAGTTGTAGAAGACATTCCACTATCCATTCAAACAACCACAAGGATGTAGTGTAGATTTGTTACTTGTACAAGCAATTTAATATTGCTCAGACAAGCAGATGATATTGTATAGTCGTAGAGGCAATTCAATATTGCTTAGAAAAGCAATTTTATAGATGTAGAGGCAATTCAATATTTTGCTCAAACAAGCACAATTTTTTTATAGATGAAGAGGTAATTCAATATATAAACAACCTACAGAGTTTTCAACCTTAACCCGAGCAATACAAGAAATTAAAAAGACCTTTTATTTTCTCAGCAAGAAAAACTGCTAATCTACAAGCTCAAACAACCAACCTTATGTAGATGCTAAATACCCAGATTTTCATGCTTGATTCAGAGCTTAGATTGCTGCTTTACAATTCTCTTTGTACTTTCACTTCCAAAAAGCTTCTCTTACAGCAGTAGGTAATTTTTGCACAGGGATTCACAACTAAAACTTCTCCAAAAGGTCCCCTACATCTGCTATCTAATTCTTTATTTAAATTATTCAAGTCAATCCCTGTCGTCCAGGGTAGGGATGAGGTTGGATTGCTTTAATTGATTGAATCCTTCAACTGAGGAGTCTCCCGAAATAGCAAAAAGATTTAATTCTACAGGACTAACCATAGAGCAAGGTGGTTAAATATTAATTATCATTATTGCCCCCTCAACACGAGTGGTAGACAAGACCCATAATTTTAGCTGCATTTGTTTTATTTAATTGAGTGACTTGAAGAATATTTCGACTAAGTGAAAGGTAAAGATTAAGTCCAACTCCTAGTTGCACTTAATTACCATTTAGTCATTTTAAGTTAAATCTCTTGTTTACTATTTGTATACTTAAACTCTTATACTCCAAATCAAATAAAACAATGGATTTAGCTTTATAAAAGCCTCAAGGGGTTTTTACAACAAGCCCTTAGCGACTCGGTTGCATGTGTAAGATAACTCAAGGGTTTTTTTAACTATGCCGATATAGACGTATTGAAAGCTACTTGGATTAACACCAGTACAAGACACACACTAGAGATATGACTCAAGGGTTAAGTCCAATTTTGCACTATCACTCCTTCATATCACTTTAATTTCTACATCTACTTACCTCTTCTGGATGACACTCTCCCTCCGTTAAGAGGGTAAATGTCTTGCACATACATTCATCTCGAGCACTTGAGTTTTTGATAGGATTATTAATATCAAATCACATGATACATAAATCATACTTGAATACATATCCACATACATGTTTACTCTACATAATTTCATCAAGAAAGATGATGCAATATGTTAATTCTCATTCATTTAAAATTACTAGCAAATTGTAATTCAAATCATTAATCAAAGTATGACACATCCATAATAATAATCAAACTTATATGAACCATCTATGTGGCAAAATAAGTCAATTATTAGAAACAAGTTACTTAAACATTCGATTGGGAAAATGAGATGTGACATTTGTGGTCGAGATGAATGACTATTTTCTTCCCCAACAAATATTGCCTCCATTTTTAATCGCATGAACACATGCTATCTCTTGGTCAACAAGACTTGTTTTTCTATCTCGACTATTTGTTGTTGTTCTACCCGAGGGTTGGGAATTACATTTCTTTTCTTGTGAACATGTCATCATCATCATCATGCCCTACACATCAACCGTGTTGACGTTTTCCCTTGCTTGGGAAACTTGAATGATTATGGTTTCACAGATCACAACACCTACACAATTTGCTTCACCCGCATTGGTTGGCTACTCAATTCCTCGCAAAGTGAATCCTTACTACAATTATTGCATCAACTACAAGTCTTGGCTTTTTGGCATTTGTTATTGCAATTGTTCTCAGATTCCGCCTCTAGTGGTATTTTTGAGTCACTAGAGAACTCTCCTCGTGCATCAATAGGATTTGTGTTGACTTGTTCTTCATGTTGAATGGGCAATCCCTAATAGTGTAATCTTCTTCTTGGAAAATGCCACAAAGGCATTTTTTCGAGATAATTGGTACTTGGTGTGTCCTTTCGTCAATAGGCGATACTCCAAGCTTCTTTTGCCTATGTCTTCCTTGAGTTCTTTCATCATATGCATTATGTATTTTCTCAAAGCTTTAATGGATGCGGACTCGTTTTTGTCTTACTCCTCTAAGTCATTATAGGGTTTTGACCTCAGAGATATCTTCTCTTCATTCTCCAAGTTCATCATTATGTCATATGCCTTTTGAGAGGTTTTGGAGGTATTAATATCATCTTTGGTCAGAGGATCGTAGAGTACTATAAACAATCACTCCTTAGGTTGTTTATTTCCTTTGCTTAACTTCCTTAACAACTCCTTGAGTGATTAGTTGTATGTGTAGACTATCTCGGTTTGCCCTCGGTAGGTGTTATGGATTCCTACGATGATGTCTTTATTGTCACATAACAACTTGAAGACTCTAAACTATTTCCCGAGTTTGTCCCATGATGTGAAGCATGTAGCACACACTTCCATCTGCTCTAGATACTGACAACGACAACACTCTTGAGTGTGGTTTGGGATCGACGTGAACCAAAAGTTTTCATAAGTCTAATTGTTACTGTCCTTATGATGATGCACCTTTGACAATCTCTAATCGATCCTCCTTTTCTTTGCCCTATAATTTTGGCAGCTTTTGTTGGTCATGTTGATTGGGGCTTTCCATCCTTGTCCTTCTTATTTAGTCCTTATTCTAGTTTTGATCACCTTCTAAGTTGTGAACCCATCCAAACACCGTTTTGTCACTATTCAAATATAATTCTTTGTGGTGCGCAGATTGTCCCTCTATAATAAATTAGGAACTCTTGCTCCTATATTAGACTTTCGTCCTTGACATTGCCAAACCTGCATACATCTTGTTACTTAGTCATCTCGACCTTTGCAATCCTCTCGACTTGGGCCTTGATGTTCATTTATCTCCTCTTCATAGTTTCCTTCACAAGTTTTATAGCCATCACCAACTTCCATCTCTTGGTCATCTAAAAAGTGGAATCCAACCTCATCTCGGCCACCTAATGTAATAGGTAATGACAACGCTCTTTTTCTTCATTTGATTGGAAGTGTTCCTTGTCATTGCTAATTTGTAACCATTCAATGTCTCATATGTTTTCTTCAAAAGATCTTTAATCATCCAAAAGGAATTTGACCACCCCTTTTATGTCCAAGGGATTGCCTAGTATTGATTTGACTCAATCTCTATAGACTTAGTTGCTTGTGTCATTTGGTTAGAAGGCTCTACACTTGCTCGAGAAAGGCGAATTTCAGGCCAACTCCACAAGTTGAGGTCCATATGTCTCGAGGCACTTCTTCATGAGATGCCTTTGCACTAGGCAACATGCTTCTCTCGCAAGGAGTGGCTCTCTTCTAGGGGCAATCTCTCGTGGTGGTGATCTCTTGGTTGCCTCAAAGAGTCTTGGGTTCGCAATCCTTCTTTCTCTTAGCCATGTGAATCTTCGAACTAGTACCCTATCCCTTTGAGGTTTCCTTTATCACGCCCTCTTATTGTCCTATGCACGAACCACACTACTCCTTTATTGGTTGTTGGTTGGCTTGTTGGTGGTTCTCTTCATTGCTTTCTTGTTGTTGGTCACCCTACCAATACCGCTTTTGCTTCTTTGTTGCTCCTCTTGACGAAATCAGTCCTTGTAACATTGGAGGATCGTTTATTATTCTCTTATTGTTGCTCTTCATGAAAATCTTCCAAAATCAAGTAATGGTGCACTAATGATGGTATCAATAGCTTTGTCAAGCTGAAACTGTCTTCAACCCGAGTTTGCGTGATCCAAAAATATGGATCTAACATTTCCACTATATTTCGATTATTGTAATTTCCAAATTATCAGTTTAAATAATTTGCAGTAGTAAAACCAATATGGGGATGATCTAGATATCTTTAGTATGATGGAATTATTGACTTCCACCTCTCAAAGTGAAGGAGTTTTCCATAGATGGCAGGATTGCCGCTATTCATAGATGGTAGTTCCACAATCGTGGGTCCTATATTTGCATGTGTCAATGGCACAATTACCCTAGTAACCGCAAAATTGCCTCGACAATCAAGCGAACCACTTTGGTGTCTTTGTGATTGGTTTTTTCATTGTTTCCCAGCTTGTTAGTGATTGGTTGAGTGTTGGATAGTTCTGATGAGTGTTGGAATAGTTCAAGAAATTGTGTGCAAGATTGGATAGTGTAGTAATTGACAACTCTATCTATTAAAGTCCAATCCTCGGCAGAATTTGTACATTTGTGAACAATATAGTGGAACGATGAGTGCATTTTCCTTACCCACTATTAAGAAAAATGAGCTATAAGCACAAACTAGGTATACAGACAATAACACAATATAATATTAGAAGATATTAGATTAAGTATTACAAAGAGGTTCATCTTCTTATACAAAGTTTGAGAGATGTAACCCAAAATACACCACTAAGTCATTACAATGACTTTGTTACAAAAGGCAAGCTTTATATTCTAACACCCCCTGTAAATGCTTATTTTACTAAAAGCAAAACACACTGACTGAAAACTAAAAACATCAGAACCAAACAGATCCATAAATTCTTCAGAAGCTTTTTCTTTGAAAACAATTCTTAGACCAGGTAGAACTTAATCAAGTTGCCCAGTAACCTTTGTAAAGGTGTATCTAAATTCTCGAATTCCCGGATTCCACCTTCTCAAATTCCTAAATTACAAACCTTCCGAATTTTTGGACAATGATCCATGTTGAGCTACATCCAAAATGCTCCATCAAGTTGTCTTATGATCCTCGTAAGGGTATAATTCCCAAGATCCACAAACTATCAAACTAACTTGGCGACCATCCATGTTAAGCTTAATCTGCACTAGATTCTTTCCACTCCAAAGTGTGGGCTTCCTAAAATACATATTTTTCACTAGCGAATTCCTCACCACTTTCAACATCCACCAGATCTTAAACAATGGCTATATTAACTTCATTTGGTATGTCCTTAAGCTTTCCATTGAGAACATTATTGGCTCGAATTCTACAATTCCATGTTATGTGATCGCTTTTCTTGAGGTCATAACAATCATTCTCCATTTTGTCTTTATCTGATGTTCTACGATAGTTTCTTGAGTATCTCTTGTTGTTCTCTTTTCTTTAGCTAAGAGAGCTGAAATCATATCTTCTAGAGTTTGAGAATGTATTTGACTAAGAGTAAAAATGACATGGGTGTGTGTAGAAGACTGTTTAACAAAAGAGTGTTGGCATCCTCATCATCTATTGTAGCATTGATTTTGCTAGCTATCTAATGAGAGACCTCATATTGTTTATGTGGCTAGACATAGTGACTCTGTCATCCATCTTGAATTTGAATAGCTGAAGCTTTAGAGAAAACTTTGCATTAACTGCTTTTGCTCCAAACAATTTATTCAGATTATCCCAGATTTCCTTGGATGATTTTTCTAGATCTACATGATGTAACTCAGAATCAAAGAGAGCAAGACCAATAATGGCTTTGGCTTTATCATCTTTGCTTTGCCAATCCAGGAATTTATTTGCATCTATAGGTGGTTTCTCATTCCCATTTACTATTCCCCACAAATTCTTGTTCATTAGTTGCATCTGTATTTTTACTTTCCAGGTGTGAAAGTTGAGGCTAGAATATTTGTCTAATGGAATTTCCATTTTTAGAAATAATTCTTTATTTAAAAAGAAATTCTCTTTTAAAATTTGCAACCTAAAACAATTTTTTTGAATGCAAATAAATACCCGCCTCTCATGGCTAGGGTTTCAAACCAATAAACTCGTATTTCATAATTTCGTGATTGTATGGACTGTGTTATTCTCCCGTGCCCTAGACGACTTCAAATGCCCTCGATTCTCCTTAAACACGACAATTGAAATGCAAAGTATACCTTTGAATGTATGTTTGCAAGAATTTTGTGCCCCTATAACACTTTCGATTTGGTACGAATCTCCCGTCACAACTTGCTTGTCTAGAATGATTATTTGACTTGAAAGTCTTGTTTTCTATTGTTAATGGCACTCGACACATTTTGCAGATTGTGATGTGCCCTAATGGATCCGAAAACAGACTCCCGACTGTATTTTGCCCTCACGTTTTGTGTTTAGTGGCGTTGCCCTCATGAATGTCCCCTTGTGTTTATGTGATTGTAACAAGAGAAGCGTGAATGACGTATGATTCATGCCCCTTAATAACAGATGTGCTTTGATTCTCGAGTTCTAAGACGATATTTTTCCTTACACAAAATTCACAACTGCAATCTTGCATTATTGACGTGTTTATCTCCTCCTTGAGTGCCCTCGAGCATGCTAGGTTAGCTCATTTGAAATTTCTTTCCCAACCTGTGAAATTTCTATTAGACTGTTATGCCAATTACTAGTTTCTTCTCTTTTCTAACTAGAAAAACTTTTGGTCAATATGTTATACCTTTTTTGATAATATATACTATTGTTACGGTTTCAAAAGGGCGAAGGACATATCAAATTGTCCTCTATTTGGAATGGAATGACAACATGAAGTGGGTGAAATGAAGTCATATCTTTGTAAAAAATCCCCACAAAAGGCCAAGAAGCCTATAATTTATAAATAACCTTTAGACCCACTGCAAGTGATACATTAGCCAAAACACCATAAACTTGATGCAGATGATTACATAAGCATACCTAAACATAAGGACCAACCTAGATCTCTTTATAATCCATATTGGTATCAAGTTTTTGCCATAAACTATACAAACACGTAATGACAGCTCCCTTTTTATATTACTACCTCAAAGTCGGCTATTATTAGTGAAAACCCTGCAGCTGAAATCTGAAATCTAAAATATGGAAAACTGAAATCAGAATTACTGAAAAATATAAAATAATTTGAAATAGAAGAGGATAGGTCTGAAAATTTTGGAAAAACCTCAAATCAAAGCTTTTAATTTGATCAAAATCAGTGTCACCAAAATGTTGAACTGCAATTAATTGACAAGGATACATAAAATACTAATAGGGGAAAATTGGAACAAAGCAACAACAAGATTGGGAAAGCTCAGCAATATTTTAAAACAACTATGGTTTCTTATAACAATTTGGATACCACCAAAATTACGATCAATCAGACAAGTCATGACTGGTATAACATTTAGGACCTAGGTAACACTGATTGAAATAACTTTCCAAACTGTACTTATGACAAACTTTTCTGAGGTGTTGATGTCAATTTACTGAAATAAACTTGGTCGAGGACTTAGACTACTGACATAAATCATAATCATTCCTAACAACATGTTCTACCATAATGTTAAACACCTACTTAATGTTCAAATTTTATATCATCCTTTTCTCATTGGCCTTTCACATGTGAGTAAACAATTTTACATGATAAACGTTATATTTGTTTTTCTTTTTTCCTTTTATTCATAAGTTCTCTTATTCAAAGGCTGCGATAAAACCTCTTAAAACCCCGCAAAGTCTAGGCTAGCCCTTTCAACAAAAGTGGGTTTCCTAATCCATTCCTTTCGTTCTTGGACATGAATATTCACATTTCTTACCTGAGAATAATAACATAGTCTTAATAAATTGTAACAGAGCCACCTTCTTGAATTTCTTTGCACAGGTATAATTGGGGTGTTAGGTGCTTTAGTATTCTAGGCCTTCCTACATAACATCTCCCAGTGAACTGTCTTCCACTAGATAGGATACTCCCACCATGATTTTGTTCATATACTCTTGTATAGTATTGCAGAATGGCATCCCCATTCCTGTCTCCATACCCATATCCCACATTTCCAGGTGTCTGATATTATGCGATTGTTGTGTAAAACATTTCTTGATACAACCACATCAGTGTTTGTTTGATTCTGTAGTGACTTTCCACATTGGACAAAAATAAAAGACACACTTATCCAGAAGTTCTCTTTCAGACTTCCATCGTGACAAGGATTTTGTCTTATTATTTGTTTCTTAGTATAACATGGTATTTTTGTGTTTTCATTTGTTTTTCGGGATTAATTTCTGCTCCTTTGTTAAGAGGATTTCTATATTTTGAGGTTGGAGATTTGGTCTACAATTTCATTTTGAGCCTTTTTTGGGATGCTTCTAGAAGCACACCAAAGTGACTGCACCAAACAGCAAGGACATCTTATAGATCAAATGCGAAGTCCTGGGACATTCATTTGGCCTGGCCTCATCCCTTTGTTTTCCCATGCCATTCGGGTCAGGCAGATTGCAGCTGGAACGGAACCTTGGTGGACAACATGAACCTTTGTCAAACAAACCAGTGAACCTAGCCATTATTGACCACTGGAATTTAATATTTTCGTCATGAATAGTATAAATTCGCTGGTTAGGTCATACGACATGTCTCTTCCTACCTTTGAATATTACTAGACAAAATTCTTATGCCAATCACTAAATGCATCTCAGTCTGCATAGAAAAACATATAGCTAACTTGCTAGATCTTTCTTGATAATCCATACCATTGTTATGACTTCAAAAGGGTGAATAAAATATTAATTTGGACAAGCTTTGGCTTAGTATTTGGAAAAGTGTCTCAAAGCACTGTCTCTGAAATCTTAAAAAGTAATGCAGAGGTATAGATAGTCACACTATGTAGTTTCATTAATAACCCGGCAATCCTGGAAGCCTGAAGGTAATAGTTAACAAGGCACTTGGCAAAGAATTCATTAAATGCCAACCCCAACCATCTTAGTACAACTAATATGAAAATTTGTAATTAGTTTTGATGCCAATTTCTTATTTAGTCTGAAACTCGACAATAATTTTGCGAAGAGAGTGAAACATGAGAGTACCCAGCCACCTGGTAAGAGTGCACTGACTACAAGCCTATGAGTACAACTTGAAGTAACAAGTAACTTAAAACATTTTTTATGTTTTTAACTGCACCTCTCCAGAGTTTCGAGATTCTTCCAGCAGTTTAGCTGGAATCGAGATCAATATCCAAGTATTTTGTGTTAAAATGCTCAAATTATTTATCAACAATATCCAAGTTTGTGTAGCATTTTCGTTCTTTCCACTGTTGCAGATCATCTTCGATTCCCAGTTGCCAATCATTTTTGTAAGTAATGATAAGATCCACTAAAATTACTTTAACCATCATCTCTGTTCAAAGAATATTGTTACAAAGAAGAAAAATAAATTGGCATCAACTTTATAAAATGACTTACATAATAATTTATCTCAGACCTGAAAACACCTTGGATCCCCTGACATAGGTCACATTTTTTTCTAGTCCTCCTTACCCAAATATAAAATATTTGGAAAAATGCACTAAAAAGTTAGTATAAAAACTCTGTTCCTTCGAACTCAAAGCTATCCGCGAGCATCCTACTGCCTAGAAATCCAAAATGGTTATCCTTGCTACTGTGATGTATATGATGATTTGAACATGCCCTTCCAAGCCAATCAGATTGTTCTTTGTTTTGCTTCCATTTTCAAGCAATGTACCAAAATGGCCTCCGGCCTACAATGACAGGGCAGCTGGAAGTGTACGGTGCCGCATCCGTTTCTCATGAATTTCAAAGTAAAATAGAAAAAATATCACAAGATGGTACATCATTGAGTAAAACCTGTCCAATCACATGTGGCATCTTGAAGCTTCAGTTACTGTCATAAACCAAAACTACAACTTTTCTATCTTTTCATGGTACTTAATGACAAGAATTTTTAACTATTCTTAACTGCCATGAGCTTGTCTGTTCTCTTGATTAAGTTTTTAAACTTCAGATTTGTAACAGTCAACTCAGCCTCCACACGAAGCAGCTGGAGACCTGAAAGACATGTATGCTAGTTTTAACCTCTGAGAATAAATGGCGGGCTGAAACATTCAATACGCAAACAAAATTGACAAACTTGTAACTAGTTTCTCAAACCATGGGAAGAGCAAAAATAGGCAATTATAGAATGAGTGCACTAGGAATCCGCTACTTTCAAGTATAGACAATACCATATGACTTCACAAGGAACACCAAGCTTGAGAACTAGCACAGTCACTCTATCCATTCATACCAGAGAACAAAACTCTCCACAGAGAAAGGGCAGTACTTGGATCATCTCTAAAAATGACACTACAAAAAGTGGGTAAGGATCAACAAGACACTTTCTACAGTTTGGGTCATGGGGATTGAAAACCTGAAATAGACTGTATGACTTCTGTGTGCTTCAAAGTTTGCAATGATCCTTCCTACATAAGCAGAGTGACCCCAGTAGCTTACAATGCATCTTTCATCTGCCATTTCATGTATATGGATCTAGTTCCTTACTGGGTGACTAAAAAGTTTGTTGATCAATTATTTGATTCGCCGAGAACCCAACTCAAATTAGACCTAGGAGCAATACCATTCATCCCCGCTCTGCCCCTCTGCTTCTTATTTCGGAGATATGGATTTGGTTTTATGAAGTGGACTAGTGAATTTTTTTATTTTTTATTTTTGACTGTTCAAATATTATTAAATGGTGGTTTTCATGTTTTGGATTTTCTTTTCAAATGGTTTCTTCTGTTGCAGAGACACAACATCTACCTACTCGGTTAGTTTGTAAAGACCCCTGAACGCCAAAACCTGTGTTTGATAGGCTGGAAACCAGTTTTTGGGATTCTGAACATTTCTCCACCCAGAAACCTTCAGAAATGTCTCCAACAATTTCTATCTATTCTCCAGGAGTTTTCAAAAGTTGAGGGCTAGAAGTCAGCTTTCCAGAAGTTTCCATTACCTTTTCTGGACTTAAATTTATTGATACCATTCCCAAGAGTTTCCAGAATCTCTTTCCATTTGCAGTATTGTGAAGATTTTCTGGAATCAACTGTGTAGTATTTAATTGATCCATTAAATCTTCACAATGTAACACACTACAATTTGTCACTTAAAAGCAAAATTTGCAATATTGATTCTTGTCACTTCTTTAAGAAGTCTATCTTAAAAGTTCTCATTGTTTCCTGACCTAACATCACTTATGTTTTGCCTGTTGATAACTGAGTTATTTTATTTCCTTGAGGCTTGTTTCACTCATAAATTTATAATATAAACTTTCCTTAAACATTCATTCTGATTGTTCCTTTTTATAATTTCTGCTACACAAGTTCCATATTGAATGAAGCCTACGTGGGAGAAGGAATGGAATTTATTCTATCTGGTTGTAAGGCTTTTTGTTGTTTTTTATGGTTGATTACCAAGCTTTGGGGCCATTAACAAACAATATATTGTAACATCGTAAGTTTTGTTCTCAAATTTACAGGGTGAAAGAAGCAGCTTATCTACAAGTGGGAGAATGTGGAATTGTTTTTCATTTTTGTTCGAAAAGGTGAAGCAATCATCTCTTTTCAGAAACAAATATGAGCAAAAACTGTTACAGAGTCGCACCGTCTGTTTGTTTCATTTTCCATTGAAGTTTTTTGGTACTGTTAGTGATTACTGCAATTAGTGTGTACTGGCTCTTTTTTAAATCAATGTTTCTTAATAGTGGGGATGTACAAGGTAATTGATATTCAAATTATTTACCATGTTGTATTCTGTGTAGCTAATTATATCATTCCTTACGCTTTCTCTGTTTCTTCTATTATTTTGGATGATGATGGTAAATAATGCTTGAGAGTAAGGGATACAACAAATGTATGACTGCTAATTTTGCGAACATGGGTTACATTTGATGCACTAATTCAAAATATTATCATTTTTTTATACGTGTTATATAATGACAGTTCCATAAACTCTTGCTTTCATTTCAATATGTCATGCATCTTCTGCTAGATGATGTACAAACTCTATGTTTAAATCTAGTAGATTTTGGTGCCCTGTTTCTTGTTTCAAAACTAATCTAAATCTCTGCTTTTGAAAGTGACTGATGTTCTGTAATGAACACCGTTTCAGCAACTTTGATCGCTATTTTTGCATGTCTTAAATAATATAAGTACTTTATTTTTCCATTAAAAAAACCTTTGTCTTAACCGTTTTTTTCTCAACGAAGGAATACTTCCATCTATAAGTGTATGGAAAATAGTTGGCCATTCCAAGCATTCATGTTGAATTCATGTGAATGTTATAAGCAGTATTCTTTGGGTAAAAGGAGAGAATTTTGGCTTTGTAGATCAGATAACTAAATTCCTTATATTTTAGGAAACTTATCAAGCTCTCTGGTATATACTTTTCTTATTTGGAAACTGTGAAATATGCTAAGATGACTAGAAAGTTGGATGATTGATGCAAGGGAATTCCTGGAAAGTTGCAATTCACATATATACATTACTTAGTTGTAATAACAAGTTCCTTTTTTACCTGACATATAATTTGGCATTGATTCATATGGGTTTGTATGATCAGTTTCATTTCTTTTTGGTATTCATTCCCTGCCTCTTATTCCATACGTTTTGTTTGATGGATAGATTTTATTTTCCTTCCTTAAAGCCAAGCCCATTTCTTTTCTATTTGCTTTGTTTTCCAGTTCTGTGAATTATGCATGAGATTGCACGATTCATCTGTAATCGTCTGTGTGTCGTGGCTTTGTATCATGCTCATGTCATGATTGATCTCGACCATCCGCCTTTTTATATCTGGCTATGCTCAACTCTAGAGTCTATACCTTGCATTTCATACATGCTTGATCTATGACTGTCTGTTGGCATGTTTCTTTTCGTGGTCCTCCATGTGTCTACTAGATTCATTTGGCACCTATAGACAATACCTTTGTTGATTTAAAAGATATTGGCATTCGCTTTCTATATCCGGTGGTGCACTTGTACGCCTTGATTTAGATTATAGTTCTTGCCAAGTGTTTTAAAAACCGGTCAAACCGGAACCGGAACCGGCCGGTTTGACCGGTTTAACATTTTAAAGCACGAACCGTTTAGTAAACCGGATCGGTTGACCGGTTTTAGCCCAAACCGGTCAAACCGGTCCGGTTTCATCCTGAACCGGCCGAGTCAGCATTTCTTTCCTTTTTTGGCATTTCTTTCCTTTTTTGGATTTTTGGTGAAAAAAACACAAGTATAGAATAAAATTTGCCATTTTTGGAAAGGGTCCGGGAAGATGTAGCAACAAAAACTTGCATGTGCCATAACTTTCATTCTGTGGCTCCGTTTCAGGTGTCGTTTTCTCTAAAAGTGCATATTTTCTCGAGCTCTACGCATTGATGGCAATATTTTTCTTATTTTAATAAAATCTATTTTTGCACCTTTTTGGACCAAGCAACTTCTTGCAATCTTCTGAAAGAATCATGAGCTTTGATTGCTTGTAGACAGATTAGTAATTAAAAATACTGGATAGCTTTCCAAAACTCGGCGAGTATTCTCCCGTGCTCGGACTAATCGTCCCACCTACCAACTTGGTCGCGACCTGCTTATTCAAATGTTGACTTCACATATCAAGTTATCAACAGATGCATAGGTTTTTTTTTTGCTATTTTAAGAGTCTTTTTTGTGTTTAAACTCCAATTTGCGCATCCTCAGACACAAGACTGAAGGCTATCGTAAAGGTCCCAACAAAAAGAAAGCATTAATAGCAATGAAAGAAAATGCTGCAAATACATGGTTTTGGCTGCAATTTTATGTTTTTTTAAAGAAATTTGAGTATTTTTTAAGTTGCCGAGTATTCCCGAGTATTGGCCGAATATTGCCGAGTTTTGTTTTTTTGGGGTCTGCCGAGTATTTGCCGAGTGCGAGTATTCCAACTATCACTATATACATGAGCAAACTTTGCGTATTTTGTGTGTAATTGTTGGCATCATGGTTTCTAATTTTTCAAATATATTTCTTTCTTTAAAAATGTAATTTTTATGTGTTTTTTAGTAAACCGGTTCATAGAGTTTGAACCGGTCCAGCCCGTCCGTCCGGTCCGGTTCTGGTTCGGTCCGGTCCGGGTTCCTCGACCGGTTCCGAGTCCGGTTCCGATTTTTAAAACATTGGTTCTGCCATGCTTGATTTGTGATCACTGTTTTTCTATGTTTGTTATCTTGATCGCATATGTGCGCAGATATTGTGTATGTTTCATCATGTTGACTTGTTCATGGCAAACCCTAAAATATTGTTCTGTTTGGGGTTTCCTCTTTCATTAACAACTATTGTACAACTATTGTTCAAAATCTCCTTTGAAGTTTGTGTGAGGTAGATTGAATTCTTTATTTTAGGCATGGTTCCTAGCATAACAAGTGTGCATCTTTTCACTCTAAAAAAGTTTTATTCCTCATTGTCAAGACAATATATCATGGTGGTGGTTCTTGTTTAGGTAAACAAATATTCAAGGATGTTTTTGATTAAGGATATCCATCCATCCCACCCTTTGGTATGTATAAATATTTGTTTTACTTTTGTTGAGTGTGATGCTATAGCTTAGGTTATGTCCTTCTCATGTTAGGGATCATATCCGGGTGTTTAGCTTTTACAGAGTGCTTTCAATCGGGCCGTGCAAGAAAACCATCATGCCCATTAGCGGTAAGCAATGATAAATATGGGGTCGACCTATCTAGAGCATGTAGTTCCCGAGTTGTTTCAATGCAAAGGCTTTCATCATGATTTTCTTTATTATATTGAATAGATGCTTCATATATTAACAAAAGACTATATTTACAACAAAGGTTGTACAAAAGAATGAGCACTTTGTACAACAAAATGTACGAAAATAGTCTATAAAGTAATCGATCAACTAGAAAATCGATTAAATTTTAGGTTCTAACTTCTTCGCCTCCTTGTGTAGCAAGAAAAAGCATTTTGCAAGTAGTTGTAATTGAATTTCACCTTTCCAACAATGAAAAAATGATCAAAGAGAGCATACCTCATATCCGAAGACATAATTTACATCTAAGCTTCCATATAATAAACAAGGTTGTAAGTCGTACACAATGCCAAATACTCTTAAAAGGATAACGATAGTGTTGGAATCTCTAAGTGAGGTGCTTGCTAATGTAAATGCTCTTGAAAGAGATTGGTAAACAAGAATGAACTAACTTCCAACAAGATTTGGCAAAAGAGCAATCCCACAACATGTTTCATAGTTTCCAAATTTCGCAATGGAAGTAGAGACCATCGTGAAAGCCACTTTTAGACAATCAAGCTTTTGAAGCAAGCCCCTAATATATCACAAGCGAACAAAAGAGTTTATAGAAGACCATTACTGTCCACACACTATGAAGACAACATATCCACAAATTTTGCGTCTCATTTGACATTGAGAACAAATGTAGGGCCTTGTTTATGATATAAAAATTGTAAGATTGGTCACATGGAGAGTTTCAAGCAAATAAATGGATGGGATCTTGCAAATAGAACTTATATGGAATTGTAAATCGTAGGATATGTCTTTTGCTACTATTCAATGCTTCCAGGCTTGTAGGTTTAGCAAAAAGGCATAATTTTTAGAAAGATTTGCGGGACAACAATGCACGTACTTAGAAGAATAGGTGATCCTTAACTTGTGAGTATGCTTTACTTTTCCAAGACTAGTCTATTATTAAGGAAATCTTGGATCTTATCCTCAAGGATAACTTGTTTAAGATAAATTTAACCATACCAGGGCCTATTTGCCATGATTGGAGATGTCTCTTTGGAAAATCACACAATATAGCTTTCATCATGATTTCTAGGTAATGCCAAAACATGCATATAATACGCTGATTTTGTTTCCTTGTTTTATGCAACAATTGAATATTGTATTTTGTTCTCTTGGAAGGGTATTGTTTGATGACATGGTTGAAGTGTTTTTGGGAAGAAAAAGTTGTCGAGAGAAGCCACTATCAAAAATGTTTACTATCAAAGAATGTGTGAGAGGAGTTTTCAAACAATTATAGGGTTGTTTAGGAAGCATCTATAATCGCATCCATTGCTCGATCTAGAAAAGATACTAAGTTTTGTAAGCGTCAAAGTCTTAAATTAAATGTTGCATAAAAAATGTAGTTTGTGAAGTTGAATATCAAACTATGTAGTCAAATGTTACTATGAAGAACCCAATGTCGAAGTGATAAATATGGGAACAACCAATCTAAAGCTTGCACATCTAGGTTGTTTCACTACAAAGACTTTCATCATGGCTTCAAGGGAAGGCTAGAACATGCATATAAATAAGCTGATTTTGTTTTGCTTGTTTTATAAAATAGTTGGATATTTTATTTTCATCTATTGGCAAGTAATGTTAGATGACATTGTTGAAGTGTTTTTGGGAATAAAAAGGCATAAAGAGCAGCTGTTGTCTAAAAGAATTCCTATTCAAGAAAGTGTGTGAGAGGAGATTTAGACAATTATAGGGTTGTTTAGCAAGCATCTAATTGCATCCATCCTAAAAAATGTCTCGAGCCATCCAAAAGTTTGAGTGTTATTTAATAGTTTAGCACCTATTGTAGCCTTTCGTAAGTCACTTTTACAACGTTGGCATTGTTTGTGTCTAATTTGTCTTTGCCGGTAGATTGCAAGGTGTTGTACTATTTCTTTCTTGAAAATAGGCATTCCATCAAATGGTGATGTTTAGGGGTGAAGGTTGCAAACCGATTGATGAAGTTGCAATTCTTTTTTTGATAAAATATAACATTATTACTTTAGAAAAAGTTACAACCTATTCACAAAAGAAGGTGGGTTGAGAGATATCACACCCTAAAAGCATCAAACTAGGTCATATGACCTAAGACTCATGGAAGTGGCAAAAATTAACATTACAAAAGTAGTCACACATGAATTGAATAGTTTCCATGAGACAGGTACGGGTACGAGGAGATGGGGACGAGTAGCCAATTTTAAAACAATTAGGAAACGACTTCTCGTAAACAACTATATATATGTTGTCCCGAAATTTTTAATCGCTAAAATTTCAAAACTTTTCTCATTAAAATGCTTCAACAGAGCATTGTTCGACCATTCGAGAAGTCATTTATCTTCCATCTTCTCCAATGAGCCGGTCGCTAATTAATCGTCGCAATAACGTGTTGTCACATTCCCGTCGTTGTTGTTGTCATGGCTCACTTCACATACCCGCATAAGAGAATAGAAACCAGCCATCTATTGAAGAGAAGAAACTTGCTTGAAACCAAAGCTCAAGGGAATGTGGAAAGAAGTGTGGAAATCAATGTAAGAAGACAATAAATGTCAGAGAATGCATTACAAGACTCCAAAAGCCCAAACTTGCACACCAAGAGAGAGAAGTGAGAATCTACATAAATAAAGATATAGAAATCTGCTAAAGCAAAAGAAAGTGTGGCAAATTGGAGAAATAGCAGACTTGAGCGCCAAGGAGGTAATAAACTTGCATTAAAAGACAAAAGAAGCCAAATCACATTAGAAATTGGAACACCCAACATGTTATTGTAGGTCAAGACACCAAGAAAGCATGAAGATTAAAAGATAATGCAGACTGCATGGAGGAGTTTCAAACTCATGCACAAGGAGACAAAAGTAGGAAAGAGGATGAGACAAATACCCGCTCAAAAGATCATTTACATCCAACACGTGGGGGAGCAAGAGAGAAGTTTGTGCCACCATGAAGATTGGAAATAGAGAATAGCAAATACATGTGTGCTAGACATGAAACTTAACTCCGCATAATAGTGAAAAGCTTTTGAAAAAGGTGTTAAGAGAAGAAATCAAAGTTTAAATGTAGTCAAAACCTATGGAAGATAATCAAGCAAAGGTGTTGAAAGCTTAGACTGTGAGAAAGAGTGCATCACCTGTGCCAAAGCTTGCACTAGAAGACAAAAAGGAATAAAGCCAAAAAATAAAGAAGAAATCAATGCGTTGGAAAGATGATTGCAAAAGCCAAGACCAAAGACGACATAAAAGAGTATAGAAAAACCAAGGCACCTATATTGGAGAAAGAGACAAGAATCTAGGTTCAAAAAGGCAATAAAAGTCAAGAAAAGGCGTTGAAAACAAGAGGAAAGAAATCTTTTTGATTGTTTACATTTCTTTGTTTCATTTATTGATTTTTAGGTTTAAATATGTGCAAGAAGATACCAAGAACGGTCCAAAGGCCAAGATTACGAAGGAGAAGAAACCAAAGATAACAACATGGAAAGAAGTCAAACATGTGTAAAGATCAAGAAAGAGTGGAAATCAAGCATCAAGACCACGCAGAGAGGAAAACCATAGCTCATGCAAAAGAGGAAATTGTCTCAAACTTGTGCCAACGTGGAAAATAGCAAGATTGCAAACCCGTAGGAAGTGAAAATTTGAAAATACAAACACCGGCCCGTGGAAGAAGACTATCGAGATGATTGTGTAGATGAATTTGAGGTTCAACATCGTGACTACTCCATAATGACCCTGAATCAAATAATCACATTCGATTGAAGGATGCCCCTCGTGGAGTTACTGATAATGGCCTCAATATAGTTGACTCTACATATGATTCTAATGCATCATCGCCTCTTCCCAAAGTCAAGTGGTCTAGATGAGAGGACACATCACTCAATGATATAATCCAAGTGATCAAGAGGAGCCTTGTTTTGTACAAAAAGAGTTGGCCCGAAGCATTACAAATGATAAAAATACACACGAGGATCGAGGCCAACCAATCAGGGTGAGAGGAGAATTACATAAGCCACTCAATCATCCTCTCACCCTGTCACACAAGCTTAATCCCACACACAAGCAAGTAAGAGGTAATGGAAGTCAAAATCAACTCAATATCATCCTTTAACAAGTGAACCTAATTAGAGGAAGGAAGTGAATGAGGGAAAGGAGAATGTTTCTGGAATATCACAATCGAACCATCATTTGTCAACTTGCAACCATTCTAATTCTTATGGGTTGATTGAAAACACCGCTCTTCAATTTGTGGTATCAGACCAAGTGCAAGTTCTAGTGATTCAGATCTCCAACTTGCCTAAATCTTTGCATCCTAGGGATACTTTGTAACCTTCCCCCATTCATAATGAAGATGTTGCCGCAACTCCTTTCCATCAACATGAAGATTCCATTTAGGCACCTCTTGACTTTGAGTACTTGTCACCAATGCAAGACTAACTCCCACCAAATGTAAGGATCCTATTTGGAAAACTGATTGAACAAATTCCCTCTTGGCTCCATGGGGAAATCAAGAAGAGGAAGATAATCGTCAAGCCGACCATGATCGATCTTGAGGATATTGTGTCAATGACCAATAATTGCACTCCAAAGAAGCCCAAGGTCATTGCTAATGTTGTAATCAACAAGTTTGGAGTTCGATATGCCAACATAACAACACCGGTGGTTGATAAAGACAAGAGAGAAATGATTATTGTTGACTATGAAGTTTTTAGAGTGATGCTCAAAAAATCAACCATGGAAAATGATGTGGCCCATGCTTATGAATCATTTGATATCATTTTGCGGTGAATGGAGAAGTATAAATCTCAAACCATTCAACTCAAGGAAGAGAATCGACAACTAATTGCATATGTACAACACCTAATCAACCCGATCTCTTATATTGTTCAAATTCCTACTGTAGTGTTAGTGCCAAATTAAGAGACCCTTGTGCTATCAAAAGAGATACACAATATGGGTCATGCAACTTAGGCGTGGATCGACAATATTTTGATACGGGGTTATTGAGTCGTTGATGAAGCCATGATATTCTACTATAAGGTTCATGCTTATCTAGATTCGATCCTACATTTTGAGAGTCTCTCGAAGTCAAAATAAGCAATCTTGACAAAATTGCAACTAATATCCGAGAACTCGCACAAATAGGCTTATCATCTCTTGTCAGCGAGGGAATCTTGGATTTCAATCATCATGGACTTCGCATCGAATGGTTGAATTTTTCTAATTTTAAAAAGATGGTGCTCGATGATGTTTGAACACAATTGGATGATGTGAACGACAAAGAAGAATCAATTATGAGTGCAATCCAGGAACTCATCGAGTAATACCTTGCAACTTCATTGGCGAACACAATCAGAGGAACTCTGTGCAATATCTCAAGGAGCAATTGATTGGTATAGTCAAGAATCAATATACTTCTTCATCGATTTTTGGTCTCGATTCTCTTGACAAACTTGTCAAACTCCAAAATTTATTCGCCAACATGGAAAATAGAATGGTGGAGTCTCATGTAATTTCTGGTAGAATTATAGAAATGTAAGTCATTTGTGAGACTTGCCTTGTGCCTCATTACTTCCCTAAAGAGTAAAAATTGATAGAATCACTTGCGAAGTTCAAAAATTCAAGATGACGCAATGTTTGGACCCAAGATTTTTGAAATGATGTTTTCAATTCTATTAAGGTTGCCCTTGGTGATCAATGAGTTCATTGCTCATACGGATGAGATATGTGGACTCTTGGCCCAATGAGTAAGGCACTAATCCTAAGTGTCCTATTAAATCCATGTGTCGATGTTTTGTTTATATGTCAACATGTCATTTTCTAAGTGGGATCCACATGTACGAACTTTTTTGAGATATTTGAAATATTTTATTTAAGTCACGAAATTATAAACTTATTTTAATAAAGTGGCTTAACTTTATTAAAATAAAGTTAATTTATTAATGTGACTTAATTAAGTCCTAATGTGATGTCATAAGAAACCCTAACTACTTTGTAACCAACTTTTGGGTTATAAAAGGAAGTTAGAGCTCATTTGTAGAATGCTTTTGGAGAAAGGAGAAAATATTTCTTATAGAGAGAACTAATGAGAAACTTTGTGTTCTTGTGCAAAGAGAAATAAATGAGCATTTATGGAGAACTTTGTGTCTTGTACTTGTTTCTTTTCTTAAGCATTTGTTATTCTTGTGTTTAATGAATGTGAAAGCTCTTTCTCTCTACGGATTCTACACCTTTAATTCAATTGTCACTCATTTACTCTACTTGCGTAGATACCCTAAAAATAGATGCTTATTCCTAGCCTATCCTATTCACATCCGCTCGAAGTTAACTAAGCTAATTACATCCCATTAGAATTAATTAAATTAATTCTATCCTACTATAGTACATCCCTTCATAATTAATTAAATTAATTATACCACTTAACTCATAACCCATTTAAAATTAATTAAATTAATTCCTACACTCTTTAAATAACTTAATTAACCATTTATTTGATTAAATGGCTAATTATCCTCTCACACCTCATAACTAATTAAATTAGTTATTTAAGTATTTAAATAAGCTTATTTATCTACTCACACTCCACTCAACTCTACTTCTAAAATCCTACAAAGGTGGGGGCAATGAGATCATGCAAGTACAACCACCTTTCTCGAATAAAATCCAAATATTCATCACCCCGTAAAGTTGTAATCGCACGCACCAAATACAATGGCTATTTCAGAAAATTACAATTATGAACTCAGAACCCATTCAAACATCGACCCAATATTCATGGCTCACCCTCAACTAAAAAAGCGAGCCAATCCTTTGTAAAATGCCTAGAGAATCCTTGGAAGCTTTGTGTAATCAGTAGTCAACTTCGCTAAAATTTTCATCTCGCATCCTCGTGTCTATTTTCTCATAGCATTGCCACTTCCACATTTGGAGATTGATTCAAGAGCATCCACAATGCAACAATACACGATTCTACAATTTCAAATACTCCCGCAATCTTACTTGAGGTTTGCAAGGAAGAGCTTGGAGAAAGGTTTGCTTTGTTTATATTGTTTATCTTTCACTTTTGCTAAGTTTTTCACTGCTTACATTCTCGACACGTCCTGGTGGGACTACCACACCTCTTTAATCATTTTTAGTTTACATTTTGGTAAACTAATCATTTATGTGTTTTGCTTGTGTGATTCTAGCTTTATTGTTCAAGTTTCAAGCTTCCACGGGCAAAAGAGAAGGAGAAAACCAAAAAAGAACAAGTTTCGCCATTTTTATTGCATTTTGTTCACTTTCAAATTCCTTGCATTAGCATGCACGTGCGTGTGCTAGCATCTCTGTGCATGTGTTTTCATAGCATTGCTTGCACTAGCGTGCTCATCCATGTGCTACCGTTACAAAGAAATTTTCTATCGCATGTGTTTGTGTTTCATTGCATGTGTTTATGTCTTTGTACATGTGCTAGCATCACCTATTAACACTAGTGTGCTCAAGTGCACGCGCGCTAGCGTGCTCCGATCGCTTTTTTTTAATTTTCTGTATTTTCCAGCAAGTTCTTTTTCTTCTAACCTTTGTTTTAGGTTTGTTTCTAACTCATTTCTTGCAGGTTTGTTATAGCTAATTACTTTAAGTGCTTATTTTGTTATTAGCTTCCATTTTGTCTAATCATAACAACCTCACGTGTATGCTCTTCTCTCACACTTCTATAAGTGATCTTGAGAATAAAAATGTGTGTGTGTTTTTCATTGTTTTCTCTTATGTTTACCTCAGGAAAATTTCTAACTCTTTGTTTGCAGGATCGTATTTACGAGGATTGTTCTTAAAACTACTAACTGCAGGTTGCCTTGGTTGTCGATTCAAGCAAACCTTTATCACCCTTTTATTACATTTTTTATAAAACTTTCTTAACTAATTTTTCAGAGTTTGGTTTATTCCCCCTTCGATCGTAATGGTGGGAAGTGCATGGCCAGGGGTTAGAAACTCATTGTGAGGAGTACCACATGAACACCAAAGTAGTCGGCACCTTGAGTGAATCGGGCCGATGAAACAGAAAACCCCACCTACCCGACTAGTACACATGTGAGAAAATAGTCCTAAGGTTATTCCATAGTAGTGGCCCCGATTTGATCCTTCGAGTGGAGTAAAATCCGACTTATTGTACCAAGAGGGGTAAAGTAAAGTCGGTGACTAGGACTTGTCCTAGTGTACCGAGCTCGCATTGGAATAGTCCTTCTACATCGTAGGGGAGGGAACCAATTTAAAGGAAGCCACTCTTTGACGAAGCCAACTTATGTTTAGAGGCCTTCCTTCCATAAATATCATTTTCGTCTATTTTTATGTATTAGCGAGTTTGTGTTCTACAATCATATCATACACTCTCCATCATCATATCTTTTTGAATCTTCCAAATACCCTTCATTTGGATTTTTCATCATTTCTTTTCGAATCTTCCTAATATCCTTGGATTTTTCATCATCCCTTTTCGACATTGTCAAATTTCTTCCATTTGGTTATTAATTTTATCTTACCTTAGTCTCTTTGGAAAACAAGATGGAAATCATTTCCATCTTAGTTCTAACAAAGAGGACAAAAACCAACTTGACGACCATCAAAATAACATTTCTTTCGAAGAACAAGTAAAGGTCGAAGACCTTTTGCGAAAAAATAAAGAACAATTTTTGTTTCGCCTTCTCGCAATGGGAGAAAAATTACCTTCGTATTTTGACGACGAAACTTTGAAAAGCTTACGAGGTCAACCTAAACCAACAAACAATCCACCACCCGAATCAAATAACCACAATAAAGTTGGACCAAGAAAAATGAACGCTAATAACAAAGGTAAATCTAGTGCTTTGGCCCTTGAGCCAAATCAAGCCTTGATCAATCAAATCAATGCCATGGCAAAACAATTGGCTCTAATATCTTCTAAAGTCACTAACGACACCAATGCTAAAGAATCAAAGAAGAAAAGTGACGATACATCCAAAAATCATACTTGAAACAGATAAAGAGAAAACCAATCTCAATAATTCAAAACTTGAAAACATCCCACAAATTAATTCACCATTTGCTCAAGAATAGAAAATGATGAAGGATACAATTTTGAGCATGCAACAACAACATAAACAATTCAATTTTGATGAATTGTGTCCTTACCTTTTGATATGGACATCCTACACATATGATTCCCACGATCTTCGAGATGCCCAAATTTGATAAATACAAGGGAAAAAACGATCCACGAGAGCATATTAAGGAATTCTTCATGGCATGCCAAGAAGTGGCATACAATGATATCTTTCTATTACGCCTCTTTCCTAGAAGTCTAGGAGGACAAGCCTTAGATTGGTTCTTACACCTTCCAAAGGGATCGATCACTACTTTCACGGACCTCTCGAAGAAGTTCATCAAACATTTCTCATTTAACCTCGACTCTGAAATAACAATGATGGATTTGTGTAACGTGAAACAACGAACCAATGAAAGTTTTGCAGCTTCTTACAACAATGGAGAGGAATTACAAGCCGCTTCCCATGTTCCATGCTTTGAGAAGCAATTAGTTAGTATCTTATTTCGAATCGAATACCGAGTTGTCCTTTCACATGCAAATGCACTAGCTCAACAACTTTGAGGAGGTCATTGGAAAAAGGGCTCAAATTGAAAAGGCCCTCATTGTTAAAGGCTTGATCAAGCCTCTTTCCAAAGAAAATGGTTACAACAATACCAACAACAATAACACCCATCGAGATAAACCTTAACAAGTCCATAAAAATTGTAATGTTGTTAATGATGGTGTCACCGATAATCACAATGTGCACAACATACAAAATATTCAACAACAAAAAAATAAATCAAACAATCCATCATTATTCCAAGTAGAGAGCCCCCCTCCTCGTGATAAAAATGACGACAATTTATAGCATTAGGAGAGACTCTTTCGAGTGTCTTAAACCAACTACCAAATTCCAATATGGTCACTTACCCTATCACGAAACCCTTTGTTGAAGGGGAAACTTTGTCGTTACATTCAGGACCTCGTTGATAACGAGAGACATAGCGATCGAAGACCTAACACCAAATAAAACACCCAATGATAATCTAAAGGTGTTTTCTAATCTATTCCCCAACCATGGTACAAATAACAAAGCTACCGAACATGGCCAATCTTCAAACAATGTTGATTTCAACTTGATAATTTCATTTGTTGAAGAAATGCCTTATGTCATTTCCACCATAAAATTCCAAGCTTATAATTATGCGGTGGTCACACGACAAAAGAAAATTTGGGTGCCCATAGCAAACCAACCATCCACTTCATCCACCGAGCCTCAAGCATTAAATCCTATGGCTCCAAGTAACCCAAAGCCAACATCTAATGTCAAATCTTCCACTTCCAAATCCTCATAACTTCGTTAAATAGTTACACCCTAAAAATACATACATATTTATATCCCACTTTTATCTAATTATAATTGATTAAATTAATTCTATATTGCCTGCAACATACCCCTTTGGAATTAATTAAATTAATTCCATCAATTAAATACCCCTCTAGAATTAATTAAATTAATTATATTTCCAAAGTCACATTCCCACCCTTTAGAATTAAATAATTTAATTCTACTATGCCTTTGGAATTAATTAAATTAATTCCTAACACCTTCTAGCTAATATAATTAAACATTTAATTAAATAAATGGTTAATTATTCCCTCACAATTAAATACTAATTAAATTAGTTATTTAATTAATTATTTTATCCACTTCCGCATGCCTACAATGGTGGGGGCAACAATAATGCTTCTACAACCACTTCTCGGATGAATTCAAAAATAATGATTGCTCCTGCAAAATTGTAATCGCATGACATAGTCATCTTACTATTTCAGGTAATTATAATTATTACCCCGGACCCAATTCAAACTGAAATCCACTTCTCATGGTCTTACCCTCAACTATAAGAGGAGGCAATTTTATTTTGCAATCCATCCTTGGAGCTTTGAGCAAATTGCATCCAACTTTTGTCAATTTGACATCTCGCATCCTTGTGAAATCTGCTCATAGCATCTACAAATCCCTTTGGAGAGTAATATCAAAGAGCACCCACAATCCAAATATCAACAAGATCAAACAAGTCCAAGAGCTTCTACGATCTTACTTGAGGTTTGCGAGATTACAAAGAAGGTAAATTTGTTTGTTTATTTCTTTATCTTCTATTTTTCTGTTAATTTTCTTTGTTTACATTCTGACACGCCTGATGGGACATCCCCATCCCATTTAGCATTTCTAGTTTACTTTTTAGTAATCTAACGTTGTTTGTGTGTTCTCTATGTTGTTTTAACCTTGCTATCCAAATTTCAAGCTTTCAGGTGCAACAAAGAAGGAGAAAATCCAAAAAAAAAAAAATTGGTCGGTTTTTTTATTTTTTAAAATCATTTTCATATTTCTTGCACTAGTGTCACTCATAAAATGCATTAGCATTCAATTACACATGTTTCGTGTCATTTTATGCACTACTATAACAAAAATGTTTTTTTGTGCTAGAGCACATACATGCACGCTAGTACACCTAAATGAATGCTAACGCACTCAACAAAAATCATTTGTTACACTAGAGTGTTTATATTGCACACGTTAGCATACCGATGAGAGCGCTAGCGTAACCCATCTTCCGGAGGCTGTAAATTTTACTCCCGAACTCGAAATGACTTTGTTTTTTTACAGAAAGGTCTCAAGATGAACTACACAATGAACACATAATTTTCAGATTTAACCTTTTAGAAAATTCATGGTTTCATTTCTTCTAACACCATGTTATATTTGTTATTTTCTCTAAATTACTAAACCTTGTGTGTATGTTTTCATATTTGTTTTCAATTGTCAAATTGATCAAAATAGTTCTTAAATTTGTAATATTTGCTAAATATTTTTTTTGTCTAAATATAACAACCTCACGATATTCTCTTTCCTCACACTTTTATAATGATCTTGGAAATCAAAAACATGATCATGTCATTTCTTTTTCTCGGATGTTATTTAAGAGTTAACCTTTTCTTTTATTAATCAAAGTAAGCTCAATGCGTATGCTCTTTCCTAACACTTTTTAAGTGATCTTGGATAACAAAAATGTGGGCTTGCTTCTTTCATCTTGTACCCTCCACCTCAAGAAAACGTATTAACCTTTGTTTGCAGGACCAACTCCAAAGGAGGCTATAAAACATTCAAACTACTAACTACAGGATGCCTTGAACGAAGTTTAAAATAGTTTACTAACTGCAGGTTGCCTTAATCAAAGAACGGTGGTTAAGACAATCTCATTTTTAAACAAGATGAAATTAACAATTCACATTGTATTTGCAGGTGCGGTTAACAAGGCTATTGCCCAACTACTATAACTATGGGAAGTGATTTGACTTAAGCCATAAAAATCATTTGAGGAGTACCACAGGAACCCGAAAGTAGTTAGCAAATTAAGGGAACTAGTTGATGAAACGGGTACCCCCATCCTACCTAACTAGTATTCCTTTGTGAGTTAGAGTCACAAATATCCTTAGTGGTGACCCCAGTGTGATTCATTTGAGCAAGATCTTTGTGCATTGTTTCAAAGGGTGTAAATTAAATCCAACAGCTACCAATAACACCACGCTCACTTGGGTGTACTGCTGACACCTAGTTGAGAGAGCCACCTAGGAAGACACACATTGTCCAATCCAATCTAAGGTAGAGGCCAAAACTTCCATAAACAAAACTTTTGTTTTCACATTTTCTTTTCTCTCTTTTCGTTTAGTGAGTTGTGTTCCACACTTGTATCTTACGTTCTCACTTTCATCTCATTTTTCATCTTTCCCAAATACTCATTATTTGGATTCATTCTCACATCTTTACTACTTTCCCAAATAATCCTTATTTGGGTTCACTTTCGTATCTCTTGCACGTTTCCAAATACTCCTTATTTGGATCCACCTTTGTCTCATTTTCACCTCTTTACAAACGAGTCTAAGTCCTGAGTTCTGGACATTTCATCCACACTTGAGCAATTTCATCCTTTTTCATCCAAGTGTTAACATTGTGATAGTCACTTTATCACTGGTCAAGACCTTTTTATCATTATGATCCTTCATCTTTCTAAGTCTTGAGTTTAAATTTTCCATTATTGAACTTTAAGCATTCACCATCTTATGTCGTCAAATTTAACATTCACTTTGTTGAATTGACGACCTCTTGAAAACATATTTTCACTCATCTATTTTAAAGCATTCACTTTGCTCTAATTCGAGATCCTTAACAAATCATTTTCCCTTTGTCTCTAACATTCACTTTGTCAAGGTTTAAACCTTTTTATCATCATTTCTTCACTTCTTGTTTTGACATTCATGTTGTTGTTATTTGAGTGCTCCCCTTCACCATATTTCTGAGTCTCTCCCCTATTAACAATCATTTTTCAAGCGTTGAGCATCTTTCATCATGTCTCTAAGTCTCCTCTTATAGCACTCATTTTGTCGCAAGTTGAGCAAGCCAACCTCTTTCACCTCTTCCCTCTTTACATTCACTTTGTAAAGGGTTGAGGGACCTTTCATTCCTTTTCATCTCTCTTAGCACTCATATTGTTAATGTTAAGCACCTTCACATTTTCTAAGTCTCTTCCCTCTTAACAGTCATCTTGTTAAGAATTGAGCTTTTCGTCGTGATTTTAAGTCTCCTCTTATAACACTCATTTTGTCACAAGTTGAGCAAACCAACTCCTTTCACCTCTTCTCTCTTTACATTCACTTTGTAAAGGATTGAAGAGTCTTTCAAACCCCTTTTCATCTCTCTTATCACTCATTTTGTTAAGAGTCCTCTAACTAACATTTCAATTTCCTCTTTTTCCTTAACAATACTCATTTTGTTAAGTGTTGCAAAGTCTTACCTTTTCATTTCTCTTAACACTCACCTTGTTAAGAGTTAACATTTCAAACCTTTTAGTCTCTCTTAACACTCATTTTGTTAAGAGTTGATCACATCATCTTGTTAAGTCTCTTCTCTTTTAAACATCCATTTTAAAATTTGAGCAAACTAACCTTGTCAAAGTCTTGTCTCGCTTTGTACATTCACTTTGTCCAAAGTTTGAGCACATCACTTAGCTTGTACTATAATTCTCCCATCTTAACATTTCTTTCCATAATCAGACTTTCGCTTTGAAAGCTTTTTCTCATCGTCCCTCTTGACAATCACGTTGTTAAGGGTCAAATCTAACAATCTCTTCAAATCCCTCGACCACCTTGACATTCACTTTGTCAAGGGTCGAGCAACTTTGATTTTCAAACTCGTACATCTTTACATTCATATTGTAAAGGGTTGAGTAGTCTACCATCATTTCACACTTCGTCCATCTTAACATTCACATTGTTAAGGGTCGAATAAATAAAATATTTTCAATCTTGCTTCCTTCATAGCTTTCATTTTGATAAGGGTCGAACTTTCGAACCTTTTCACCTCTTCCATCTTAGCATTCAATTTGCTAAGGGTTGAGCTTTCAAACCTTTTCGCCTCTTCCATCTTAGCATTCACTTTGCTAAGGGTCGAGATTTCAAACTTTTTCACCTCTTCCATCTTAGCATTCACTTTGCTAAGGGTCAAGCTTTCAACCTTTTCACCTCTTCCATCTTAGAATTCACTTTTCTAAGGGTCGAGATTTCAAACATTTTCACCTCTTCCATCTTAGCATTCACTTTGCTAAGGGTCGAGATTTCAACCTTTTCACCTCTTCCATCTTAGCATTCACTTTGCTAAGGGTCGAGCTTTCAATCTTTTCCCTCTTCCATATTAACATTCACTTTGCTAAGGGTTGAGTTCTTCATCACACCTTTCTTCATTCTCCCCCATTTTTCATTACAATGGAGGATTCACACAAGACATCTTGCAAAGAGTTATCATAACAACTTACTGAGATGAGAAAACAACTAGCTCTCATATCCTCTCAAGTCACTAACAACGATACCAAAGGTACCAAACACACGAAGAAAAGTGACGACACCTTCAAAACTCATTATGAGACTAATAACAAGAACAACAATCATAAGAATGATAGTTCATCATTTATCCCACAACCCCATTCACCATTTTCTCAAGAGTGGAAAATGATGAAAGACACTATTTCGGGTATGCAAAAACAACAAAAACAATTCAATTTTAATGAATTATGTCCATACCCTTTCAACATGGACATATTACACATACCCTTCCCACGCTCTTTCAAGATGCCCAAATTTGAAAAATACAAGGGCAAAACCAATCCTAGAGAGCATGTCAAAGAATTCTTCATGGCATGCCAAGAAGTGTCTTATAACGATATCTTTCTCTTGCTTTTTCCTAGAAATCTAGGAGGGAAAGCTTTGGACTGGTTCTTACACCTTCCAAATGGATCTATCATTACCTTCGCGGACCTCTCGGAGAAGTTCCTTAAACATTTTTCTTTCAACCTTGACTCCAAAGTCACAATGATGGATTTTTGCAATGCCAAACAACAACCAAAAAAATCTTTGCACAATTCATACAACGATGGAGAGGAATCGCAAGTCGCTTCCCATGTTTAATCCCTGAAAAGCAAATGGTTAACATCTTCATCTCAAACCTTAACAACGATTTATCCTTTCACATGCAAATGCATTGCCTCAATAACTTTTAAGTTATTGCAAAAGGAACTCAAATTGAAAAATACCTCATTACTAAAGGTTTGATAAAGCCTCATTCTAAAGACAATGGGCACAATCACAATAGTAACTATACTAGCACTCATCACGTGAAATCTTGGTACATCAACCGCAACCACAATGTCATCGATGCCTATGTCATGGATAATTGACATGTGCACAAAATACATGAACAATCAACCACAAAACCAATCATATAACCTAGCGAACACACTATAGACACAAAATCTATGCACTTGGGTACATTTCTAGGTCCTAAAGCATAATAATATATACATGATTCCTAAGCAAGAAAACTAGTAATTGATAATGTCTTCATGCGAGCCTTTTGCTTTGTTTGTTATACTTTTATTGAACTTACACACCCTACAACCCCACAATATTTGACTGATTTATCTTTTATCTCCTCGAACACTAGTGCCCAGGAGTTCATGTCCATCCCGGGCGCTCCTAACCTTTTCTCCCCTTTTCTCACTCTTTTGGGTCTCTTTTACTTCTTGGGCATCTTTTATACTTTTGGGTCAGCCTTTCAGTTGTCAATTATGAAATTCAAACAAGGGAATCATATATATACATAGTTATAGCTCTCAAATAAGGGGCCAAGCACTAGTATTACATACTATCACCTAAGATTGCACAAGAGCATTACAAAACATTCATCTAGCACATTCACTCAAGGGAAAAGGGTTGCATTCTTCTACATACACAACATAGGATGGGAAGTCTAGTATATTCAATATCACACATTCTATACATTCGCTACATTCGCTACATTCTAGATCTAGCTTGCTATCATTGTGCAACTTGCACAAGGGCATCCTAGGGAATCATTACACACACTTATACACAACTACATGGAGTCTAAAATGTAGTGTAGCGCTCGGTACTAAGTTCACTCTTTGGGTGACCATCGAGGTCAATCTAAATCCACATTTTACATATTTATTTTTATATTTGATGTGGTTTGTGGGCATGTGCAACTAGGTATCTTTTTTTGTAGGTTACAGGGCGAACAATGACATTAAGAAAAATACAAAGTGATAAACATAGATCAACAACAAAGATCCTCCTACACATAAGAGATCAGAACCTGAGCATCTAGGTGGACACTAGCGCCTAGACTAGTCACTAGTGCTCGAGCGCTCCTATCCTTCCGTAGGCGCTTCGTCCCGCATAATTTCGTGTCTCAAAACCTCAAGTGAGTCTTGATGATGTTGCTTCCAATCTGCTTTCAGCTATTCACCTACCTAGAACACCTCATGATCATTCAAAATCAGCTAAGTCATATCCTCTTCCTCTCTTGCATGGGGTTTCATATTATTGCTTGTCCATTTACTATATTTTATCACTTGTATATCATATACTACAATAGTTACTCTTAAATTATATTTAATTCAATTTATATTAAATCATTTGGTGAACCCAATCGCTCAAACCCTACCTTCCGAACATGCATCGTATTTCATCTCTCTCCTTCTAAATTTATGGACCAATCTTCTTATCCATCATATGCACCAACCCAGTTTCGGGACAATTGCCACCACTACTAATTTTATGCAAGTGTTGGGGTTAGCACACCGGTTGTACAGATATATTAATAAGATCTAAGCATATAAGCAATCAATACAAAAATAAACAAGAAGAAACAATACACAATATTTAACGTGGTTCACCTAGTGTGGGCTACATCCACCAAGAAACAACCAATTTATCATCACAGAGGAAATATAATGAAGATTTGTAATCTTCCACACCTTCTTGGATGTCATGTACTTTCTTCTCTACAAATTTCTTTTTTTCTCTCTAAAGGAAACTTCTCTTAATTCTCAATTGAATTCTCTTTTATAAACCCTAGCTTTATGCTTATATATGCATCTACAATCTTAGGGCACTTTAGCTATGCAATTACAACCATTATATTCACTTTACAACTAAAGATAGATCTAATTCCCGTAACTTAATTATAGTAGTCACACACAGGCAACTAATGTTGGTTAGCCTTAACCGATGCCGGTTAGCCCTAACCGATGTCAATTCCTCCTTGCCTAACCGATACCGGTCCATGGGTGACCGACGGTGGTTCGTCAACCGACGCTGGTTACTGTGTATTCCAACAAGTCTGTAAAATCAAATCAGTGAAATAATTAAGCTTCACAACTCAACAATCTCCCACTTGGAGATAAATTGTTGCCTTTGTACCATACAACTCCTTCCTCTAATCCTTTCCTTGGCATGTTTCTCCCTCCTCAAGTCTCAAACTCAAAGACCAATAGAAGTGGAGTGTAGCTCCAACTTCTCCTTTTCCAATGGCTTCGTTAGCATATCTACAATATTTTCTTTTGTATGATTTTTTCAAACTTCAGTGCCCATCTTCCCATACCTTCTGTATGAAGTGATATCTCAACTGAATGTGTTTCATTCTAGAATGAAAAGTTGAGTTCATTGCTAGATGAATCACACTTTGACTATCATTGTACAATCTGCAATCCTCTTGCTCATTTCCCAACTCTTCTATGAACCTGCTCATCCATATCATTTCCTTGATATCTTATGTAGCAACAACAAACTCAACCTCTCGTAGTAAACATGGCCACAACCTTCGTAATCTAGAAATCAAGCTAATTGCCTTCCCACCTAATGTGAAAACATATACAATGGTGCACCTCCCGCCATCCAAATCACCAACCATGTCTGAATCCACATAGGCACGTAAAGAAGTATCTGACCGTCCATAACATAATTGTATGTTGAATGTCCCTCTCAAATACCTGAGAATCCATTGGACTAGTTTCTAATGCTCTTTACTTAGATTAGCCATAAATATGCTCACAACTCCCACTCGCTCAGTAATGTCTCGGTCTAGTACAAACCATAACATACATCAAACTCCCAATCTGTGAAGCATACAAAACTCGTGCTATGTACTCAACCTCCTTGTGTGATGTACGACACTGATTTTTTATCAATTTGAAGTGTCCAGTCATAAGTGTACTTACAGGTTTTGAATTTTACAAATTAAACATTTCTAACACCTTATTGATATAATGCTCCTAAAACAAATACAACTTCTTATTCTTCTTGTCTCTCGTGAATTTGCATGCCAAGGATTCTCTTTGCAGCTCCCAAATCATTCATTGCAATGTGTGAGCTATTTTTTCTTTAAGCTTACCAATGTCCCACATGTTAGATCCTGCAATAAGCATATCATCCACATATAATAACAAAATAATATAGCCCTCATTTACAAACATCTTGAAATAAACACAATGGCCGATTCACATCTCAAATAACTATGCTTAAGCATGAAACTATCAAACCTCATATACTATTGTCTTAGACCTTGCTTGAGCCCATATAGGTTCTTTTTCAATATGCACACAAGTTTCTCCTTACCCTTGACTTCATACTCAAACGATCGATTCATGTAAATCTCTTCCTCAAAATCACCAAGAAGAAATGTCGTTTTGACATCAAGTTGCTCTAAATAAAAATCCTCTACTGCAACTAAACTCAATACAATACGAATAGAAGTCATCTTAACAACATGAGAAAAATATCACCAAAGTCAATACCTGCTTTATGTGAAAATCCCATTACTACAAGCATTTCCTTGTATCTCTTTTGTCCACCCTCTTCTTCTTTGATCCTATAAACCTACTTGTTCTGCAATGCTCTTTTACCTATTGACAACTTAACCAAAGTTCATCTCTACTTCTGCTCTAAGGAGTCCATCTACTCATCCATGTCATGCTCCCATTATTTGTGGACTTTATCTTGCATTGCTTCTTCAAAGCTTTCTGGTTCACCACTATTAGTTAATAATAAATAAGACACGAGAAGATGAAAATATTTCTATGGGTCTACTTACCCTTTGTGACCTTCTCACTGAGATTTGGGGTGCCAGAGGCTCAATCTGCTCATCTTGTAGATTTGTATCTACTTCGATAAGTGACTGACACGGTTTGGCTAACCAACATCGGTGCAGTCTGCTGTCTACCTGCTCAGAATCGACGCCATCACAGGGACCGATGCCGATTAGGGGTAAAGCGATACCATTTACTGTGTAAACCTGTAGGTGTTAGTTTTAAATTTGAGAGTTCATTTTTATCCACAAACTTCTCCACCGGTTCACCTTTGGGTACCAAAACTTGATCTTTATACATTCTCTTTTCATTTCAATCAATGTCACGACTCCTAATTATCTTAGAACCTTCTAAATCCCAAAACTGGAATCTGAAATCACCAGAGCCATAACCAATGAAAGTACATCTTTTTAGATTTAGCATCCAATTTCTTTCTATTTTCCTTATCAATATGCACAAAATCTTCTGAGCCAAATACTCTAAGAAAAGAAAGATCTACTTCTTTTCCAGTCCAATATTCTTCTAGTATTCCACCATTCAATGCACTTGAAGGTCCACGGTTAATCAAATAAACCGTCGTGTGTCTATTGCTTCTGCCAAAACTATAAGGGCAATCCAACATGTATCCTCATGTTTCTAGCATGTTCCATGATTGTCATGTTCATTCTCTCTACAACACCATTCTCTTGTGGTGTTCTAGGAACCGTCATTTCTCTACATATTCCATTTACTGAACAATAATCATTGAAAGCCTTGTTGTAGTACTCACCACCATTGTCAGATCTAAGGCACTTTAACTTTGAATTTGATTCATTTTCCACAAGGGCTTTCCATATTTTAAAAGTTTCAAAAATATCATATTTACGTTTAATACAATAAACCCATACCTTTATTGTGACATCATTAATGAAAGTAACATAGAATTGGAATCCTCCATGAGAAGCTACTTGAGCTAGTCCCCACACATCCGAGTGTATAAACTCAAATTTATGATTTTTTTGTTGCCCAACTTTGAGAAATCTCACTCTCTTCTTATTTCTAAAAATACAATGCTCATAGAAATCAAGATCTACACGTTTCAGATATGATAACTTACTCTTTGTCTTTAAGATCTGCATTCCATTTTCACTCATATGGCCTAGCCGATTGTGTCACATGCTTGTATTTGAATCTAAAGTAGATAGAATAGAAAAGGAATCAGTAATACTTGTATATAAATACAATGATCATACCTTCTTGCCTCTTTTGCTACAACAAGAGATCCCTTAGTAATTTTTCAAGATTCGGTGGTGAGTGTAACCATGTAACCAATTTTCCACAATTTTCCTACAAAATTAGATTTCTTCTAAGGCTTGGAACATGTTTCACATTTTTCAATATTCGTGTATTTCCATTCTGTAAGTTAAGATGAACTTCACCTCTACCAAAGTAATATTGCATGTTTCATCATCTCCTAAATAAACATGCCCAAAATTACCTTGGACATAATTTCTTAAATAGCCCTTATTAGGGGTCATGATGAAAAGAAGCTCCCAAATCTAAAACCCATGACTCAATTTTACTATCCAATTAGAGAATTAGGGCATCTTACATTATCTTTTTGCAGCAACATTTTCCTCTTTACCTTTCTCTGGTACATTCTCTTTGTTTTCCTTGAACAACAACCCTTCTTTGCATGACCTTTCTTTCCACAATTCCAATAGATTATACCTCTACCTTTGGATTTAGATATGTCATTCTTAGACTTTGATTTCTCATTATTTTTGCTCTTGGATCTCTTGTTCTACCTTCCCCTCTTTTATACATTCAAAGCATTCCCAGATGATGATTTTCCTATACTTTTCCTACGTATTTCTTCATTCATGATTATACTAGCCACATCATCAAACTTTAAAACATTAGTAGCAGATGTTGTATTACTAACAACCATTACCAATTTATCCCAACTATCTGACAAAGAGCATAATAATAAAAGTTCTTTCACTTCATCCTCAAATGGAATACTAACTAATTTTATTTGATTTACAATAGAACAAAATCATTCAAATAACTTGATGCAGATTCACATTCTTGCATTTTTAAATTAAAAAAATCATCAAATAAACTTTGTTTGAAGCACAAGGTTTTTCATATAAATTTGGTAAAGATTTCATCAACTCTACTGTAAATCCCGCTTCAAAGAATATATGAAGCCACAAATGTTTCCAAACTCAATCTTATAGATCCTAGAGTCTTTCTATTTAGAATTTTCTATCATTCATCACTCATTTTATAGGTCTTGACTTCTCATCCAACGATAAGTATAAATCTTTCGATACGTATAATCCTCCACCCGCATCTTCCATATTAGATAGTCATGGCCGTCAAATTTATCTACTCTGAATTTTCCTTCTTCTCCCATTGTTTTTCTCCCACTCAATCGGAAATCCCTCTGTGAGTAAATCTATCAACACACACAATCCGTCAAATAAAGAAACTCGATACTGGGCTTGTTGTGGTTAGCACACCGGTTGCATAGATATATTAATCAGATCGAAACATACAAATAATCAATACAAAAATAAACAAGAAGAAACAATACACAAGATTTAACGTGGTTCACCCAATGTGGGCTATGTCCACCAAGAAACAATCAATTTATCATCACATAGGAAATGCAATAAAGATTTGCAATCTTCCACGCCTTTTGGATATCATGTACTTTCTTCTCTACAAATTTATCTTTTTCTCTCTAAAGGAAACTTCTCTTAATTCTCAATTGAATTATTTCTTCTAAACCCTAGTTTTATGTTTATATATGCATCTACAATCTTAGGGCACTTTAGCTATGCAATTATAACCATTAGATTCACTTTACAAATAAAGATAGATCTAATTCTCACAACTTAATTATAATAGTCACACATAGGCAATTGATGTCGGTTAGCCTTAACCGATGTCGGTTAGCCCTAACCGATGTCGGTTCCTCCTTGCTTGACCGATATCGGTCCATGGGTGACCGACGACGGTTCGTCAACCGACGCCAATTACTATGTATTCCAGCAAGTCTATAAAAGCATGTTAGTGAAGCAATTAAGCTCCACAACTAAAAACAAGTTTGTACCCAACATCCTCCTTGTTTCACTAATCCAATGTTTGATCCTGTTGGTGTGTGTTATTTTCCACATCATTAGGTGAGTCATCTCACTTAGGTGAGATCGTAGGTCCATGTGTCATTTAGGGGTCATTATGAGATTCTCTTATGTGTCAAGCAAGCGTCAAGGTCGTCATATGTGTCATTGGGAGTTATACTTATAATCTGGGAATGTAACTCCCTTTTCTACTCGAGTTGTCATGATTGCAGACTGGGGTTTACTCAAAAGTCCTATATGTACACCCCATTTGATCTATGAGATAGAGGAGAGTTTTATGGCTTAACCAAGTTCTGCCCGTGTTTTAAATATTTGCATGCACATTCGGTTGATGCTCGCTCCTCCCGAGATCTCTTCACACCGCTGCTCGCATGTCTCATGCTGATGTGCACATCGTCCCTCGTGATCCTCGCTTGCGGGTTTTAAACCCTCTTTCATGGTATCAAAGCTACACGACTTGCCGTCACACCAAAATCTCAAACTGATGGTGGAGAGGGATCTCATCGTGTTAATCAATTGCTACACCAATACCCTCCCACACGATGGAGCTAGGTATACACCCAATCAGACCCAACAACATTAGGAGGAAGTGACACTAGGAATTTCCCTAGGAGGTCACCCATCCCAGAACTATTATGGGGGTGGCGCGCTTAACTACCTGTATCACATGGTTTCCTCAACGGCTACAAGACGTCTTTAGCTCTGCCATGGCACCCACCCACATGTGGATTACAATCTGCACTCGACGCTTTAACTCGCCCCAACAAGTCGACACTCAACCCAACACGTAGAGCTCCACACTGTTACCTTAACACGTGGGCTCTCCTCGAACACCTACGTTGAATCCAAAGACGTGGCAACCTACACATTCAGCTATGTTGGACCTTGGCATTTCAAACTCGCAAAGATCTCTCGGCGCCGATTTGCCAAAGCTTATGCCAACATTTCAAATCTGCACGTGGGCTTCCATTAGCATATTCAGCTCGGTCAACAGCGTTGGATTTTCAATGTGGGCGCTATCCCTTTTAAACTTGTTTGGCAGTTAAAACAAACCTCTTTTTTAATGTTTTGAGGTCAAAAAACATTCACATGGCATGTAATTGATTTTTAGGCTCTGATTTTGCTTGTATTTAATACCTTCCTACGCTTGTCGAAGACGGAGGGCGAGGTCCAAGGTTGGCAGGAGGCTAATCCCCCTCGCAAATCAAAAACAAACCCTATCTAAAATTCTCATGCAATTTCCAACGGGTACCCACACGACACCCTTTGCACCCATTTCGGGCACTTTTTTAATCAGTTTGCAGCGTTTATTGACTTTTTCCATCAGTTGTGGGAATCTTAATAATGCCATAACTTTTGACTCGCAGCTCATTTTTGAGCACTTCTTTAGTCAAAGTTGCATGATTTCTCACACATTACATGATGAAATTATCATTTTTGTAAACACACTACTTTTATAAAGTGCCACATTTTGGGGGGTTGCTTGTACTCTTGGGTTTTCGCACGCAGACGCATTATCGGTCAAGTCCGACGTCTTGCTTTTGTGCATATTGCATTTTGCATCATGGAGAGTGCTCTTTCCAAACTTAAGCATCGTAGGATCGCCTCACAGCCTCCGCCACTTCTCACCGTGAGAGGGAAATATTCAATTTGGCGTGCTTCCATGGAACATTACTTCGCTTACGTGGGTCTTTTACCCTTCTTGCTTTGGCCAATTCCTGCACCCGCTAATCATTGTCAACTAGAGGACTTCCTCGACACTTGTGACCATGTCTTTAGTCACATGATGATGCATGTCGCTCGTTCTCTCTCGGTTTCACGTGGCACACTCGTGATCCACCTCACCATGTTTCGAGCATTCTTCAGTCCCTCTATGGAGACCCTTCACATACTGCAGTCATTGTTGTTGCTGTTGATTCATTTGTCTCCTCTTCTTCGTGTGATGACAGTTCCACTAACATAGACTCGTTTGCTTCTACTTTTGATGACGAGGATTGTGCACCGAGTTCTGATGTTGAGAGTAATACAGAGGACTCTTCTCCTCTTTCTCTCACTATTCCAGATAGTGTTGACACATCCCACATCTCATCAAATATCAAGCAGTCTCCTTCTCAGCCTCATACATTCATTACACCAACCTCCTTTCCACTTCCAGTGTGCGAGGCCCACTTCACTCCTCTACCTTCATTGGATGACTCATACCTATCTGACATCGCTCTTCTATTTGTTGAGCCCCCTCATTGGGACGAGTATCTGCCTGACCTTAGTCGTATTTTCACAGAGTCTACTTGTGATGCACTACAGGTCCCTCATCCATCTACAGGTGTTTCAGAGGAGTTCATCATCTCCATTGTTGGGAGTGCCCCTTTTGGGATTCTTACCACTTCCACTTTTCTGGAGACCTTCATTGATCCACCCTCAGCTGTGGATCCCTTTTCTATTGTGGAGGATGTTTTGTTCCCTTCACATCACTTGGACATCCTTTCTGCGGGTGTTCCTCTTTTTCACTCTGACATTTCTATGCACGTGGCATTACCTTCGGTTCCTTGGCACTCACTCGCTAGACCTATGTCACACTTCACCACTGCACTCGAGTTCTTTGTGTTGTTGCCTTCTGCTTTTGTGGAGTGGGCTGACTTTCAAGACGTCATTTCTCGTCCTTCCTAAGGGCGGGCACACTGCTCATTCGGTGTGGGTGGCTCTTCTTCACCCGTAGGTAGAGGATCTCATCATCGACATTCTTCTGGGAGACTTCCTAGAGCTGCAGAGTTCAGATCCGTCCATGACATCTTTTGCATTCCTCTTGTCTCCCTCTTCTTCTCTCTTCTTCTTCTTTCTCGAGAGATTTCCTCTTTGTACATGGGTACCTTTTTCAGGCTCGTCTATAGCTAGGACCCATCTTTGGCATCTTTCTTAGATTAGAGAGTGTTTTGTTCTCTTATGGTGGATGTTTTTCCCACTAGGTTTTCCTTCACTGCTTGGGACTTCTTTCTTGTACATGGGTACCTCATCAGGCTTTGTGCCAGGACCCATTTCTCGTTTCTGACTTGCCGCCTCATCCTAAGTTACGATGAAGGGGGGGTGTTGGTGTGTGTTATTTTCCACATCATTAGGTGAGTCATCTCACTTAGGTGAGATCGTAGGTCCATGTGTCATTTAGGGGTCATTATGAGATTCTCTTACGCGTCAGTGCGTCATATGTGTCATTGGGAGTTACACTTCTATTATGGGAATGTAACTCCCCTCTCTACTCGAGTTGTCATGATTGCAGCACTAGGGGTTACTCAAAGACCTCCTATATGTACACCCCATTTGATCTATGAGATAGAGGAGAGTTTTATGGCTTAACCAGGTTTTGCCCATGTTTTAAATATTTTCATGCACATTCGGTTGATGCTCGCTCCTCCCAAGATCTCTTCATGCTATCGTTCACATGTTTGTTGATCTACACACCGTCCCTCGTGATCCTCACTTGCGGGTTTTAAACCCTCTTTCGAGATCCAACCATCAATGTGGTCACCACTTGCCATGTCCAAATACCTACACTCCACATGTCTCTATCCCACTACCTATTACCTCTACAATTCCTACCACCACTTCCAAAGGATATGACATCATTGAGCAACTCAAGAATACACCGCCAAAACTCTCTTTATGATCTTTTACAGAGAGCATCGAATTGTCGTCATACCTTAGAGGCTGCCCTACGGTCCATACATATTGAAAGTGATAATTCCCCTATTTCATTTACCCATCTTATTCAATCTCTCAAAATCTACCACATGTCATATCCTTCAGTGATGAGGATATCCCACCTACTGATTGTTGGTGATCTTCTTGTGCCTTTGCTTATTACCACTACTATCAGTTCCATTTATATCAAGCGCGTACTAATTGACAATCGTTTGCTATACATTTATGTTCTCTCACTACTCACGCAATTACAAATTTTTGATAGTTTAATCACTAAATCCTCTACTCTTATTCATGGATATGATTCCACTACTCGCACATGCATTGACACCATCACTTACCTTTACAAGATGGACCTAAAACCCTTACCACTGCTTTCACGTCATCGACACATTATTTTAGTCCATTTGCTTACTTGGTAGACCATGGATTCACGCCATGCATGTTGTTCCTTCTACAGTTCATTGGTGTGTTAAATTTTTACATGATGGATATGAGCATACTATTTTTGTTGATCCCGACCCATTCAAGTTTTGTCACATAGATCCCATCATTGCCATGCATATACCTCAACTGCATTGTATTCCATACCATAGTCTCAATACATACGATGTTGGTCAATCTAGTGATTCCACTACTTCTTCTACATCCACACCCTTCCCTTCCATCCCTACGCATACCATTGATCTTATATCACCCACCTCATCTCCCTCTAGCACTACTCCTCCCAACCCTACATCTAGCTCCACTCCTAATATCCTTGATAATGTTATCCAACAAGATAATGCCAACACTGATGATTATGATGATGAGGTCAATGTCGCGAGCTTACCAATGAAAAATTGCACAATCTCAACTTTACTCCTCTTAAAATAGATGAATCCTACTTCCAAGACACTTTTGTTACTACTGACCTAGGTGAATATCAATTAAAATGATCTCCTCCTACTACATCTATGATCCCTTTCCAGTTGTTATACATGCACTATATCTCATGCCTTCTCCTCTAGTCACATCCACCCCACCGCTCAATCCATTTATATGTACCTTATTCATACATGACTCTTATTGGCCTCATATTCCATTTGATCCCACTTCCTTGACACTGTTTGCACACATGAAGGTTTCACCACTTAGGATTCACATTCGATGATCTCCTTCCTCCATCTCACTCTCCCCACTTGTACTCATGGATATGTACTCATTACTATTGCTTATGGCCTCTGTGTCTTCCATTTGTCATTCTTTCTTGCACGTACACCCCTGTTCCTCTCCACTCACCCTTAAACAATCTTGGCTCGACTATATTGGTGGCACTCTTGACCCCAATCATACTGATATCATGTTTCCTATGCCCTTTGGTCGGTGTCTATATGCAATGATTCATTCCTTGGCTATACACAAAATATCACTCATTAGTACACACATGATTGTCCAAAACCTCCTTTTACTGATGAAGAATATGATATGTCCATGTATAATATACGTCATGATGGCTCTCTTTATGATCAACCCCATACTAGCGCCCGATATGTCTCTAATCCAAATCCTATCGCTTATGACACTAATCGACACGACGATCTCCTTGATGAGTTTACTAGATTCTTCACCCTCACACACTTGGGGGGCATCACACTTCTTCCCCCTTCCAACACTATCAGTTGTCTCTAGTATCAACTACTACACTTCACACTTTGTACTTCATATCTAATCCCTCTAAGCATCCCTACACTCTTTGGTACACACATTGTACCATCATTACTCGATGACACACTCTAGTGTTATGGTTCACACTTTACTGTTGAGAGCACACTACATCAATGAACTTCACATCATCTACACTTCACGCTATGTGCTTCATGATACATATTTTCTAGCATCTACTCACACACAACACTCATTTCCTAATGACAAACTTGTGTTCTATCGTTCATTCTTGATTGTTGAGGGAGAATTTATAAATGAACCTCATCTCATACACATCCGCAGGGGAGAAATGTTGCTCCTACCATCTACACATCTTTCATATCACACCACCACACTCGCATAACATTTACATATCTTGGTTGCATTTACTCTTGTTAGTTTATTCTACTTACATGTTACACTTTGTTTCCTATACTAGACGGATTCTTAATATGTCATTATATTTTTCTAGGTACACATGCACATTCACTTGGTATCTTGAAGTGAAATGCATAACCTATCACAAATACACACATGATGCATGAAGCTCGACACATCTCTTTACCAAATCCACGGATCCACGGAGGCTCTTGGGGGCATCTATTTTTTCTACTCTTATACTTGATATATCACAGTTTTACTATCACTTTATTTACTACTTCTCATTATTGTCACTTTAATTTTCACTTATCTATACACGCTTTGACATACTATTTGTCTCTCTAACATACTATTTGCAAGATCAATACAACCATGGTTATCTGTCACTCTTTGATTGTTCTTGTTTGTGGGCTATGCCCTATGTCTTGTTTGATCATTATATGCTTTTGGCCACTTCGCCCTAATTTTCTTGTGACATTGTGAGCGATGTCCCATGTTTGAAACCTATTTTTGTGGTCCATATTTTCTTCCTAGTTGCTTGTTACATTCTCTTCTCTCTTACATGCTAGTTATTTTTACTAACCCTTATTAGTAGCTCGTTGTTTGCATGTGCCTTGGTTTCTACCATGCACATCTCTTACCCTTCAAGCTGTCCAATTCGATATGCATATCGCATCCGATCCTCTTCTTTGGACCACATTCTCCTATAGTAGTTGTATGCACCCTTAACAAGGGGGCATCTATTAGGTGAACAAATCACCCCTACAACAACTTTCGAGCTATAGTACAACACAACACAATCCAAAACCAAAGACAGTAATACACAATTACAAATTGACCTAGAAATAAACTTAGGTCTAAAACACAAAGCAGTCACTAGCGTCGAGACCTAGATAGTAGCGATGGGTGTTTGTGTCCTGGGAAAAAATAGTCATTTTCTCACACCAACACAATTCACATCGGCTTTTCATATCAGTTCTCCAATAGCAAGCACTTTCCTCCAATTACAAAATTCATTCTATCATAGACATTTCAGTTACAAATCAAAACAAATCAGGGACGTACCATCTGCAGTGGTGCTTATTCGGGAAGCGTCATGGAAGGAGAGAAAAGCTAGACCTCTCTCCCCAACACTCTTCTCTTGGCATGAGATCACCCAAAACTCGCTCTGGCCCGAGATTGCTCAAAAACTCACTCTCGGCGTGAGATTGCCCAAAAACTCACTCTTGACATGAGACCGCCCAAAAACCTCACCATCAACATTCAAATCCAGCAACTCCAAGCAAAACAAGACAATTCTCTATCTCTTACACTTTTATACATTAGGTGCACACTTTCCTTTTACATACTTTCACACTCTTTACTTACTTATACATGCATTATTCTGATTTTTCATATATGGAACTTTGACTACTCTCTCGCTCTTATTTTGCAGTTCGTCCTTATACACAACAAGAAGCAGCTCACATCAAAGCAAGCACAAAAACATGCTATTATGCATACACTTCACCCCTAGGGTCTACTTCCCTTTCCTAGTCTCCACGCTTCACATTGCGATCACTTCACGCTTCACTTGTCCACTTAGCACGCTATCAACTACACTCTTCTCTACATGATCATAAGGTACACATTTTTATCTACTTTATACTATCAAGTATTAAAACAACATAAAGTGGGGGAAAATGTAGACACAAAATCTATGCACTTGGGTACATTTCTAGGTCCTAGAGCATACTAATATATACATGATTCATAAGCAAGAAAACTAGTAATTGATAACATTTTTCAATCCTTTGTTTTATTTATTATAATTTTATTGAAATTACACAACCTACAACCCTATCAATATTTGACTGATTTATATTTTATGGCCTCGGACACTAGCACCCAGTTAGGACACTAACGCCTGAGTCATTCATGTCCCTCTTGGGCGCTCCTGACCCATTCTCCCCATTTCTCACTCTTTTGGGTCTCTTTTACTTTTCGGCCGTCTTTTATACTTTTGGGTCAGCCTTTCATTTGTCAATTATGAAATTCAAATAAGGGAATCATATATATATACATAGTTATAACTCTCAAATAAGAGACCAAGCACTAGCATTGCATACTATCACCTAAGCTTACACAAGACCATTACAAAACATCCATCTAACACATTCACTCAAGGGACACATTCTTCTCGCATACATAGCATAGGAGGGGAAGTCTATTCTATCTCATCTCACACATTATAGATCTATCTCGTTATCATTGTGTAACTTGCACAAGGGAATCTTGAGGCATCATTACACACACTTACGCACAGAACTACATGGAGTCTAAAATGTAGTGAAGCGCTCGGTACTAAGTTCACTGCTCGGGTGATTGTTGGGGTCGATCGACTCCACATTCTACATCTTTAGTTTTATATTTGATGTGGTTTTGTAATGTCTCCTCTTTTGAGGGATTACTAATATATCAGTTCATCTCTTTCATTTGCATTATAACCCCCTGACATGCCTAACGCTACAAGTGGAAGTCTTATTTAGTCTTTAAATGTGCACATAGGTTAGTTACTCTTTATTATTTAATTAGAAAATAATAAAGTGCACATTAAGTGAGTCTTTTAATATTTTAATTAAGTTTTATTTGTTTTCCCTCCAAAAGGGAAAAGGTTGTCCATTTGAATGTTGCACCCCTTATGTTATAAAAGGAGGTTGCATGGCCATTTTTGGGGATGTTGATTTGATCATTTGATATCACTCCATGCTTGGAGAAATGGGATGTATGCCCTAGCTCTCATTGTGCTCTCTCTCTCTCTCTCTCTCTCTCTCTCTCTCTCTCTCTCTCTCTCTCTCTCTCTCTCTCTCTCTCTCTCTCTCTCTCTCATTCGACTTGGAATTGAAGCAAATCTGATTTTGATAAGAATCCATTTGTGTGTGTGTTACATCTAGTGTGTGGCGAATTGCTTGGAAAATAATTCCTTGTCCTAGCGAATTTATTTATGGTGCAAATATGATTATTATTACATGATTTGGAGCATATTTGTTGGTTTTCAGATCTGCTATGTTTTAAAATTAATTTCATAATTTTTAGAGAATATTCAATGCCCTAAATGTGTTGGGCGACCTACTTTTAGGGAAAAATTAGGGTTTCGTGTCTGTTGTGTGTGAAAACTAATTTTTGAATATTATTCTTCATATTTTTGTGGCCCAAAATCAAAATTTTGAAGGTTTTTGTTTGATTGGTTAAGCGGGAAATAATTTTAGAAGTTGAAGCGCCTCTCGGGTTGGTTTATTAATTGTTTGTGACACATTTTAATGCTTAAAAATTGTGGTTTCGGTTCGATCTATTTGTTATCTCCGAATCACATGACCCTTTGATTTGCACAAGAGTGTGTGCTTAAGCTCACGGTGTGACTAGATAACATGGGTACTATCTCCAAGTTGTGGGACTTGCTACTTGAGATAGACCTCCAGAGAAAGCTGGTTCTTGCTCCTAAACTACCTACCACAATCTACTCTAATGCAAACAAAACTATCTTGTCCTAATCTAACTTTCCAAGGGACCAGGGAGAGAGAGTGCATGAAAACAAAGCCTACACTAAAGTAGTGATACACCAGAAAAGGAGAGTGAGAATAATCTTCCAATGTGTGAAATAGAAGCAAAGTGCATACTAGAAGGGGTGATAACAATTCTCCACAATTTAGCAAATGCATTCACAACAACGTTTCATACATGCACAATGATAATGAATCCATGTAAGAGCATAAATAGACACAATATATATGCAATGAGATTGAGGGGCAAAAAGAATGCAAACAAACACAATAGGGGAAGAGACATCCACAAACTTGTATTTATTGCTTCATTGATATGCACAGTTCAATCTATTACAAAATAAGGGTCTGGATCACCATGCAAGGAGTCCACTACAAGGGCTGCAGCACATTGGCTTCACAAAACAAATTTGACAGAGTTTTGCTACTCAAAACTATGTTAGAATTTGAGGATTCTAATAAATACAGATTTAATCAACTTACATATTATATAATGTTACGATAAATATTTAAATAAATATTACATCATAACATAAGTAAATAAAGAAATACTTACAAGAAATAAATAACACATGTGACACAATATTTATAGTGGAAAACCCCAATATGGTAAAACCCACTTTGAAAATAACTTTTACTTCGAGAACTTATTTTACATCCAGGTAGGATCACCTCCTCCTTTAAAACTCTATTTTACCAACTAAATCACTTGATTTGCACACTTTTGATATATTTCCCAAATATATCAAATGAGGACCTAAAGTGTTTTTATAGAAAGTGATCGGGTATGTCTCCCGACTCACATTTTCAACCTAAAATGGTTGATAAGTACACGTAGGTTTATAATATTTAATATTAAAAATATAATCATTTCATGATATTATTTATTTAACATAAAGTATATACTGTTAGCATATTTAATAATAGAAATATAAATATTTCATATTAACATATATATTAGTGGTGGACCCATATACATTAAGAGTTGGTCGACTTCTTAATCATTATGTTCCAAAGAAACTATTCCCCTTACAATGAGCCTAACACTCCAATTTATAGAATTCTCGAGAGGAGAGAGAAAAAATAAAAATCCTTAAATTTGTCCTCCCACCACTTGTAAACTGTCATAAATAGATTGAAATGATGGTATGTTGCTTGCAAAAGGCCCCCATATTGTCCCATAACTTGCAGCAGTGTGAGAAACGTCTACACATTCTTCATCAATGCATCTCAACTACCAAATAAAACAATGTTCAATCGGGCACATTTTCAACAAAATTTCCCTCAATTCTTCTTCAAATTTCGTATTTCTTGAGTTTTGTGCATAAAGCTCGGAACCACGATTCCAAAGGTACTAGCTTTGTGCATTTTCGTTGAAAATTACAAAAAGATATGACATTCGAGTTTAGGCAATTGTTTTGGGTCATTAGGCATTTCTATCATTTAACGGGATTGGGCATTTAATTTATCAGAGCTGGAGATGTTTCCTTTATTTTCATATACCTAACCTCATTAAAAATAAGAAATCCAATTTTTGTGGCATAGAGGACGTCATGCTCGTTCCAAAAAGTCAAATTTCATGAAAAATGGAGCTTTGGGTCAAAAGTTATGACCGTTTGAAGTTTGGGGGATCAGGTGTCATCTTTTCCTCAGTATTGCGCTTATTACGGGTTTAATGGGAACTCATGTCCCACACATACTCGGACGATCTGGGTCTCCTTTCTCCGCATCACCCGATTTGGGCTTTCATGTCCCGTCGTTAACCAGGTCGTCGGGGCCGTTGACCTCCGCATTTGCCGCATTGCTTTGTGATCGGCTATTTCATCTTTTTGCGCTCATGCGCGTGCATCGATGTCCCAACTGTCCCGTGGACCGCGCGAGACAAAAAAGTTTGCATTTTCTCGACTCCACCTACTGCGGTGATTTCGAAGTTATGCGGGTGTCGGCTGTCCCTTTGTCCCACGGATCACCTGAGACAAAATTTTCTGACTTAACCAATTCCTTTGTTGTTCATCTATTTCACCTTTTCGGAGTCCGACTATCCCTATTGAACTTGTGCAGGTTGGGAAACATTTTTCCAAAAAACCCACAATACACAGTTTCCTTTGCAAATCGGCCCCGAATTTGGTACGACGAACCTTGGTACCATCCGCAGGACCTCTAGACCCACAATGCATTAAAACAAACCCTTGACTTCATTTTTCAAATTTTTTCAAATTTTTCTAACTCTTTGAATTGTTTCCTTGTTAAAATATAACACATTATATAGAATGTAAAAATAGCTTATGTAGTTGTTCGGTTGGTAACCTGCTCAACCACCTCTCTCTCAATAAATAAACCTCTACCTGTATCGAGGCAAATTATTATTTTATTAGTTTCTGTTACTTTGGAATAATAAAATGGCAAATATATCACACTTAACTTTGTCAGAGACACAAAAATTAACAGGCACTAATTTCAATGTATGGAGCCATAAGATTTTAACAGTCGCGGAGTTTCGTGATTGTGATAAAATAATAAAGGGTGATGAAAGTTGACCAACGACGAACTTCGAGGATTATGTCAAACGTCATAAGGAAGCATTATTGCTTCTCAAGTTGTCGGTATCGGATGATATGATACCGGAAGTGTGGAATGCTACTGTGGTAAGCACATTATGGGCCAGTTTGAAGGGTAAATATCAGATGACAGAAAAGAGTCGGGTTTTATACCTGAAAAATATGCTCTTTTCCGTAAAACTACAAGAAGGTGGATCGCTATCTGAGCACCTACTTCGGATGAAAGATCTCCGAGACCAGTTATCTTCCATAAATAAAAAGGTGGATGATGATGATATGGTGGCTTTGGTTCTAAATAGCTTGCCTTCTTCGTATGAGTCATTCGTGGAGGCACTCCATTTAATGGCTGAAAGTCAAACACTCACGTTTGACAAGGTGAGTTCCTACCTATTACAAAAGGAGTGGAGAAAACTTCAGGTAGAATCCAATTGTGACCATTCAGAGAGTGCTCTTGTCACTCAGTCAAAGGGAAAGTGGAAACATCAATCTGGTGAATCTTCCACTCGGTATCAGGTCACATGCTATTATTGTCACAAGGTTGGGCACATCAAGAAGGATTGCCGGAAGCGGATGTATGATCTTTCGAAGCAGAACAAAAAGCCATGTAATGAGGAACATGTGGCAGCAGTTGTAGAAAAACAGGATTCGGATGATGGGCATGCTCTTTATTGTCTTACAACATCATGCTCGAATGACAGTGGTACCAGTTGTTGGATTATTGACTCTGGTGTGCCTACACACTTTTCATGTCGTAGGGACTGGTATGTTTCATTTACTGCAAATATATGTTTTGAATCAGTAGTACTAGCTGATGGAGAATCACTTGTAGTAGAAGGGATAGGAGATATATGCATTGTATTGAATAATGCTCATAAATTGTTGGTACGGAATGTTAGATATGTACCTTCTTTACAAAAGAATCTTCTATCTATTCGTCAATTGACTGAAAATCCCAATATTTATGTGGATTTCTGTGGAAAGAAGAAGTGTGTTGTCTCTGATGTGAAACAGAGACGGATAATTGCCCTTGGTATTGGGGTAGGTGGTCAGTATCGACTTGTTGATCCGGCTGCGATCAACATGAATGCATGTGTGGATGACAGCTCCACCATTCAGGATGTGCAAGAGGTCTGCAATGCCTTGGGAGGAAGCCATTCCTCACAAATTTGTTGACTTGGATACAATCAACCTACATGCACCTATTGTGGAGGGAATATCCACTATACCAGGTGTACGGGAGGCGGACATGCCTTGGGAGGATGGATTTCCTCATTTTGAAGAGCAATTTGTTGTGGACGGAGACTCCACTATTCCAAATGCATTGACGGTGCATGGTGAGATGGCATGCCTAGCCACTCACTCAGAGGTTCTTGCTCGAAGGACAATAGAGCATGAACAGTTTACTCATTGTGTTATGAAGGATCTTTCCCAACAGAGGGGGATAGATGAGCAAATAGATAAGACAGAGATGGTTATTTCTCCTGTTGAGACGGAGACCACTGCTGAGATGGAGATGGTTATTTCTCCTACTCTTGTGGAGTTGGTTCTAACTCCTACTGCACAGATGGTCACATTCCTCTTCTTGAAAAAGTTGGATGAGCACTACATGGTGGTGCAAGGACGTGATCGAGGTGACTTCGATCACAGGATAATTGAGTCTTTGTACAGACTCCAGCAGGCTACACAAGCCTAGAATAGATTTTTTAATCCACATCTTTGAGGTTCTGATTTCAGCACTCGGAGATGGGGTGACACTCAGACCATTGGTGATTCATCACTAGTCAATGAATCACGAAACAAAGAACCAAAGGACCACTTGCCATATCTTTTGTTTATGGGACCAGATTTTTGTTTTGCGGTTCGTCTTCATTCGAGAACTGCATCACAGTTAAGGACTACTGATTTTAAAGTACAACTTATGGCACAATCAGAAATGTAATGACTAAACATATGGGCTTTAGGAAATTTGTAAAATTTCAGGACAAACTTTGTCTTGTTTCTCGGTTTAGTCATTAAGAGGGGGTGTTAAAATATAACACATTATATAGAATGTAAAAATAGTTATGTAGTTGTTTGGTTGGTAAAACTTCAACCACCTCTCTCTCAATAAATAAACCTTTTCCCTGTATCATTTGTATGGTGCAGTTTGCTCTCTTGTCTCCATCGGTATTCTTTCTTCTCTTTGCTTGTTCTAAAATAAAACCTTTTGCCTCCTCTCGCCCTATTCTTCTCCACGACTTTGCTGCTCACGTACCAACGCCTCACGTATTTCCTCATCCCGGATCTCCACGATTCTCGCCTTTATTGTTCACGTATTCTCTCGAGTTGGTCTCACGTATTTCCTCCGCCTGGATCTCCAAAATTTTGCCTTTGTTGTTCACGTATTCTCTCGAGTTGTTTCAACATGCCTTTCACGATTCTCGCAAACCGGTGCATTCGCCCACGTTTTCTCTCGACCTTGATTTCCCTTCAAGTTGCTTGTTGTTTGCGAGTGTTGTGACCCACAATTCTTACTAGAGATTGGATTCCCAAGGATCACTTTGGGGATATCAATGTAGCAAATCTCGTAGAGAAGTTTCTCTCGCACAAAATAAAATAATAATTTACCTCACACTTAATAAAATATCCTTTTCCAGCAAATAATATTAAATGAATTACTTCTAGCAATATACGTGGCTGTGGGAAAATATTTTATGTGGCAGGAAAATATTAAAACACCAAATAGTTTTATAAAAATAAAACCTTTTTCCTCCTATGCCCTATTCTTCTCCATGACTTTGTTGCTCACGTACCAACGTCTCACGTATTTCCTCTGCCCTGGATCTCCACGATTCTACCTTTGTTGTTCACGTATTCTCTCGAGTTGGTCTCACGTATTTCCTCTGCCCTAGATCTCCAAGATTTTGCCTTTGTTGTTCACGTATTCTCTCGAGTTGCTTCAGCGATGCCTTTCACGATTTTGCAGACTAGTGCATTCTGCCCACGTTTTCTCTCGACCTCGATTGCCCTTCGAGTTGCTTGTTGTTTGTAGTTGTGACCCACGATTTTTTTCTCACAAGTTTGTTGGTGGTTGGCCACAATTTTTGCAGGGTTTGTTGCTCACGTTACGCCACTTGCTTCACGTTTCTTGTTCACATTTTTCTACCTCCAAATAACCACGATTGTGAAGGGATTCTATTATGCCCTCGTTTTGGTGCCACTAGTTTGCTTCAGCGACTTCCTCCAGCGATGCCAACTCCTCTCTTATGCCCTGCGTCTACCATACCTTTTGTCGACCTCTCCTCTCACCAATGCCCTTGCTCTGATACCAATGTTAGAACAAGCAAAGAGAAGAAAGAATACCGATAGAGACAAGAGAGCAAACTGCACAAAGATAAAATGATATAGTCGAGGTTTATTTATTGAGAGAGAGGTGGTTGAGCAGCTTACCAATCGAACAACTACATAACTATTTTTACATTCTTTATTGTGTGTTATATTTTAACATTCCTTGGATGGGAAGTTAAAAAAGAGCCAAAAGGACCCCAAAAGCCTAATTTTTGGGCCTCAAAACAATTCTACTTGCTCAAGCCTGAAGAAATTATTTAGGTTATCCAAATTTACTTCGAGGGGTGGATTTGGGATAACATTATTCTCGGCATTTTTGAGCATTAAAACAAGATTTTTGGAGGGTGAAAACATTTGAGGGAAGTGTTAGTTATTAATTTATTAATTTTGGTTAACCCAAATATGGAAGTTTAGATGTCATTTTAAATGGGTTTAAGTGCTTAGAAAAATTTGATCTTTAGTTCATGGGAAAACTCTACAATTCTAGTTTATTATGCACTTGGTTTCATGCCAAAATATGGAATAGTGATTGAGTTATGAATTTTTGAAATTTTAAGGTGTTGGCAATTCTTTCAATTTAATTCACCGTAGGAGTAAAACTATGAATTGAGAAGAATAAAAATTTGACTGTCACCACCAATCTAACTCATCGCCTTGACCACTTCCAACCCCATTTAGGTTGTAATTGGTTAACTTTGGGCTATTTTAGGTTGATTCGGAAGGATTTAGTCCTTCTTAGTTCGATTTGGGTTGAAATTGTAATTTTCTATTTGTCCAAAAGGGGTCATTACAGTTTATGCGCATGTGCAGCTAGGTATCTTTCTTTGTAGGTTATGATTGCGAACAACGACATTAAGACAAATTCAAAGCAAACAAGGTAACAACAAAGCTCCTCCCGCACAGAAGATATCGTAACTCCGAGCTTCTAGGTGGATACTGCACCTAGATCCGGTCCACTAGCGCGCTCGAACACTCAAGTCCTTCCGTGGGTGCTTCTATCTGCACAATTTTGTGACTCAAAACATCTAGTGAGTCTTGATGACATTGCATCCAATCTATTTCATCTATTCGCCTACACAAAACACCTCCGTATCATTCAAAATTTTCCTCTCCCTCTCTTGTTTAGGGTTACATATTATTGTTTGTTTGTTGTTGTCCATTTACTATATTTTATCACTTGTATATCATATACTTCAGTAATTACTTTGAAATTAGATTTAATACAATTTATATTAAATTGGACACTACTCCACCCCAATTCAAACGTCAAATTACACCGCTTGATAAAGTCTCTCTATTGTCTTTCATCAACTAGTAAAGACTAGAATGATAAAATATCCACTTACAAGACCCTTTCTCAAAGGGGAACCAAGGCCATATTGGTACAAACATCATACATAATGTGACTTCATATAATGAACACACACATGTACTTCACACATTTTGCATTTGAGGGATTATGACCACAGACTTGACACAAGACACTTATGATTGAGCTTCTAAGGCATCAAGTTTCACATGTGACCAAAACAAACTAAAGTCAGATTTGGCATTTCTTCATTTCACTTGGTCATGATAAGCTTTGACAGAGGATATACTTCTCTTTCAAGACTCAAAGCACGAAGGTTTTATGACCACTTAACTCATTTTCAACCACGGACATGCACTAATACTAATAACCATCCATACATACTCAACGAGTATCAGGACTGTTCTGATTCAGATTTTACCATACAACCATCTTGTTCATTGATTCAAGATTTCTCTCATTGAACCACTTCTCACTTGATAATACCAATGACCAGGTTACGGAGACATACATGATAAGTATATGAATTGCAACTTTCTCTTCCTATGTTGGCTCAGAGGAATACACAAGGACTTTACTACATACAACATTGTATAACATGGAGCAAATCATATATGACATACCTTGACATCTCACTCAATTAAATTACGAATTTTGCCACCAACCATCATCTTTTGTCATTCTTCTCCAATCTCGCCATGATGGACTTTGTACCATGTTTCCTCTAGATTTGGTATACCTTCTAGAAGCTTAGAGAAGGTATATCATGTCTTCTTAGGCTTGGTTAAAACAACAAGAAGTCATCAAAACAATATGACTCAGTTTCATCTTTTTGGTCCTTGTTTTCTTATCAGTCTCTCTAGATGTATTCTTTTGTATCATTGTCTCATTACTTGAGTTATCATTTCTGATTGTATGCCTGTGAGACATATATACTGCATTTTCTCTATCACCGCTTGAGGAAGAAACTCTTCACTACTTGTGCTTAGCTTGTCTTTCTTCTTCTTGTATACCCATCTCATCTTATTCTCTTCTAGGAGTTGTTTGAGTCTTGGCAGTTTTTGTATGATTATTAGGAAGCATCTTTATGGTAGAATCTTTCTTTTATTGCAATCTAAAGGTATGAGGTCTACTGCTACGTTTAGATTGTTCATTTTGACAATAGTGCTTTGAATAATGCCCAATTTCATGACATGTATAACACATTACATGATTTATCATTTTATCTGAATGTGAGTGATTATTGTTAAACTGCTGTCTCAAGGATTTTACTAAGCGACTGACAATGTGTCGTCTTTCATGACAATTGAAACGCATCATATTCTTCTCGGACTCGATTTGGTTTCCCTTCATGGATGTTCTTTGTCTATCTTGAGCCATTTACACTCCGCGGCCTTGTGACCAAAACCATAACATGGGTAATAATATCCATTAAATTTTCTCTCATACCTGGATGCATTGGGTTGTCTGATTACTTTCTTGAATCGTCCATAGTGTTAGTCACCTTGGTTTACTTCTTGTTTGGTTGCTAGCTCAAACCAGCCTTTTCATTCTCCTTATTTTATGAGCATTTTTGACAGCATGTTGGTCTTGATTCAGCTTTCAACTCCTTTTACCTTGCTTGTTCTAATTCTTTTCTGGGAGTTCATGCTCTATTATGCTAGTATGCATTTGTTCCATTTCTGTCTTCAAATTCTTCAGTTCAACTTCGAGCTTCCTACAGCATCTTTTTATCTTCACATTTGCTTTTTTTTCCTAGTCTAGATCTTTCTTGAATATTTTCATGGTTGAGATGAGTTTCTCATATTCTTCAATTTTCTCCCTAAGAGATTAGAAATCAGATTGACTTGTTCCTCACGTTCCTCAATACTTTTTCATGTTCTTTCTCCATTTGGATCGTGCCGCTTCATGATGTCTGATTTTCTCTTCTTGTTCCTTCACAAATATTTTCATCTTGGTGATTTCTTCGTCTTTGAGTTTGAGAGAGTTCAATACTTTATCTGATTGAGAATCATCTTATGCACATTCTTGAGCATCCTCTTGTTCTTGTTTACTCAACTTCTTTTCAAGGAGAGTGATGTGATTTTCATAGGCACTGATGTAGGCTTTCAACTTCTTGTTTTTCTTCCTAATCTTGTCTAGTTCTTCTAAAGCACATTCTAGCTCGGCCTCTAGATTAACCTCAACTTCTACATCATCTGAATCATTTCTAGACTTGCTGCAATTTTCCATTGCCATCATCAACCTTTCTTTATGAGCTTCATCCTCATACTTTCTGTAAGTAGATTTTCACATGCTTATCTTTCCCTAGGATCAAATACATGGTGTTAAGCTTAAAACGGGAGAACCACCACTCTGATACCAATTGTTAGAGATTTCAGGCACTAAGAGGGGGTTGAATCAGTGCTAATAAAACTTACAATCAATTTCCTCTTTCTTTTTGTATCTAGTTGTTGTTAACTATTATTGATTGTTATAAGCATGCAATATTAATCATGAGACTATAGGAATAAGAAGCATACACACACATTCACATGAGGAGACCAGATATAATGTGGGAAACCCTTTCGGGACAAAAACCCACTGAAACCGTTGTTTATATTACTCAAATCAAGGACTTCAAGAATATTACACATCCTACAAAAAAATTTAGTGAGGCACCAACCCCACAAGGAGAACCAACACCTTACACCTTTGTTGATAAAAACTCAAGTGAATATTTCGCATCACGAGAGATTTGCTTAGTGAGGCACCAACACCACAAGGAGCACCAACCCCTAATTTAATCAACTACAACTTATCTTCTCGGCACCTACCCACAAAAGAAGTAATCAATAAATTCTTTATCAAATCTGAATCAAAAGTGCTTAATCATAAACATCCCAAGTAGTAATTTAGTTACTCATGTTAAGAGAGACAACAATTACTTCAACCAGATTTTTCCAATCAGTAGGCCATCAACGGATCTAAGTCTGGTCAAAACTTATAAAGTGGAATCATCGTGGAATGGGTTAGATAATATTGACTAGGGATGAGTCACATTTTTTCTCAAATGGATTATTGTTACACCTTGTGTCTTAACATCCATTATCTTCACCTTTATATCACTATTCACCTCATCGTCGCATCCTTCTTGGCTTTCGGTGATGAGCCCTCGCATCTTCCTAGTTGCGTGGAGTCACGAGCGGAGTGAGACATCCTATCATTACATCATCTATATTTCTGCCAATGGAATGAAATGCTTACAATTGTTTGAACATGAGTTCAGATTGTGTAACCCTTTACCGAGTCAAAAATACAAAAACATTCAAATATGTTTCACAAAATACAAAAACATTCAAATATGTTCAAAACTCAAAAACATTTAAATATGTTTCAAAACTCAAAAACATCCAAATATGTTTTTAAAAATAAAAAATAGTATAAATGTCAAAATCAAAAGATTAAAATAATGGTTGACTAACTTTCAACAACTGGATACCATAGTTCAACAATTTCGTCATTTGACGACGCTCCTCATGGTTGTCCCAGATCATCTTTTGATAATCATCTTTATTTCCTGTGGTGTATATATATGCTCGAGGCAATCATTTACCCTTTCGCAATATAACTTTGCTTGGGGCACATTTGGATTTCACATTTTAATCCAATACAGATCAAACTTCAATGAGATCCGACAAGAGTATCTTTTAGAGTATCTAAGCATCACTCCGCTCTTCAGCCCGATCCAATCCTCTCACGTTCTAAGATATTGCTCGGGGGAATTCATATTTGTCTAGTTCTTCAATGTGGAACACATTTGGAGTGTCATTAGACATCGTTATTGCAAATTGTGTTGTACTGTTGCGGTTGTCAACATTGTGATGATGTTTTTGTTTCTTTCAGTTTGTTATTTTATTGTACTTTGTTTACCTTTGTTATAGACCAATTGCAGAAAGATTCTTTGCATCTTAGTTCACATAGAACTTCGGTGTCGTTCATTCTTGTTCATATTGGGTTTATTTGCAATGCATGTTTTGTGTCTTTTTTTTTACTACTTACATTATCGTGTTTTCTTTCTATCTTATTAAATAAGCCATGGTATGTTCTCATTTTTGCTATGTATTCAGTTTGTTTACATTTCTCTACATTTGTATTTCAAATTTTTCAAAAACTCACAAAAATCCCAATAAAATATATTAAAAAATTCAAAAAAATCAAAAATTATAAAATTTTCAAACAAACATTCACTTATCATATAAATCCTACAATTGGAAAACCCTTGAAGTGAATCTTTCAACATTTCAACACAATATCGATAGAGTCCTACTCTTATCTACTACCCTAGTGATTGTTCCAATCTTACGACTATCACTTTCTTCCCTTTGCATGATTACTTACTCTGCTTGGGGCAAGTCACAAAATTATTTTTCCTTCATGATATAACTTTGCTTAGGGCAATTTCTTTCAAATCATTTGTAAAACGGATCCAACAAGAGTGTCATGAGGAGTATCTAAGTATACTCTACTCTTCCAATCTGATCCTATTCTCAAGTTTTCATAAGTTTAAGTCTTGCACCGACTTTGTCTATTCGTTTTGTTTTGTTTTTTATCTTTTCTTTGTTGTGTGTGTGTGTTTGTTTACCCACATTTGGGTTACCCATCTTGATTCTTTTATAATCATGATGACAACTCTATTGTGTAACAAAAAAATAAAGGTTACTCTTACATTCACACTTTCCAAACGGTGCTCATGCTACATGCACACTCCTTCACATCCTTGTTCAAATCCCTTGCTTTCTTCGTATCAAGCGGTCGTCCACCACCTTGTTGCGTCACCCACCCACTTGAGGGGGCATTCCCTTACTATCTTATCCCATCAGCATCCAAATGCTTCATGACTTTCCACTCGTTGATCTGCATGTGTCTACTATCTTTAAAGTGTTATTACTTTGCAATAGCACTTTAAAGAGGGGCAAATGTAGACACCCTAAAAATACATACATATTTCTATCCCACTTCTATCCAATTAGAATTAATTAAATTAATTCTATCTTGTCATGCAACATACCCCTTTGGAATTAATTAAATTAATTCCATCAATTAAATACCCCCTTCTAGAATTAATTAAATTAATTATATTTCCTAAGTCATATTCCTACCCTTTAGAATTAATTAATTTAATTCTACCATGCCTTTGGAATTAATTAAATTAATTCCTAACACCTTCTAGCTAATATAATTAAACATTTAATTAAATAAATGGTTAATTATTTCCTCACAATTAAATACTAATTAAATTAGTTATTTAATCAATTCTTTTATCCACTTCTAGAAGCCTATAATGGTGGGGCAAGAATAATGCTCGTGCAACCACTTCTCGGATGAATTCAAAGATAATGATTGCCTCTGCAAAGTTACAACTGCACAAACATGGTCATCTTACTATTTCAGGTAATTATAATTATTACCTTGGAGCCAATTCAAACTAAGATCCACTTCTCATGGCCTTACCCTCAGCTATAAGAGGAGGTCATTTTCTTTTGCAAACTCATCCCTGGAGCTTTGAGCAAATTACATCTAACTTTTGCCATGACATATACATCCTTGTGAAATTTTCCTGTAGCTTTTACAAATCCCTTTAGAGAGTAAACATCAAGAGCATCCACAATCCAAATATTAACAAGATCAAACAAGTCAAGAGCTTCTACAATCTTACTTGAGGTTTGCAAGAGATTACAGAGAAGGTAAATTTGTTTGTTTATTTCTTTATCCTATGTTTGTCTATTAATTTTACTTGTTTCCAACCTCCTATACATACTGAAACTCAGCAAGATTGTGATGACAAAGGTCAAGTATCTCTAACTCAAAACCAATCTATGTTTTCTACAAATTTGTTTCTTGTTGGTGAGAAAATTTGTCAAGTGGACAAATTAGGTGTCTCCACCAACGTTCATGGGGCTACACCCCTCTACATTGAATGGTACAACTCCCATTATTGAATGTAACTAATCATAATCCTATCTAAATGTTGTGGGTGGCCAAATTGGTCGGGGATCACACAAGGACACTCCACTAAACCTGTGGCAAAGTGCTTGTATGCAGAGGTACAAGGGAGGAAATTACAACGTTGAGGGGAAAAGGGGGAAATTAGTCAAGGAAGATTATTACCGTGAGTAGATTGCAGAGCTTCACACCCAGTAACCGGAGTAGTTCAACATCCAATATAGAAGAAAGCAACAATGAAGTAGTTAGTGAGACAAACCAAACCCACATAGACACAAAGTTCTTTGAGGCTCATTCATCGAAGACACAAAGCTCTTTTTGATCACCATGCTTACAAAGTGTATACAAGAGGGAAATAGAGGAAAACAAGAAAGGGAAAATAGAATAAGTGTAGCTTTTATTTCATGTGTAGTGATGAATACAAAGCTTCAACCAAGCTACCACAATTCACAATGCTACAGAGTAGAAGTTCTTCAAAATTCGAATCCTTTGGAATGGAGAAGCCATCCCAATTTATAACAATTTGAATTGACCCCTCACCTCCCTCATATGACTCTTCGTGTTCCATATTCCCTCGTGACTTTTCATTTTCCATAAATTAAGTATTTCTCTTATAATTTTAAGAAAAAAATTTACAATTTTAAAATAAGTCAGTTAAGTGAATAGGACGAAATACAATGATGAAGCCCAGTGAAGAATTAGAAAGGAGAGAGAAAGAAGGGAGAGAAAGAGAGAAGGAGAGTTGATGAAGGAGAAGTCACTTTTGATGGAGTCCAAGAACCTCTCGCCAAATGATTTGAGGAAACGCTCCAATGCAGTGAACTTTGGATCCTTAAATGCCTCGCACCACCAGAAGACGTCTTTGCATGAGACATGCGAACACCGTGAACTAAGTGTTCAGAAAAATTGTTGAATGAAGCCCTTGGTGACCATGAGTGTCACTCATGGAGATCCCTTATGAAGATATTAAATCCTTGAAACTAATTCTATCATGGATCTTTGCAACGCTACCACACTGCTATGTTGATTTGGACATCCTGATGAAACACACCATGAACAATCTGATGATAATGATTGCATATTCCACCTTGCACATTATACACATAAAAACATAAGCCATGAAATGAGTGTCGAAAGACATTATTGAGATCTGTTGTAAGAGGCTTCACTGTAACCTACTCCTCGACATATTCTGACAAGAGGGCAATGACTAATTTCACTTCTACGTACTTGACCTCCTTGTTTCCTCGACACTTACTATGTTTGAAAGGGGTAACTTACTAATTTTAGTAAGTTTCAGAATTCACTTTTCGGATCTCAACCGATAATGTGAACTGGGATGATTATTCCTTTGTGCACTCCTGCAGAACTATTGTTTGATATGACTTACTATTAATAGTAAGCACCTGTATAGGAGACTTACTATTTTTAGTAAGTGGTGATTTTGACCCTTTTTTGACCGCACCTGGCGAGATTGGCTTTCTCATTGTCCCTGTAGTCACTACTTTCCCCTTGACTACTTCCTAGAATGACTTACTATTTATAGCTAGTACCCATATAGGGAACTTACTATTTTTAGAAAGTGGACTTTTCTCCCATTTCTAGCACTAGAAAACCAATCTAGCGTTGTGAATATATTTTTTGCATATTGTCTTCACCACAACCGCTTCTTGTGTTAACTTGCCAAAAATAGCTAGTCCTCGTATAGGAAGGCTTACTATTTTTGGAAAGTGTGTCTCTAGTGGTCGGTTTGTGATGAAACGAACTTCTCTAGAATAGATTTTTGATCCTTATTGCATTGCTGAAATTTCAACTTGATTCGATGTTGGAAACGAGAGATTTTAAAAATATAATTCTTGTTTTGGGAAATGGGGGGTTTGCTTGCCGTAAAAAATCTAGGTTTTGCATGGAAAAAATTCCTCTTGAATCCTCATGGTGTCTAGAAAACTAAGAGATTACAACAAACGTCATCTCGATCCGTTGAGTATTTTGGGAGATATGAACAATTTCTCCTTCACAAACTTCGAGAGTTTTCGGGCAAAATCTCTTTGTTTTTTTCATTTTTTTTTGTTCGAATCCGGATTTCTTTGTGCTTTTGTGTTTTCAAGGTATGAGAGCATTAACAATCTTGTTTTTGTAGCAAAAAGTGGTGTATGGATTTCTGGAGAAAATTCAACTACATTCTGACACCATGAGGAGGATGTGGGGGGTGAGAATGGAAAAAATTGGCTAAGTGGTACTGTTATATTATGCTCTTTCCTTTCTTCAATTCTTCCATTCGTTTGTATTGATAAGCTATTTTGGTAAAAAGCATTTCAAGATGTCAGAAGTCCAGCCTTAAGATGAAAGTTGTACATTTGTATATAAGCTTTGTTGCTTTCTTTCAATAAGGGAACCTCTCCCATAAAGAGGAGGGACTTGTTGTCCCCTAACTGTGGTTTTGTTAAAGTACCATTTTAAAACCCAACAGATCCAATAAGAGTGTCAGTAGGAGTATCTAAGATTACTCTCCTCATCGCATGATCTTAGCTCCTTGCGTTTCTAAGATATTGCTTTGTGCATTTGCATCTGTTAAATCATCACCGGCACATAATAGGGGCATAGTTAATTGTCTTCTTTTTGAAGTTGTGTTACATTGTTGATATTACTTTTTGGACCAATTACATGTATTTAGTTATCATCTTGACTTCCTTATAGCCATGGTGCAACAAAAGTGTATATTAGGTTTGTTCTCCTTTTTTATTTTTTTCTTTGTTGCGTGTGTGTTTGTTTACGCACATAATGGGTTAAACATCGTGATTCTTTTATAATCATGGTGACAACTCTATTGTGCAACAACAAAATAAGGTTACTCTAAATTTCATTATCTAAATGAGGCTCATGTTATAAGCACAATCCCTCCCATCCTCCTTCATCATCCTTGTCTTCTTCATATCAAGCGGTTGTCCACCACTTTGATGCATCACCCACCCTCTTAAGGGGTATTCCTTTACTATTATACTCACTTGGGCATCCAAATGTTTCATCGGGGCATATCAAGCAAGCTCACCATGCTTCCTTGCCTTTCGCTCGCTAATATGCATGCATATACTATCTTTAAAATGTTATTACTTTGTAATAACACTTGAAAAGGGGCAAATGTAGACACCCTAAAAGTACATGTTTATTCCTAACCTATCCTATTCACATTCCTTCGAGTTAACTAAGTTAATTCCATCCCGTTAGAATTAATTAAATTAGTTTTATCCTATTATAGTACATCCCTTCATAATTAATTAAATTAATTTTATCACTTAACTCATAACCCATTTAGAATTAATTAAATTAATTTTATTATACTTTTCGAATTAATTAAATTAATTCCTACACCCTTTAACTAATTTAATTAAACATTTATTTAATTAAATGGTTAATATCCTCTCACACCTCATAACTAATTAAATTAGCTATTTAGATATTTAAATAATCAAATTTATCTACTCACACTCCACTCAACTCTACTTCTAGAATCCTACAAAGGTGTAGGGGATGAGATTGCATGAGACAACCACATTTCTCGATCAAAATCCAAATATTCATTGTCATTGCAAAGTTGCAGAATCCGCACAAACCAAATCCAATGGCTATTTCAGAAATTACAATTATGAACATGTAACCCATTCAAACCTTGATCCAATATTCATGGCCTCACCCTCAACTATAAAAAGCAGGTCAATCCTTTGTAAATCATCCTTGGAAGCTTTGTGTAATTACAACCAACTTCTACCAAAATTTCCATCTGCATCCTCGAGTCTATCTACTCCTATCATTGCCACTTTCACATTTCGAGATCAATTCAAAAGCATCCACAATTCAACAACTACAATATTCTACAAGTTCAAACACTCCCACAATCTTACTTGAAGTTTGCAAGGAAGATCTTGGAGAAAGGTTTGTTTTGTTTATAGTGTTTGTCTTTCACTTTTGTTAAGTTTTAAATCACAATTGGTTTTTAAAGTACATTCAAGTTTATGATCTACATTTTCTTAATCTTACATGTACCCCTTTTTTACTTCCTCACCCATTCTCTCTCACTTCCCTTTCACGCCTTATCAACTTCCTTTCTTACTAGAACCCCAAGTACAATTTCAAATGTATAGTTGTATATAAAATTTAAATTTTCCATAAAGACAACCTCGCCCATCTTTGAGGAGGGACATTGTTCCCTTTACATTGTTGTCATATTTTGAACATGTGCAAAATCACATGCCAACAATGTGTTTGTGTGTGTGTGTGTGAAAACAGTATATACATGCAACCTCATATAACTTAATAAAAATGTTAAGAACTTTTTAAAATATTGAAAAGATAAGAGTAATTATATTGATATTTATCTTTAATATCTCATCATATCTAGGGTCAAGAGTACAAAATATATTTTAAAATAAACATTGAAATGCAAGTCTCGAGACTAGTATCAACGAATACCGTCTTTGAGACATGTTTTGGTGGTGGGAGATCAATCTCATGCAACACTAAAATGTAGTTTATTTTTCAAATTGCAATTCGAGGAACATAAGATACATTTTCATAATCCATATTCTTTTTCAAACTAGATTTAGAAATAACCAAAAGAATTTAATAAAATCCATAAGTTTTTGTATTAATTAGAGCACTTTTCCTAGTTGCGAATGATGATTTCAACACGTTAAGTGGTGTAAAATATAAACATGAAAATACACACAATACAAGCAAGTATGGGTTGGCAAGTTTTTTGAAAAATAAATTACATGGGGCTTGGGATTAAACAAATCGAATACAATACGAGCTACACTACTCCATATCTAGTCCAAGAAACCCTAGAAAGTTTCATAACTTTTAGATCTAACACAACATGATGAAAATATAGGGCCATACAATAATAGGACACAATACAAGCAAGTATGGGTTGGCAAGTTTTTGAAAAATAAATTACATGGGGCTTGGGATTAAACAAATCGAATACAATACGAGCTACACTACTCCATATCTAGCCCAAGAAACCCTAGAAAGTTTCATAACTTTTAGATCTAACACAACATGAAAAATATATGGCCATACAATAATAGGATTCTTCAAGAGATTATTGGTTCATTAAATTGTTATATAGATAAATAGATTATAACTAAATTATGACACAAACACTTAATTAGTTTTTAACTAGTAATTAATTATTTCAAAACCGAGTAGAGATGACATGCAAGTTTTAGAAATGTGCATTGAATAACATAATCTCTAATGATAATCATCATGATCTAATCATAATAATATGCATCCAAAAGTGAGATAAATCAATTGAAAAATGGCAATGATTGGAGAAAAATGTCCAATGAGCATTAAAAACATGCAAGGAGGTACCAAAAGAGTTCATAACATTCCTATAAGTGTCTAAAGCATAATAATGTGTAGTGCCCCACACAATTTTAAAATAAAATAATAAAGTATTTATTTCTACGTCAGATGTAGCTCTCACTTTAGCCGCCTATCCTTCCTAGCTGCTTTTTCAACCACTCCTGACATGCTCAGCTTTTTCTGACCTGCTATGCCTTTTTGTCTTCTTCACGCCATGTTTTAACACATTTTGGGGGAATGAAACGCCTGACATGGGAGTGTATTGATTGGTTGTTAACTAGTTTTTTTGGTTGATGTGTTGGTTCCTTTTTCCTTGTAGTTGAAGACGTTTTCCTGGCGCGCGTGTGTGGTGAAGGAGCATTTTGTGGTCTGTTGATGTGCGTGTAAGCTTCCAGAAAATACATCTTACAGGCCGCTTGGAGTTGGAGGAAGAGTATATGGGTGTTGTGGCCTCCTCCCAGCCTCCCAACTTCCTTGCCCATGCCAACATCTTCCCAGCCTACGCCAAACATGTTTTTTTGTTTACCTGCGTGGGCCTTTATCCAAAGCATATAATGTAAAGGAGTTTTATCAGATGTTGTAGTTGTTACTGCCCTGGTAGACCTGTATGCGCAAAACAGATGTGTAGAAGGGGCATGTGAACTATGGACAGAATGCCTCAAATAGATGTGGGCTCATGGAATGCCACGATGGCAGGATATGCACAAATGAGTTTGTTGAAAAGACCTTGGAAACTTCCAAGCAAATACATGTGGTACGTGTAAAGCCAGACTCCACAGCGTTTTGTTTCCAGCAACCTCCCATCCTGCGCCAAAATAAGAGCTTTGAAATTAATACAGTCATCCGCCAAAGCATTATGGAGAAGGGATCCTTGTATGTTTCAGTTGCAAGTGCCCTGGTATATTCATATGCAAAATGTGGAAGCATGCGAACTGTTCGACAATGCCTGAAAGAAGTGTTATTTATGGACTGCAATGATGGCGGGATGTGCAAAAATAAAATGAGTTTGTTGAACAGGCTTTGGAATCTTTCAACTAAATGCAAATAAGCGGTGTAAAGCCAAATTTAACAACCTTTGTCAGATCTCCACTTGTGCAAAACGTGGCGGCTTGGAGCGGGCGTGTATGCAAAATGTGAAAGCGTACACAATGCATGTGAACTGCTCGATAAAAGGCCTCGATATTTCGGTCTCGTGGAATGCAATGGTTTCAGGTATTCGTAGATGAGCTTGTTGTAAAGGCCTTTGAAACCTTGAAGGAAATGGATTTGGCGGTGAAAATGCGAGTCTCTTGGATCGGGATGACTTCTTGAAAACACAAAATGGTTCTTCTCGATGAGACATAGGTGCGCAACGAATGGCTTGGTTTGCACGTGACTACCTGGCATCATGTGGCAACAATGGTGGTCTCGTTGGATCGCGAGTGTAAACTGCTTGGAGCCCCTTGCACTGCCTCGCTCATCGCTCATCGTTTCCCAGGCATGGTTCTTCTTTCCTTATCTTTCATAATTCTCGTGTTTTAGTTCTCTTTTGCAACTAAATAGAATATTAAGTTATTAGATTTTTAATACAGTTTAATGTCCCTTCAACTCTTTGCAAAACAATAAAGTGTCGCGTCACAACTCTCGAAGTCATTATAACTCGTCTACTTCAAAACATGAACTATCACCCTCGCTTCAAGATGATTTAGAAAACTCTTACCCTTCTTGATCGCTCCAATATCGTTTATCGACTGAATTTGACTCCCCCTTTGATAAAGTTGACCTTCTCCTTGTGTTAAATAGTTAAATTTTGCAATTTTCGGAGACTCACCAAGTACCCTTCGCAACTCTGGAAACGAGATGTGAAGTTTCATTCGTGTACCTTGGTATACGAGGAGTCGCCTTGATTTTTGGTTTGACCCGAAACGATCATATGACATCCTTTTGACGCTCTTATAGGAGCCATGTTACATCGGTTTACAACAATAGAGAGTTGTTAAAACTTGAAAGTTGGCTTTCGTTTTGGACCACCATTTGAAACCCGAAAGAGAAATCACGTTCCGTCTTCGCAAACCTCTAGCGTTTATACTAGAAAAATGCATGGAACATTCAGCATAGGAAAGAGCACCTTTCGGGATAGTTTGGCGAAGCCATTTTGTAGGCCTCTCGGTCGCAGTTTGACGAGGTCAAACTGGTCCAATTTTGTCTTGTCGCTCCAGAAAACTTGTCGCCGTTTGAACATGGTTTTCTAGTTCTCAGTCCCGTTGACTCTGATGAATTCTCTTTATATAGGGGAACTAGTAGGAGATGTCTCGTTGTGTTTCTCCATCTAACGTCAGTTATGGATGCGGTTTTCTGGGCGCTCGAGCTAACTTTTGTCATTTTACAACTGGGTGAACTACGACCAGTGGCCCCGGAAAACTAGCCGCCAAACGCAAACCGTGCGCTCTTTTTCAATTCCGTCAGTTGCTTTGATTTCTTGGTATATCTGGGGACACGTAGAATGTTAATAGTGGAGTGCGCGTTTATCGGAAGATAACTTTTGGAAGCAGTTTCTTAGCCTCCGAGCTTGTTTTGAACGTTTTTGTAATTAGTGAGAAAATGTAAAAGTAGAAAGTTGTGGACCCTCGTAGGGTTGCCAAATCCCCTTTGGAAACTTTCAACACACATAAATAACTGTTTAAAACACTAGAGTGAAACTTGTTGTGTGTATTGGAACTTTAGACAAAATGATATTTTCTCTCTTCCTTTCCCTCTCTCTCTTCTGAGTTTATAAAATGAAGAAAAAACGAAATGCAATGATTACATGTTTCTAGATTTTATTTTTATTTCAATTGCATATTGTAGTTATTGTCAGATGTAAATGGGAACTGAAAAATGATAATTATGATTGTTTTAGGGTGGATGCCATGCCAGTGATTTATCGCTGATATCATGCTCACGTGGGTTTTGCAGATGGAAGAATGACGACGCAAAGGGCGATGTGTAATTTAATTATTATTATTGTAATTTTTATAGGTCATTGTAAAATGAATAACTGTGTAATGTAGTCTCTTGTTACTGAAAAGTTATAAATGAAATTTGTTAATATGTATGATATGCCAGTTTTAGGGATACTTAGGAAATGTGCCTCTAATCACCAGTTCAATTTGATTTTAGTTGTGTATAAAAAAAAAAGGTTTGATTTATATAAAGCAATTTTGAAATTGAAGTTAAGATATTGTGGTACCTTCTCAGTATTCAATAAACGATTAAATTAATTATTGGGTTACCTTCTTACATTGCAGACACATTAAAGAGTTTTAATGGGAACACTCAACCCTAATAAAATATTCATGCATAACTTGCCTGTATGTGTGATCCTGTTCTACCAAATAAGAAAATTAAAACCGAAGAACGACCTTAAATTTTGCACTTAATGAGACCTCATAGGTTAGGTAAATAAAACCCCTCGTTGGTGTATACTGTCATAGTCTTTTTGTCTAGCGACTTTGTTGCGAACCCATATTTAGGAATGTCATGGTCCAACCTATCCGGAGTATGCGGTTTCCTTCTAGATTTGGCAGTCGCGAGAAGAATGTACTCTCTTCAGGTCCGATACCAGGCTGAGTGTTGAAGACCGCCTTAGGAGTCACCTTATGAGTTCTTGTTCAAAGGATCGACTAAGCGGTACTACCTTGGTTTCTATCAAAATAACCTCTTGGTATTTTCTTGAATGTGGTTTAGTTTATTTATGTCCGCTTGCCTTAAAATCACATGTAGTAGAGGCGTAGATCGTTAGGTGCACATTGGAATTAAACTAAACCCTAGTGGTTTTTGTCTGTTAACTTGTGGGTAGAAACTATATTTTAACCCCTTGTATGCGAAATTGAGTGGAAAGATGTTGATTCTAGAGAACCTTAGAAATTGTAATCTTATCCCTTAATCCCTTGTTATGTCATATATGGCATTAAGGAATAAAGAATATTCCTTATGCGGAATCATGAAGTGTAGTGACATGGGATCTTCGTGTACATAGATCACTTGTGTTCATGTGTAGTTTATTATGCTCCTAGCTTGTACTTCTTTAATGTGTCAGACAAGTGCTTTCGTATCTCTTTTGTTTTGAGACGATGCTAAGAACGAGACCTTAGTGCGATATAAGTACATATCATATAATGTTGCACACGAGAATTGGAGATTAGGACTAAGGTCAATCTTGGAGTCCTCATAACTTAATTAAACTTTTTCATGCGTTGTAAAGAATATGAATTGTCAAATGGTGTGATCAAACTTCGAGAAAACAAAGGATATATATATATATATATATATATATATATATAATCAAATTTGGAGTTCAGCAAGTTATTGTACTATAATAATAATAATAGGGAAATAACTATTCCGTGATCGATGGATGTTCTTGGGGAAAAAGCTTTTTCAATCTATGTCTTCCTTAATCCCAAGATTTCATCCTGACATCACGTTAGGTTCACTAGTGTAACAAGGTTAAATTCTAAACTTTGAATAAGCGTTTTGGGAAGCCTAATCTTAACATAAGAATGAGAGAGTTAGAATTTTGTATAAAATCTGAAATATGGAAAATACTTATGTAAGTCATGAAGATTTGTCATAAGGGTAAAGAGCAAATTAAATGGTTGAACAATATGTGATCTGTGAAACGAATTTTCAGAACATGTAGGTGGAAAAAAGGGAGAAAATCATGCTTACCTAATAAGGATCTTGGAAAGTTAGCCGTAACTGAAATACATTTAAAGTAATGATATGTCTTGGGTTCGTCGTTCCTAAAGTCACGTTTCTTGTGGTTGGGTCTTTGCTAGTATTCATTCATTGGGAAAAGTGTGGTATCGACATGCCGATGGTCGTCTGCATGTGTCTTTGTGAGTCGATGACTTATGTGATTGTCGCATGTGTGTCGCGTTCTGTACTCGGAGCCCTTCTGTGTTGTGTGTCGTGAGCAATGTAAGTCAAAAAAATAAAATTATCCTCATATTTTTATTGTTGTGTTTGGGTGTGTAAAATGTGGGCACTACATAATGTTTTTGATAGGTAATAGATAGTTCAATTTTTTTGTAATTACATTTTTATTTTTTAATGCAAGATTATCTAGGTTCACAAGCAATCTTATAACTCCAAAAATAATTGAGTAGAAAGAAGTTATTTGTGCTTATGTTGATGCACACAACCTTGATCGTATAAAAACACAAACTTGTGTCTTTGTGAAAATTTGAAGTCTCGTGCAAAGGTTTTGAAAGCTATGCGAGATTTGCATTGCAAATTAGTGGACGTCATGTAGTGTCTTGTGAACCAAATTTGGGAAGATCTCTATAGATTATGTGGAAAGAGGGTTATGCCTATGCACGATCGTGAGTCTTTCACTACATAAATTGTTTTGTGCACCATGCAATTTCATGTGCATCCTCATGAGTAAATATTCTTTCTTGCAACATACTAATTGAATCTGCATAGTCCTATGAAGTGGAACACAAATGCACAACATGCATTAGTTAGATATGTGTTGTATAACATTGTGTGTTTTGAGGCGCAAGGAATTTGTAACAACCATGTTGGTTGAGAAGCAAATGCGGAAAGAATCACAAGATTGTGGTTGGTTGACAAGGAAGGTGAAGCATTTCAACCTCCATAATTGTTTTGTGCCTCTAGATATGTGGTTCAAGTTTACTTGAAGGAGATGGAGACTAAATGATAGAGCTTACTCAAGAGCAAATAGTGTGAGTTAGGTGCGGTATGTGTGAAGATGGTACTTAGACTTATTTTTATAGAGATTTGAAAGGATGACAAAACAATGGCATGGCTAAATGAAGACTACATTTAGCCAAATACGAGTATTAATATGCATAGGTATATACACAAAATGAAGGATTTTTAATTGGAAAAAGGGAGCACTTGAAACGTATGGTCATATCAACTATTGCCAATCCTAGAAAGACCACGAGAACACTTCAACATGGATTTTTTGTAATATTATTTTACATAATATTGTTAATCCTAGGGTAGGATCTCTTTTTTATGTAGTTCTAGCTAATGGTTTTTTCTAAAATATGAACAATCATGGAGAATATGAAGTATAACAACCATTTCAATGGCTTTATATTTGTAAATCTCGTCATTTATTCTTGTTCAACAAAAATACGAGTTTGGTTTAGACATTCAATTTTCATTTAGTTTTCTTTTGCAGTCTATTCAACTCTTGGCACGATATTGGTAATCAAAATAAATGTTGTTGCATCCACTTTCATTCTCCATTTTCCTCCCACTTTGAAAATTATGACCTTCATTAAAACATATTTGCATTTATAACAACACATGTGGTTGTAGGTGCTTTGATTCCATTATTCTATTTCTTGCATTGAACTTAGTCATCTTATCACGACCTATATTGGTGGTGTTAAATAAAATGCATATAGTCTGTCATGAAGGCATTCAAACTACAAGTAGACTAAAACCCTCGACCTCTTTTTTAGTTCCTTGGCATCCTTGCAAAGACTACTAGCTTCCACAACTTTTGAGCTAGTTATATTGAAGGAAGATGAACGACCTATGTTGTTCTCTCACCTACTACCATGAAAGCTAAAGAACTTGAGGTTGACTTCAAGATTTAAGATAAGTTTAAGGTTTCCTAATAATACATTCATTTTTAACTTGAAATCAATAAATTTAAAAGGGAAGGGTGTAGTTTGTCAAATTGATTTTTAAAAAGGAAGTAATGTAACTATTTAATATTTTGGAGGAATGTTTTATTATATTCGGAGGGTATTCAAATTAAATAATTTCTTTTAAGTTTCAACTTTTAATAAGTTGATATCATTGTACAAATCATTTCCATGCAAATTTATTTTCAAAATCGGGTAAATTTTGAAAAATAAAATTAATTCTACAAATATTGAAACAATTACAACATTCAATATAAATTATGCCTCAGGTTTACGTTTATAAGTATAGTCATCATGCGTGAACTACTACCCATAATGACTACTATAAATGTAACAACATTTGAAGCATCGTCCCTATAAATCATTGGGCGTAATAAGAAACATTTATTTTTATTTCTCATTGGAGTTTAATATTTATTTGGATATATTAAATATCTCAATATAGTGTAGTATTATTATTATTCCAAATCATGTGAGGTGATATACAATCTTTACCTCTTTTTCTTATTAGAGATATTCTTCATTATAAGGAATATTGGAGTTATATTTCAAATGTAACTCATTTGCCACTTTGCACCCACTTCCCTTCACTTCATGGGAAATAGTGACACTAAGCACACACTTGGAAGGTTGGCTAATGCAATTATTGGAGTTACTTTGTAACTCTTTATTCTCTCTTCACTCTATTTCAAAAGTGTTTGAGTCTCTTCTACAACAGCTTGTTCTCCTTCTCAATCTCTTATTTTATAGAGTTTCTTAAGGTTTTTAAATATTTCTCTGGATTTTTCTCTGTTCAAATTATTCTTTCTTAGAAAATTTTCTATGCGCATTCTACTATCTTGTAAATGCTTTAATCATCTTTCAATAACACGTGGGGTTTTCTTCGATGTTTCGGTTTTCCTACTTGACAAATCTTGTCTCAACTCTTTTATGGTATGTTTTATGTTTCCATTAATTTCATTGCATTTTATTTACTTGTGATTCAATATTTTAATAGTTAATCTTCGAATTATTTCTTACATGGTATCAAAGTTATATTATTAAATCTCGTCTCAACTTTTTAATGATATGTTTTATGCTTCTATTAATTTCATTGCATTTTATTACTTATGATTCAATATTTTAGTAGTTGATTTTTGAATTATTTCTTACATGCTATTATATTTTTAGGTGCGAAGCAAAAAGATTTATTGTTTTACTTGACACTTTTTTTGCAATGGTGTAGACCCTTGCAAAAAAAATTGGTGTATTTATAACCATTCATTATTCTTGTTAAAAAAATTCTTGCAATCTAACGTTTTACAAGATTTGCCGCATTATACAATCTTGTTGAAAGCTCTTTCAAATCAATTTAAATACATTCTCTGGTATTTTTCTTTTATTTTTTATGTTTATTCGCTAAAAAACATAAATAAATTTTTAATTCATGAAATCCATTTTCTTATTATTGAAATATTTTTCATCTAATTCTCATCATTTATTTTCTTTGTAGAATTTTTTTAAAAAATCAATTTGTTTGGTTTTTTTACTCAATGTGTTTTACAAATCACGTATAGAAAATCAATCATTAATTTTGACTAATAATTCAAATCTTTGAAATTTTTAATGGGTTTTTTCTTTTCTATGTTAAGAACATGCTGTTAAAATTTTAGCCAAATCCATATCACGATTTAAGATTAAAAATATAATTTAGTAATCTATTATGAATATTTTATACCCAATTTGATAAAAAAATCATCTAGAAAACAACTCATATATTTTTATTTACAATCTATTTTTCTTAAATTTTTATTGGATTTTTTTCCTTTATATGTTGGAAAAAAGACGTTAAAAGTATAGCCTAACCAATATTACATTTTTAAGATAAAAGCTATTTAAAATCATCAAAAAAATCTTCATGTGTTCAATGTAATTTTCTATTGGCTTCATTATCTTTTAAAAAATCATTTCGGTTTTTTTGCCCAATTTTCTCTTAAAGTTTTTTTAATGTTATATTCTAAATGATCTTTTAATTCTCTCCTTCAAAAATTTGATTAGAATTTTAACGATATATCTTCATGTTCTACAAAATGATGGTTTTCAAAAAGTACTACCAACTCAAAACAGGTTTTCAAGTGGAACAATTAATCAGATGTGATTTTCGAAGAGATTCACAAACTCTCAAATTGATTTTCTCTGGGTCCACCAACCACTCCATAGCGGTACATGTTTCCCCAATCACATTTTACAAAAGTGAACAATATAAGAAATATCACTCATGCAGAGCTCACTTATTACGATAATTGAACATGAATTATCATATATTCTTATTTTAAAAACACACGTCACAACTAGAAAAACATGGCCACCAAAGCAAGATTGTGGCCTCATCGATGGTGCCCGACGAGAGGTCACTAAAATGCCTCCTTCCTTTCTTGCATCCTTCCTTCGTTGCCTCCTTCCTCCATCAGATGTTGTTTTAGTTACTCAAAAATTTGAAATTAGAGCTTAGTTTGAAAAGCCCTCCCTCAATGTAGAACAGAAAGCTTTAAAAGGTAGCTAAAAATGCAAAAAAAAGCTCATTATTATTTTTACACAATTGTCAACGGCAACTAGAGTGAATCGTTGGCGATTGGAGTAAAACATCGCTGACCGAGAAATAGGTATGTCAATCTGCAGAGCAAATTAAACAAAGAATCGGGGAGAATCAACGGCCCGATCCCTATGTCACGAACCCAGAATTAAAATCACAACAATATGAACTCCAAAACTCTCAAATCTTCATCCTAGAGGCCACAGTTTTGTCCTACAACGATTCTCATAGCTCGGTCTCTCTTGCTTTGATACCAGATGATATGAGATTGATAGATTATTTAATTTAAATAATCAACAATTACATTAAATAATTTAAGAAAACCATTAGAGACAATCTTTGCAAAATGAAGATAATATTGCAAAGCACAAATATATAATAAACACACTATATTATTCATTCAATATTCTAGAGCAAATTACAAAGAGTGTAAGCTTACAATATATAAGAGAATGATATCCTTAATACAAGGATTCAAACCCAATCTTCAATCCCACAATATACTCTCTTATCTCTCCTAGAATCGGTGACAAACCCATCAATCTCTCACACCACTCTCAAATAGATACGTGAGTTGTTTTATTCAACAAACTCACAACTAATACAATTTATCCTATATTATTAATAATGAGTTGTTTCATAACTCATATTAATAATATTACAATATTTTATTTTTCTCACACATGATATTAATATAACAATATTAATATCATACTAACTCACTAATGTGATATAAGAATATTACATCTAACTCGTACAAATAATAATGTGAGCATAAATCTAAAGATTATTCCTAACAGTCCCCCTTTCTATGCAGCATTGACTTGTCTTCCAAATCAGTGAAACACTTGTCTTCCAAACCCGCAAAACACTATAAAATGGTCCCCCTTTGTTGCGTGGTATTGTCCTGTCTTCCAAACCCACGAAGCACTACATCATGACTTCTTTTGACATCAATGACAATATTTCTAACAATCTCCCTCTTTGTCATTGATGGCAACCTTGCATAGACGCACACCGTGAATATAGAAAGAATATAATGCTCCCCCTTTGACATCAATGGCAACAGAATAAACACAATTGTCACAAAGAATATTCATTAGTTAATCTTTCTTTGAGTTGCCATCACTACTAAGCTAAAAAGATAATGTAGTGATTAGCTCCTCTACGAATTGATGTTTATCCTTCAATGGCTAGATGAGAAAGATGTCACTCTCAATTTCTATCCGAGATTCAAAAATTTCTTTTGAAAGGGGCTTTGTGAAAATATTTGCAATCTATTCTTCTGTGGCAATGTATTCCAATTTAACATGTTGTTCTACTACTTGTTCTCTTAAGAAATGATACTTGATAGGAATATGCTTTGTTCTAGAGTGCATAACAGATTCTTTGAAATATTTATTGCACTAGTGTTATCACAAAATATGGAAATTGGAAGATCAAATTCTACCTTGATGTCTTTCAATGTTTGCTTCATCTAGATAACTTGTGTGCAACATGACACTATTGCAATGTATTTTGCCTCTGTTGTGGATAAAGAAACAAAAGCATGTTTCTTGCTTAACCAAGATACTAACTTGTTGCCAAGAAAAAATGCTCCTCCACTTGTACACTTTCTATCATCAATATTGTCAACCCAATCTACATCAAGTATATGTTGCTAGGGTGAAATCTTCACCTCTTGGATACCACAAACCATAGTCCAAAGTGCCCTTTAGATATTTAAATATTCTTTTGACTGCTTGCACATGAGTTTCTTTTAGTGTTGCTTAAAAACATGTTACGATGCATGGTCTTCCAAATCCGAGAAGCTTCCAACAATAGTTGAGGAAACAACACTTGTTGTCCCAAGTGTATCCATAGGTTTCAAGGAGTACAAACTCATATCAAGGAGGTTCCAGTTAGATATAGAGACAAATTTCCATCCATCACAAACAAGAGACCTAACTAGATTTAATGACATTGAAGGAGACAGAGGAGCAAGTTAGTGCTCCAAATACTTCTTTTCAATAAGCCAACCTCCTAATAAGTTACCCAAGTACGTTGCACCAATGTCTTCCACCATTGACACAAAACCTTCAAGTTATGAGGAGGCGGTTCAAAAGGTATGGTAGGATGCCATGGTGGAGTACAACTACAGCATGAAGAATGATGTGTGGAGTATTGAGACCAGCGAGGAAATCAATGGCGAATTCGAGTGGCTAAGCATGCATTTGATGTCAACATAGAGAAGTACAAGGCTCAATATGTAGCCAGAGGATTCTCTCATAAAGAGGGAGTTGATTATCAAGGGACCTTTGCTCTAGTTTCTAGGTATTCTTCTATTAGAACCATTATGTCTTTAGTAGCTATTTGTAGTTGGCAATTACCTCAAATGGGTGTTAAGATAAAAAATAAAAAAGGTGTACACTCATCAACAAAGAGGATTTGAAGTGCATGTGTGAGAGACCTTACGGGCTAAAATAGGCACCATGTGCTTGGTACTACTGGACTAATGAGTACTTAAAAGTTTGGGCTTCACCAAAACAGCTGCAAATCCCAATCTATATTATTTATTCCATGGATTTGATATGTTGGTTTTCACTTATATGTAGATTCCCTAATACTTACAGGGAGTTCAAAGAAGCTCATTGCAGGGTGCAAGGAAGAGTTGGCTAGAGAATTTGAAGTGGACATTAGATTGATGCACTATTTCTTGGGTCTAGAGGTGTGGCAGAGGCCAACTGAGGTTTTCCTTGTCAGGAGTATACGAAGTTGACATTTTGAAGAGGTTTCAGAAGATGTATTGCAAACTTATTGCCACTCCTATGCTACTAAATTTGAAGTTACATGCTGACTTGGATTCAGATTTGGTAGATCCTTCAATGTACAGGCAATTCATTGGGTCCTTGATATATCTAGTTAATACCAGACCAGATATATGTTTTGTAGTGAACACTTTGAGCCAGTTCATGGTTGAGCAAAGGTAGATTCATTGGTTGTGCAAAGCATGTGCGTTGATACTTGAAGAGATCAACACATTTTGGTTTGATATAGGCAGGGCATGATGAGATGATGCTACATGGATTTGTTGATTCTGACTGCACTAAATATGCAAGTGACGAGAAGAGTACTTCAAGATGTTACTTCAGTTTGGGTTCAGGAGTCATATCCTAATTCAGCAGGAAGCATACTTCAGTGTCATTGAGTTCAGCAGAGGTAGAGTATATGGAAGTCAACACTACTAATAATGATGTCATTTAGCTTCGTAAGTTGATTGCAGACCTGACGTGTGAGAAAACGTAACCTAGAATCATTTACTCTGACAATCTGAGTTGTATCAAATCACATCAAGTATAGCATGTTGGCTCCGCCACAACACTACCACAAGAATAAAATGGTGTCTCTGCTGCAACACCACATCAATATAACATGGTATCCCCATCAGGACACCCTATCAAATATAACATGGCATCTCCACCATGATACTACATCGGGAATAGCATTATGTCTCCGCCTGGCACCCAATCAAGTATAACGTTGTGTCTTTGTCCCAACACCACATTAATTATAACACAGTGTGATCACTACAACACTACAAGTATAACATGATGTATCCATCACGACACCACGTCAAAAATAATATGGTTTCCGAACTGTAACAGCACACCAAGTACAGCACGGTGTCCTACATCAAGAAGTTAGAGGATCTTCCTATTATCTAAGATCTGACCATGACAAAACATATTTCAGATTGGAGTGTTCCCCTCTTTAATTGTATTTTCTTAGAAGAACAGGTCAGACTTTCTAAGCGACACAAATGCTTGAAAGCAGGTAAAAAGATTGCAGCATGCAAGCAATTAGAAATTGGTCCCTTCACAATTCACAAATCTAAAAACAATCATGTTGAATACTCGTGTTAAAAAAAAAAATAGTAGCAATTAGATATCTGATCCTTAATTTCTACCAGCAAGAAAAAAACATTCAGAGAGCAGATCTCAGAACAGCTATTAGTTGCATGGGAAAGAAAAAATGTTAAAGGACCTAATTTGACATACGAAGTTCCTTGATATTGCTTCATGAAGCTTGTTGATACTCTACACCCACAAAACCACCATCAAAAACGGTTTTTCAGAAAAGTCACTGAGACTAGAACATTAACACCCAGAACCAGCTGAACATGCCTCTGAGTTGCTGAGTGTATATGCACAGCCAGGCCAGAAAAATTACCTTCCATGGCAGTTCATTAGTTGGAGAAATTGCTCCGAGACATAATAAAATGGTCATGACAGAAGATGCAATATGCAAGTTACGAACAGTGCTTTTACAGCAATTATTCAATGGATGTAGTGATTGCTTCGGAAGCTTTAGAGTAAAAACAATCATAAAGAAAGACAACGAAACCAAATAAAATCAAAATACACAAGACTGGACGTGGAAAGGGCTTTAATACAGCTTCTTTATTGCTATATAAAGAAGCACAGCATCAAACCATAAAGTGTCCAGAATACGAATACCATAGTCTAGTCAATCAACACAACAATAAAATTCATAAACACAGAAAAGATGAATGAAAAGGTAAATGACATTTTTAACATTCTAAACAAAGACATTTAGAATGTCAAAATGGCTGCCTTGAGTTTGAACAAAAAAAGCAATGGGCTACATACATTCATACTTGGCAAAGTGCTCAAAAAGTCAAATTTTGAAAGATTTTGTAACACCAAAGCTTTACAAAAATGGTCACTCTGAATATTGATATGGCAACAATTGTTGAAAGAACAGTTTTCTATACGTAAATGCAAAGACAAGCAGAGAATTTTGTTTAGATTAAGTACCCTGGCGTGTATAGAAATCGTATTAGTAGAGATAATGAGAAGTATAACATTAGAAACATTTAAGGTTTACAGTTTGTATAGTGCATGGTGTGTAAACATTCCAAAAGTAAAGGGGAATAAACTGCTCGCCGACTCCACTCACTCATATAATGTTATATTATAACCCTTATCTCAACACACATGCTGCAGCCACGAAGGGGGCATATTTCACTTGATAATTGTCTCTAGAAAAGGTGTCATGTACTATGATGATGATATTATACACTGAACTCTAGAATAGAAGCCAGAAATCGCTAATGCAAAAGAGTTTCTTATTCATTCTTTTTGTCCATGGAAATTGCAAATTTAACTGAAAGTTTAACTTTTCAACTTCAAACATTTATGATATCTGTTCTCTATGGAGCAAGAAATTATGGGCACTGCAACATGACAGGTATTTACCATGCATTCACATGAGTGTATATGTATATCTGTCTATCTATAAGACCAAAATGCCAAATTATTTAATAGATTTACTTTAAGTGATTTGTCATTTTCCATGTAAGATTGCAGATATTATAACTACATACAAGTCAAATCCATGACTAGAAGAGAATCATCTTGTGTGCATGACAAAAAGATTTTGACTGATGTCCATGAAGAGTGTTGGGCTTGAACAGCCAAGGATTGTTAGGAGATGAAATGTATAGGACAAATTCATTGACTACAAATGCCCTTGTTATGCGGGTGTTCTAAAAGTGCTCATTTGAGCTATACCAACCTTTTGGAGTGGATTGATTGTGCAAAAGTAAATAGATTCCAACAACATATAATAACACAAACCCAATACCCAATCCCCGAAATATAAATTTGAAGAAAAATTACAAATTTGAGGAACCTACATTATGAACTGAAGTTATGAGACACCCCCATCTTGGAACAAGTCCTATTCCTATTAATGTGGTGCTCATTAATTGCCCTTTTTATTGACAGCCGCACGATAGTGCACGCTAAAAGATCTTCACATGCATGTACAAATCACAATCACTAATTCAACTTCTCTCAAGTCCTATTCTTATTAATGCTGTGCTCATTAATTGCCCTTTTTATTGACAGCCACATGATAGTGCACGCTAACAGATCTTCACGTGCGTGTACAAATCACAGTCACTATTCAACTTCTCTCCCATGATTACATGCTGAGGTAGTGGTAGGCATAGGAGGGGAGCAATTGAATATGATTATTGACACTTCTTTGTCATTCTTAGGCACAGAACAGAAAGATCATCAAACCCACCAATTAAAAGGTCAACAGTTTTAAACAACAAAAGTAAAGATAACTTTTTTATTTTTCCAAATTTTATAATATTATTTCTATAAAAATGTTAAGTTTGTCCCGAGTTTTTCAAGGTTGAAAATTAAATAATTAAAAGACACTTACACTCCAATTGCACCATGCAGTTGTCATGTAAGTGTTGTGCTACTATGGCTGTCACTTCCCTCGCATGGCCTTACTTCTTGATATCAGTTGATGATTGTTAAGGATGAAGGAGATATATCATATGAGGACAGATGAAACCGGACCCCCACAAAACATCATGAACTTCACTCTTGTTTTTCACTTTGTTAGCTTATAGATCTGGAGTAGCATTATTTTGAAGTTTGAACCACTTGCTGTGTGCATGCTCTTAATAATGCAATGAAAGATAAGGCTATTGGGCATGGTTTGTTCCGAGCATGGTTGATGGCCTTCACACAAACAATGAAAAATGTTACAAGGCTGAACAACAAAAATGCAGTAGTGAGAATTTTTGCAACTGAAAGAAATGTATAAGGAAAAGAAATCTTGGCTTTGAACAAAAAGGCAAAGAGAAATAGGTGAGAAGTTGTGAAAAAAAAAAACTGTTATAAAATTACTTCGTGGGTTGTATTATTACATTGCATAGAGCCTGTATATATGATTAGGCAAATTACACCAGGAGATCCTTCTAATATCACAAAACAAACAAACACATAAAATAACAAAGCTGTTACAAACTAATGTAACCACCTAACAACATGCTAATAACATGCTACCAACATGCCAACAATATGCTAACAATATTTAATATATTGAATATCCCCACTTAATGACTAAATTATTAGATCGATAATATGATCTTGTATAGAATACAGAACTCAAAGAGACTGATTAAGTCCACATGAATGTAATCAATGTGGAACCCCACTGCCAATGTAGTAAATACTAGCCAAGTGTCCCTGTGGTTGCTATTCCCTCTCACAAGAGTACATGGTTAACTAGCTGCTGCAACTGCTGAGTAAACTAGGAAGTTGCATTCATTATTTGGTTCACTTAGTTGTCATTTCCAAGTGCAATATATGTTAACTTGTCTTGAATACTGAGGTTCTTCATTTGTTTGTTGAGGTAGCTAATCCAAACAACAAAGTATATCATCATATTGAGGTAGCAAATCTCAATATAACTAATTCATTTTAATTCCAAGACTAAACAACAATATAATGTCATCTTCAAGAGTATGCTTGTGCCAATCTTCTAAACATCTAATGCTTGAATTTCTCAAATCTCAAGTCTTAAATAATCTCAATATAACTAATTGATTGTAATTCCATGACTAATGAACAATACGTTGACACTTCGAGAGTACACTTATGTCGATCTTTTGAACACTTGATAGCTGGCATTCTCCATTCTTGAAGTCTCGTGGGACATCTCAGCGCACCATAACTATGGTGGCCTATATGAAATCTTCTAAGACATCTACTGCACACCATAACTATGGTCTGCTATTTGTATGCCCCTACTTGATGCAAGAGCATCCAGGTTCACAAGCATTGTTGTGTTTTGCACAAATGCCACGAAGGCCTACCAATGTCGCGTGATGCCAGGGATAAAGATTTGTGATCCCAGGGAAAGTTCAGATAAAGCCAACTTATTTTGTATGGGTCCATTGGACCTTAAATTTGTAACATCCTGTGATTTTGGAGTCTTAACAGATAGTGTGTAGTTAAGTTCGATGGTGCATTTGGGTGGCTTGCATGCCTATATAAACAAACCCACATGCCTTTATGTTTTTTTTTTGGGTGGGGGTAGGGAGGAATTGGTAACTGTTAGCGTGGTATTTGCCAAACACAAAAAGATAGTGCTAATTCCTATATTGGATAACTGCCTGGATCGGATTGCATGTGTCTCTTGGGAGATTGTTGAGGTTATATCATTGGCAATCAGTCTATGTGTGCCAATATCATTCCTTTGTGAATCAATAATACAATCGCTATGTTTTTGTGTTCTATTATTTATATCTTATATAAGTTCCACGCGTTAACTTTGAAGGGCTACATGGTCTAAGGCTTCTCTTAATTGGGTTCCCTGACCATGCCTGCAACATTTTGGTATTAGAGCAAGGTTTTCTTTCCTTGCAAATGGGTCACAACAGACATTGGCCGTTTTCCACATTTGTCAGTGTGGGTAGAAAATCATTGCACACACCTTCTAGCAAGGCAATTATTGGGTAGGTGTGAGTTGCAAAGATTGTGGATATCTTGATTTCAAGGAAACACTAATGGCACAAAGAGGAAGAAATAACATGAGAGCTCGAGTAGACAAAGGTGCAAGACTTGATGACTTGACCGAATTCATGAGAAGTATGCAAGCCCGTTTCGAGGCTATGGAGACCACACAACACAGAGGCATCGTGGTAGAACATAATAGTGATGATGAAGCAGCACCTCAGAACCAAGGGTCTATATCTTGTATTACTTTCACGCATTAACTTTGAAGGGTTGTGTGGTCTAAGGCTGCTCTTAACTGGGCTCCCTAACTGCGCCTGTGTCATTTTAGTATCAGAGCAAGGTTTTCTTTCCTTGCAAATGCGGCACCATAGACATTGGCAGTTTTCCACATTTGCAAGTGTGGGAAGAAAATCATTACCTTCCAACAAGGTAATGGTTGGGTAGAAGGTTTGAGTTGCAGAGTTGTAGATCTCTTGATTTCGAGGAAACACTAATGACACAAAGAGGAAGGAATAACATGAGAGCTTGAATAGACGGAGGTGCAAGTCCGTTTTGAGGCTATCGACACCGCGCAAAGCATAGGCATCATGGTAGAAGATAATAGTGATAATGAAGCGACACCTACAGAACCAAGGGCACAAGCCGCGGAAGAAGAAGCACAAGTCAATGGGCCTAAGAGAGACTCGTACGTGCAATTGAAAGAATGTGGAGTAAACTTAGATTGATACACCAAGTTATTCCAAAAGTCTAAAGCCGGAGGCTCTCACTAATTGGATAACACTAAATGGAAGATCCCAAAGATTCAAGTTTTCCTGCACCAAATTAAAGGGTCATGCATCTCTTTGGTGGGAGCATGTATAGATGGAGAATTATGGAGATGCAAATAGAAGATCAAGACTTGGGAAAGACTGGTGACAAAGTTGAAGGCAAAATTCTTGCCCGCAGATTACCAACTTAATTTGTTCAAGAAGTAGAATATGCAACAAAAACTCATAGTGACGTAGTTTACTAAGGAATTTTATAGACTCACCATTAGAGCATGTCATGCGGAGGGTGATATAGAGTAGATCTTGCATTACATGAACAGGTTGCATAACTCGATTCAAGATAAATTAGGGATGACCCTAGCACAATTTGTGGAGGGCACTAAGGGCAGCGGAGAAGTTGTCGCGTAAACAACAAAGTGCGGCACAAGGCAAGGAAAGTTTGCACAAGGTTGTGGACAACATGGCAATAAAGGAAGTTGCATGCAAGAACGCAAGGCGAACACTTTACCACGTAGTGATGGCACGCAAGCAAGATCCTTTTCGACACGGAAGCAATTGTGCATCCGAAAACACATGTTATAGGAGTGGAGAAAAGGGGCATCGAGCTTTCAAGTGCCTAAACACACAAATGATGGTGGAGGAAAGTGTGGTAAAGCAAGTGTACCTATCGCATACTGCATGCAACAAATCATGAAGCAGACCCAAACATGGGAGAATCACTAATGATAAAGCACAATCTGTCATTGAAGCCAACAAAAGAAAAACTTGGCCTAGCGCAAAGGAAGAACCTATTTAGAACCGCATACAAGTCGGAGGAGGTTTATAAGTTGATAGTGGATAGCAATAAGCACAGATACAACTTGGTAGCAAGAGATGGTGGACAAGTTGGGGTTGAAGAAGATTAAGCATCTTAATCCCCACAAAGTTTCATGGTTGCAAAAGGTACACCAACTCCTAGTGACTAAACAATGTCTGGTTAAATTCCAATAGGGAGATATGAAGACGAGGTCATGTGTAACATAATGCCCATGAACGCTTGCCATGCCTTACTTAGAAGATCATGGTAGTTTGATCAAAAGGCACAGCATAATGGTTATGCAAACACCTACAAGGTAGTGAAGGATGGACAGGAGTACTCTTTGAATCCTACGTAGAAGCAAGGTGAAGAGGTGGAACAAAATCCGAAGACTTAGATGATTACATGAAAGCAATTCCTAAAGAGTGAAGTACAATGATGCATGTTTTGTGCTCTTATTGAAACCCGCACAAAAGAAGAGCACAAGCACAACAGAGAGCAAATAGAATCGCTTTTGCATGAGGTGAAATATGTATTAGGAGAATTGTGGAGAGAGTCAAGCAATCTACCAAATGGATTTCCACCCATGAGAGATATAAGTCACCACATGGATCTAATTCCAGGATCAAGCTTAACGAACAAAGAGACAAACCAAATGACAATGCAGAGAATGCAAAAGCATAAGACAAGTTCAAGAGCTATTGGATAAGGGATAGGTTAAAAAGAGTTTGTGCGCATGCACAAATCCCAAAGCAATCCTAACATCTAGGAAGGATGGAGAGTGGTGCATGTGTACGAGACTCAAAACCAATCAATAAGATTGCAATTAAGTATAGATTTCCATTGTCGTGCATGGATGAGCTCATAGATTTTTAAGTGGAGCAAAATACTTCACCAAGATTGATTTGAAAGGCAAATATCATCCAAATTCGCGTAAGAGAAGGGGAAGGATGGAAGACTATTCGAAACACAAGGATTATATGAGTGGCTTGTGATGTCGTCTAGGTTAAGTAATGCACCAAGTACCTTTGTGAGCTTGAATGAAGTCCTGAAGCCATTTCTAGTTGAGTTTGTGATTGTGTACCTAGATGACATTCTAATATTCAACGAGATGCAAGAAAATCATTTGAAACACTTAAGACAAGTGGCACAAAGAAATGTTGCGGGAAGAGATTGTTGATCAATTTGAAAAAGTGTAGTTTCATACAAGAAGAGCTTATATATTTGAGTTTTGTGATTTCTCATGCAAGTTTGAAGATGGATCCAAAAAGGTGTGAGTAATATTGAATGGCCATCACTAAGGAATGCCTTTGATGCACGAGCTTTCATGGCTTAGCAAGTTTCTCCTGCAAGTTCATCAAAAAAATCAGTCAAACGTGGGTGTCTATCACAGAGGCCATGCGAGGAGATAAGAAGGATTTTATCCGGAGCCCAATTGCATAACAAAGTTTTCAAGAGTTGAAGTCGGTATTGGCGTTGCCTAATTTTGCAAAGGTATTCCAAGTGGATTGTGATGCTAGTGGCACAGCCATTAGCACAATGTTGAGTCGGGAGAAAAGACCAATGGCATACATCAATGAGAAGTTGAATGATGCAAAACGGAAGTATAGTTTGTATGATCAAAAAAATTATGCAATTATGCAAGCACTCAATAAGTGGAGGCATTGCATGTGCCAAACTGAATGTTTTGTATACTGATCACCAAGCGATATAATTCATAAACAGTCAAGTAAGATTGAATCAGAGACATATGAAGTGGGTAGAATATCTACAAGGCCATATACGGGCCATATACATTTGTATTATGGCACATGAGTGACAAATCGACAAGGTGGTTGATGCATTGAGTCGTATGCAATATTTTGTTGACAAAAATGTGGGTAGAAATTTAGGGTTTTGAATCCATGAAGAAGTTGTATGCGAGATATGAGAATTTCAGCAACGCTGATGTGCGCAAATTGGTGTAGGAGTGTAGATTGTGTTAGTCAACCAAGGGAAGATCACAAAATCAAGGGTTGTACTTTGTCGATCCCAAAAGATGTTGGGAGGATATAAGCATGTATTTGTCTTGGATTTAACTAGGGCACAGAGAGGACTTGATTCCATCTATTTTTATAGTGGATAGACTTTCGAAGATGGCACATTTTGTTGCTTGCACAAAGATAAGTAATGTGGCGCATTGCGAATCTATTTTTCAAGGAAGTGGTGAGGCTGCACGAGTTCCCACACAAAGATTGTGTCTAACACGGATAACAAATTTGTTGATCATTTTTGTAGACGTGGAAGAAGTTCAATACAAAGTTACAATTCAGCTTCACATATCATCCACACACAAACAAACAGACAAAGATAGTGGATAGAAGCCTCAGAAATTTACTTGGATGTTTAGCAAGAAACAAGTCGGGACATGGGAATTAGAACTGCGTACACAAAATTCACAAATAATAACTCCATGACATAAGCACAGAAAGACACCATTCCAAATAGCATATGGCAATAGTCGGGGGAGTAGCAAAGTTGTGAACTCATTAATGATGACACAAGTAACGTAGAAGCCGGAGATTTTAAGGAATACATGATGTACACCAAAAAGAGCACTGGCACTTGGAAGAAATAAATTGGTACAAACAAGGCACAAATATGAAGAGGGAAATTGAATTTCATATTGAGACTTGGTTCTAGCTCATCGGAAGGAAAGACTTCATAGAGGCACATATAACAAGCTAAAGTGGAAGAAAATAGGACCATGCAAAGTGTTGAGGAAGTTTGCGACAAACGCATATGAGATTGAATTACTGGAAGACTTAGATATATCAAACATATTCAATGTAGCGTAACTACACCCATAGCATAAAGGGCAAAACAACACAAAGGATTTTAGCATAGATGTTAAGGACGTTGGTTGGAGACAAAAAATGCTAGAGAAAGTGTGGGAAGAAGCAGAAAAAGTGATTAACACAAGGGTCAATATAACACGCAACAATGAATACTTGGTAAAGTGGAAGGGAAGAATTATCAAGACACGACTTGGGTAAGTGTAGCAAAAGTCAGCAAGGCACGAATTCTAAAAGAAGAGCACAAATGAGCCAGAGCTCGTGTTCTCAAATTACCCACGACATAAGATGTAGGATCATCCACATTCACATGTAAATCCTATATCAATCAAAACCAATTAGAGTAGATTGTTGTGTTTTGCACGATGCCCAAAAGCCTATCGATGCCACATAATGTCACGAATAAAGATTTGTGATCGCATGAAAAGTTTAGATCAAGCCAACCTATTCAATATGGATCCATTGGACCTTACCTTTGTAACATGTCATGATTTTGGGGTCTTAACAGATAGTGTGTGACCAAGTTCAATAGTGCATTTGGGTGGTTTGCATGCCTATATAAACAAAACCATGTGCCTTAGTTTTGTGGGGAGAGGAATAGGTAAGTGTTAGCGTGGCATCTTTTGAACACTCAAGGATAGCACAAATTCCTCTACAAGGGAATCGCACGCATCGAATTGTGTGCATATCTTGGGAGATTGCTAAGGTCATATCGTTGGTGATCAATCTTTGTGTGTGTGTGTTGTAGCTTTGTGAATCGATAATACAATCTTGTTTTTTGTGTTCTATTATTTATATCTTATATTGTTTTGGCGTGTTAACCCTAAAGGGTTGTGTGGTCTAAGGTTGCTCTTTATTAGGTCCCCTAGCCATGTCCACATCGCTACAACATACCATATTTATGGTGAACTATTTGAAATCCTAGAGTTACATAATTACCAACCTCTCTACCCTCCATGAGATTATCCATCCCCAATGGTTCTACAATTCACTATTTGGAACATGGCCATTCCTCACCTCCAAAATTACCAATGACAAGTCCCATCACGAATAACCCGACAAGTACCCCTTTTTCAAATGCCTCATAAATGTGTCATTCTCAAACATGCCTCAAGTCCACATCCACCATTAGACGTCACTAGCCTCTACTCAACATACATTGCTTCCGCATTAAAACACCTCGCTTACTTGAACACTTCGTCCCAATGCATATGACCACCGAAGTATTCTCCTCGACTCCCTAACCTTGACCAAGTATTATCCATCTCAAAGGATGAGATAATTTTCGCTTTCTACTACCGAAGGTTCCTAGCAAAGTACTACATGCTTATAGGGGAAAATATTATTAGATAGGAAAATTTGACCAATCCCAACTATTTACTATGTAGACAACTTGGTGTTGATATTCAACTTTAGAGATTCACAATAAGTCGCAATCACAAAATCTTTGAACATAGTTTTACAATAAAACAAATTCTCCAACATCACCCATATTATAATGCCTTAGCTCTTTGTTGCCTCCTTGTTTGCAACAAATTTTTCTTTATCCTTGACTTTCAACTCTCGAGCCCTATTTCCACTTCACTTGGCAACTTCCCATACAAGCTTCCCTTTTCCCTTTTCAAAGTTGCTAAGTTAAATACCTACAAAATAGCATAAGAGTAAGATTTCCCTACTCACCACTTTGCACCATTTGTTTCCATGATCGCGTAGATTGCCCTTCCATTGGTCGTGGCAAATCACTATGTTGAACATCCTTCACTATGGTATAATACCACTTCGCTTTTCATTGTTAGATCCCCAGTATAATACCACTTCACTTTTTGTTGTTAGATCCCCAATATTCTATGAAGATTGGGTATCACTCTATTCTTCATCAAATATTCCCTCGAACTTGACTCCTCTAATAGTTACATGTAGATTTACCATTTTTCAAGCTAGAAAATATCTTCTCATCTATAATTACATCTTTGGTATAAATTAAACCCTCTACAACCCTAAGGCATCTCTTGCCTCCTCCATAGTTACAAAAATAAGTATTACCTTGTGCACTTTTATTGTACTCTTTCAAACTTGCACCATTTGCCTCTGTCATGTCTAACACAAAAATATGCCTTCCTTCAAAACTTTTTGTACGTCCCAAGCTATTGACATTTGTGACATCCACCATGAACTCTACAATAGATATCCGACCTTCACTCACTTATTACATCCAACTTTCTAGCATCTTTTCCCTCCGTCATGGGCTATACATAAACCCAATGTACCTCTAGCTCCATGATGTCATGACCAATTACAACTCGGTCACTAATTCTAGGCCCATCCTGAGAGTCCTTTACAAAGCTTTTATCATGGCTCCCCCTTGCCAATTACTTCGCCATATAGATAATTAGGATGAATAATTCTAAGTTGACCTCGACCCAAAAATTAATCAAAACCAATAATAGATGCCACCTCTATATGGGCCAATCACAAGTGCCTATTATGTGGCCAATAGGTAAAGGGGAATTTGCTCTCGCTCAAGCTATATATACCCCCAATCTCTTCATATATTTTGATGGATAAGTAGTGGATAAGGAATGGATGAAATAGTGGATAAGTGATGCAATGAAGCTATGGTGTAATCTATTTTGTAATCCTTTTCCTCAACAATTCATATTGTGTTCCCTCTTTTATAGTTTTGAAGATTGTTTCATGCATATTGAGGTGTGTCCATTCCGAGGAGTTTCTTGGATGTTCATGCTATTAGAGAATTTCCTACGTGGTGATAAGAGGCTGTTTCCTATAAGGATGAACAAACTCCTACTTTTCCCCATTTGTAATTGCAAAAGTAAATCGTGTAAGGAAACAAAGCTTAAAATGAAATGATTTTATAATGCATTTCCACAACTCATTATTTAAATGAGTGGGTAAGAAAGACAATATTTGCAGCGCACCATGACAGCATAAAAGCTCATTGTCAAATGCCAACACCAAAACTGCTCTTTAAGACCTTATATGGCTTACTCTCCAAATCTTGCGCTATAGTGACTTATAGATACAACCAAAGTTACGTATGGATTCCCTTTGTTTTATAGTTATCTCAATCTCATTGTTTCGGACAAAAAGTTATTGAAAACATAATAATTTCACCCAGTTGACCTTATTATTAAAAAGCATCACACCTCCTCACATGTCCCGCTCATAATCATGCGAATGAGACCTTTCCCTACAATCTTTCACTATCTTGGTCAAAATTACCATCACTTTCACAATAATCATATCAGTCTTCTCAAATCTTTGGCTCAACATATTATCATCCAGCTGAAAGTAGCTGAGGTTCTCTTCTAGAATATCTCTGATTGACTAGTTTGCATCCAACCTTGGTAGATCCCAAGCCACCACCCAACCTCCAAGGCCACCAGTTGGGCACTAAACAGTCAGCTCCTCCATATTCAGTCTTCTCCACCTTCTCCTTGAACTCCACCTTTTCCTCATAAAACTCAGTATTGAAGAGTCTGTGCAGCCACATCATGCCCTTCTCACTCCTTTCATTAGAAGAAACACATTTGTGGGAGTATAACGCTTCCAAGTTCCACGTCAATACAGGATTCAACGACATTCATAGTGAAAACACACATTTCAAGAGAGGGAACACAACATCAATCAACTCCATTTTTCACTCCATTCAAAGACTCTGCTGGTGGTGGAATATCCAGCAAATGCAAGATAACAGGCTGGCCTTTGCCCAACAATGAACATTATGCCTCTTGCACTAGAAAGAGCGTTCATGCCGTGATAATTGCAGCACTCCTCCTATGGAATTATACAAGACCTCTTCAAGCACAAACTTTTCCGGTCCTAAGATCTGCTGCAGCTCCTGTAAGGACATCACTATGCTCCCCATCACAAACCTTCAAGATGGCCAAATGTACTCCTACTCATACCACTGAAACCGTATTTCACATGCTATAGACATGCTCCATACATGCAGTCACAATTATGTCTCAAAGCCTGCTCTGCTACTGTCCATAAGATTAATTCATCAGTTGTATTGTAACATTGCATAGAGCCTGTATTTATAATCAGGCAAATAGTACACCGTGGGATCCTTCTAATATCACAAGAACAAACTCCTAAAATAACCTAGTTGTACTTGTTGCAAACTAGTGTAACCAAAAAACAACATGCTAATAATGTTGAACATTTAAAATATATAATAAGCGTTCCTTATAGGTTGAGAGTGAACCGCTTCAAGATGAAACAAATAAAAAATGTCAACCAATTGGTGACTCGTGTGCAGGAAGGGTCAAGCAAAAATACCTTCTCCTTGCAGTACTCATGTTGTCCTTTGGACATGCAAGACAAATCACACGCTACTTTGGTGCATACCACCACACCAAGGCACCAGCTGCTTGTGGCAACACTACAATGGTATCATGTGCTCCCAACCAACCTTCAGCACCAACAATCAAGTAGGTCAACACCGATCCCAAACAGCACTTGAGTTGACACCACTTGATTGATTTTCCCCGAGTCAGCATCAGTTTAAAATGATAAGAGCACAATCACGCCGGCCCGCTCTCTCTCTCTTGAGAGTTCTGCACACCCTGCACCTAAGTCACCGCATTCGAATCCGCCAAGTATAAAATTTGTAAGAAATTCGTTGCTAAAAAAATAGAGATAAAATTCGTGATTAAATTCGGCTAATAGAAATACAGTTATAATTTTACAAATGTTGTTTTAATAAAATAATTATTTACATAAATATGTTCAAGTTTTTAACCTATAAACTATTAACTTATTAACTTTTAAATTAATAGTTTATAGCTTAAAAACTTGAACGTGAATACCCAGTTTATTAACTTATTAACCTAAAACACAAAATAAACATTTATAAATCAAACTACAAACTAAAACTTAATAAACTCTAAACCTAAAAAAACTATAGTTTTTGCAGAAACGTGGAGTCGAGGCAGTGGTCGCAGAAGGCTGTGAGGGTTCGTTTTTTGCTGCCGCCGCTGGTGGAGTCTCTGTGAAGGCTTGTGAAGGCTCGCGGAAGGCTCTGAAGGCTGTGAAGGCTCTGTTACCCTCGCAGAAGGCACGGGGAAGGCTTACACGACTCGCGGAAGGCTTACACATCTCGCTGAAGGCTTACACAACTCGCAGGCTGATGCGCTTTATTAAATTTGGCGAATAGCAACAAATTTCAAATGTTTGGAAAACATTCGGTGAATTTTGAGGTTTTTTCATTAAATCTGCCGAATGCAGTGACTTAGCCCTGCACATTCTGCTCATTTCGCACATGATGCTGTTCTCACTGATTTCCAGGACTAGGATGCTGTTCTCACTGATTTCAAGATCAGGCAAAAAGAGATGGGATTGATGCTTAGATAGTGTATCGGCAAATATGATGAGCAGATGACAAATTTGGGTTTTCCACGTTTATTTTGGCTGTTGTTAGTTATGATTGTTCATATATTTTAGTAGTTGTGATCAGACAAGCTGTAGCTCATTCTAGTTAAAACATATCACCGTTGGGTATATGTATTTTGTAAGATGGGCTGTTGAGTCATTTTGGGGTGGTATTTTTGATGCCAAGTGAATATGATTTGTCTCTTCATTTCTCCCGACCTGATATGGAGTATGAGCTGAATGTGAACATTTTTGCCGGTATAGGAAGAGGCTCGTGTAAATTGAAGCCTCGCATAATTATTAAAAAATCCCACAATTGAAGCAAAGTGAACTGCAACTGTGAATTTGGACATGGGATTATTCCTAATAATTCACTTAGGACTCATTTACATCATGCAATTGTGTGCCCTGAAACTTCAACAGACCATTAGATTGAACACGATGTACTCAAAATAATCATGCATCTCTTATACTTTGTCTGAACTTAATTTCAGGCCACTAAGTTTTCTTTTCTAAACTAATAAAACACGAAGTAAGAAATTCCAAACTCATACAAAAAAAAATGCAAATAAATATTTATAGAAGGCATCAGGAATCATCTTTCAACAACAATGCAACACCCCAGATATTTCTTCATAAATGGAAGACAGCATACAATAAGAGTAACAATCATTCCAGCTGCATATTTCTTTGCATCATTAGAAAATCAATGCTAACAAAATTCAACCTGAGCAAGGCCACATTGTTTGCAACAGTTAGTACAAAAAACAAAAACAAACGAGCCCTAAATCATAGCAGTCCTTTTTCTTATAATAGGCAACGTCCTCTTCATTGGGGAAGAGGCCCATGAGACGTCCGCAAGAATTCTGGTAAGCATACATGAACCCACCCATCACCCCAATTAACCCTGCTGTCACCATGGATGGTCCCCTCAAATTACAGTTCCCACCTGCCATTATCATTAAATAATTATTTATTAATCATTATTTTTATAACGATGTTAAGGATAATTATAGAGACAATTACACCTAGGACATCAATTTTTAAATGAAAACAATTGAACTAAGCTTGGAGATTTTATTCTAAAACTAGATACTCGTATAAAAAATCTTCTAAACTAATAAAGATGTTAATTATGGAAAATTACACATATAAATGCAGTCATAAGCTAAAACACCAAATTTTAAATCCAAACAAACAAACTAAGCTTGGAGATTTCATTTTGAAAGTGGAAACCCAGAGAAACAATCTTCTAAACAAATAATGATATTAATGACAATTACAAAGATAATCAGCCATAACCTAGTATGTCAAACAAGAAATTTTAAATCAAAACAATCAGGCTGAGCTTGGGAAAAAAATTAAAACTGGACACCCATAGAAAGACTATTCTAGACAATTACTGATATTAGGGACAAAAACACATATAATTGCAGTCATAATCCAGTACATCAAATCTTAAAAGGAAACAATCAAAATAAGCTTAAAGAATTTATCTTCTAACCGAACACATATAGAAACAACCTTCTACACAAAACGTTATGTGTTCATATCTAACAAATAACGAACAGGGTTAACTCAATTGGTCAAGGCACTTGAGTTGTGTATGGCAGGTCACAGGTTTCCACTCCACCCAAGACATATGTCCTGCAGACGAATTTGGTATAAAGTAAGATTAAAAGTAATTTTTATGTATAAATATAAAGTGTATAAAATGATATATTTAGGGATCATATTTGTAGCCTGCAGTGCCTTCAAGGTGGTTTATACCAAAAAAAAGTATAACTCAATTTTTGTCTTACAAATGATAGACATTTTTGTAAATCTTCCTTGAAATGTTAAAGTAGGAGAATAAAGCAAAAAAATTATCTACAGAACAAGCTCCAAAATCAAAATAACCTCCAATTCAGAAAAGAATCTGCAATTTGGACTTTAGCAATTGTGACTAAAACAACGACTTTGAATATAATACAATTCCAGGATGTAAATTGAAATGTTGAACTTTTTATATAGTAAATTTAAAGTCGGAAATTTGAGTATTCAATGAATTTAGAACAAAGACAATGATCTTTCGAGAAAAAAAGATAACAAAACGATACTGTATGTTTGCACTAGAAGTTGGCCAAAAATGGAAATTGGCTTGACTCTAACCTAATGTAAAGGGCAATGTTAGGTTTTACTGTTTCACTGGACAGTATAGGTTTCAAAAGCGATGGAAATTCTTGTACAGAATGATAGGCAAATCTTCCCAATTCAGAAGGAAAGATAGAGAGGTAACTAACAGAATACAACTTCTTTGTTCATGACCACTTCTTTGTGAGCCTCATTTTCCTTCTCATTTCTACCACTCTCCTTTCCACTTACAACTTCAAGACAGTTGGACAGCTTCAGGGCCTCTTGGCATCTAAATGACATAAATCCCTTTATGCACTCGAACAACTTTGTGGCCTTTATGTGCTTGGCCATTTGCACTAGACCACCTTTAAATGAAATGACTTAAAAGGTGTAAAATAACACAAGTGAAATATCGCTACTTTTAATGCTATTTTAATGTACTATGAATGTACATAGATGGGGCAAGGTCAGGATTACCCCTAATTTTAGTCATGAGATTAAACGCAGGAGTACACAATTTTAAGACCATACACGTCAAAGAGAAAAAAATCCTTTTGTTGGAAATATTGTCATTGATGTCAAAGGAATGTTGATAAGTATCTCTTATGTTAGAAATATTGTCATTGATGCTTACAGATGTGTGCCCCTTATGAAAAAGATGATTTAGTTTGAATTTTGCATGTCGCGCACCAAAGAAAACTATTTCATAGTGTTTTGCGGGTTTTTGTAGTGTTCCACGGGTTTTGTAGTGTTTCGCGGATGTTTGTAGAAGCTTCGCGGGTTTTGAAGTGTTCTCATGGGGTTGTAGTGTTTCACGGGTTCTTGTAGTGTTCCGCAGGTATCTCGTGGTGTATCGCAGGTTGTATTAGTGCCTCGCGTAATGAAGAACTTGTCTAAAGTATTTTATGGGTCTAAAATAATACCGCTCAACAAAGGATAATGCCGCACAACAAAGAAAGAGTCGCAGAAATCAGGAAGTGTTGTGATACATAGGAGAATAGCCACGTAACAAAGAGAAATCTTCGTGATGTACAGAATTGTCCACGATGGTCATGAAATGTCATGCGGACCAAAAGAAAACAAGGGATGTCCGCAGAGTCTTGGAAAACTTCAAATATTCAAATTTCAAAGTATACTAAAGCCGACTCATGATGAATATTCAAAAGGATGTCGACTCATGAAAAGTCATATCTGTTCATGAAATGAACATGGTATATAAGTGAATTCAATTGCAAATTCATGTATGCGCTCACGTATTATGATGTCGTTTTGAAAAAGAAGAGGAAGAGAGCGAGGAGAGGAGCATTTAATGAAGACATATCAAGAGGATTTGTGAGGAAAGAGGTAGCGCAAACTCAAGCAGATTTGAATGTCAAGTTGTTGAAGAAGAACGAAGAGCGAGAAGTGCATAAGCAAAGAGTAGAGCATGGGTATACGAAACAACAAGAAGTGAAGAATAACTAATACGCCATCATCGGGTCAAGAAGCAACTACAAAGTGGGTGGATCTTTGTGTTGCCAAGTTAGTGCTCGGCCTTGGGGATTGGTCTCCAAAGAGTCGGTGCTCACAAATCAAGCTGAGTTGGTGCTCAACATTGGGGATTGGTGTCCCCGTGGGTCGGTGCTCACAAATCAAGATGAGTTGGTGCTCGGCATTGGGCATTGGTATCTCCAATGAGTTGGTGCTCACGGATCAAGTTGAGTTGGTGCTCGGCATTGGGGATTGGTGTCTCCAGTAGGTTGGTGCCTACGAATATTCATAATACATAAATCCAAAGTGTTTTGCAAATGTTATATCTTTTGTGATCAGAATCGTTATGAATGATAAAGTTTTAAACAAGTAAAAATTGTATTACACGGATTCACCCCCTCTTAGTATAAGTGTGCTTTCTACACCTTTGTGGGCTTCTTCTACAAGGGAGTCTCGCTTTGGCTTGGTTATGACCTAAAAACAACCTTTACATTTATGAAATATCCCTTCTGGGATTCCATTCAAAAGCATGCAAATTAAAGATAAATTGCAACAAATAGAAAATCTGATTTTTGCTGTAAATACTCAGCTAGGGCAGCGAACTGTTTTTATTTATTTTTCTCAAAATATTTGCCCAAAACATATGAAAATTTGCAGGAAGCTTGCTACGATAATAAAGAACCCTAGAACAATATTTTTGGAATTTTTCGAATCATGTATGACTGCTAGAAAATTACAAAAACCCTAGACAACTAGAAAACCTTAAAAATTCATATCTTCTCAAATACATATGATAAAATTCTGAAATTTTGGAAATAACATCTAATAATAATATGAATGAAATCACAATTGTCAAACCACTCTAAAAGCCCTCCAAAAATCACTGTGAAATCCCAAAATGGGTCGCTCCACCTGGAAAGAGACCAAAAACCCTCCAAAATTCCTCCAAAAATGGCGCCAAACCTACTATAATTGCTGCAATAAAACAGATCCGAAAACCCTTGATTTTTCTCCACCGAATAGCCCAAAATCCTCTCAAACCCTTTTCTGAAATCTCTGAAAAACAGCCCCGAATTAGTCCGAAATTGACAAACTAGAGTCGATCTTCCACCACCGAAGAATGCCCCATTAGCTAGGAATGGATCTCTCACCACTAAAACTAAGGTTCCCGTGGGTTCTTACTCCACAAGCTAGAAAAAGCAAACAGCAATTGCTCAAAGGAAATCCTAATGTGTATGCAAGAATGACCTTTTTCTCCTCCCAATCTCCTTTTGTAATTTTCCCAAACAACTTGTGGCCCAAGAAACCTAAGTCGACCTTTTCTAGAAAGGACCACCAAATAATAAAGTAACTTAAAGTTACTTTTCTTCCCCCAAGTCGCCATAGGGGACATAAGTGACCCCAAAAAAAGAATATAACATTAAAGTGTTATTAGTCACCCCATAACGATAAAACATAACGTTTTCCCCACCAAACCACTTAACACCCATGCCAACGCAAAAACATAACAAATAAGCAAGGTGGAATACCCAATAGCCCTTAAAGTCTTTAGCCCTTGGGTATGACCAAGGCTAAGACTAAATATTGGCTCTTAGGCCCTCTCGTGAAGGATAGGTGACATTACAATTTATTTCCACGAATCTCTTTTTTTTAATATATTTTGTATGAGAATTTGCATGTTTTGAAGAAAAATTTGGAAATTACTTTTGGACCTATTTTTAAAATTTTGTGAAAAATTGGTCGATTAAAAAAATATATCCCAATAAAAACTCGCTCAAGAAATATCATATCATGCATTATAAAACAATCAATGATTACAAATCTTAACAATGCAATCCAAGGTTACACCATGATACAAGGTTATATGCATCCAAGATTTACCAAACAACAAAAACAGTCCATTGAAAATTTAAAATAATTACCCTTATAAAAAAATATTATGATGTTTATTCAAACATGGCCCATGTTTACAAACTCCCTTCTTTAATATGTATTTTATATCAAAAATAAGGGGAATAACTTTTATACACCCTTTTTCTAATTTTGCAAACCTTTTGTAAAAAAACCTTCATAATACCCTAATAATAAAGATTATGACATGCATTTGAACATGGGTCCTGATAATAAAAGACGTACATTTGAGCAATGACCCATATTTATAAATCTTAGGAAGGCAGTCCAAACTTACTCTACAAAGCCTCGTAGGCATCCAAAATTTACCAAACAGTAACATTAATAAAAAAAAAAATTCAACAAACGATGAAAAACATCACATTAAAAAGAACCCTCGAAGTTAATACTATGATGCACATTCAAGCTTGACCCATATTTGCAAATCTATGTTCTTTCATATACATTATATTTTTAAAAACAGGGAATAACATTTGAATTTTTTGAAAAAAATATCAATAAACAGAAAAATATCTGAGAAAACAATACTATAATAGTAAAGATTATAACTAGCATTCGAGTGAGTGTAGCCCATCTGTACAAACCTTAATATTGTGATCCAAGCTTTCTCCACACAGCATTATAGACATCCAACATTTATCAATCAACAGCCACATTTATAAACTATACAAAAAAATTCATTCTATCAAAAATAGTAAATACCGTTAAGTGAAGATTATGACACTGCATTCGAAAATAACCTATGTCTACAAATCTCTATTTTTATGTAGATGAAAAATCAGGGAATAATTTTTTTACCATTTTTTAAAATGATGAAAAATTAATCAACTAATGAATATATTTGTTTATTTATTTATATACCATAATTACGCTGGAGGTATCCGAATGTGATGTGCCGCTTGCCAGAAAACGCCTGTGTTTCTGGCAGGACCTTTTCCAGCGGCACTTTCTAGCTAGTTTATCCCGGCATGCTGCAGCTAACAGAAGGCATGGGCATTCTCACAAAACATCGACATTGTTTCACCAAATGCAGCACTGTTTTGGCGAATGCAACCAGCAGGTGTCCAACCTGATCGATTCACCTTTGCTAGCATATTCCCTGCCTGTGACCAAATAGGAGGTTTAAAACAAGGTGTGAAAATCCACCAACTGATGATGGAGAGAGGACTTTTGTCAGATGTAGTTGCAGGTGCCCTGGGAAATATGTATGCAAAATGTGAAAGCATGCACAAGGCATGTGAACTGTTCAACTAAATGCCTAAAAGTAATACAGTCTCATGGACTGCAATGATTGCAGGATATACAGAAAATACTTTTGTCGAAAATGCAGACCACAGGCGAGAGCCTCATTTCAACAGTTGAGCTGGGGCTGCTTCCCGGCCCTCCAGGTGAAATCTGCAGAGGGGCTAACGGCACCAGAGTTACTGCAAGTACGAACAACTTTTCCTTTGGGTTGCCCCCAGGTGCAAGGCAGGAAGGCAGGTGCTCTGTTTGACAAAACGACTTGTGGATATACCCGTATTTTCTATTGGATGCAACCTAATGTCTGTTGGGAAGGCATCACACTCAGCCCTTGGTCTTCCATATTGCAAACATGCGCTAAACTTGTGCACTTGTCCAGAACATGTTAAGGGTATTTTTCGATAGTTTGAGTCTGGAAAAATCCTAAATTCCTTCTTATTGATGAGCAAGCGATTGGGTGAAACACTGGTAAGGGTAACAGGAGGATGGAGGTCTGCAGTTTTGTGTAATGTCCCCTCTACCTGCGTGAGCCTGGGCGAAGACCTTTGGCCCTTTATGTCTACCCGACGGCCAAAGGGAAGTTTTAGGGTGACTTATCTTTATTATTTTATTATAATGTGCTATTGTTTCAAAAAAATAATAATATCATGAAAAAGCACATATAATAAATAATAAAGTATAATGATGAATTAAAATGTCAAAAATACAATTAAAAATAATTGTATTAGAAAAGAGAAAGTGCGACTTACCTTAGGGAGTCAAATTTTGGGAAATGTGCCAATCAGCCCAAAAGGGAAAATGCGCCCAGCATAGGAGAATGAAACAATTTTTATTGGCTGATTTGGGGGTGGTGGTTGGCTGATCTCCCTTTAAATAAACAAGTCGACTTGTAGAGAGACATCCAGATTTTTATTATCATCTATTGCATTGCTAAGAGCTCTGAGCTTTTACCAGAAATTCCAAGGACGAAAACCCTTGTGAATCTATCTCTTGCGGACGAAAACCCCAGGAGATTGAGAGGGGATTTCACTCAGAAATTCCTAGTGTTCTTCATCAGACTTCCAGGTTCAGTTCAGCCATGTGTGAAAAGGGATTTGAAGGTATTTTCCAGTGATTTTGCAACCAGCAGTTGGATCAGTCCCTTGTAAACAGTCTGGCAGCGAATTCAGAGGTATTTTCATCTGAAAATATTTGTCAAATAATTGCCATCATTCTGTAATCTGATCGCTGTACTTTTTTATCATTTCTGAAGTGTATTTTGAAGATTTTCAAGCTGAATAATAACAGGCCTCAGAACTGATTTTCTGGGCTATTTTGGGACTGTATTAAGTTCAGTTTTTATATAAATCTGTCCCCTAATATCTGAACAGTCATTAGATATCAGAAGTAATTTTATTTGGCATGATTTATACCGTTTTCTCTCTTCAACCCTAGTCGCATTTTTCAGATCTGCACTAGGAGCTTGACATAAAATACACAGAAAACTGTATTTGCTGTTTTTGATTGATTAAAATCAGTTTAGTGTAAGAAAGATCCATCTAGGGATCTTTCATTTTGGTACATGCCTCCTTTAACTAAATCCTCTCTACATAGCGTGGTGTGATTGAGATTGAGATTTGCAGTGGATGATGTTGAAATTTATGAATATTTATTTGAAGCATTAGAATGGAGGAAGGACAACAGTGCTAGTAGAGGGGTAAAATCCCTGCAACCAAATTTAGGGGTATTGCGTTGAGTGGGTAATGCATTCCAGTGCCTCACACAATTGTGCATCTCAAGACCGCATGACAATGGAATTTTCGTACCTGTTAAAAATGTGCTTTGTTCAAATCTCTCCTATGATGTGTATGGGGGAGGCAAGATATTCGACGAGGAAGGAAGAAGGGGGAGAAGCTAGAAATACAGAATTTCAATATACAACATGTAGGGAGGCTCGATTTAAGGTAAAAGGAATTTATATCAGTTTCTACAAGTGGAGAGGGGGCTGCGTCCTGATCAGGACTGGTAAAGGATATATTTCGGAGGGAGTCGTGTATTAGAAAAGAGGAGATATTTCTTCTGAATAGGGTGATAGTGGCATGGAGGAAGTGAGCGTGGCGAATTACAACACTACTCTCTTCACCTTCCTGTCCAAGTTGGCTCTCTAATGTTTCTCCATTACCTTTATTTCTCTAATCTCTTACTACTATGCTATGAAATATATGGTGATCTCTAGGGGTATCAGGGAAAGAATGATAGGATTTACTAAAACAGAAACAGTGTATTTACAACCAATTGTCCCCCATCTCCACCCACGGTATTCAATTAAGCAGGGCAGAACATACCCCGACATTTGTGGGCTCCTGTAACCGGCAATATGCAAGTGAAAGTGTTGGAATACAACTTAACAGTTCATGTGGTGTTTCAAGGAACCAATATCTTCATCGCCGACAACCATCCCATGCATGTTCATGGTTACAGCTTCTACATGGTGGGGGAAGGGTTTGAGAACTTTGACCCTTGCAAACACCCGCTCGGCTTCAATCTGGTGGGTTCCCTGAAACGCAACACTGTGCATGTTCCCTTCAACGAATGGACTGCCATCAGATTCAAAGCCAACAATCCGAGGACTGTATGCCTGAATGATTTGTTTTGTTCGCTTCCTCTTCCAAGTTCTTAGGTACTCCAACTCCCATTAAATAAAATGCAAAGCCCCGCAACACCCATAAAATATCAAAGCATTGCAATTGTTGATATTGAAAAGCACGGTCTCATGGAATGCAATCATTGTAGAATATGCACAAAATGATTTTCTGGATGAGGATTTAAAGCTTTTTTAAGAAATGCCTGGGAAAGATGTTGTCTTGTGGATTGCACCCATTGCTGGGTGTACACGAAATGGGCTTATTGAAAAGGCCTTCGATTTTTTAGGTAAATGCAATTGGAAGGTATACAGCACAGGGCATGGAGATCCATCAAAAAATAATTGACTGGATTTTTGTCAGATGTTGTAGCAGCACACCCTCCAATAGACATCTACGTAAAATGTGGAAGCATATATAAAGCTCACAAATTGTTTGCACAATGCACATTTATTCTCGTGTACAGTGATGATTGCAGGCTATGCAATACATGGCTATAGCATGCATTCCTTTGAATTCCTGTTTAATAATTCCATGGAGGAGGAATAACATTGAACTATAGAGTTCTGGGGTGAAAATCTGGAGGGGGTGCAGAAGAATGGAAAATGTGAGAGGAGAGGAATATGCTTGACGAAAGTGGAAAGTTGATTAGTCATTTCACAACAAAATTGGAGCCCTACAAATTTTATCCCCAAATGAAGAAGAAAATTTAAACATTGACATGTTTCTATTAGAAAATAATTAAATATTGACATCAAACTAATTGCTAGTAATAAAGATCATGGCGAACATCGAACATAACCCGTATTTAAAAATCTTAAGAATGCCATCGAAGCTTACTCCGCACAGGATTATAGGCATACAAGATTTACCGAACAGCGTGGAGGTAAATTAAAAATATTACCAAGCAATAGCCACATGAATTAATAATAAAATTTACAATACGGCAACATAAATTGACAAATAAATTTACCAAACAACAATGACATAAATTAATAACAAAATTCACCAAACCACGGTCAGATAAATGGATTAAAATTTTATCAAATAAAAGCCATCTAAATAAATTGTTTTTAAAAGAAATTGACGAGTAACCTGCTAAATATCCGAGGGAATGGATACGCCGGTAATGGTGGTAATGCGGATGTAATCCAGGAAACTGAAATTCCCAACGGTCTTTGTAAACGGAGGGTTTTTATCTATGACGGGAAATGTTGGCTTGGCCAGCATGCCCATGTTGTCTCTGTTCAACCTATCCATTGTAGGGCTTTTTCTGATGCTCTCTCTGTGCTCGACCAAACCCTCCCGCAGGGTTCTTTGTTTTGTCCACAGGTCTTTTTCGGTTTAACGCTTTGAAAAATCGTAAATCTAAATCAATTTGGTTGGAACTTGCAATGTTTTTCGCCGTTTAAAACCAACGACAACAATAAACATCCCGCTTAGTTCCGAGGTCACATGGAGGGGGCTATGGATCCTACTTTTATTATCCTTTCGAAGGTAAGGATATTGGCTAAAGCTCATAGATATAACGTTTTTCTTTTTCTTCAATCAAATATTGCCATGTGGATTATTTTAGTATGGACTATAGTTTTTGAAAAAAACAATATTTTTTTATAATTTTAAAACATCATTTATTTAGCATCTCATTGGTTGGTCAAATTTTCCCTTTATTTGTGACTATTTTCGAGGAAGAGACAAAGCCCTGACTTGCATTTAATGATGTCACTGTGTATGACAGGTTCATCGTTGTTGTGGGGCTCGAGAATTGTCTTGTCTATTGTTTGGCTTGACCAAAAGGTAGATTTAATATTTTCATTTCTTTGCTTTGGAGATTTTGGTTAATGATTTTTACTTTCCATATTGTCTTTCATTTTTACACCGATAGGCATTCCTTTACATTTGGGATTTATTTGCACTGTTTAGATCAACGACATGCTTATCCGCTCGCGTGTAAATGAAAGACCATGGATTTACCACCATGTTGATGTATTTTCTTGTTCAATCGATTCTGCGGCATGAATAATTGTTGGGCCTTGTTGGTAGATTTGGGATTTAATGATTTCACTATTGTTGGATATGGCTAGAGATGCCCGACTTTTCGAAAAATTGGGATTGCTTGCACACCACATGGTCTAGTGCAGGGGTTCCTTGCTACTTAAAGAAAGATGTTCGTCGTGCAGAGGAGCAGCTTCAATGAAACATTCAATGCATTTCGAGCATCCACGTTTGGTTCTACAGAGGGCGAGTCTAAGAGCTATGGTTGCAGGGAAGAGGTGAGATTTTTGCACCGTGTTCTCGTATTTGAGATTTTTGCGTTGAGTTTCTTCATTTTTGAGTGTATTTTTTTACTCGTGTGGAGAGGGGTTTATTTTTGTTACGGGTATTTACAAATTTTTCATGTTGTAACAAAGTGGTGGTTTTGTGTCGGTAGGTTGAGGGCTCTGTTGTAAACCCCCATTTATCTACTGAAAAAAAAAATATTAAAATAGTTTAACTTCTTTTCCCATTATGTGTTCCAAAGATTCATATAAACTACTTTTTTGTGAGTAAGATTTCAGATACAGTAATACCCACCTTCGGCGTAAGTGTGTGAGTATATTTGGTGTATTCACTATTGTCGTTGTATATATACAACGAAGCAGGTGGAAATAGGAAATCATCGGAAAGGATATATCCACGATATATCCCTCTTAACCAATTTATAACCCGCAAAACACTTCTATATATGGTTTTTTCCGTTGTCAGACAAAATACTAGTGACAAAGGATTTATGAATGCAAGAAAATTGTTTGACCAAATGTGCCATTGGCAATTCATAACTCTGTTTACAAAATTGTTACATATTTTCCTATCTAAGGAATTATAGAAAAAAAAATAGGGAATGCTGAAAAATAACAAAAATATTGCAATCACCACCACATCATGTTTTTTGTCACCATGTTGTTGTTGTTGCAAATCAATCGCAACACTCTGGATGTTGATCGATTTCTAGTTTGATATTTTAGACATCCAAAGCAGATTTCACAACATCAATCCTCTCCCCAAGTGTGGGACTTGTAAAATGGGAAAGGAATCTCCAGATTAGAGGTTGGTTCCTCAACTCCTCTGATCAGATTTATCACTTACAAGTTGCAGAGGTCTATATTCCTAACCCTACCCTAAATTCCAAAGGAGACAGAGATAGAGAATGCAAAAAAGCTAAAACTAATGCTAATAGGTGATGCACCAAAGGAGTGGTGAGCATTTTTTACTTCTGCAGATTGACACAGTCCATAAAAATGCAACAAAGAACCTCATGCACAAACTGATAATTGTAATGAAGGATCATAAATTAACCAAACAACACAGGCAGAGGATGAAAACTAATCACGAGGTCGTATTGTTATTTTAATCATCAAAATCACTTACATTACAACACCTGAGAGGCAAAATAAAGTTGCAGCACTTAGAAAAGGTCTGATATTCCACCAAAATCACTTCCAAGGTGAGAAAGGGGACCTACAATACACAAAAAATGTTCAACCCTTTGAAAATGAGCCAAATCGCTTTTACAAAGGTGCAAGTGGAGCCCGTGAGAGAGAAACGCGGAAAACGTGGAAGGGATTCAACCATTGACCAAAACACATTCAAAACAAAGCATGGGCATCCTTACATACCCATCCCCGACATTTTTAGCCATGCTTTGGGAGAGAATGCGAGCCATTCTTCATTAAAACGGTGGTTGAAACGTCATTTTTGTCCACGACCACGTGCCGAGGCGTTTTTTGATTTTCTCTCTCCAAACTCCATCAAAATGCAAAAATTACCCCAGAATCATGTAGTTAATTTCACCAGCTTTCCATTGATATAAAGAACGCGAAAACCGAGCTCGGATCGAAAGATATGGCCATTTGAAGTTTTAGGGCAAAACAGGCCAAATCGGGTTGGCGTGCAAAAATTTAAATTTTTGCACCTTTTTGGTCATTTGGAAAATTTTGCAAAATTTCCTTTTGAAACCTTCGCCAAAACACTTGGTAAAAAACCAAGTTCTCCTCCGACCCCCGCCACTTTCTTGGACACGTGGCGCGTTCTCATCTGTCGAGCCTTTTAGGGAAAATTTCCCACAAAACTTCGCCGAGCCATAACTTGAAAAATACATGGAGTTAGGAGGAAAACTTTACCTTTTTGGAAAGCTGAGAAAGAGCTCTATCCAATGGCACTACTTCCATAAGGTTTTGAGTGCCTGAAAGCAAAAATTTTGTGACTGAGGCACAAGAGAGGGAAGAATGAGAGGAGTTAGCCACAAAATGAGCAGGGGGCACATTTTGGATAACAACAGCATGGTGAACGAGATTTATAACCTTTGGCTTTGAAATCACCTATTGCTCCATTTCTAGAATCTGTATTTGTTAAAGTGGCGCTATGAATCCAATATTTTGGAAACCCTGCTTTTTCTCAATAGACAGGGATGTGGAATATTAATTAATAATTTTTCAACTCTTCCTGTCTTGCTAATTAGTGATACGAAAACTTTATTCGTTACAATGTTATATTGTTGTGTGTGAAGTTTGATATTTACTATTGTAAATAAAAGGTGATATTTATCTTCGATTCTGAAACTCATAAGTAATACTAAATACTAGAACAAATTTTTCTCTAAATCTAATGAGATATCTTTCAACATTGATATTATCCATTTGACATGTGAAATATTAAAAATGCTTGATATTTTTTGTGGAGTTACAGCTTGTAGTATAAACTTATTTCCAATTTCTTGAGTCATTGATTGACTCCCACATGTACATGACCATTGAACAACTTGGATTTTGACATCAAGTTGCATTTGTTAGGGTGGCTGAAGAATTTGATAAGAATCTTCTAAATTATCTTTGGATTGTTCACTATTGTTAATTTTAAAAATATTGTTCCTTTAGTGTCAAGGCACTCTAGAACTTTATGCACGATATTAGATATATGCATAAATCCAATGTTCATGATTATTTATATGAAGCATGTTAACTTGTTGTATAATGTGCAAATTGTTATATTAAACGTATTAATGTTCAATATTTCTCAATACATGAGCATGCTGAAAAATAACATTATCTGCTTTAATTGGATGTCATTACCGGAAAATCATTGCTAGCTCATTCAGAAAAGAAAATCTTGCAATGTCGCACAAACAGTAACTCAAATCTTGTAGCCAACAATTTTTAATCATTGATTTAGCCTTCTTATTTAACCAAGGATGCTAGGATTCCAGAAGATTTCTCAATACACGACCATGCTGAAAATTAACATTGCCTGCTTTAATTGAATGTCATTGCCAAAAATCATTGCTAGCTACTTCAGAAAAGAAAATCTTGCAGTGTCACACAAACGGTGACTTGAATCTTGTAGCCAGTAGTTTTTAATCATTAATTTAGCCATCTTATTTAACCGAGGATGCTAGGATTTCATAAGCCATAAGTAAAACTCTGTTATTAATTTGTAAAGATGTCCTTTCTGCTGCTAATTCAAAGTGTAGAACATTTTTTAGGTGTTAAAATACTACATGTTGTATTTGCTTTGGAATTTTATTGGTTTGCATTTTGGGGGTATGCACCTTTTTTAAAATTCTTTGTATCAGATTTGATTCCACTCAACTAAGCATGGATAATCAACTTAGAGAAACCTCAAGTAGCCTTGACATTCAATGAGAAATTTAGCAAATACCAACATTCGCCACAAATAATCATAACAAATCTGCTTAGAGAAACCTTTGGTGGCCTCAACTTTCAAGGTTAAAATGATACTACTAATGGTGTGTCGAAGTGTATACCATCGCTGCCTATGATCCAATTGTTAAAAGTATTAAGCAAAAATGAAAATCATCAAGGTCATTTCTCTTCGTGGAATATCTCCAAATAAATTTTTTATAGAGCTAAATTCAAGACAATATTTGCTCTTGAAGACTATTTGGCTTAATCTAATATCTCAAAATACAATATAGTTGCTTCACAAAAGCCTAGTTAATAGAAAATTTGGTTCACATCTACTAAGTTAAAGATTAAAAAAAACTATTGTCTTTGTGATAACTTTGTTACCATCCCCTTCAATTTATTTTTACTGTTATGTATTTCCTTCAAGTTCAAATGGAAATACTTCTCCTTCAAATGGGTGAATCAAAAAATGTTTTTCACACATTGTATCATTGCAATCTATACGAACTTGATGTGGAATTACTCAAAACCCTGGTTGTGCATTAAAAGTTTTCTGGATATACTATTTCCTTTTTTAACAAGCTACCCGTACTAACAATATGAAACATAAGGACTAATTCTTTGTTTTCTCTTTCTTTGATGTGCAGATGCGAGACATCAAAAGGGTCAGACTGTCAATACAAATGATTGAGTTAATTCATCATAACTAGGTAAAAAAAATCATCTTTCTTCTTTATTTAACAATGGAATGATCTACTTCTCTGCTTGTGAGCTTGGTGTTATGTCTAAAAAATGCTCTCAATTCATATTTGTTGCTATTTGCAGGAATTTTCAAGTACGCATGCCAAATTTCTGCCTCAAAAAAAAGAGAGAGTATATAGCTTCTCTAATACAACACAACACCTTCACTGAAAAGATATTTCGTTTCAACGAAACTATACCTTTCTTCACACAAGGCAAATAGAGAGAGATGTACTTTTCTAATTTTTAAAAGTTATCTCGTAAAACATACAACAATATGGTGTTGACCTTACAATATATTAGTGCCATCAATAACAATAAAAAAATTATGTTTGGTCAACACTTATTCCAGCTTCACAATAATACTCGCACATTCGATGTTTGAGCTCTCTCACTTCCCTTCCTTCTGTTATTGCTTTCACATATGTGATAGGGCACTTGCAACTAAAACATCTCACAAATGTCCCTTCCTATCAAAGTATCGAATCACACTAATATTTTATACTCAGAAGCAGTCAACATTATAAACAAAATATTTCATACCATTAATATATTCAATGTTTTTAAAATGACAAAAAAACATTGTCGTCGAAGATGGTATTTAGGTGGATAGTTTCTAGCAAGGCTCCAAAACCTTGAATAACAAAGATGACATTTCTACTAGGATACAAATGTCACCCAAAATCCCGCACAAGTAATATCATATTATTTCAAATCTAATTGTTTCGAGTTTGTTTGTTTCAAATTTGACTATGATTATAAATTTTGCCCAAAAAATGCTTACATAATCACATATTGTTTTGAATGTGGTTGTTTCAAACTCATATTTTCAAGTATGAGCACAAATTTACTTGTGCTATTAAGAATAGATACAAATAATATGGACTTTACGCTTCTCAATAAAACTTACGTAGGCATAACAAAAGAGGAAAGAAGCATAATGTTGTTGTTTTGGTTATTTTTGTTATATTTTGAACAAATTACATTCATGCAACTACATTGATGTCATTTGTCAGCTGCTTTTGACCGTACTCACAATTCTAATAACACATATTTGTTGAACGCTCTTCCCTTATTGTGCCAACCTATCGGCGTTTCCATTGCAGACTTATAGTGCAATTGCTAGTTTATTTAGTTCTCTTAATTACGTTGTTGGTTTTAATAGTGTCCATCCCATCGCCTCTCCATCTTCTACCAAAGGGATCCGATGGCGTAAATTCATGTGGCGGGTCCTATATGAGTCACCTTATGAAGAAAAACACCTCCAAGTGATCAAAAAGGTCCAAGACAAGCTCAAGGGCCGCCACCCAACCCTCAATCGGGCTCATCTGCACGGCCTAAAAGCCATGGCCGAAGGTCTCCATGTGGAACTCGAGCACAAAAGATTGCATCACTACGAGGTCAATTCAAAATGATCCGCACATAGTTTGGTTTCCACATTAATAGTCATGCAGAAAATAGTTGAACAATTATTGTGCATATAATTGTCTTCTTCCAGCTTTATAGCTACTGCAAAAAAATCTACAAAACATTTGGCTTGATCAATAGGAGATTATTATTTTACCACCGTAATTTTCTCTTGTATAATGACGTGTAAGGGGTTTCAGAGCTCAATGATCTGTAAACTCTCTACTTTGGAATAGTTCACATAATCACAAATAAACGTTGTTGTTTTACTTTCAATGAAAATGACAGTTGAGCTAGTGATTAAATTAATTGTCCTTTAGAACTAGAATTTGTAGATAAAGAAAACACACTTAAGCTCAGGAACACCAACAAATTTTTATCTTGGAAACCTCCAGAGGAGGAAAACCAGTTGAGAAGGGAAAACAACTCTTTCTTCCCTTTTTACTTTATTGGCCAATTTGCAAATAGATACAAACTTTACAACAAGTGAGAAAGGAAGTAGACAATGTCTCACACCTCCTCCTAGCTACTAGATTGCTCTGCTCTCAAACTCCTTCTACAACTCTAATTCCAGCACTAGAACTCTTGCTCACATACTCTCATGCTTCTTCGATGATCCATTCCTTTGCTCATCCCAAGTATTTATAGCCTTCCCCATGTCCTCTCGTGTACTGGAGGATGGGAAAAGTCATGATAGGGAAGGGACAAGGTCAGACTCTCCAAATTCATGTCCATTCACGCTCCATTTATTTTTCTGTCTGAAAGTGACAAGATCGCCACCCGGTGCATATTGGCGGTCACACGACCACCGCCTTGGCTAGGTGGCGGTTACAAGATCGCCGCTTAGGGTGGGCGGTGGTTATGTAACCACCGATTTGCACAGAGCGGCGGTTCTATTATAATGCAAACAAAACCTCCTTTTCTCCATTTTCCTTCTTTGGTGCTGGCTAATTTGATGAAGTAAAGTCATATAGGATCCCTATGCATCGAAAATTACTCACATAACATCGAATTCCAAGCAAGAAATATACAAAGAAAAAAACTACTCTTATCTTGTCCTTTGTTCATAACAAAGTCCTCCTCAACACAAAACTACTTCTTTGGCAGGATTTTCCATATCATGGCCTTGTTTTGATTGAAAATCATCTCTCTGTTAATAAGAAAATTATAGTAGAGTGTTAATTATACAAAAAGTTGGGTTGTATGGTAGACACCCAAGAATTTGGATTGAGAATTAGTTGACAATAATGGCCAACATGTGGGCCAAACTATTAACATTTACATCGAGTTAATAGAAATTGTTTAATAATAATAAGAAGAGTAAACAAAGAATACAAAAGATAATACATTACATGGCAACAAAGTAAATATGGAGGTCAAAGGTGGAAGCGGGGAGGGATGTTTGGTTTACCACCCAACCCACTAACACCATACAACTCCCGATCTAGGACGCCTTCCCAAACATCTTGATTGTCATCTTTGTCATCCCAACTAAGAGAAATTGACAAAGCAAGGTGACAAAATTTGTTGGAAGGAGGAACACCCCAAGTAGCACTTTGTTAAAAAAATTTGTTGCGCCACCATCACCAACATGGGGAGGAGCATCCCAAAGAATCGCCACGAGCACCACCAGAGCCACCATCACCAACACTACCACCTCGGGGTGGTTGAAGTTCCTCCTTTCACCGCCTTCAAAAAGTGAGGGTGGTCAAGAGCGAGAACAAAAGCTTATACATCGGCTCTGTGAGCAATGACAAGGAATAATGTGGCCATGACTTTGATGGGGATATCATTATCACGAAAGCAGCCTAATGGTTTCTAACTAACCATGACAAGCACGTTGCCTCAATGATCGATGAGTGTTTGTATATGTTCCACCTCCAAATGAACTTTTTATGCCTCGACCTAGATCTCAGTACAACCCATTTCGCAATGATAACAACTTTATTAGAAATAGAAAAATAATTGTCCATTTGAATAATCTTTCTAGATTTTAAAAAAGAATGTCGACTCGAATAATTGTCATATTTGGTTGTATTTTGCAAGTAACCTAGTCGAGTCCCCGAGTAAATCCATTTTCTAGGTAAACAAATTTTGAAGAAAGGGTTTAAATATGGAGTGTATTCATTTCAAAGTAGATTGGGCAAAGGGGGAAAACAAAACAAGTGTTTGACAATATCGAGTTGCTTACATGAAGGGCAAATGGGGTTTGTAATGCACATATGCTTAAGTCATTCCCAAACTAGGATCCTGTTGTCATGTGTTTTTCAGCAAGCGTAAAATTCAAACTTGAAAGCATGACAACCATACACTACTCGTGAAATTTTTGCTTGAAATTCATCTCGAGCTCTCCTCTAGATCATCCCATCCCCGTGTCAGGCTAGTCCCATGCTTCCAAGTGGTCTTGTGTGTTGTGTCATCATGTCCATAGGTGATTTAGGGAGAATCAAAATCATTCAAGTACTTCTGAGGTGTTATTTCTCAAGGCGGATTTTCAAGCAGGCCTAGGAATGGCTAGTTGTAGCCTTTCAAGGACTAGTCCACACCCGTGGAGTTATGTTGAAGGAAAACATTCATCGTGAAGAAGAAATGAGGAGCTAGGAATGTTGTGCCACTAATTTTGGAAGATTTAAGGAAGTTTCGAGGTTTTGGAGCAAGTTTAATGAAAGTGGTTTTTAAAGGGTGAAGGAGTTTGCCACCTAAAACAACCCCTAAGCTTTGGGAAGTGATTCGAGAGAGCTCCGTAAAGATTTGGAAGTCAAAAATACATCGTCAAAAGGTATTGAAAATCTCTAAATGATGGGGTTTCACAATTTTTCCAAGGTATTGGCATTTCTTTCCACATATTGTTTTATACATACACAACATGCAATCCTAAGAAAAAATCATATTTTAAGGGTGTTTTGGGAAGAATAATAGGCTTAGAATCATTCCATTCTTCTCAAAATAATTTTTCTAGTAAAAAATATAAGGAAATTCATGAAAATACCTTCAGATGCTCAAGTTACGCTTCCGATGAGCTTTTCTCCAAGGTATGCATTTGGGAGTTAGTCAATTTTCTGGGTGGACACATGTCACTTCCAGATGAGGGTGCACTTTTTTACACCAAGAATTTGGGACAATTGGGAAAAAAATTGTGCCCAACCTCATTTTAGATCTCTAGACCCTCATATGACCTCCATTGAGCCTAAGCAAGCCAATTTAGCTCACGTGTACCATTTCGTAGCCCTCACCCTCATCGAATCTCACTTTGCCACTTGTCAAGCCCGGGTGAGTACGCCCTTTTTTTTCACCAACCATCCCAAACATTTGGGATGGTTAGGAAAATTTTCTCCACCCATGCTCAGCCCCTTCCCAGGTCACCCATATGACCCAATTTTGGCCCCTAGGTGCTTTTAGTGCTTTTTCGCCAATTTCCCAACAACCAATCAATGAACGCCACTTGAACCAATGAGGGAGAGGCACACTTTTTTACACCAACCATCCCAAATATTTGGGATAGTTGGGAAAAAAATTGTGCTCATTCCATTACTTGAATAAATACAAACTTTTTTCACTTTGTGTGTTGCTTCTACTTCTTCCCGTGCGTGTGCACACAAACCCTCACTGCCGCCAATCCTTTTTTTTCTCCATTGCTATTGTTCCCATCACTTCACCATTGCATTAAAAATCCATTCATCTTCCTCCATTTCTGATATCACACCAAAACCTTGCTTTTTTCGATAGCACCATACCAAAATTTTGCCGAAGCTTCCATGAGCTAAAAACGTTGAAGTGCCCGTATCTCACAAACCTTGTGGTGGATTCCAAAGGTGAAATTTTGAGCATTTATTCCTCTCCCATGCACCTCCATCATGAAAAATATAATTTTTAAAGGTGTATCAGATTATTAATGGCAATAATTTCAAATTTTATGCCCTAAACCCTTCTTCTTCAATTCGACATTGATCTAGAAAGCGGTGAAGTTGAAATTTTGCAGACGCAGATCCGTGAGAGAAAACCCAAATTAAAAACGGTGATTTTTCACCAAAATAAGGAGGGGAATACCAAATTCTAAAATATTAAGTTTTTTCGGTTCACACTTACTACATTTACAATAAATTTCTCAAAACAGTTTAAACCTTCAAAGGAGCAAACATTAAAAATCATCGAAATGGAAAACTAGGGTACACAGGCAAAAAAGCAAAAAACAATTTTATAAAAATAGAAAGTGATTAAATTTGGTCGTAAAAAATATGTGGAAATTATTTAAACATGGTGAGAACCTCTCAATGTTGATTCCAAGGCAAAAAGGCAACCTTTCCCGAAATAGCAGCTCCACGGGTCCCAGGGTCTAAAAATAGAAAGTTCCAGTTTTTGGTACAAAAAGTTGTTGTAGACTCTATTTTCAGCTATCTCACTACTTTTTTGTCATCTTCATAGGGTTTTAATATGGTTTCATAGATCAAAAAGTCAATTCATCCTTCACAGAGGTCTTGAGGCATCAAATTTATGCTCAAGAGCAAAACGAAACACTCAGGGGCATAACAGGTAAAACCCAGGGACATTGTACAATCTGATAAACATTAAAAAGGGGTAAAAATCCCCAGAGGTCATCATTTGTAAACCTTTATTTGGGTCAAGAGAACCTACTCTCCCGTGGATGAGTTGGTTCAAAATGAGCTAAGTCAGTGAGCTCGGTGAGCTGGAAGAGTTGGTTAAGTAAACCAAGGAGAGTTGGTTGGATTAGGCTTCTTGGGACAAGAAGGGGTGATTCATAGCAGCATCCTTCTTTACATAAGCATCCAAATATTTCTTCTCAAGGGTTAGAGCTTCCCCATGGTGATCAAGAGTTGACCCCACGACAAGCTTCTACAAGTACTCCAGTGACCGACATCGTGGCAACTCCCGAAGAGTCATTTCCATGGATTCAAGAAATACTTGAAAGTGGGCCAAGAACAATGCAACTCATTGTCATTCCCAGTCTCGTAGAAATCTCCAAAGTGTTGAATTCCAAGTGAAGAAACAAGGCCCAGACAACTTCTCGCTTCTTCAGTGACACCACAGTAACTAGTATGTTGAAGTTTTTAGGCCTAAAATTGATAAGTCTATGGAGGAAATGACTCCATCAGACTATGAGTTTACCCGCATCTCATTGGGTCAAGATTCACATGAGGGTGACACTCATATGTTCAAATAATCCTCTTCATGTCTTTTTATTTGAGTTAAAGAATACAAGTGAACCATTGTGCAATTAGAGGAACATGTAAGAGCTCTCAGTGCATACATTCAACCCTTCTTAGGGCCCAAATCAACATCTCCCCTTCCGATCAAAGATATCCCTCCAATCAGTAGTATTGACCCCAAGGCAATCAAGAAAGCACAAGAATACATGATGTGGGGGAAATCCAATGAGAAGTGGATTGAGGAAATCATCGAGAAAAGGCAAGGCATTATGTCCGGACATCATTTCTCTCATCAAGTATGCTATGAAATGTTGTTTTAAGTAAACAAGACGAAGGAGAAGTTTGCAAAGGAGGTTAGTCATTTGGATGAGATACTCCCACTGGTGTTTGAAATGAGTTCCTTTGACTCTCACACCCTCGTGAGTAAGGAAGTGTTTGCACAACTGCGCAAAAACATGTCTCCAGTTTGGATCCACATCATGGATGCACAATATGCAATGCTTAAGAATTTCATATTTGAATCAGACTCCTACGGATGACAGGTTTTTGAAATCTTGAATGAGATCTACCACTGTGTTCAAATATTTGAGTTCCCTCCACTCATTGAGGACTCATCATCAAAAGAACTTATCATTACATTCTAGGAGATGGTCAAGACGGAGGCAAACGACTATATTTCCTTCAATAAAGACAATTTTGAGTTCCTAACCAGTTTTAGAAGTTGAATTTCCACAATTGCAATGGATCATGAAGAATGGCTTCATCAATGTAAAAGGATCAGTGGTGTCCTCGAGACATGGACCAAGGTGTTGGGTTGCATTTTTATTCTAGGGGAAGATAAGTTTACAGCTGTGATAACTCAATCCAACAAATAATTCAAGGAAAAGGAACCCTCTCCATGGATCCACCATCAGGAGGCATGATTCAGTAAATTTCTTCATCACAAGGAGCCCTTTTATCGAATGTGACAACCTATCCTCTTTCTCCCTCTTATTTCTCCCCTTTCTAATTCTTTGTTGGGCGTAATCATTGTATTTTGTCTCATTCACTTAAGTGACTTCATAAAGTTACATTGTAAAAGTCCCTTTAATTTATAAAAATGGAAACTTATTTCTCACTTCCTAGGAAGGTGAAAAGTCACAGTTGAATGAGACAATGAAGAGTCATGTGGGGGTAGGCAAAGAGTCAATTCACATTGTTATAAATTGGGATGGCTTCTCCATTCCAAAGGATCTTAAAAGTTATAAATTATTGGTAGCAATTGTGAATTGTTGTAGCTTGATTGAAGATTTGTACTCATCACTACACATGAAATGAAAGATACTTTTCTTCCATTTTCCCTTTCTCATGTTTCCTCTTTTCCCTCTTATATGCACTTTGTAAGCATGGTGATTAAAGAGAGATTTGTATCTTTGATGAATGGGCCTTAGAGAATTATGTGTCTATGTGGGTTTTGTTTGTCTCACTGATAGCTTCATTGTTGCTTTCTTCTATATTGAATGTTGAACTACTTCAGTTACTGGGTGTGAACTCTATAATTGGCCTACTCACAATAATAACCTTCCTTTCTTAATTTCTCTCCTTTCCCTCATCATTGTGATTTCCTCCCTTGTACCCCATACAATCACTTTGCCACAGGTTCAATGGAGTGTCCTTGTGTGATCCCCGACCTATTTGGCCAACCCACAACAATTAGTTTAGGATTAGATTAGTCACATTCAATAATGAGAGCTGCACCATTCAATACAGAGGGGCATAGCCCCATGAACATTGGTGGAGACACCTAATTTTCCCAATTGACAAATTTTCTCACCAAAAGTTTTTGGTGATTCTAATGGGGAGATATTTTCCCAAGTGCACCCAAAAGGATCTTTGCCCAAAAAATACAAAAAAAAGTATTTATTCAAAAATATATATAAAAAAATAAATCATATTTCAAAGAAGAATCATTTTAGAAGGTGACTCAGTTAAGGAATGAATCTCTGTCACATTTGTTTCCCGCAACACAAATGAAGAAATTCGAGACTAGGGTGAAGTACCAATGAGTGACGATTGAAAAGAAGAAGAAGAGGATTGTTGAGAAATGAAATTTTTTTATCAACCATCATTATGGAACATCTCTTCTAAAGCCAAGAAAGTTGAAGGAAAGAAGGTTCATACCATCTCCGTAATGAGCCAAAAAAAAAGAATTTTAGAATGGAGAAAATTATTGTTTGTGAAGATCCCATCATCAAGTCATGGTGGTTACAATTCAAGAAAAGCGTTGTTAAAAGAAATAAAATGGGAATCGTTGTTTGACAATCAAGAATCCAAAAAGATGGATGAAAAAGATCCAAAAGAGATACAAAAGGTTGTATGAAGGACATGATGGTGCATAATCCACTGAAGGTAAATTTTTTCAACCTTACACAACTCACTAACAATTTGAGAACATCATCCTTCATCTCCCTTCCTCTAGATGATTTTCTTGCATACGGCGATGAAGAAATGGATATTTTGAGAATAGAATTTGTGCAAAGACTTCTGAGTGCAAAATAAGGAAATTCTCATCCTAAGGCCTATCATGAAGTTTGGAAATATGCATTGGCATTACAAAGAAGGTATGAACATCTTGAAGCACTTCATCAAGTGGAGGAAGAAGAGGATATCTATCCTGGGAGGAGGATCTTGATGAATGTACGCACTACAAGGTGTTCATCCCTGGAAGATTATTGGACATTGTTGATGAATGCCATATCCTCAAATCTCCTTGAATGAATTCAATCATCGTAATGGAATATGATGAAGAAGACATGGAGGCAAAACCTTCATTCATCAACTCATTTTGGCTTGAGGCACAACCCATTGGAGGAGTAATGGATTCAAGAGAGGAAGATTCTTGTTGCATGATAGATAATTCAATGTTTTTCAAGAATCCACAAACAATGAATAAATACCAGATGACGAGTTCAAGGTAACCATGGATAATCTCCTTTCAAATTTTGATCTTTCAATTAATGATGGAATGGAGATATGTGAAGAAGTGCAAGAAATCCATCCTTCACTTTGGACTCAAGATGATGAATGCAAGGTATTCATGGATAATTTTATTTCCAATTTTGAATTTTCAAACGATGAGGAGATGTTGAATAATGAGATAGAGGCAATTGAAGAATCAAATTCTATTCCCGATTCAATCATGGATGACCGGATGGAAGAGGCCAATTTCCTTTCTTGAAGCCAAGGAGAATGAACAATTTGAACACAACCTCTCCTCACCCAAGGAGAAAAATGATCATCTCGGTGAATGTGAAGTATTTCATTTCCCATATGAGTGGGAGGATTCAATAATGAATGATCAAGATAAAGTTGAAAATTATTCCCATATTTCTGCCCCAACATGGTTTTATGCTTCCCATCAAGAGGAAAATGAAATGGACTTCGAGCTCGAAGAAGTACCCCTTCCCAAGAAGCATGGATATCTTCTCCTTGTTAGAAAAATGGTAAGAATCACATATGCATGTGCTTAAAAGAGGGTGAGCCTTGGGTGACAAGAAGCATAGAGGAGATGAAAAGGATGTTTCAAATGAATCATGGACATGTATGGATCATATTTTTAACCATCTCCTAGAAGCAAATGCAGAGATTCTTCCCATAAGGACGAAGATGAGTATATGACAAGCTCGAAAGAGTTATTTATACAAGACATCCTAAAGGATGCATAAGAGACTAAATACCCCAACTTAGTCTCGAGTTCCTAACTCGGGCTATGAAAATGCAAGATAGGTATGAATCAACTTGTGCTTCTCTTTTGATACACCAATGTTTGATGTTGAGACAAGTAGATGGATGAGCTTGATGTCCTTCCCAATGCCTTGGTCGATGAGAGGGAATGTGAAGACATGCCTTTCTCTTTCATGTTGTGTGAAGAAGATAAAAAGTGAAAAATAAGGAAGGTTATTGAATATTCTTTGAATATCCCAATCTGAAGACATCTCCATTATGGAGGATGACATTAAAGGTGTTGAGCTGATTTTCATTGAAGGGAGTTGTTGAGAAAAAGGTGAAAATCTACAAAATTCTTGTGAGTGTATCTAAGGTCAAATTGTTCTCACCACTGTTGGATGTCCTACCAATTGGAAAAACAACCCACACCACAATATTCACTCGAGGTTGATGGAGGTTTTTATGACAAAATCAAGGGTTGTAGTTGTAAGAATGATGTCGAAACCAATGTTGAGTGGATGAATATGGACAAAATTTGTTCTAAGCAAAAAATCGAGGATGCACATGACTCTTATGAGAGAATTCAAAATCAAATTACACTCACCATTTCCCAAGCTTCGATCAGTCTTGAACATATTTCCATGTTGTGACAATTCCGAATGATGATGAAGACCTCCGGCTCAATGATGTAACCTCCATTTTTGAAATAAATAACATAGAGCAATGGAATGAGATGTCTAGAGAAGCTATCAAATGGGAGGAAAATTAGTTTGTTCTCACCCCTTCAAAGTGCCTTACTGATGTAAGGGATGTTTCAACATTTTCATTCCTAGATGAAGCACATTTTCACGACAATATCAATTTTCACACTTTTGAGAGTGTGAAGGAATGCCTTCTCATGATCGTAGGACATCAAATGGAAGCCTCGAGATACAGGAGTTTCAATAAGGTGAATTTTTTTGCATTGGATACAATAACCTTCTCAGTATATTGTGAATATAAAAATGGAATCTTAGTGTGTCTCCTTCTTCTCAAACCATGCAAAGCCATCACAGGAGCATGGTATGATCAAACAATGACTTTTGTGCTTCAAAGGTTAGAATTTAGTCCGTTGTTCCATGATGGCATGTAATTTTCTCAACTCGTTGCCACGTATGTGTACATTCTCTACTCACCTTTGTAAATACCATTCCTCTATAGCATAATTTCCCTTTTTTGATGGGTGTTGTTTTCCCTTTTGGTGTGTTTCCTTTTTGTTTATGTGTGTGTGTTTGGAAGAAATGACTCTATAACCCAATGGATAAGGCACTGGTCCACAAACTAAATTGAGATTATAAGTTCCCATGCTATGTCTTGATTATGCTCAATCCACAACATGTCCCCGAGCTAGAGCCAATGTTTTCATTTGTTTTGCAAAGGTAAAATTTAAACTTGAAAGCATGACAACCATACCCTACCATGAAAATTTTTTGCTTGAAAGTCATCCCGAGCCCTCCTCTAGATCATCCCATCCCCTATGTTGGGCTAGTACCATCCTTCCAAGTGGTCTTATGTGATGTGTCATCATGTCCATAGGTGATTTATGGAGAATCAAAATCATTCAAGTACTTCCAAGGTGCTATTTCTCAAGGCGGACTTTCAAACAGGCCTAGGAATGGTTATTCTTAGCCTTTCTGAGACTGGTGCATACCCCATGAAGATGTATTTAAGGCCAAAATTCATCATGTAGGGGCAATGAGGAGTTAAGAATGTTGTGCCACTGATTTTGGAATATTTCATGAAGTTTAAGAGGTTTTGGAGCAAGTTCAACTAAAGCTGGTTTTCAAGGGTGAAGGAGCTTGCAACTGCGCAACAACCCCTAATCTTCGGGAAGTGATTTTGAGAGATCCTTAAATATTTGGAGGCCAAAAAATACATATTTTAAAATGTATTTCAGATATCTAAATGATGATGGTTTCACATTTTTTCCAAGGCATCAACATTTCCTTCCATATTGTTTTTGCACACATAGGCAATCCCAGAAAAAAATCCTAATTTTAGGGGTTTCAGGAAGAATTAGAGGATGAGACCCATTCCATTCTTCTAAAAATCATTTTTATAGTCAAAATAATATAAATAAGTGCATGAAAAGACCTCTAGATGCTCAAGTTATGCTTCGACAAGCTTCTCTCTAAGGTATGCATTTGGGAGTTAGTCAATTTTCCAAGGACACATGTCAATCCCATAGAGAGTGCAATTTTTACACCAACCATCCCAAAATTTTGGGATGGTTAGGACAAAAATTGTGCCCAACCTCATTTTAGACCCTTGGACCCTCATATGACCTTCGTTGAGCCTAAGCAAGCTAGTTTAGCCCCCGTGCACCATTCCTTAGCTCTCGTCCTCATCGAATCCCGCTCGCCACTTGTCAAGCCCATGGTGAGGGTGACCTTTTACACAAACCATCCCAATCATCTAGGAAGGTTGGGACACTTTTCTCCACCCATTCTCAACCATTCATTGGTCACTCATATGACCCAATTTTGGCCCCTAGGTGCTTTTAGTGCTTTTTTGCCTATTTCCCAACAACCAATCAATTAACACCACTTGGACCAATGAGGAAGGGGCGTACTTTTTTTCACAAAAAATCCAAAACATTTGGGATAGTTGTGACAAAAACGTGTGCTCATGTCATGATTTAAGAAATATAATTTTTTTCATTTTGTGTGTTGCTTCTACTTCTTCCCATGTGTGTACACACAAACCCTCGTTGCTAGCAATCCTTTTCTCTCCATTGTTGCTGCTCACATCACTTCACCATTGAATTAAACATCCATTTCTATTCCTCCATTTCTGATATCACACCAAAACCTTGCTTTTTCAATCATCTCCATGCCAACATTTTGCCAAAAGCTTCCACGAGTGGAAACGGTGAATGAAGTGTTCATATCTCACAAACCCTGCGGCGGATTATAGTGAAATTTTGAGCATCTCTTCCTCTCCCATAAGCCTCCATGCTGCAAAAAACAGAATTTTCAAAGGTGTCTCAAATTATTAACGTCAACTATTTTGAATTAGGTGCCCTAAACCGTTCTTTTGTAATTTGCCATTGATCCGTAAGAAAGTAGGTGAAGCTGAAATTTTGCATGGAGTACCCGGAAAGAAAACCCGAACAAAAGCGATGATTTTTCACCAAATAGTGGAGGGGAAGACCAGATTATAAAAATAGTAAGTTTCATTGGTTCACACTTACTATTTATAGTAAATTTCCCAAAACATTAAAAACTTCAAAGGAGCAAACACTAAAATCACCAAAATGGAAAACTAGGGCACATGCCAAAAAGTCAAAAAAGCAAAAAGTAAAAAGCAAATTTCTAAAAATAGAAAGTGCTTAAATTTGGTCATAAAAGATTTGTGGAAGCTATCTAAACATGGTGACAACCCCTCTATACTTCTTCCGAGGTAAAAATCCAACCTTTCCGAAATAGCAACTCCATGGTCCTGGGGTCTAAAAATAGAAAGTTCCAGTTTCAGGTACAAAAAGTTGCAATAGACTTTGTTTTCAGCTATCTAGCTAATTTTTTTCATCTTCACAAGGTTTCAAGATGGTTTCATAGCTCAAACAAGTTAGTTCATCCTTCATAGAGGTCTTGAGGCATCGAATTTGTTCCTCAAGCAAGCCAAAACACTACAAGGCGCAACAAGTGATGAGCGTCGTTGGTACTCACACTCTAGTTATCTTATGATTTATCAGTTTAGGGCAGTGTCCATGGCTATTTACAACAAATGAAATGGTTGGCATTGATCTCAATACTTATTCAATAAAAACACTAACCAACTGTTATAATAATTGTCATAAAGAAATCAAGTTGATTGATAACAAAAAAGATTACTTGATCGCATAATTAAAAGTACTAAAAACAATGTGATGTTGATAAGTCAAAATAACAAAAGGAAAATCAATAAGAAATTATCCCTTCACGTTGGGGAGGAGTGGCCCTTGCTCCTTCCTGTTGATCCAGTTTAAATTTGCAAGTCACACAAGTAGAATTTTCCCTTGAATCCACACTTTATTGAATGAAAGAATTCCTTTTACAGTGATCAATCGAACTAACTTTTTAATCCTACTACACTTGCTCTTTTATATTCAAAGTAGTCCTAGTCTCTCTAAAAGAGGACTAGTTATTTGAAATTAATGATAACTACTTAACTAGAAGATACCTATAACAACAACTAATTGTTTAAGGAATTACAATCATGGAAGGATTAGTCCATGCCATGTTTGGATCAAATTCATCATGTTAACTACATATGAGGTCCATAATTGAATCTCAATTAAGATCTTCAATCAACACCATAAGATATAACATATCCCGAATTGATTTCTTATAAACACGATGATTATAAGTCTACAAGTGTTTTGATTTTCTGCTTCATGTATTCGAGCAATCGGTTATTAAGTTGAGATTGCATCATCCTCATAATTTACATAATTACTTGGCCATCCGAGTCATTTTCCTCTTTTACATGAGTTCCTCATTCCAAGTGAGTTTGCATTAGTGTTATGGGCGAGTCCTATGCTCCACAATGAGTTCTGCGCTAGTGCATTATAAAGTGAGTCCTACGCTAGTGCATACACGAGTGTCTTTGCTAATGATCCGTAGTTGAGTCTTGTGATGAATTTAAGATATGTTTTCCAAATGCATTGTTAATACTCATAAAGATTCATTTGAACCATATTTGAAGAAGCAACAACAAGATGAAAATAACAAGGATATGCACAATATTTCCTTCCAAAACATAGTAAAGTATTAATTACAAAATGACAATATTATACATAGTGCAAAATGATGACATGCCAAAACAGGGGTTTCACATAGGATAAAACATGACAAAACAGGGGCTCATCACTCCCCCACACTTAATATCTAGCAGGTCCTCCTACTACCTATTCAAGTTCTCAACGATTCTTGAACAATTATATTCATTGGAAAAAGTCTGCCAAGTCTCATTTAGCTCGTTTCAAAGACCAAAGGACTTTATTATTACATTTCTTCAAGTTTGTATAACTAGCTTAGGCTCATCATTAGTTTAATTCCATCATGGCATTGGGGCTATTACTAATGGAGGCTTGTACCTCATTCCAATCCATTTTTCCTGCATGTCTAGAATAATCTTACAGAGGTCCTTGGCCCTCTTCAATGACCAACAGAGGTTAGTTGGGGAAATAACCTCCTTCTTATAGTGCTATGAAAACAGTTCATATCTCAACTGGAAAGAAAGGAAATTAATAGTAAATGTTGGGAGTACCTGCTCCTCTGAAATCTAGTATGTAAGTTCTCAAAATTGCCTTATACCTTTCCACCAATTGTAAACAATACACTTGAGACTGAAACCTTCGAGAAATCGGATGGGGGCAGGGAGATCATGCCTCATTAAGAGGCCTATATTAGCTTCTTCTCGGGTGTATGTTCCCCTCTACTCCCTCCACATAAAGCGACTCCTTAAGGTAGAGATAAATACCCTTAATTGTACCTCTCCCACATATAGATTAATTGGAATTTCAATTTGTTCAGGGAGTAGGAATTTATGAACATAAAATTCACATAGTAGATTCTTAACAACATTATCTCTTGTTGTGTATGCACCAATAAATTGCTTATCATCATAAAATTATATATCCTACATAGAACAAAATCTAGAAATCTTTTTACTTTAAGAATTGCTCCTTTAAAAATAATGCATAGAAATTAGAGGGGGCTGCATGAGAGGGCCCGATCAAGCGCTTATTCTCTTCCTTTAAAACCTTATTTTCTTCATAAACTCTTCGAATACTATAACACTCTTGCATCTATTTATTCATTCCTCTCAATACAATAATTTTAGGAAACACAAAGTCTGCATGCAGGGTTATTTGTTCGTGGTAGGCACAAACATTGTTTCCTTCCTATTTTCTTGCAAGATTGCAAGTGATATGTTTAACTCTTCTGTTTTGGTTTGTGTAGACATAAAATCATGCACTTTGGGTATTCATATAGTCTTAATCGATACTACTATTCATATGATTCCTAAGTAAGAAAAGTACTAATTAACCCATGTCCTTGGCCATCTTTGCTTACTTTCTATTGCCACTTTTAGTCTCACATACCTTCTTGCCCAGTTTGACCTTCGACCCTTCAGTTTCTCTAAGTTTGGACACCAACACCTAGCTCTGACGGGCCAGCCGGCTGCGCCCGTCCCCCTCCTCCGGTGCCCCTAATTTCTTTGTACTTTGTTAACATATTTTAGGTCTTTTCTAGTTGTTTGGGAATCTTATATTTTTGGTAGTTAGCCTTTTCGAGGTTAATTACAAAATTCAAGCAAGGGAATCATATAAATATAAAGTTATGTGACCATAATAAAAGGACCAAACACTAAAAATTAGCTATCACCACCTAAGGTTGCATCCAAAGGATATTCAAGAGCATTCAAGCATCCATTCTAGGTCAAGGGACTCTATTCTTCTCGCATACATTCATAGGAGGGAAATTTCATTCTATTATATGCACATATCTACTTACATCTTCTACATCCAGTTATTGCTCGCTATCGAGTGTGATACGCACAAGAGTCACCTAGGGCATGATTCCTTGCACACACACATAGAACTACATTGGGTTTGAAACGTAGTGCAATGTTCAGTCATAAGATCACTTGTTTGACAATTGAGGATAATCGGCCCCTCATTTGTATGCTTTTGTTTTTGAGATTTGATGCGATTTTGAGGGTTTTGCAAGTGAAATATTTATTGTGGGTTATCAGCGACATCGGCGATCATAGCGCGAAATAATAATGACAAAAAGTGAAGGACAACGAACACCTTGTGACCAATTAAAGATGGTTTTCTCGAGCCTTTTGGCAGATCATAGGCGCCAATACTTGGTTTGCAGTGTCCGTAGGCACCTCTAACCCATTCCAGGCACCCCAGTCCAACGTATTCCTCCATCTCTGCGTTTTTGGGCTCTTATTACGATATTCTATGCTTCGATTTTTCTAGTTTGTCACTTGACATAGCACGGGATTAATTGCAAAACAAATAAGTCATTTTATCTCCTCTTTACACTTAGGGTTTTAAATCTTAATTGCTTATTTGCTTGGGTCTATTTCACACTTAATTGTAATTCATTTATCTTTCTATATTGCAATCCGATTAGGAATAACTTTATTTATTCATAAATAAACATTTTTCTTAATCGTTTGAAGCAACTAAATTTGTTGTTTCCGCTTTTTCTAAAGGATGTTGAAGTTGAAGAGTTGCCTCTTCTTGGTGTCCTGTGGCTTGATGAAGTTGTTGAATTTTTTTCTCTTTTTCAAACTCCATCTGATAGAAATCTGGACTCTTTTGCTTGCAAAAGGAGCCGTAGGTGGGCATTTCTTTCTGGGCCAATTGGAGTTCATTCTAGATTTTTGCGACTTGTAGCTTGATTATGTCGAATCAGGAGGGGAACTAGGTTCTCCTTCGATCAGGGGTGCTTTACCTTTGTCTCTAATGGGAGATTCAACATCAATGATTGGGGTTTGATCAAATTCCTTTTTAGCAATCAAACAAAGGGTGATACATAATGAGGAGGAGACACAAATGGTGTCTAGAGTAAGGTTTGCCTAATAACAATTGCCTCATGTTCTTCTTGAGAAGGAGCAGTTTCCACTTAGGGTTCATTGAGGGTTTAAGCAGGCCTAGATCTCCTGTGGCATTTCCTAGGTTGTTATGAAGTGGAAGGCCCTCTTTCTAGAACCAATACAGGCTCTAGGCCATACTTTTCTAGAATTTCTTCCACTTCTTAAGACTATGCCTTTTCTTGATAAAATGATGCTTGCAAATTAAGTTTATCAAACCTTGGAATTTCAAATAAGAAGTACCCCGATGAAATTTTTCAGTAGTAAAGGAGATAAAATCAAACAAGAATCTGCGGAAAGTTTACTTTATTATGGGTTTTAACTTACCCATGGGGAAGGTGGATAAGAATTCTTAAAACAGGACCTTAAATGATCTCATACTTGACCCTCGCATGTGAAATATTTGATTATCCACTTAGCTTCCTCTCGCTCGGGCTCGGGAGAGTACCCCTTTCTATACCCTTGACATTCCCTTTATTTTCCATAACCAGCCCAATTTTTCCTTCTTCCCCACAGAAAATCTCTTAATAATTTCATAATAGAGGGTCTTAGAGTTAACTAATTGCCCTTCTTTTGGTATTCTTGAAATATGACTAATAATAGTAGGACTAAACATGATTTTCTTACCTTTCACTATGGCATGTCCTTCCTCAATGTTCTCGGAAAAATCCTCTGTCATTCTTGGATTGAACTCTTCATAAGCCAACATAAAGTCCAACCACCCCGCCTTCTCAAAAATTCTACGACGCTAGTAATTCAAATGAATTTCTAGGTTCTAAAACAAAGCAACTTAATTACACACAATTGGAAAGTAACGGGAATAGGAATGAAGATGCAATGTCACAAAAATAGGAATAAGCACAGGGAATGGAGATGGTAGTAGCGTAGGAGTGAAATGACAAAAGTAAAAATTTGGAAAGAGACAGGGGAGACAAAACAATTATATATGGAACAACACGAATTCATAAAGTTTTAACAAATCCCAATGTGACAACGATAAAGGAAGGAGTAATTTGCAGTACGTGTGGGAGATTAATATGGAGATGTGTGGCAAATTTATTTAGATATGCGATGCGTGTTAGAAATTCTAGACACCTTTGAGAGGGGGTGAATTAGTGATTATTAAAACTTTTGAAGTAATTTCTAGTTATCTAATCACCTAACCTTAAACTACCTTAACCATAATAAGCATGCACATTCAACAAGTAGAGAGAAATATAAACAAGCACACATTAATATATGAAGAGACCACATTTAATGTGGGAAACCCATAAGGGACAAAAACCCACTGAAACCAGAGAACTAGCTTGGAAAATTGTCCTATAAAGTTACTGTGATTTCAACATGTGGTTAGTACCCACTCACCATGAAGCACCCACTTGGCAGATTTGGAAAGCACCTACTTTTAGAAGCATCCACTCCCAAATTTTTGAGCAAAAACTCAAAATTTGAACATACAATGTTGATCACATTCTTCACTTGGTTGCTTACATGAACTGATGTGATCTATTTTTCAATTCACTACTTCGTCACCTTTCATCTCAAACTAACATTCAGTTCTTTGGCTTGCATAATTGTTATCGTGTTTTAAATGTGGTTTTGTAGTTTGAATTCTATTTTTGCCCCATGAAGATGATACTCTCACTTTTTTATAACTCTATTTGCTAACTTCATCACACATTGATTATCCTAGCATCATCTATGTCTCTCGTGTACTCATCTCTCTTTTGCATACATCTCCAAGATCACCCAAGCTTCAACAATTTCTTCAAGCTAACATTCGGTTCTCATCAACTTCAACTGTTATTTGTCTTACATAACTAATATCAAGTCTCAAAAATTGATTTACATATTGAGTCAAGCTCTCTACTTCATGAGAACGGTCCTCTCAATTTTCTCTTCATCTTCTATGCCCAAGATCAACAAGATACTCTCGTGTTTCAACTCAGTATCAACAACATATTCAAACCTATCAAAGCACCTACGATACATGAATAGTCTTTCACATGTGTCATGTAGACACCTAAAATATGTTTACACTTAGCATTTCATCCAATACAACCAATTGAAGACACTTTGTTAATCAACCCTTCTTTGCTCCATTCTTATATGCCCATTCAAGACACTCTTTCGAAATATTCCTCCTATAATCAGCTTATTTTGCTAATATCTCTCTTATTAGCTAAACATTCCTCCTTTTGACCATTCAGAACCTCCCTAGTTCTCTTTGAACCACTTTTGTAGGCTTCGTAAGCTATCTATCAATCACAATTGGTTATCCATACCCCTCCCAACTCTCAATGAGTCTCTAATAACTTGCTAATCAAGTTTAACTAGCCTAAACCCAAGTTAACTAGCCTAAACCAAGGTTAACTAACCTAATCCTTCTTTTGAGCTTTAGTCCCACATGCACCCAAATTCCAAACTCTCCCATGTGGAAAACTATAAATACAAGGCTAAGCCTACCCATTCAAAAAACACAACTTTATATAACACAATGCCAAAACAAGAGTAAGAAAGCTTAAAGAGTTCATTTGCATTAGCTAAGCTAATAAGACATTTGATCTTGGGTCATCCACCATTAAAATAGCTTCATCTTGCACCCATGATAGGTTAGTAATGGAATAGCTAAACTTGGCCATGTAGCCATTTAGTGAGATTCATTCACCCTCATGGAGTAAACAACAAAACTGATTGCTTAGATCCTTATTAGGCTCATTTTATCAAGCTTTCAAGAATAGAGGATAGTTATATTTGCTAGATTGCTTGTTTTCTTCAAGTCTAATGTATGCAAAGTAGGTTTCCTTGCTCATTTCTTATCTGATGGTCCATTGAGGGGCTTTGCACAAAGCTTTGGGGTCTTACCCCATATCCATAGCTCTTATGAAAACCTTTCATTAAATATATGTCATTTACACTTCACATACCTTTGACTCTTCAACTAACCTATTTTATAGTTTGAACAAGGAGATGAACCAATTTTTACTTCTAAACCACCCTTAGCATAGTCATTATAATTTGTAGGCCCTTGAATGTTCTCTTAGATGAAATGATGATCAAAAAGGCTCTTGAACTCACCGACACTCTGTTTTCCTTGACTTATCTTGTCAAGTTTTCCAAAAAGTGTCCCCGTGCTCTCGATGCATAACGATTGAAGAAGACCTTGTATTTTTCTTCAACGAGTTATCTCTACCTTTGTAGTATACCAACTCACCGTCTCGATGTAACCGACATGTTCTCGTGTTATGAGAGTCTCTTTACCTTCTTTATAACCTTTGATAGTCTTCTTTTACGTCATTTGGGTTTCAACCTTATTCGTTTGAACCACAATAGACAAACTAGGTGCAACAATAGGTTATCACAATTTACAACATGAAGCAAGATCATTCATATAAGCTCATATCAAGTTTGCACTCAACATATTAGAACTGCAAGAGACCTTTGTCAACAAACAAAACTTTAAAATAAAAAACATGAAGAAATATGGAACTTTTGTTCATTATTACTTCAACTCTTTCAACTCACAATCTTAGAGCAAGGGGTTTAAAGGTAAAAGGAGAGCACAAGACACCATCAAGAATGGACTTTCAACTTCTCCACAACTTGAATATGAAGAATTATGATTTCTTCACCATCTACCAAGGAAAAACTATTGCAACACATGCTTTAAGACAATATAGTCATTGTTTTCTTAGACATGAGCTACATCTTCACTTTTATGATAATTTTTCATACTTCTCAACTAAATATAAGTTCAGGGATATTAATTCAAAGGAGAGAAGATATTTTCAAAACTTCATAATTCATATGCTACCCGATATCATGCCCGAAAGTCGACATTCTTGTTTCTACAAACTGTTCACATTGAGGGTTTTAGAATTCAAACCCTAGGCTTCCTTTTGAAGACTAACATTACCTTGTACTACACTTTTATCCCATTATATGTGTGTAATGACCTCAATAAATATACTTTCAACAACTTCAAGGCTTCTTGTGTATTGAAAGATTGGAGAGATCCATGAATTTAATCATTGTCATTGTCTTTTCCAAATGAACCAAACCCAATTTTAAAAAGGAGAGGTTTTTCCTTGATTAAGTCTTTGATCAAGGCATCTAAAAAACATTTTATGAAGCTCCATACCTTATTCTACTTGCAACATCAGATACACTCACCACATAGTGAATAAGGTTATGAAAGAAGCAATTTCAGACTGTGTTAACATGTTCGTAAGGTGTTATTAGATTATTTTGGATGTGTAGACTTTTTACAAGCATATTCTTCATTCTAGTGATAAAATTTGGAAAGAGCACTTCAAAGAGATCCTAATCACACTCTTCGTCAACTTGGTTATAGATCTTCTAGAGGAAAATTTGCCAACACAGTCCATACTACAACCTTCTTGACAAGATAATGCAAGGTAGTTTAGAGACAATGAGTTTTAGGCTTCCTAAACTCATCATAAGTGCACACCAAGAGCTCTAACAATACTCATTTGACATGTAGAAGGGATTACAAAAAAATTTCATCTCATATCTCACACACAAACAACCTTCAAACATTTTCCAAGTCTTCATACCTAGATTTACATGACTATTCTCTAGAGGTAGGAGGAGCAAAGGACTAATTTTACACCACATGACTGAGATGAATGTCGAGAACCTTTAAGAGAACTGAATAGACTTTAAGCACAACATTTCACACATGGTGGTTCACCTTGGAGTCTCCAAAACCATATTGTAAATGCAATATTTGTAAAAATAAGATAGTTTTCGTACAATATAGTCATGCATGGCTTAGAAATAATGACATCATCTTGGCCTAGGAGGAGCTTACTACAACCCTAAGTGTTTCCAAAACTTGCACAAGTCATTTGAAGTTAAAGCAATTCATTTTTCTCTTATCGCTTCAAGAAGGAGACTCGATGAGAGAGAAACCCTATTAGAAAAATGATCGAACTTATTTGTTTCTTGTCCAATTTCCCTCAAAAATTTTGCAAAATTTTAGGCTTGGAGTGCTCTTCAAAAATTCCTTCTATGATTTATTCGAAAGAGGCTTGAAAATTTTGTTTGGATGCTAAGAGGATATGGTGCTCCGATTTCATTCCTCAATAAACCAGTTTTAGTAAAAAATACATAACTTCCACAATCTTCTTCAAAACTTGATGAAACTTGACACAAAGCATCACAACGCATCCATCTACATGATTCATGGATTGATTCCTCATAAATTTTCTTGTAATATTTAGACCAATCTCATTTTACCATGACTTCATTAATAGTCCTCAAAGGTAGTTTTAACGAAAACTTGAATTTTGCCTCTAAAAAATGAAGTAAGCCTTGTGGATGCTCATACATGCCTAAGGAAATGTTACTAGGCTCGTCCCATTTTTACCTAGACTTTTCATGACCTGCATTGTGCCCATAAACCTTATTAGGATCTAGAACTAGGCCCAAATGAGTTAGTTTCAATTGTGACTTACACCTCATGACCTAATGATTACCTTATGAGAATTTACATATGTTAGAACCAAAATCTATGACCTATAGAACACCTGAGCCAAGCATACCAACCATCTCCATGCCTCCAATGGACACCTACATCACTGGTCAAGCTTGTAGCATCTTGAAACCAACATGAATCCTCTTTGTGTGATCCAACCATCATTGAGAAGGCACTCCCAATCAACCATCATACCCCGACTCGGGCCTCACTACACCATTCACACCTTTGCCATCAATTCCACTCGACATCAATGATAACACCAATGACCATGGTTCAATAATATGTGGGAAAACATTGGGAATGAGGGAGGTCATCAATTCGCACAAGCACAATAGTGATCATCTCATAAATTAAACTTTACCACATTTAAGAAAAAGAGTGATTGTGTATACTTGATTAATTTCACTTGTCACATCACCGGCTATCATTTAAATGTCTCTTTGATTCTCTCTTGATGCATTGTTCTTGTATTGTCTACGTAATTCAAGGGTGGTGACTACCACTACTTGGTTTTCACCACCGCACTTATTATTTTTTTCATTTTTTTCATTTTTAGTAGTGACCACCATTTCTGGTTTTTAGTCAATACCTCATAGGATGATGGCCATCATTTTTGGTTTTCAACCATCTCCTATTTATTTAACGAGAACTGACCTAGCTCTAAGTTGAATTAGACAAAGAGACTTTTTCTAAACAATTCAGAGCTCCATCTTCTTGTAATATGTTATGGAATTCTTCTTTAGATGATGGTTGGTATAGCCTCAATCTATGGTCATTAACCAACATTAATTTCTTCTCACCATTAATTGGAATTAGTTGAACTGTCCCATTGTTGAAAACTTCCTTAATTTGATATGGACCCATCCATCTTGTTTGTAACTTTCCTTTGAAGTCCTTGTACTTTGAATCAAATAGTATATCTCAATCTCCTTTTTGAAATTTCCTTTGCTTAATATGTTTGTCATACCATACCGCCTTTGGTGCCAAATGATCTTGGTTTGATGCAATGCATGTAGTCTCATCTCATCCAACTCATTTAGTTGAAGAATCCTTTTTGTTGTGCTTTTGATAAATCAATTCCCACTTCAGTAGTTGTTCTTAAGGTTTGAATTTCAAATTCTATAGGAGAATAAGCTTCTTCCCATAAACCAACTCATAAGGAGTGAATCCTTTGATTTCTTTCCAAGTGGTATTGTATGCCCACACCGCTTGTAACTTTTGAACCCAATTTTTCCTTGAGATATCCACTATTTTTGTTAGGATATTTTCCAACTCCATATTAGTAACAATTATTTGACCATTAGGCTGTGGATGGTATGGCGATGTCTTATTGTGTTTAAGCTACTATATTGCCACAATGGAACTAATTATGCCTAACATAAATTGTGGCCCTTGGTCTAAAACAATGGATCTTGGTGCCCCAAATCGCTGAAATATGTGCTCATATAAAAAGTCTCAAATTTTTCATCCTTGCATATTGAGAGCTTACACCTCGGCTCATTTGGTGATATAATCTGCATGACTAGAATGCACTTCTTCCCTCGAGAAGTTAGGTCAATTGGTCCAATGAAATCCAATCCCCGCTTCTCAAATGGTTCCAACACACCTGAGGTTGGAGTGGCATTTCAAATGTGAATGTTGGCTTTCTCATCCTTTGACATTAATCACACTTTATCATACATAATTTTTACATCTCTATACGAGAAGACCAATAAGTAATCAGCTCCCATGAATTTTTGGATGGTTTTTTTAAATGAATAATGTCCCCAAGATGGCTCATCATGACATACCCTAAGTATGTCAAAGATCTCGTCTTCACCTACACACACCGCATAAAACATGGTCAAGTCCACATTTAAAAAGAATTCCATTTAACCATGTGTACATCACACTTTGTTTAATCAATTGTTTTCTTTTCTTATGTGTGAAAAAGGTTGGTAACTTCCTATAGTTAAGTAGTTAGCCATATATTCAAATGTTGGGGTTAAACCATAAACCAGTGTTATACAGATCTATAATCAATTAAAGCATACCAACAATAAACACATAATTTAACCAAAAGATAAAATAAACAAGAGAAAGATAACACTAGATATAATGTGGTTCACCCAGTGTGGGCTACGTCCACCAAAAATGATCAATCTTATTATTCAATGCTTTGTAGAGGAAATACAATGAAGATTTATGATCTTCCACACCTCACAGATGTACAATGTTTTCTCCTCACCATACTATTTCTTGCTCTTCAAGGAAACTTACATTCAAAAATGTAATTCACCACCTTCTAAACCCTAATTCTCATGCCTTTATACATATACCAACATAAGGCACCTTAGCTACGCGTTTAAAACCATTAGATGAACTTCACAACAAAGATTAGATCTAACTCCCCTGTGAATTAAATATAAACATTCACACACAAGCAAATCGACGTTGGTTACCCTAAACGATGTCGGATCCTCCTTGCCTTGACCGATATCTCGGTCCCTAGTTAACCGATGTTGGTTAACCAACCGACACCTGTTAGCCAACCGACGATTCTTGTGTATTCCAGCAAGTTTGTAAAGCATGCTAATGACAAGCAATTAAGTTCCACAACTCAACCATCTCCCACTTGAAGATAAATTGTTGCACTAAACGTGCAACTCCATCCTCGAGTCATTTTCCTTGGCCTGTTTCTCCCTCTTCAAGCCTCAAACTCAAAAACCAATAAAAGTGGAGTGAATTTCCAAATTCTCCTTTGCCAACAACTTCGTTAGCATATCCGCAGGGTTCTTATTTGTATGAATTTTCTCCAATTTCAGCTGCCCATCCTCCAACACCTATCGTATGAAGTGATATCTCAATTGAATATGTTTTTTTCTTGAATGAAATACTGAGTTATTTTCTAGATGAATCACACTTTGACTATCACTATACAACCTGCAATCCTCTTACTCCTTTCCCAACTCTTCCATGAATCTGCTCATCCATATCATCTCTTTGCTAGCCTTTGTAGCTGCAACATACTTGCCTCTGTAGTAGACAAGGCCACAACCTTCTGCAATCTCAAAATCCACTAATCGTCATCTTACCTACCGTGTGTTGAGTTTTTGAGCTCAATTATTTCGAATTAGCATGCAATATGAAATTTCTTTGGAAAACACACGACCAGACATCGATTATAGAGGATCAACATCGGTCACCTATGACCGACATCGGTCGAGCAAGGAGGAGGAACTGACATCAGTCACCTATAACCGACATTGGTCAGACAAGGAGGAACCGACATTGGTTAGGGCTAACCAACGTCGGTTACTTGTGTGGGAGTGTTTTATTTAACTCTCGGGAATTAGATCTATTTTTAGTATTAAAGCAAATCTATTGATTGTAATTACATGGCTAAGTGCCCTAAGTTTGCATATGCCTATATAAGTATGAAATCTAGGGTTTAGAAGTAAGAATTAAGAATAACTTGCAAAAATTGATGATTATTGTGAGAATAATTGTGAGAGAGAGAATTCTTGGAGAAGAAGCGAAAGCTTGAGTGAAAGAAAGTACTTGCACATCCGAGAGGTGTGGAAGATTGTAAATATTTATTGTATATATTATTAAAGCTTTGGATAATAGATTGGCTTGTTTCTGGTGGACGTAGCCCACACACCGAGTGAACCACATTAAATCTGGTGTTGATTTATATCTCTTGTTCTGTATATTTCTTCGGTAGAATATCTACTTTTATTTGCATGTTTGCTTAGATCTCATATATTATCAGTACAATAGGTGTACTGACCCCAACAACTGGTATCAGAGCTTTGTTTAATGGTTTCGTGTGTTGACAGATTTACTCACAGATGGTTTTCTGATTGAGTGGGAGCTACAGTGATGACAGAAGAAACCAAATATAAGGTAGAGAAGTTTGATGGCCGAAATTATCAATTATGGAAGATGCGATTGATGATTATTTGTATCAAAGAGATTTGTATTTACCATTGGATGAAAAGTCTAGACCTACAAAGATGAATGATGAAGAATGAAAGATTCTTGACCGAAAGACTTTGGGATCTATAATATTGAGTTTGGCAACATCTGTGGCTTCCAATATTACATAAGCGACCTTTACTGAGAGGGTTAATGAAATCTCTTGCTAATTTATATGAAAAACCTAATGCTTCAAATAAATTTTATTTGATGAAGAAACTATTTAGTTTTAAGATGTATGAAGGTGGATCTCGCATCTAGTCATTTGAATGATTTCGATCTATTATAAATAAGTTAAAATCGGTTGATATACCGTTTGATGATGAAGTGAAAGCACTTTTATTCTTATGTTCTTTGCACGATAGTGGGATAACTTGGTAATGAATGTTAGTAATACAACATCTGCTAATAATATTTTGAAATTTTATGATGTGGTTAGTATAATTTTGAATAAAGAAATTTGAAGGAAGAATATAGATGAATCATCATTTGGGAATGCTTTGAATGTAGAAAGCAAGGGTAGGAAAAAGGAGAGATCTAAAAGTAAGAGTAACGAGAAATCAAAGTCAATGGATAACATATCTAAATCTAGAGGTAAAAGAATTACTTACTGGAAATGTGAAAAGAAAGGACATGCAAAGAAAGATTATTGGTCAAAGGATAAAGAGAACCAACAACCAGACAAAGGTAAAGAAGTAAATCTTGTTGCAACAGAGGTAATGCAAGATGCTCTTATTATTTCTTTAGATAATATAATTGAATCATGGGTTTTATATTCAAGAGCTTCTTTCCATGCAACCCCTAATAAGGGTTATTTCAGAAATTATGTCCAGGACAATTTTGGGCATGCTTATTTGGGTGATGACGAACCTTGCAGTATTATTGGTAAATGGGAAGTTCATCTAAAATTATAGAATGGAAATACATGGGTATTGAAAGATGTGGGGCATGTGCCAAGCCTTGGGAGGAAACCTTATTTCCCTAGGGCAACTAGGTGAATTTGGTTGCATGGTTACTTTTACAGAGATTCTTGAAAAGTCACTAACGGTGCTTTTGTGGCAAGAGGTAAGAAGGTAGGAATGTTATATTTATCTACCCGTGTTACTTGATTCTTTTTCTACATTATCTACTTGATTCGGATGCATGCATATGGCATAATCGGTTGGGCCATATGAGTAAAAAAGAAATGCAAATCTTAAAGGCTAAGGATAAGTTATTAGATTTGAAAAATTTAGATCTTGGTTTCGTGAGCATTGTGTATTTGGAAAGCAAAAGAGAGTGAGATTTCTTAAAGTTGGGGCAACTATGAAGGAGCAGAAATTGGAGCTTGTACACTCGGATGTGTGGAGACCAACTTAAGTAGCTTCTCATGGAGAATCTCAAGTATTATGTTACTTTCATTGATGATGTTACAAGAAAGGTATGGGTTTATTATATTAAACGTAAATTTGATGTTTTTGAGACTTTTAAAATATGGAAAGCCCTTATCGAGAATGAATCAAATTCAAAGTTAAAGTGCCTTAGATCTAAAAATGGTGGTGAATATTGTAATAAGGCTTTCAATGATTATTGTTCAAAGAATGAAATACGTAGAGAAAGAATGGTTCCAAGAACACCACAGAGAATGGTGTTGTAGAAAGAATGAGCAGGATAATCATGGAATGTGCTACAAGTATGAGAATACATTCGGATTTCCCTTGTAGTTTTGGGCGTAAGCGATTGATACAACGATTTATTTGATTAACCGTGGGCCTTCAAGTTCACTAGATGGAAGAATACCAGAGGAAGCTTAGACCTAAAAGAGGTAGATCTTTCTTTTCTTAATTTTTTTGTTCGAAGCTTTTGTGCATATTTATAAGAAAAATAGGAAAATTTTGGATGCAAAATCCAAGAGATGCACTTTCATTGATTATGGATATAGTGATTTCGATTCCATTTTTGGGATTTAAAGAATTGTAAAATTATTAGGGGTCGTGATATTGAATGAAATGAAAAGAGAATGTACAGAGATAAAATTTTGGCACCCAAGAACAAACCAATTGAAAGGTTTGTAAATGAAAATAAACTCTTGGATTTATAAGTAATACCGATAGGGTTACACAAGAACTTAAAGGTGTCATTGACCCTTGGCCACCGACATCGGTCAGCGAACTAGTATCGATTACATAAAGAGAAGAACTCGACATAAGTTAGCGGGCGATGTCGATGTCGCTTACATGTGACCGTGTCGGTCACTAACATATTTGAATACAAATGTCCAGAGCTCCGCATGAGCCTCTGTACCCCAAACTCCCGTGAGAAGGTCACCAAGGGTAAGTAAACCTCCGAAAGATATACACCTTCTCTATTTTATTTATTATTCACCGATAATGGTGAACCAAAAAGTTTTGAAGAAGTAATGCATGATAAGACCCACGTCTAGTGGGAGTAGGGCATGGATGAGGAAATGAACTCCTTGGAACATAACCAAAATTAAGATTTGGTTAAGTTATTAGCAGGATATTGCAAAAAAAAATGGGTTTACGGGATTAAGGAAGAAGAGGGTGGATAGAAAAGGTACAAGGCAAGGCTTGTAGTAAAGGGATTTACACAAAAACATGTATTGACTTTAGTGAAATATTTTCTCATATTGTAAAGATGACTTCTATTTATACTTGTATTGAGTTTAGTTACAGAGAGAGATTTACATTTAGAGCAACTAGATGTGAAGACGACTTTCCTTCGTGGTGATTTTGATGAAGAAATTTATAAGCGAAGCCAACCGCTTGGGTATGAAGTCAAGGGTAAGGAGAAATTAGTGTGCAGTTGAAAAAGAGCCTATATGGGCTCAAGCAAGCTCCAAGGTAATGATACACGAGGTTTGATAGTTTTATGCATGATCATGGTTACTTGAGATGTGAATATAGCCATTGTGTTTATTTCAAGAAGCTTGAAAATGGGAGCTATATTATTTTTTACCGTATGTGGATGATATGCTTATTAGCAGGATCTAGTATACGAGGACATTGGTGAACTTAAAGGAAAGCTAGCCCACACATTTGCTATGGAGGATTTAGGAGCTACAAAAAGAATCTTTGGCATGCAAATACACAGAGACGGAAGAACAAGAAATTGTATTTGTCTCAGGAGGATTATAACTACATGGTGTTAGAAAGGTTCAAGATGTAGAATGTAAAACCTGTTAGTACACCTATAGTTGGACACTTAAAATTGAGCAAAGATTAGTGTCCTTCATCATATGAGGAGGTCAAATACATGACACAAGTGTCATATGCTTCAAAGCAATTGAGAGTCCCATGTATGTTATGGTTTGTACCAAACAAGGCATTACACAAAAGATAATGCGAGTTATGAGTAGATATATGGCCAATCTAGATAAAGAGCATTGGAAAGCAGCAGTCCATGGATACTCGGGTATTTGAGAGGGACATCTAGCATGCAATTATGCTATGGAGGTTTGAATATTTCATTATGTGGCTATGTTGATTTGGATATGGTTGGAGATCTAGGTGGTAGGAGGAGCACTACTGGATATATTTTCACAAGTAGGTGGGACAACCGCATTAGCTGCATTTCAAGATTACGAGAAGGTTGTGGCTTTCTCTACTACAGGCAGAGTATGTTGTAGCTACAGAGGCTAGAAAAGAGATGATATGGATAAGTAGGTTCATGGAAGAGTTGGGAAAGAAGTAAGATGCTTACAAATTTTTCAAAGTGATACCAAAGTGTAATTCATTTGGAAAAGAACTCAGTGTTTCATTCGAGAATGAAACACATTCAGTTGAGGTATCACTTCATACAACAGGTATTGGAGGATAGGCGGTTGAATCTCGAAAATATTCATATGAGGAAGAACCTTGGGGATATGCTAACGAAGTCATTACCAAAGGAGAAGTTGGAGCTACACTGCACTTATGTTGGTCTTCGAGTTTGAGACTTGAAGAAGAAGAAACAAAGTTAAGGAAGGATCCAAGAATGAAGTTATATAGATACGGTGCAGTAATTAATCTCCAAGTGAGAGATTGTTGAGTTGTGGAGCTCAATTACTTTGAATTAGCATGTAATATGAAACTTGCTGGAAAACACAGTAACCGACATCAGTTATGGAGGGACCGGCATCGGTCACCTATGACCGACATTGGTCAAGCAAGGAGGAACCGACATCGGTTAGGGCTAACTAGTGTTGGTTACACATGCAAGAGTGTTTTATTTAACTCTCGGGAATTAGATCTTTTTTTAGTATTAAAGCAAATCTATTGATTGTAATTACATGACCAAGTGCCCTAAGTTTGTATATGCTTATATAAGCATGAAAGCTAGGGTTTAGAGAGAATTCTTGGAGAAATAACAAAAGCTTGAGTGAAATAAAGTACTATACATTTGAGAGGTGTGGAAGATTGTAAATCTTCATTGTATATCTTGTCAAAGCTTTGGATAATAGATTGACTTGTTCCTTGGTAGACGTAACCCACACTTTGGGTGAACCACGTTAAATTTGGTGTTGATTTATATCTCTTATTCTCGTATATTTCTTACGGTAAAATATTTGATTTTATTTGCATATATGCTTAGATCTCGATATATTATCTCATGCAACCAAAGCAAAGTGCTAACCCCAACAACGTGAATACATATCTGCGGTGCTTCTCCTACCATCCAAATCTCCACCATATCTCGAATCAACATAACCACATAAAGAAGTATCTCGACCCTCCATAACATAACCGTATGCTTTGGATTTCCCTCTCAAATACCCGAGAATCCATTGGACTGATTTCCAATGCTCTTTACTTGGATTGGCCATAAATCTACTCACAACTCCCACTATTTGTGCAATGTTTGGTCTAGTACAAACCATAACATACATAAGAATTCCAACTTTGAAGCATATGAAACTTGTGCCATGTACTCAACCTTCTCATGTGATGTAGGACACTGATCTTTGCTCAATTTGAAGTGTCTAGACATATGTGTACTTACAGGTTTTGCATCATGCATTTTAAATCTTTTCAACACCTTATTGATATAATCCTCTTGAGACAAATACAACTTCATGTTCTTCCTGTCTTTGTGAATTTGCATGCCAAGGATTTTCTTTGTAGCTCCCAAATCCTTCATTGAAAATGTGTGAGCTAACTTTTCTTTAAGCTCACCAATGTCTTGCATACTAGATCATGCAATAAACATATCATCCACATACAATAACAAAATAATATAGCTCCAATTTCCAACCTTCTTGAAATAAACACAATGGTCAGATTCACATATCATATAACCATACTCATACATGAAACTATCAAACCTCATATACCATTTCCTTGGAGCTTGTTTGAGCCCATACAAGCTCTTTTTCAATCTGCACACAAGTTTCTCCTTACCCTTAACTTCATAACCAAGTAGTTGATTCATATAGATCTCTTCCTCCAAATCACCATGAAGGAAAGTCGTCTTAACATAAAGTTGTTATAAATGCAAATATTTTGTTGCAACCAAACTAAGAACAATACGAATGGAAGTCATTTTAACAATAGGAGAAAATATTTCACCAAAGTCAATACCTACTTTCTGCAAATCCTTTTACCACAAGCCTTGTTTTGTATCTCTTCTTTCCACCCTCTTCCTCCTTGATCCTATAAACCCACTTGTTTTGCAATGTCCTCTTACTTGTTGGCAACTTGACTAAATCCCATGTCTGATTATTTTCCAAGGAGTCCATCTCCTCATTCATGCCATGTTCCCACTGCACGTGGGTATCCTGCTACATTGCTTCTTCAAAACACTCGAGTTCACCATTATCAGTCAATAATAAATAAGATAATGAAGGAGTAAATATTTTTGGAGGTCTACTTACCCTTTGTGACCTTCTCACTGAGATTTGGGGTGTCTGGGCTCATTCTGTGCCTATTGCACATTCATGTCAATCTCTCGATGTGATCGACATTGGTCACCTGTAATTGAAGTCCATTCCTCTATAATTGACATTAGTTCACCTAGCCGACGTTGGTCTTGTGTAGCCGACGCCGCACACCACCGATGTCGGTCCCCGCTTTCTCGACTGCTTTCCGTGTCTCAGGATTTCGTTTTAAATCCAAGAATGCATCTTTCTCAACAAACTCTTCTCCTGTTCATTCTTGGGTACCAAAACCTAATCCCTGTACATTCTCTTTTCATTCCAATCAATGTTACGGCTCCTAACAATCTTAGTATCTTCTAAATCCCAAAACTAGAATCCAAAATCACCATAACCATAACCAATGAAAGTGCATCTTTTAGATTCAACATCCAATTTCTTCCTATTTTCCTTATCAACATGCACAAAAGCTTCTGAACCAAATACTCTAAGAAAAGAAAGATCTACCTCTTTTAGCATCCATGCTTCTTCTAGTATTCCACCATCTAGTGCACTTGAAGGCCCATAGTTAATTAAATATACTATCGTATCTACTACTTCTGCCCAAAACTTTAAAGGCAAACCAACATGTAGTCTCATGCTTATAGCACATTTCATGATTGTTTTTTTCATTCTTTCAACAACTCCATTCTCCTGTGGAGTTCTAAGAATCATTCTTTCTCTGTGTATTCCATTCACTAAACAATAATCATTGAAAGCCTTATCTGCAAAGATGCGCACCACCATTATGTCGATGTAAGGTACTTTAACTTTAAATTTATTTCATTTTCCACAAGATATTTTCATCTTTTAAAAGCCTCAAAAACAACATATTTCTAATTAATACAATAAACTCATACATTTCTTGTGGCATCATAAATGAAAGTCACATAATATTGGGATCCTCTAAGAGAAGCAACCTGAGTTGGTACCCAAACATCTGAGTGAACAAGCTCCAACTTCTACTCCTTCTTTGTTGTCCCAACCTTACAAAATTTCACTTTCTTCTACTTTCCAAATATACAATGCTCACTAAATCAAGATCTACATGCTTCAAATATGATAACTTGCCCTTTGCCTTTAAGATTTGCATTCTTTTTTCACTCATATGGCCTAGCCGATAATGCCACATGCTTAAATCAAATCTAAAGTAGATAGCATAGAAAGTGAATCAGTAACACATGTAGACAAATATAATGTTCTTACCATCTTACCTCTTGCTACAATAAGGGCTCCCTTGGAAACTTTCCAAGAATAGACTGTGAATGTAACCATGCATCCAAATTCTCCTAATTGCCCTACATAAATTAGATTTCTTTTAAGGATTGGCACATGCCTCACATCTTTCAATACCCATGTATTTCCATTCTGTAATTTAAGATGGACATCACCTTTACCAGTAATCACGCATGGTTCATTATCTCCTAAATAAACACGTACAAAATTACCTTGAACATAATTTCTGAAATAACCCTTATTAGGGGTAGCATGGAAAGAAGCTCCAGAATCTAAAACCCATGATTCTACTTTATTATCCAAGGAGAGAATAAGAGCATCTTGCATTACCTCACTTGCAATGTTTTCCTCTTTACCTTTTTCAGTATATTCTCTTTGTTTTCCTTGAACCAACACTCCTTCTTTGCATGTCCTCTCTTTCCACAATTCCAATAGATTATATCTCTGACTTTGGATCTAGATCTGCCATTCTTTGTTCTACCATTCTTCTTGCTCTTGGATCTCTCTTTAGATCTTCCCCTTTGCTTTCCACATTCAAAGCATTCCCAGATGATGATTCTCATATACTTTTCCTGCGTATTTCTTCATTCAGGATTATACTAACCACATCATCAAACTTTAAAATATTAGAAGCAGATGTTGTATTACTAACAACCATTACCAAATTATCCCAACTATTTGGCAAAGAGCATAAGAATAAAAGTTCTTTCACTTCATCATCAAATGGAATATTAACCGATTTTAATTGATTAACAATAGAATGGAAATCATTCAAATGATTTGACACAGATCCACCTTCTTGCATTTTAGAATTAAATAATTTCTTCATCAAATAAACTTTATTTGATGCACTTGGTTTTTCATATAAGTTTGCTAAAGATTTCATTAAATCTACCGTGGTTGTACTTCTGTTATATTCGAAGCTATAGATGCTACCAGGCTCAATCTTATAGATCTCATAGCCTTTCTGTCAAGAATCTTCCATTCTTCGTTAGTCATCTTTGTAGGCCTTGCCTTCTCATCCAATGGTAAATATAAATCTCTCTGATACAGATAATCCTCCACCTACATCTTCCATAATTGATAATTACGGCCATCAAATTTCTCTACTCTATATTTGTTATTTTTGTCATTGTTGTGCTCCCACTCAATCAAAAAAACCCTCTGAGAGTAAATCCTGTCAACACACAAAACCTCCAAACAAAGCTCTGATACCAGTTGTTGGGGTTAAACCATAAACTAGTGTTGTACAGATCTATAATCAATTAAAGCATACCAACAATAAACACAAAATTTAACCAGAAGATAAAATAAATAAGAGAAAGATAACACCAGATATAACGTGGTTCACCTAGTGTGGGCTACGTCCACCAAGAAATGACCAATCTTATTATTCAAGTGCTTTACAAAGGAAATACAATGAAGATCTATGATCTTCCACACCTCACAGGATGTACAATGCTTTCTCCTCACCAACTACTCTTTCTTGCTCTCTAAGGAAACTTACATTCAAAAAATGCAATTCACCACCTTCTAAACCCTAATTATCATGCCTTTATACATATACCAACTTAGGGCACCTTAGCTATGTGTTTACAACCATTAGATCAACTTTACAACAAAGATTAGATCTAATTTCCGTGAGTTAAATATAAACATTCACGCACAGGCAACCGACGTCGGTTACCCTAATCGATGTTAGCTCCTCCTTGCCTTGATCGATATCGGTCCCGATTGGTAGACGTCGGTCGTACCGACCAACGCCGATTATTGTGTATTCCAACAAGTTTGTAAAACATGCTAATGTGAAACAATTAAGCTCCATAACTCAACAACAAACCAAGGAGACCGTAAAAATTACAAACAAATGTTCATTTGGGAAATCATCATTGACTTGCTCTTCCTTTCCTAAAATGGTCACCTTGAAAGAAAATCAGTCACCACATTTGATTTCCACGGCTTGTCAATAGTTTTAATATTAAATTCTTACAAGAATTTACGACCCTCTTACAATCCCGCCACGTACTAAAGGTTTATTCATTAGGTACTTAATAAAAGATTTATCAAGTGTGAACAATCACTTCATGGCTTGCGATATAACGACGAAACTTGTTAATTACATAAACGACTGTAAGAAATTCCTTCTCTATGGTGGTGTAGTTCCTTTCCGTAGGGGAGAGGTTTTCATTGATATAGTATATAACATGCATCGTTTCTCCTTTTTCTTGTTGTCCAAGTACATCCCTTACTATTTCATTGGAATATCTATTTGTATATGGAAGAAGAGCTTCCAATTTAGGCCTCTTAATATTGGGGTATTTATCACTTTGTTTTTATAGTATCAAAGGATTGTTGGCATGCCCTGTCCATTCAAATTCGAGTCTTTAGTTAGGAGAGCAAATAATGGAAAAGCTATCTTACTAAAATCAAATAAACCTTTATAATGTAGCCAACATTCTTGAGAAAACTTCTCACCTCTATTTGATTTTTGGGGGATGGGAGTTTTACAACGATACTCACCTTGTCATGATCTACTTTGATTCCTTCAACTGAAACGTGATGGCCTTAGACTATCCCCTGCTCCATCATGAATAAACATTTTTGTGGTTTAAGGATAACTGATGTTTTTCACACCTAGAAAGGATTTTTCTAGATTGTCAATTGCCCCTTAGGATGTTGCCCCATAAATAGTGAAGTCATCCATGTAAATCTCAACGTAATCACGAGTGACATCAAAAATATTTTTAAGATGGCTCGTTGAAAAGTGGTAGGAGCATTACATAAACCAAAAGGTAATACCCTATAAGCAAATGTGCCTCATGAGAAGGTAAAAGTGGTTTTATCTCGATCCTTTAGTGCTATTGTTATTTGATTATACCCGTTGAACAAATCAAGGAATGAAAAATACCTTTTCCTAGATAAATTATCTAAGACTTGATCAATGAAAGGTAATGGAAAATAATCTCGACGAGTTGCTTTATTTAACTCCCTATAATCCACACAGACCCTCCATTTTCCATTCTTTTTAGGAACTATAACTAATGGAGAAACCCACTAGTTATCTAAGATTGGATAAATGAATCCTACCCTAAGAAGTTTTTCAATTTCAATTTTTACAATGTCTCTTAAGGCATGGTTTATCCTTCTTTGTGGTTGTCTAATTGGTCTAGAATCAGTTGTGTAAATGTGGTGTGTATAAATACTAGGATGAATACCATTCATGTCACTATATTCCCAAGCAAAGGCTTGAGGATGAGAGCATAAGAGTTTAAACAAGGTATTTTCTTCCTAACTAGTTAGCCAACTATTGATTGTCAATGTTTTCCCGGGAGAATAGGTAATTGTTTGGTGTCTGGATGGAGAGAATTTACAATGGGATACTCTTTCAATAAAGCATTAAATGGCCACCTATAGGAAGTAATCTGTGAATAACATTGATATTTTGAAAGACAAACTCGGTCAAATCTATTTTTCGTGAAGAAGGAAAATGATAGGTTGATTGTTCTCATCCATCATGTTATCTCTTATTTCCACTAGTTGTAGACAAAGACTAGTAGTCAATCCAGCGCAGATTCATGCTTAGGTGCATGACTTATACTCGACCCATCGCAGGACTCATGGTTACCATCATGAATTTGACTCGCATGTTATTAAATTACGGCCACGGCTAGAGATGAAATAATGTCATTTGATTCATCTCGTATTACCCTCCCACTTTTGTTTATTTTATCTAGAAAAAGGTTTTACAAATTTGCATAGATGGATAATTTTTTGGAATCATGTCCATTTGTAATCATCATATTTATTGTTTTGCAATCAATGAGGGCAGTGGCAATAAATAACCAAGGGCGTCATATGATCAATGGGTATCCAATCTTCCTATTCTTTGTTTTTATAACCATAAAGTCTACCGAATAATCACATGACTCAATGGTGATGGTAACATCTTCTATAATCCCTTTTGGCTTAGCTACAGATTGATCTGCCATTTGTAAAACTATAGAGGTTGATTTCGGTTCAGGGAAAGATAACGTAGACAAGGTATCAGTGGTCATCACATTGATAGCAAATCCTAAGTCAATTAGGTCATAGGGATCCGCACATCTCCTATGCAAACTATAACAATACGACTTCCAGGGTCTCCATATTTAGAGGGCTCATATTCCCTTCTAGTATACTAGCAAATTTTCCATCAACGTGGATGGTTTTAGGCTGATTCTTTCTTCTCCATGGAGTCTTAAAACAAAGTTCTTTAATGGTTTTGTTCAATTTTGGAATTTCCTTAAGAGCTTGTATGTGAGAGGAATCCCAAAACTTAATTTCCTTAGTCATTGAATTAGCTCCGACTTTGGTTGTGCACAAATCACGGTGTTGTGTTTCTCTAAGAGTTTGGATGGAAAAGGAATATCAACATTTGGTTGAGGTGTTTCTTCAACAACCTACCGAGCCGTGTTTCTTCTAGATTTTCTTTATCTTCAGGATTTCTTCTATAACAGGAGATGAAGGTTTTGAGGTAACCTTCCATGAACATAACAAGATGTTTCTACAATCCATAAAATTTATTGTGGTGTTTTTATCTAATTCCACTTTGTATATGTTGGGTTGCCCTCACATTTTTGGGGTTCACCACAGTTTGAGCTAGAATTTGTGGTTGGGCAAGTTGTTCGGATGAGGTAACATTTGTAGGTCTAGTCAACAAAGTTTATTGACCTTGGGGTCTTCTTTGGTTATAATATTGCTTCCCTAATATTTGAGGTGAATTCCACTATTGTTAGAATTGAGGATTAAACTATTGAAACGATGGAATGCTTGGGTTTGGAGTTCGGATTATTTATAATAACTTGGTGGTGCATTCCACTGAGGACTCCATTCTTGTGGGACTTGTTGATCCTAAGGTTTGGGGGTATGGCCATGGTGCATTCCATTGGTTTGGGACCCGTTGTGTTTTTGGTGCATAGGACTGGTTTTGATTTGATGGAAAATTCCCTCCTTGCCTCTAAGCCATATAGTTTAACTCAACTTTGTCTTGTGTGTTTTGTTTTAGATGGTTTTTCAGCAAGGGGAGCAATCCACGTTGGTATGTGGCATGATTTACATCACGAGATAAGACAAATGTTTGTCTTGTTTAAGGGGCGCCTTAAAGGCCATGCTTGTTCCTACATATTGACATGATAGATGAAAAAGGCTTTGTGCTCCTAGCTTTCTCCCTATCCACAGTTGTATTAAGTTGGACTAAGAGGCTGTTCTCAAATTTGTAATCTCTTCTCTTAGTTTGGATATATCGTCATTGACCATTTTGCCTTTTTGTTTAAGAAGGTTGGGGCACGTCCCAGTAGTTCCTATAGAGGTCAATGATATTAGTAAATTCTAATTTGTTCATGTCTCCTTTTCCCATAATATTGAAGGCCTTTTTGCGTGTCTTCATCCAAACCCTTTAGGAGTAAAGTTTTAAGAAGGTTTATATCAAGTCCAGTACCATACCTCCTATGAAAGAAGAGGAACTGATTAAGATAATCTTCCACACTCCCATCCTCCTTTTGTTGAATCCTAAAGAGTTCTCCCCTCCTGTCCCTCACTTTGAATAGTCTTGGTGTTTATCCAAAAACTATTTCCATCTCTTGTCAACTATGGATGGAGTTAGGGGTTAAGCTCATGAACCATCTCATAGTTGTGTCCTTTAAGGTCGAAGAAAATAACTTGAGCTTCTAGGTATCAAAGGTATAATCATATGTTCAACACATGACCTTGAACTCGGATAGGAATTGATCAAGATCTTCGAGAGACTAATCCCTTGAAGGTTGGTAAAACCGAAGGGGATATGTTTTTCATGGGGGCTTGATCATTAGGATCTAGTTGTATGGGATAGGTGAATGTCCTTCTAAGTGGAAGATTGCCATTATCTCGCACCATTGGGGTTATCTACTTCATCGACCATCCTTTGTTGGTAAACAAGTTTTTCCACATGTTGGTTTTGAGGGGGGTTATGTAAATTAACTCTAATAAATATACCTTTATGGTTTCTAAGCCTAAACATAAAATCCTACCATACTAAAGACAATTCCATAACTACCAGTTCTTAATTGAATGTTTGTGTTCCACATACTCCAAAGCACAAAATATTATTGTTGTTGGTACGAAGTCTTCTGTTTCAAAAGGAAGAGGTTATGGAAACAAAATTTTTAAATGGAAACTTACCGGACAATCCGATAACACTTCCGAGTTATTACCTTAATCTTTGATAACACCTTGAGAGCTTCCCTAACAACGGATCAAAAAAATGATGAGCATCGTTGGTACTCACACTTTAGTTATCTTATGATTTGTTAGTCCAAGGCGGTGTCTATGGCTATTTGCAATAAAGGAAACAATCAGAATTGTTCTTAGTACTTATTCAATAATGAAATTAACCAAATGTTATACTAATTGCCATAAAGAAATGAAGTTGATTGATAACAAAAGATTACTTGAATGCAAAATTAAAAGTACTGAAAATAATGTGATCTTGATAAATCAAATTAATGCAAAATAACAGAAGGGAAATGAACATGAAATTATCCCTTCATGTTGGGGAGAAGTCCCTAACCGGTGTCGGGTTACATTGCCACAATTGCAATGGATCATGAAGAATGGCTTCATCAATGTAAAAGGATCAGTGGTGTCCCTGAGACATGGACCAAGGTGTTGGGCTGCATTTGCATTCTAGGGGAAGATAAGTTGACAACTGTGACAACTCAATTTGAAAAATAATTCAAGGAAAAACAACCCGCTTCAGAGATCCACCATTAGGAGGCATGATTCAATAAAGTTCTTCATCACAAGGAGCCCTTTCATCGATGTGATAACCTATCGCTTCTTATCTCTTTCTCCCTCTTCTTTCTCCCCCTTTCTAATTATTTGTTGGGCGTAATCATTGTATTTTGTCTCATTCACTTAAGTGAATTCATAAAGTTACATTGTAAAAGTCCCTTTAATTTATAAAAAGGAACTTATTTCTCACTTCCTAGGAAGGTGAAAAGTCACGAGTTGAATGAGAAAATGAAGAGTCATGTGGGGGTAGGCAAATAGTCAATTCACATTGCTATAAATTGGGATGGCTTCTCCATTCCAAAGGATCTTAAAAGTTATAAATTCTTGGTAGCAATTGTGAATTGTTGTAGCTTGATTGAAGCTTTGTACTCATCACTACACATGAAATGAAAGCTACTTTTCTTCCATTTTCCCTTTCTCACGTTTCCTCTTTTCCCTCTTATATGCACTTTGTAAGCATGGTGATTAAAGATAGATTTGTATCTTCGATGAATAGGCCTCAGAGAACCGTGTGTCTATGTGGGTTTTGTTTGTCTCATTGATAGATTCATTGTTTCTTTCCTCTATATTAAATGTTGAACTACTCCAACTACTAGGTGCGAACTCTGCAATTGGCTTACTCACAGTAGTAACCCTCCTTTCTAAAATTCTCTCCTTTCCCCTTCACTGTTGTGATTTCCTCCTTTGTACCCCATATAAGCACTTTAGCACAAGTTTAGTGGAGTGTCCCTGTGTGATCCCCAACCTATTTGGCCTACCCACAATAATTAGTTTAAGATCGGAGTCACATTCATAATGGGAGCTACACTATTCAATGTAGAGGGCGTAGCCTATGAGCGTTGGTGGAGACGCCTAATTTTCCCAATTGACAAATTTTCTCACCAATAAAGCCCATGATAAAGAATGCACCATATGAAGTGAGTCTTCTTAGGTTCGGTGGGAATTTCCCAAAATCCTCTCAAATCAACATGCATAGATCTTTTAAGAGGAGGAAAGGCTCCATTGGTGGTTTACATAATTAATGGATTTTATGGGGCCACAAGAAAATTGTGACCAATCCATGGGTTATACCAACATAAAGGGTTGGCAACTAACCAATTCCAATCTCTCCACCAATTTACTTGAGAAAAGACTCCGCTTTGCAAAAGTATTTACAAGGAGAGTATTTTGAATCGCAACAATTGGGATGACATCTTCATTGGTTAGTAGGAATTTTTACTTCACATAGTCCCAAGGGAGGCAATTCCTAGTTTCCTTAGAGAAAATGTCAATATGGTTGTGAATCTCCTTGTTAAAAAGTATAGCCCTTTGACCTTAGGAATCGAAGCCAAGGAAAGATTCTACATTTAGAAGATGAGTGACTACGATGTTTAATGGGAATTGATAGAAAGATCATTTTTGAATTCATTGTTGGCCTAAATACGGTGAGGTTTGAGTATCTCCCGGGTTTTCCATAAATTTTCGGTAGTAAAAGTGCCTCTAAATTTGACAAACATTGGTGCAAAGAGGAGAGCTTGAAGGTCTAATCCTCTTTGGGCCTTTTCCTAAGGGTGATTCCTAAATAATGCAATTTCTTTGAAGGATTTTCTAGGATTTAATAATCGCTTTAACATTAAGGACTTGGCATTGGAGCTTGACATCGATAAACCCGAGCACTCAATTTTTTTTAGGTTTGTATTAGATATCCTAGGCCACTCCGTGAAAGCCTTTGCTTCCTTATAAGATAGCCGAAAGAAAACCCCTCAATAGTTTCTCCAATTTACCATAGGCAACTCTAAAGGGTATCCAACAATACAAATATTAAATATGGGTAGCAACAAATACTCTAAAACAAATATGGAGCTTTACGAAAAGAGATAAGTGTGTGGTGATCTAGAGTGCAATCTTTTCCTCCACTCTCTAAATCGCATATGACCGTAGCTTAGTATGGGTGGCTTGAAAGGTGAAGGGGATGTAAAGGAACTTGAATTGTACACTAAGTTGGATCCATCTCTATTATTAATTCTCAAGCTAGGCTAGAGGAGATGCCATAGATTATGCGTAACACTAATATTTATTCCACTATATAGAAGAACCAAGGGCCAAACAATAAATGTCTAGGCATTCCATAACATTAGTCATAGTTTTTTCCTCTTGAAACAAGGTTATAAAATGACAACCATTTTGGACTTCTTGGAGGAGATTCTGACTAGGTTTGGAGTCCCTCAAACCATAATATCTGATAATGCTAAAGATTTTGTAGGATTTAAGATCTCTGATTGGGCTTTCAAACATTGTATTTACCTAAATACTTCTTATAATTATTACCCTCAAGGCAATCGCCTAACTGAGTCCACTAATAAGAATTTGATCAAGATCATGGGAGGAACAATGGAGATAAATCAAAGCACCGATAGGATCACACCAAAAGATCAATAGATAATCCCCCTTCATCCTCGTGTATGGTAGAGAGGTATCTTCCAATATCTCTTGAATTGCCTTCGTTAGAGCTAGCCCATTAGATGGAGTTAAAAGGTGAAGATGAGAGAGCAATTAGAATGGTAGAGCTGGGATGAATTAGAATAGTTGAGGAAATAGATTATGAATAAATTAGAAGACCATTAAAAGTTAACCAAACAATGGTTTGATAGGAAAGCTAGCTATAAAACCTTCAAAGAGGAAGACCTTCTTTTTTGAAGTGAGACGCATACAAAGTCAAACAAGGAAGACACTCCAAATTTGATGCGCTATAGAGTGAACCATACATCATCTCATATTGCAAGAAAGCAAAGGCGTTTGAGTGTCAAAACTCGGCGGGAAATACTTCGATCTCGGTTAATGGGATTTACCTTAAACACTCATATTGAGAGGGGTATGTTTCACCTTGTATATATTAGATTAGTTTTTACTCCTCAAGCGCTCTTGACAACACATTGTCTTCTGGTATAATAGTTTCACTTCCCTAAATGCTTGCACAATGTTCATGTTGTTCCCAGTGGAATTTTCGATTCAGATTTGTTTGAGGACTCCAAAGAAGATATAATCCAAATAGACTTGAGCGACCAAGAGGTTGCGGTTTTATTAGATTTGGGAGATTGCATTGATAACGAAGAACCCATTGAGCTTAAATGTTTTCTATCTACATCATCTTAATAAAAACCCAATTGCTACAATAAAAATCATCATGAAGAGGTTGAGTTACGAAGAGGCAAGTAAAACATAATTCGGACTAACTTGTAAGTATTTATCATGACAAGGGAAGTGCTTTTAACAACTACATTCATAGAGTTGCATGTAAAATAATATGGGCAAACCATACAAATCATCCAAGTGGTCTAGGAAGTTTGCCCAATTAGGTATTTGGTTGTTTTAGAGCCAAAGAAGGGGAAGTTTCCAAATGTCATGCTTGCTTTAGTTTCATGAGAAAGAGCTTCAAAATGCAAAGATCAGCTTCACCACCTCCAATACCAAATGCAGAGTAACTTGGTGAGGTTTCCATTCTCTTTCGGTTGGTATTTCAAGCAATGGGAGGAAATCTGCTTTCAAGGCAATTTTCCACTCTCATTAAAGACCACGCCTGTTGCAAAATTGATCACATGGTTTGTTTGTAGGTTCAAAGTAATTCTCATGGTGGAAACAAAGTGTTTTGGATCGATTCTAAGGTACCCTCTTTCGACTCCGAGATTATATGCAAATCGATGTTGAGTTCACATTTCATACACCCAATCGATTTCTTCACCATTCAATCATTGCGAAATTAGTGCTTTGGGATAATTTGCAAGTTTCATTCAAAACTCCCAAGAAATCAGCTTCCCGAAGATCAACTTGGTAGTCCCGGATCGGTGCTAAGTCCATGCAAGTTTAGGGGTAGGATTTTCAAGTTAAGATCAAGTTCAAGTTTTTTCGGCTTGACTCCATGCCTAATGGATGCTCAAAAGACCACTAATCTCTTATCTAGCGAGTAAGTAAACTTTGTTGAGTCACCAAACTGTTGCCCAAAATAACCCCTTGTGCTATTTTGACAACTTACATCCATTTTGGAGTTAGTCAAGGCAAATTAGGTCAAAACTTGGCATTTTGGGGACAAATCTTAGTTTTGGGGCAAATTTTAGTGGAGTGGGCAAAACTTTTGTCTTTTGGGCCTTAGTCTCCATCTTGTCAAGCTTTCGGGTCAAACACAGTCAAAAGTTGCAAGTTTGGGCAAAAACATGGCAAAATTGACAAAATTGGGCCTTGAGGAATGAGAGAAATTGTTCCTTTGTTCATTCCGTTCCCCTGCAAACTCGCCTCCTCCACAATATACTATGTTTGTTTATCGTGCACGTGGAAATGCTTTGAGTGACATCTGTTGTGGTTTATTCCTTTAAATGTGTTTGATGTGAATTTCTGCCCTCTTGCTTTCTTTTGAATCTATTCATTTGTATCTTGCAAAACTCTGTGTTTCTCTTTAATTCTTGCATATGTGGTTACATTTGTGTCTCTATAGGTCATATTTGAACCTTTTTTTAGCTTTGGTGCATCACCCTCTTTCATTTTGCATTTTTTTCTTTTCAACCCTAGTTCCTGCAAATTTGTAGTTTAGATTTAGTTTAGTTGCATTTTGAAGTTGTAGGTTAGTTTGTAGTGGGCTAAGACAAAAGGAACCAACCTTCTCTAGAGGTTTGTCTCACTTTGTAAGGTCTCACACTTGGAGACATTCTCATGTTACCTAGAAGTTCTGATGTTCACGTATGATCAAGTCAAGAGGTACAACTTTTGGTGATAACAATGCTCTTATAAGATTTTCGTCCCTCTTGAATGTTGCACATTAACCTCTCACTTTTAGTGTAATATGTTCCATTGTTATGCACTCTCCTACTTTTCATTTTTCCAATTTATCAAGAAGGCTTATTGATTTTCCTTCATAAGTGTCGGTTCACTTTGAATATGATTTATTTAAGTATAAAACTCCTAATTTTAAACGATAAAACAACGATTGTATTACAGAAAATAAAATAGTATAGTTAGTCGCAAATTCAATGTACGGAGGAAAGCTTAGTAAACCCCATTCATCGAACGACGATAAACAATTGATTTTGCTGGTTTTTTTTTTTAAATTTTACTTGCCGCCGTATAGGCTGCCATACAAACGTCATCTCTGTCTGTATTTATTCAGTTAGATTCTATTTTCCCGTCTTTCTTTTCCTCAAAATCCTTCATAAATCACTACTTCATGCAGCACTAAATTCTGCCGCCATAAACTAACGGCGTAATAGTTGACGGTCTTCCGTTGCAGGTCTTCCATGGGTGGAAATCAGTGCTCCATTTGCCTGCAACCCATTGACGGAGAAGCATATTTGGATCAGTGTTTCCGTAAGTTCAATTTTATTTTATTTCTATAACAGTTTTCATTTTACGATCAAGACGTCATAATTGTGGGTTTTTGTTTCGTCAAATCCACATAGGGCTCCTACTTGGCCTCGGACTGTGTGCGTCGATATACTACATTCTGGTTTAAGATGTCTTTGGGGGATTCGAACTTGGGACTTTGATCAATTTATCAATTTCGTACTTCAAATACTTTTCGGGGATTGGAGCTCAGGTCCTTCAGAGTGTCTTTTAGGGATTTGAACTCGGGTCTCTTAATCTACTCTTTGGGGATTTGAACTTGGGATTTTGCTCAATTCATCAATATCGCACTTCAAATACTTTTCGGGGATTGGAGCTTATGTCCTTCAGAGTGTTTTCAGGGATTTGAACTCGGGTCTATGCCTAATCTACTCAATTTTAGACTTAATTTGCTTTTGGGGGATTTGAATTGTGACGAAAGGCCATTGATTATCGTTTGATCTCAGTTTACCTAATTTTACACTTAACGTTAAGTGGGTTTGAATTCGCCGGTTCACTTAGAGCTGAATTTACTCAGTTTTATATTTATTATATCTTTTGGGTATTTGAACTCGGGTCTTTGCTATGAAAGCCCATCAATTACCATTTGAGTTCAATTTACACGACTGTACACCTAAATCTTTTGTGGATTTGAACTCAGGTCTTTCTTATGAAGGTCCATTGATTTACTGATGGTAGCTCAATATGCACAATTTTATGCTTAACACGTCTTTCAGAGACTTGAACTTGCGTATTTGTTGATATACTCGATTTTACACTTAGCATGTCTTTTGGGGATTTGAATTTGGGGTTTTACAATGAAAGCCCATTGATTTACTGCTGGAGCTCAGCTTATTCAATTTTACGCGTAACACGTCTTTCTAGATTTGAAGTCCGTCTTTGCTACGAAAGCCCATTGATTTACCGCCTGGGCTCGATTTACTCATTTTTATTCTTAATATGCCTTTTAGAGCTCAATTTACTCAATTTTACATTTGATGTATCTTTTGGGTATTTGAACTTGGGAATATAAGGCAACAAGGGAATGAAAATGTAGATGTGGCAAATGGATGTACACTAATAAATGCACTAATTACCAAACTATCCACAACACAGACCTAATTCAGATTTATCATTTAAGCAATAAATACAGATTTTATTCCATGAAAGAGGTTGTGTAGATCATTGGAAATTGTAAACAAAAATTGGGAATTAGTGTTAGATACATGAATATGCTTTAATCCGTGAATCTAGATGTTGTCATTAGTGGTATTTCTGAGGAAAACAAGTCCATAAGGCAAGATGATCAACTTCTAGAGAAACCATACCATAAAACCCTACTGATTATTTAGGTGGAGATTGGACTAGATCAACAGGGTATGGAAATGGCAGGGATCCTACGAAATGGTTTTTGTATGTGCCAAACTGGATCTGATAGTGAATGCATTCCTCAAGCCCTTATTTGCATAATCTTATTTTAGTTTGTTTCGATTTATCGCGAATCACTGGGAAATTGATTTCCTTTTCTGAAACCTTAATCTGCACTCAACTCCTTGCAAAACCCATATTAAATGGGGGATGTTAACGGGTCCTTTATTTCCCCTCCTTTTTATCAGGCCCCTTATGATCTGACAAAATCAGAAACAATACTCAATCTAAGTCAACAATAAATCATGTGTATGCAAGTGTCTCAACTCTTATCTTTCAAACACATGCAACAACTAGTATAGGCTAGAACGAATCTCTAAATGCTTGCATTCAACTTTTGGCATTGGGATGCTTTAGAAATAGAATAGATTCTGGGGTTTGAAAATTGTAGGGATCTTAGGAAAATGTTTCTGTATGTGACAAACTGGGTTTTATTGCCAATACCTTCCTTGCGCCCTATTTTACAAAATCCTGTTTTAGTTTGTCTAGATTTGTCGTGAAGCATTGGAAAATCTATCAACTTCTCTGAAACCCTAATCTGCGCTCAGCTCCTTGCAATACCCATAAAGAACTGGGATCAGCATGATTTTAATACCTCATATTGATTAACCAGATCAGCATGATCTTAATCAATATGATTTCAATAGTCATATTGATTAATCAGATCAACATGATCTTAATACCCCAGTTTTAGTGCTTCCATCTGACAGTGAGTAGGTTTATCCTAAAGGCAGGTATCTCAGTTCCCTTAGCAAGCTTTTAGTTCTATCGCAGTACTTGCCAGATTCAGAGGTGGATCTCCTCCTACTTAGAGAAGCGTATAAGGCTCTACCCACATTAAAGTCATAACATGCCTACCACTAAGGCTTTAGTTATGGTGTTATCTCACATAAACTATAACTGTGAACATCCTACATGCCTACCACTAAGGCTTTAGTTATGGTGTTATCTCACATGAACCATAACTGTGAACATCCTTTTGCTGTGGTTAGACACCTCATGGATGGCCTGTAGCTGTATTAGTGGCTTCATGTCTATCACTGCTCTTGCAAGGATGAGCTGTATTTAGATGTTTTCTTACACTCCTGATACAATTTTGATTTAATCCTTCAGCATTAGTGTAGTTATCCCTTTCATAGATTGAACTCTGTGAGTTGCAAATTGTTCTTTTTGAAGATTTCTCAGGCTCGACTCCTGCATGTTGAATCCCTACTAAGGGTCATACTTTATCATCATAGGTTGTAATGCATGTTGATGTTGGCTTTCATGATTTAAACCACCATGGCTTGTAGAAAGAGTAACTATTCATTGATGAATTGCAGCAAAACAAAAATGACATTTGATTTAAGAATGGTCTCAAAGTTCGCAATTACTTGTCTAGTTTTATATAACAGTGAGACCTTGAGCAGGTATTTAATATTCATAGATGGGCCCATCACCGAGCATTGCTATTGATTTGAGATTGTTCTTATAAATTTGGTATTGTAAGATGAATTTCCAAGGATGATTATGTTATATTAGTATTGAAAGATTTTGTTTTCTTTCTTTTTCCAGTTCTATTTCAAAGGTTCTGCTGTTGTAATGAATTCAAAACATATTATACTGGGAGGTATAGTTTTCATTATTCAGTGAAGTTTGATTATCATGCAAAGCTATATTTAATTTATATTTTTAACATGTTCAAATTTTTATTGCTCAGATAGGTTCTGTTATCATTGTATACTACAATGGGCTGAAGTGCTTTCAATCAACAATCTAACTCCCTTCCGTGTCTACTTTGTCCTCTTTGCAAGGTTTGTAACTTTTCCCTATCTCATCTTATTTTATTGGATACGGAATTTCATTTCAGTGATTACTTATAAAATGTTCCAATGCTGTGATATGTTTAGATGTTAATTTGTGCGCTTCCTCTCTTTCTTTTAATACTTGTAAAGAAGCTATTGATGTCACCATGCCTTTTCTTACCATTCATATATTATGTTAATTGAAGCCTACAGAAGATTACACCCTCAGGAACAAGAAACACGTAAGATTGCATCACCATGTCCTTTTCACATTGCTACCCATAGGAGGAATCCAACTTGCAATGTCACTAGAATACGATCTTCTTTGTGAAAGGGACTTTGTAGTCTAGGGGTCAAAACACATACCAACCAAAAGAAAAGGATATATGTTCCATCCCCTCCTATTGACTACCACACTCACGACTATATTAAACTCATTCTTCCTCTCCTTGAGCATGTTCTAAATTGTGCACAAGCGTTGACATGTATTACTCATTTACGTCCCCAATAGTTTCTCTGTTTCTATATGCAGATAAAATGCTCTAAAAATGGATACAAGGTTTGGTGATCCTATCATAGACCTAGTGATTACTAAGTCTTCCTTGAGGAAAATGCATTATCATATCATCTAGTGGGAGCCCTTTTATAATTGTGTGGATGAGGGCAGGACAAGTCTCCAGTGGATATTGGCGGAACAAAAATTCCTCAGGTGCATTTACCTTGGCATGTGTTTTTCTAAAACCTACTCCCCAAAAAACAACACACGAAAAAATCAACACTTATGTAAGAGAGAATGATAAGTGTATTTCTTGGGGATTTATGAGTTTGTGGCTTTAAGTGGGTCTTCAGATGTCTCTTAAAATACCGAGTCCAGTCTACTTACGATACCCATATCATGGCTGGAGACACACTGATCAAACAACCTAGTTTCCTCTACCACAGGTGTTGGGACATTTTAATCTCTGGATTTTAAGTTCTCTTCCATGTATCATGAGCAGGTCTAGCTCGGGGTCCATTTTGGCAAGATCTGCATACGAAAAATGAATCCATTATGGCGTGTTGAACCAGGCCTTTGATGGATCCTAGATGAATTGAGTATTGTACTTTAGAATTTAATGGAGGATTACAGCAGTTATTCTTTGTTTTGTGTTTATAACTTTATACGAAGTGCATCTTCTAGAATCTGTTGCAAGTATAGCCAGGATGCCTGTGTTCTTTAATAGGGAAGTCTCTTGTAATCAATGGGTTACCTAAGACTCTGGGATGTGGGGACGGGGTTTTTGGGACGGCAAAAATTTCCAAGATTTTGGGGACTGCGGGGATGGCTATTAAGATAATATATAAAATAATAAATATTAAACATATACAAATAAATTATGCAAAATATAAATAGTTGTTTGTGACAGTCCACTATCCACATTTGTGCTTGAAAATTTCTGTATTCATATATCACTCTTGATTCTTATTATGTCTTTGTAATACAATATAGTCGGGTTATGCGTAAACGTTTTGATCTACGTGTTGTCACTGAAATATGCACTTGTGAAGGATCTACAAAGTTGAAAGACTTTGTGATATCTCAGCAGCAACAATGGGGATCTCCCAAGGTGTGGGACCTTGGCTACTTAGGACAAACCTCTGGAGAGAGCCGACCTCCCTTCCCAACTATCCTAATGCTCACTGACTAAGGCTAAACTACTGAATTGACAGGGAAAAGGGAAGAAGGAAAACATGAAATAAAAGCAAACATGGTGATACACCAAAATAGAAGGGACCTCTCTCCCTGAGATGAAAATAAGAGGACAAATACCAGGCCAAGAGGGCAGAAACCTCTGTATTAAAAATCGCCATTAATCGGCCGATAATCGCCATTAATCGTTTAGGGCAAGTAAAACGATTAATCTTTCTGAAAATCGCGATTTGTGAAGTGCTGAAAAATCGGTGATTTCCGGCGATTAAAACCCTAAAAAATCGTCAAAACTCGCAGGGAAAATCGTTGAAAATCGCGAGTCTTAGGTTTCGTGTTTGGTTTCCAGCATTTCGTAGTGGTTTCGTCGGATTTCGTGGCAGTTTCAGGGCATTTCGTGGCAGTTTCGTGCCATTTCGTGGCCAGTTGGTGGCAACAGTTTCGTGGCCCTAGCCCTCTATAAATTTGTATACAAGTAAGAGTATATTTAGTTTTCTATTTTTTTAAGATTTTCAATAGTATACAATGTACAGTATACACTAATTCGTATACTGTACAGTGTATAAAATATTAAAATCTGTAAGTATAGATTAATTCGTTTTGTATATACTAGTAACTATATACTATAATTTATAATAGTAATAAATTTATAAGACTGTTATAAACTGTTATAGTAATTATATAAGACTGTTATAATTTATACTATAATATATATTACTATTATAAACAAATCATAATTTATAACATTTAAGTTTTTAACAATGATATATAACATAACAATAATAATAATAATTCGTAACAGTAATAGTAATATACCCATTGTTAACAAGAGAACACAATGATATTTTTTATATAATTTATAACAGTAATAAATTTATAAATTATACATTTATTATAATAGTATACAATCAGTATACACTAATATAAATTTATAGTTACCTGTTACAGTATACACTATAAATTTATAATAGTATATTGTATAACGATAAAGTATGCATTCTATAGAGTCATAACAATGTTTTTACATTTAATTTAAGTTTATTTTATGAATTTAAATGTTATTAAAAGTAGCGATAAAGTTGCCGATTAATGCCGATAAATTGCCGATTCCCAATTTCCGAGTCAAAATTTGGTCTGCCGATTAACTGCCGATAACGATTTTTTGAACTATGGCGAAAACAAATCACATTCAACTCTACACTTCATCAAACTCTAATTCCTTGCATAATTGTGAGTGAGATAGAACCTTGCAAGTGTTAGCCACACACATCATGCCATAACTGAGCAGACAGACATGAGAACACAAAGCCACCATTTGGGCAAAGTGACTTTACACTCGGAGAGGATCCTTTTTAATCGTGCTTGAAAACACATATATAACAAAAGGAAGAGAGAGGAGAGGAGAAGTATGGGATGAAGAAAATTCTAAAGACTATCCCATTCTTCATCCTTCTCTTCTCCAGAAAGATCATGAAGCTCAAAAAATGCTAGAGAACATGCTTGATCTAAGAATTTACCCAAAACGCCTCTGGAAGCATATTCCAGTTTCATGATGATCTCAGAAGTCCTATGTTGCCGCATTCGCGAACTTGAAGAAAAAATTCGAAATTTGCTGAATTTTAACAATTTACGTTGAAAATCGTAATTTAAAAGGACAGGAAAAAATTTGCCATTTTTGGAAAGGGTCTGGGAAGATGTAGCAACAGAAACTTGCATGTGCCATAACTTTCATTCTGTGGCTCCGTTTCAGGTGTCGTTTTCTCTAAAAGTGCATATTTTCTCAGCTCTACGCATTGATGGCAATATTTTTCTTATTTTCATAAAATCCATTTTTGCACCTTTTTCGACCAAGCAACTTCTTGCAATCTTCTGAAATAATCATGAGCTTTGATCGCCTGTAGATAGATTAGTAATGAAATCAATGAAATGTGATATTATCTCTCTTTTGAAATGTGAATTTATCTTTTGTTTTTATATATTTAATAAAAATGTATATTTCTCATAGTCGAATTTAATCACGAATTTAATCGCTGATTTTTTTACCGGCGAATTTTTCACGAATTTAATCATCGGCGAATTCGAACACGAATTCGAATGCGTGACTTAGTTTGTAACAATAAAAGATGCCTTGATCTGCAAGCAATTCAAATATTTGTTGCAAAGATGATCCCTTAACTAAACATCCACGAATGCCCATGAGATCAGGAGGAAGAACGAGGAATTGAGCTACCATTTGTGTGATAAAACTATGATTGCATTTTGGACCACTTTGAAAATAGCTCACTCTTGATCAACAACTAGTTTAACTCTCTCCTCTGCGTTTTGGTGGGCCACAGAAGGGAATATACCGTCTCAGAAGCATCTTGAAACAGAAAAGATCAACTAAAAGCATTTGTAACTGATTTGGGCATCATAAGTAAGAGAAAACCAGCTGAGACCGCCCAAAACTCTGTCATTAGAATCTCCCGGATCTTTCAACCTCTTCCTCTGAAACTAAGCTCAATTTGAAGCCCTCTCGAATTATGTTTCTAATGGCACCGGTTACTGGTCAAAAGGAGCCTCTAGTAGAAAGTTATGGGCAAAAAACAGAGCCAGCATGCGTGCCGCCATGACATTCCCGAGCTCAAACTTTAACTAGGGTGAACCGTCAAAGTTAACCTCATGAGAAGTGCCTTGTAGCGGATATAGGGCTGCGCAGATCTATGCCACATTCTTTTGCTGATGTGTCCCGAATCGATGACTTGGGGTTTGTGGGAAGCACATGCAAGAGAAAGAATCTTTTAGAGAGCCTGTTGTGCTGATTACCGCCACTTGTCGTTCATCGGTGACATGAAGCGATAGGGCTCCTTGAGACACAAAGGTGCACCAATGAATGCCATCTCGTCCCTTCGTACACTTATGTGTCCGTCATTGGTCTTATGCCAAGCTTAGGAGTGAGGCATTAACCCTCGCCTTAAACCGAGATAACCCTAAAGACCGATCAATGCCATGTATCCTTGATTGCCACTTTTCTCAAATCGACACCTGCAAAACCATTGGAAATCACACAACTTAAAGGCTAAGACTACCGATCGTCACCTCTTGTTGTTCATTGGCGAAGGAGCTAAAAAACTTGGAAGGGTGGTTAAGTCTTAGTTGCTTTTGAGATATGCGGGATGACCCATGGCTTTCATGTGTTAGTCTTGGTGTGTTGTCATTAATCGGCATGCCGAGCAATTTGAAGACTTGAAAAATGGTTAAGTTGAAGGGTTTTGGAGACACCATTTGATGACACTGTCCCATTCTTTAGTTATTAAATTTGACGGCCTAGTTTCTTAAGAAAACAAGTGATTTGATCGTCCTTAGCTTGTTTTAAGGCAAAACACCATTTAATTGACTAACCACTATCTGGTTTCGCTTTGTATAGACTCTAAGCTGATATGCGCAAGAAACTATGACAAGTTTGAACACAAAAGGGGCTCCAAAATATTTGTTCAACTCCTTGAAAAAATCCTTCGAGTCTTTGCAATGAAAATTAGTCATCAAAAATGGAGTAGGGTGCTCATTTTGACAACACTATGACTTACTATTATCATTTACACAACCTTTCTCTTCATATAAAATTATACATATAGGCTTTGTTAAGTGATTGGAGCTTCCAAAGTGAATTTTAATTAGATTTATACATAGATTTTTTTTCAAATAGAAATTATTGGCTTCCAAAACAATCTTACACTACAAGATTACATTAGGTCTTCAAATTTATTTCATTTTCAAGTTTATTTGAGCCCAACGCAAAGGTGCAATAGATTGAGGCCGTCCATTGCCGGACATTGGGAAATTTGTGGAGAAGGTGAAACTATGTGGAGTCCTTAAATGGGTGAAACTATGTGACAAATTCAAGATAAGTGCCTTGAGATGGATACATATTGATGTTTTTAAAGAGGTGATGTCAAGATGTCCGCTAAAAAATGGGACGTTTGAGGACATCTCCTAAAAAAGGGGGCATTTTAGGGATGTCTTGGAAATGTCCCTAATTTTCAGGGACTTCCCCTTTGAAATGTGCTAAAAGGGAAATGTGGGGGGGAGGTTTCCCCTCTCATATTGTCCTTAGGATGTCCTAGATGCTTGTATTTTGGGGGACACGTCCCTGCGTAACACTGCTTGTAATCTGCGGTCAAACCTTTCATAGCTGTCCTAAAGAAACAAATGATAAGATAACGGTCTTTGTGAAGTTTTGTAACTTAACATTTTCCTCCCAATTCTTGGATGCTATTGAACACCTTTCTTTAATTCAGTCAATAGAAAAAGAACACGATAAAATATATTGTTTGCCCTTTTTTATTTTTGATTGAAAAGCTCCCTCCCCCTGCCACACACACACATAAACATTATGTACAAGCTAATCATACAAAAAGTGAGTAGATTGAATCACACTCCAAATGTCTTATTGGCCTCAATGAGAAAACTACTTGATCAACTTAAAAGTTTATACACAAAAATAACTTTTCAACTAGAAACAAGATATTAAAGCTCAATACTACACAACCAACAAAGCACAAGATAGATTTAGGCAACACGAACCATGACAAGCATAGGTGGAGGGTCATCTGGTTTGTCACCCCAACCCCCAACCGCTACTAGAAGGATTGGTAGCATCGATTATCGGGTTCCATCTGTCATCCTCCTTATCTTTATCCTTTTCCTCTTCCCCAATGTGCCCATCAAGAGAGATGGTCGGTGTCAAGTGAGGAAACTTCCCTTGTGGTGGTGCCACCCTACCGGTAGGGTCTAATCGAGAGTGAGTACCACCACTACTATCACCGCCATGAGAACTGCGAGCAGGCGATGGAAATTGCTGTTGAGGAGAGCCACTACAACGTCTCTTTGCAAGAGCCGTGGCTTTTTGTTGACCAAAGGCATGGCTCGAGGGGTGAATGCTTTGGTGAGGTGAGTTTGGAGGGACTTTGCTAACGCAAGGAGGACATTGCCCTATTGAACCAATAGTTGTTGGAGAAGGGCTACCTCCGAGGCAGATTTTCTCCACTCACACTTGAATATGGAGAGTAACATTAGAAATAACACAAAATCTGTTAGTAATAGAAAAATAGTCATCAAGAGTAGCATGGTTGAAATTAACATCATTTCTATCTTTCCATAATTGAAAGAGAATTTCAGAATGAAATATATGTTAAATTTGTGTGTATTTTGCAGGAATTATGGCCGAGTCCCCCAAAAGTACATTTTCCAAGTGAACATTTCAGAATAGAAGGGCTGAAAGAGGGTGTGTATCCACTGCTAGGTAGATTGTGCACATTTGAAAAATCAAAAGATATGCTGGAGTGATTCGGGGTGATGACAATTGGATTAAATAGGGTGTGCCACTTGAAGGTGTACCAAGCGAGAGCCAATTGCAATCCTTGATGTAGAATACACTGAGAGAAATGAACCTACTTGGGTTCAATAGTGGCAGCCCAAACTCCTGCAAATCTCCTTTTCCACACTTGCTCAACGGAATTAACCTCCCGGTGGGCATTTAGGATATTCACTTGTAGATTATGTGGGAAAAAAGTATATAACCTAACCGACATTTATACCGGTGGAAAGGGGTCTCAACAAGCCATTTCTAGTCGTCCACCATTCTCGAATTTCCATAATCGATTCTTGATTACTAGCTTGAAGCTAAAATTTATCTCTTAAAATGGGCCATGAAATCTAATCCTCGAAGCCCTTGCAAAATAAGTCGAAATGACCTTGATGTGTTTCCTAAACAATCTTATACTTCTTTTTTGATTGAAATTTGGCAGGTCCGCAGACCGCCTTCCCCACGGTGAAGTGGGTAGATTTCTTAGGCTAAGCGGCCAAGGACTGAGGGGTATCCATTTCGTCAAATTCACCTGGGCACGATCCCGACCTCATCCCTTATTACGGTGCATCTCCTGACTTCGCTTGCAGCGAGAATTGAACCTTGTGGGCTCTTTAAGAGCCAAGTATCTTCGCCATTGAGTCAATAGTCATTCGATGACAATCTTATACTTCTAATCCAAGAGACTAACAAAAGGCACATTATAATAAGAGAGCACAGGGGGCCACCAAATGGAGTGAGAATTGATAAGTCCCGATGCAAGCCATCACCATCCCAATCTTAGGCCTTCCAAATGCTTTTTGCCACAAAATCTTAACAGGGACGTGTGTGAGCAAAAGAGATTAAAGATTCAACCTTTTGAGACTCTCTTCTCCATGGGGCTATTGAGAGTGATGCAATTCTTGAGAACTTTCTTGGATTCTTCACCTTCAAGGGCTTAAATGATCCATTTAACACATAGAATGTGACCTTGGGTTTGAATGTTAAAAAGCCCAATGCCACCAAGTTCTTTAGGATTGCAACAAACGTCCCAAGCAACTCATGAAATCCTCAACCACCCTCATAATTGACGCGGAGGAAGTCTTTCAAAATCTTCTCTAGTTTGGCATGGACAACTTTAGAGGGAGCCTTACAAAAAGAGTAATAGACATGTGGCAGCCAACACATTAGAACAAACTTGGAACTTGTTTGCAAGAGACAAGAGGTTCATAAACCCAATATTTGACTTTTTCTCAACTTGTTGGACAACACAAGTGCACAAATAAGAGGGTATGGATTGAAAAGCAAATGGGATGCCAATGAATTTGAATTGCTCTCTAGTTTGAATCCAATGCCACTTATATTTATTCACCCTTTTATGGAGACCAAGACCGTATCAGTAGTATTGAGTTGTCTTTCATTGGATAGAGCATCTGAGGCTAAACAAAAAAACATTAAGACAATTCATGGTATTGTCGGTGGAGTATTCCTCTTGATTAGAGTGAGACAAGAATTATCAAGAAAGTGCACTCGTTATCCATCGATTCGAGAATGAGCAAGAGTAATACCTTTGACTAAGCCTCTGCATATATAATTTGATAGAAGATAGTTAAGTCCATCAACTGGGAATACATAAAGAGAAGGGGCAACAAACATCCTTGACGAATAGACTTGAAAAGTACAAATTGATCGATTGGACACCATCGATAATGATGCAAGCCTCAACATTTAAAAAAATCATTTTAATTATACAAACAAATCTAGGGCCAAACCCAAGAGCCTATAACTTTGCGAGAATGAAGTGCCATCCTATTATTTCGTAGGCTTTTTCAAAATCAACTTCGATGAATATTGCTTTAGGCTTGGAGATTCTTGCCCATTCCATGCCTTCCCAAACAACAATGATGTTGTCAAGGATGCATTTGTTATAAATAAAACCAATCGTTGTTGGTCAAATGATGATGACGAAGAAGATATAACCGGTAAAGTTGAAGCTTTGGAAATGATTTTTGGAGGCATTGATCACTGGAATGGGCTGCGAACATGATATAAGTTCGAAGTCTCTAGCTTTAAGTACTTCTACTTGAAGATAAAATTTGCGCAAGTTTGACCCCATAGTGTCCCACAACTCTTTATATAACTCATTGCCAATCCTAGGTGCTTTATCAACGATCATTTGCATGGTGGCCTCACAAAGCTCTTCAATTGATAGTAGGTGGTCACAAGGCACCCATTGTTTATCGAAAAGCACTCAAGTAACCACTCGAAGGCATAGTTGGAATACTCGCACTTGGCAAATACTCGGCAAACCCCAAAAAAACTCGGCAAAAACTTGGCAATATCCGGCCAATACTTGGGAATACTCGACAACTTAAAAAATACTCAAATTTCTTTTAAAAACATAAATTTGCCAAAACCGTGTATTTGCAGCTGTTTTCTTTCATTGCTATTAATGTTTTCTTTTTGTATTTTTCCACTGTTTTCTTTCATACGAGTTTTGGAGAGTTTTTTTCGAGTTTTGGTGAGTTTTTGGAGAGTACTCGCCGAGTTTTGGAGAGTACTCTCCAAAACTCGGCGAGTTAATTTTTGGCGATTTACTCGTTTGCATTCAGGTTTGGCGATTACTCGAGGACTCGGTGAGTAATCTGCGAGTTTTCCAACTATGCTTGAAGGCATCGAGATAAAGCATCATCTCGAGAAACAACCATTTCTTCCTAGGCTCTATCTCTGACTTTTAACCAGTGCATACAAGCTCTAATATGAGCTCCACAAGCTTGATAGTTTTCCTCGACTTTGAGCTATGCCTCCACCAAACACTTCTATTTGTAAATTCTCACTGAAAGGAGAAACATCTGATTGCCGTGAGATAATGAGGAATTCATGGTGTGAAGCTTCATAAGCATTACAGCGAAAGGTAGCTGCTATTGGTTGTAGATGTGAAGATATACACCCGTTCGGCTTATGGTGTTATCCCACCACACAATCCACCCAAAAGCTCCGGATGGATGGGGAGCAATGTTCCAAAATTTGATGATGTGTTAATGATACAGGTGAGCAGTATTGAGATAAAATTAAATCTTGACATTTCTGGGTTGCAAAATGATCAATTCAATCTCAAACTTGATGGGAAGGTGGTCTTAAAGCAAAGGTTCTCGGAATGACAACCATAGGGCGGTCAAATTATTAATAAAGGTGAATATTTGCTGGTCAGAAAACAAGGCTTTGTCTAATCTTTTTTGCCACCCGTTCAATGCCTTGGTAGAAGTTGGACCATGTGAACCACAATGAAGTGTCAGGAAGGCAACGGCGGTGACTAGGGTTTGACAACCCTATTTTTTGTGCATATAAAACTAAGCATTGCTTTTGCCGGCACACAACCGCATTGGGAGGAGCCCCTCTTTGTCTTCCCTTTATTCTTTGACGTTGAAATCGACATATAGGTTCTAGTTGGCATCAATGAGTGAGTTAGCTAATCACCTCCAAAATACCGTCCTTTCAATTTCATTAGAAGCATAAATAGTGGCGATTCCAAGAAAACAACTTTTATAGTCAAATAGGGTCCACACAACCTGACGAGTGGGATCCAATCCTCAAGTATTTAAATTTGGCAAAAGTGAAGGGGCGATCAAAGTGAACACCCCTGGGCTATTTTCATGATCTTACATCTGACAGACAAGCCCTGGTTAAATCGATTTTGACAATGGCCTTGAGTTTAAATCCAACAATCTTAACTTCTTGCAAGAAGAGGGTTTCATTTTTTCAAACAGCTGGCATGTATCACTTCAATATACTTACAGGTTGTGCCAGGAAAACCTCTTACATTCCATGAGTACACAATCATGGAATAACTTTTGTTTGCATGTAGGCCTTATTTGCTAAGACTGAAAAGCTGCTAGCAAGATAAGAATGATGGTTACTTTTCAAGAAACCATTAATAGTAAATGTCCAATGTTTGTCTCGCACATATGCTCTGTTTTTGGGGGTGGAGAAGGGCTGCCTTCATGGTTGAACACTGCTTTATGCTCAAACACAACTAAACTACCTTTTGCCTCTGATTTTTCGCCCTTGTGAGAAGTTGTGTCGTCTGAGAAACTGTGACTTATTTTTTGAGGATTAGAGAAAAAATCCTTTGATTGTGGGGTGTGTATAAGAGGCTTCGCTGTCGCCTAATGAGCAACGAAAGTTGATGGTTTACTAGATGCAAGAGAGCTGCTTGTGGGTTTATAAACAAGAGTCGAGGCTTTTTTTGCCGAGTGAGATTACTTAGTGTCTCTTATTAGTCACCGTGTTTTAGCATTTTTCTTGCCTCGGGGAGGTTTTGGGTAGTGGAGTAGGCGTCACATTATTTATGAGAGGGTATTTCTAGATTTTGATCCGCGGCTTCACCAATTTGAATGTGAATAGACTCCTTGAGGTCCTTGAAGAGGTCCTCTTCCAAAAAGACCCATTTTTGTGGCCTTGCAGCATAAAACTTGGGTTGCTCAACCCTATAAAATGACTAAGTGGTTTGATCAAATAGTCCCCAAAGTTCTATAGAGGCAATGGAAGCACAAAAACCCTATTTAAACATGCATTTTGAGTTTTGCTTGCTAAGTGACCACAAAATCCTGTGTCTAATGAGAGAACTCACAAGCATGTTCCGAATAAACCAAGGGCCATGGGCTCAATAGCTCTATGGTGGTCAACATTGTTAAACTTAAACAAGAAGAAACCCTTGGTTATGTTTTGAACACCCTTAAGCTTGATACTTTGTTGGTGCAGTCAATGCATTATGGACCTATGATCTCAAGGTGTTTTCTAGGTTGGCTTGGTCACAAAAGTATGCAACTAATGTAAAACATCCAAAATTTGTAAGTTAAATTTAGGACAGTCTAAAACAACATCAAATAAATTAGCAGGGATCTGTTCATTACCTCATGAAAAACTTTTGGCACGATCTTCTGAGCTCACTTAGGCTCCATTGGACTCCATAGCCCTGTCAGTTTCTCCTTGTAGAAATGACTGCAGGAGCCCAGGAGGGGGCATAAGAAATACAACTTTGGGTGATAGTTTATAAATATGCGACACTTAGCAAGAAACAATTTATTTCTGCCAGAGAATGATAATGGCAATGTGACATAACCCTAGCAGAGCATAACATAATTCTCTATTTCCCTAGATGTAAAATTTATTGTTTGGTCTTTGAATTCTCCTGATTATGTTCCATAAGGACATGTCCCTACCCTTTGTCCCCATCCTATTTTGATATTTAAATATTGTTTCTAGTAATCTGGAATTGCTCATCTATGCCCCTTTTTGCATTCTCACATTTTCTCACACCTCGAAAATGGGATTTGGTGAAACACAACTTCTTGACAAATGCTTCCTATACAACAAGATCTCCCCAATTTGGAACACAAATATTTGATTCTCATATGAAATGAAGGTCAAGAGGAAACCTTTTATTCCTCGAACTTCTAAAGTATATGTATATCATGTACCATCTCATGGTGGATTGGGCACTAGACGTTAACATGCTTCTTTATTCCCAATACAAACAAGATGTTAACACGCTTCTCTATTCCCAATAAATACTATTAATCGCATGTGTGCGATGCAATGGAGATCTTAGGAAGGGATGTGTTGAAGAACTTAAACTTGAAGAAGTGAAACATTGTAGGAGGAAGAGGGACAATGAAGAAGGGGATCGAGGGAGGAGAAGTCGGTCGGTGGGCGGGGAAAATGATGGGGAACGTATGCAAAACTCTTCTTTTGAGAAGAGACATGTGAACCATGTGGCATTTTTGTCAATTGTTTGAAGGAGAAAGGGGGTGTGCTCCCCCGAATCGTTGAGGCAACACACTTTGGAGATATCTTATAAAGAAAACCCTTGTCGATCAATACTCATAACGTGAATAGTTGCTTTTGCAATTTCAGTCCTTGTGTTTTGTGGTTCGTTAGAGCCCACGACAATTTTAGGGGAATTCCTTTGCGTGGGATACTTTAGAAAAAGGGACATGTTGAGGGGACTCGGCATCCCATGTCAAACCAATGTAGTTGTTGATTTTGATAACCACAAAACATGGCAGGCCGGGTTATTTTGCACCATCTTTTTTTGGATTAGGGTAAAGTGAGGTTTTGAAAGGGCCTGCAACCTTGTACAAAGAAGAAGGGGAAAGAGAAAAGGAAGAAGAGAATTCCCGCACAACACAAGGAAAAAGAAGAAATAACCATAGCGAAGAAAAGAGGATGCTTTGCCGAAGCTACACACGCTTAGCGATAAACAAAATTGAGAAGAGAAGAAGAAAAAACACCCTCATTTATGACTGAAAGTAGCAATAAGGTACAACAAAGAGTAGAAGAGAAGGCATAGCCCAAACAAAGCTGCCAAACGAAGAAGTGGAGACCACCAAATGGTAACCACAAGTAGAGCAGAAGAAGGAAAGAGGACAAAAGGATATGGAATCAGAGCCTACCCTTCTTTCCCTTTTTCGAGCGCAACACTTCTACCTACCAATTTTCCGGAAGTTTTTCCTCTGAACCTGGCGCACAAGTCATGGCCAAAATCGGAGGGGTGTCTGTCTTTGATTCCTGATTCAGAGAGAAGGGGCCTTCTTTATCCGAATCAGAATGATCAGATTCGTGGGGTCTCTTGATTCCTGGGTTGGATCTCTCCACCGAATGGGCAGGCACTACATGTTGACCCACCGCAACACTCATAGCTGCTGCTTTGTAGGTTGAGCCTCTACTAGTGGATCAACACTCTTAGCTTCTGAACATCCACATCCGAATCTGAGTCCTCCTCGAGGTCAGGGGGCTCCAATACTTGGAAGGCTTTTTCTTGGCAGGGTGAACTTTCTTATGAGGATAGGAAGACTGGAGATGGCCTGGTGTCCTGCAATTTCTGCATCTGAAGGCCATATTTTCATATTCAAGAGGCTGAACATGGGACACATCACCCATCTTGAGGGTCATCTTGTCCGGTAGTCCTTTACTAAGATCAACTTCAACGCATATTCTGACAAAAGTGAGTAACCCACTATGAAATCTCGTGACATCCTGTTTTATAAATTTCCTAAACAATTTCCGATCTCCTCCACAACAAGGTAAAAATGGAGAGGAAGATTGGGTAACCTCACCCAAACAGGAACTCGCGAGATGGAATAGGAGCACGGGTCAAAGTGAGGAACCAGGGGTAGTAAACAAACCAGCCGAACCCCAAAACCATGGTCCCTCATTCAAGGCCCTTTGATAATCCTCCTGAGCAAAGAACAAAATGATGAAGAAGCCTCTGCACGAAGAAATGGTCACAATTTTTAGTCCAATTGGAGTGAACCCATTGGATAAGTGCATTGGTCGAAGGCCAAACACCATTAAATCGTAGATGAGGGCTTTTTTCCAGATTATTTTTGAGAGTCAGGGAATCGCACTTGTGATTTCCAAAGAAGGGGAGTCTCGTAACTTGCTCAACAAGATAAGGCGAGGGGGAGGATTGGAGACAACAAATGTGGAAGCAACACTCTTGAACATAGCCTCCTTAAAAGTTCTTTGTCTTCGAGCTCGACACCTCCCTTTAAGAAATCCGCCATAGAAATCGTGGAATCCTGGGTTATCCCGTAGAAGATAAGAGGGGATTCATCCGAAAGCATCTTGCCCGCAAAGGAGAGGCCAAAGGAACCACTCTTAAATCCCATTTTATGAGAAGTAATATGTTGCGGCTCTATCCCGATAGCAAGTCCATGAGTTTGGAGGCATAGGGTAATACTAGAGATAGTGTTGACCAACACTTGTAACTCCCCTAAGCGGCCATTGAGCGGTCATGTGCGAAATATGATGCGGAACAGCATTGTGTGGAGAGGGGAGATGGTCAACAACGAGTTCTAGTTTCTCGGTCTGAATAGATGTCATTGCGGGGGATCCACAAAACCCCTCTTTACTATCAAATTTTAGCGGGAATCCCACGCTTGAAGGAACACGGCACCCAAACACGAGCACATGCCAACCTCACTGCAGATCGTTGGCCACCGAACCATCCACCACACATCCGCTTCTAGGGTTAGGGCGGAGGAAGCACACCATTCCTTTTTTTTTCTACACGGCCTCCGAATGTTGAAAGAATTTATTTTTAATCATAAACCTACCATTTTTTATTTTGCACCATCTTTATAGGCCATTATCTTTAGCCATTCTTCACACTATCTTGGGCAACAAAAAATATCAGCCGAAGAGTTTTCCTTGTGGATTTGTATCTGACACCACCTCCTCAACATTCCAAGTTCTTAACACTCATTAAATTTGAAGCATTGTCATGTTTATAATCTTATGCATATTATTTTGAAATTTTGGTGTTACGGGGCTTTGTAGTATGAGGGAGTGATCAAAGAAGATGAGAGAGGACCAAGTGTATGGGTATTCTCATAAATATTGTAAGGAATTTATCGAAAGTAAATGCACTAATTATTGATTCATTAAATGTTATTTTCTAATATTATATACTTATTTTTCTATATCTTGTAAGGTTTTCACGACTACCACACTTTTGTTGACTTCGCTGCTGCTAGCAATGTTATTGTCAAGGTTTGAATGCGCGACCTGGCGCTACTCTTAGTACTCTCTTGTTTCTCAGTCAAAGACATGGATTTTGCCGCTATAGTTAGAGTTTCTATTTTCTATATTTATCAAAATTAAATGCACTAATCGTTGATTTATTAAATGCTATTTTCTAATAGTATATATTTAATGATAGGAAGGGTAGTTGATTTCAGCAACATGGATGTTACAGTCAACAAATATCATCGTTATAGTCTAAGAAGATTCTATAACAGATCCCATGTAGAGACCAACTTGAATATAATTTTTCTAATATTATGAATTGTATGCATTTTCATGAGGGTTGTGGCTATTCATGAGACTTGTTGCCTTTCAAATATGACATATTCGATGACGCAAGATTTGAGAATTTGCAATCTACACTATTTCTAATGAAGTCTCTCACACGTGGAACATGGTGTGCACAATACAAGTGGAGTCAAAAGGTATCCAATAGAAGAAGTCAAGAGAGATGGTAATCCTAGTTGAAAGCCCTTAACTGCTCCAATCCCTCCGCCATCTATCAAAGACCATGCACGTACATAATCCTCGAGAATACATTCATGTGTAAACATATAAATAGGAGATTAAGTCACAAACATATCAAATTAAAAGAAGTATATTGATAATAAATTAATCTGTTAACATTCCAATGAAAAAAAGTCAATCAAATCATATGCTGAAAAAAATTGATGTAATCAATACCGATGCTACATCATCTCAATTGTTCGGCCTAGAGTTTCGTTAAGAGGAATGTTTTTTCTGCTTTTTGGGCTATGTGAGAAAACAACATGCTTTGAGACTCATGTTCAGGGTCACACAATTTTGTTGAATCAGACGATTTATGCACTTTTATAAAATTATTTGCATTGATATTTAATATCCTCTTTTAGTTATTTGTTGGTGGCTCTTCGTAATGTCCTGCACGATGCTTCATCCCAGATTTTAAGAGTGTACTATGCGGAGGGACGAAATTGTTAGTTTTGATTCAAACTATTTTCCGGTTCCACATTGTCAAAATGGTTTTAACCTAGAGGAAGACGACGATTTGTAACTCTTTGTGTCCTATAGATTGACCGAATTATGCTTCATTGTAAGAATTTAGGTCTCGCAGAAGCATGAAATCCCTTACAATGATGAATTGAAATGACTTAAACCATAAGCGTGGGAAGAACTCTTGCAAAAAGGTTAGTGTTGAGTTGAAGTGCAATTTGTATGCCCCTCTTCCTGCCCTCCATGAGTTGCCCAACTTGGCTAACTCCTTGTTGAGATGTGCACTTGTTCCAAGTCACCTCACACTAGCTCCCTGTGCTGAAGCTATCCATGTTCACTCTCCGATCGACATCAAGTCTCCTCCAAGTCCCGCCTCAACACCCACTTGGCAACTTAGCCCTTGAGTGCAATGCTACTTGAAAGAGCCACCTTTGTGATTCACACCATGCTTCTTCTCAATTCATTGTGTGGAACTCAAGTCCAACGGACAATTCACCATCTTTGTGGATCCATCCGATCGTGGTAACGACTCGTCACTCTCGGCATGGAAGACTTCTTTTCTTGCTCAATGTGGTGTAGCCAACTTGCCCACCAACTCGACAATGAAGTAAGAATTGGTATCGATGCGAGTCAGGATGGAGCTGTGTATTCCCACAGGTGTTTACAAGAACTAGTTGGTCTATCTTCAGTAGTGGTTGTATGGGCGGCCATGAAGTTTGGAAGAGTGCACTTGCACACTATTGAGGTGCTGGGAAGGGTAGAGGTGTACTCTAGGATTATTTGGCCTACAATTGGTATTCATCCTCATCGGACAAAGTATTTCATCTTGTATGTTTTGCATTGCAATTAGCAAAAGGAACATTCAATGACTTAAACATTTTTGCCAACATATTTTCTATATTTTATGAGCTTTTCAAGAGGACGTTCAACTAATGGAAGACATTTTTCTTTCTCATGTTTATATCGTGACCATAGAAGGGATTGCTTACACGGGAAAATGGCAAATGGGAAATGCGTGGATTGCATCTATAGTGAAGGACATATGCAAAAAGTTGTTGATCTTGAGATCAACGTTCCATATTCTGTACACCGCCATTCTTCTTTCCAATAATAAATGATAAAACAGATAGTGTTACTGTGGCTTTTCATGACACCAACTGCCATTCATATATGGGACCTGAAAACATATGGACTTGTTTCGATATGGGTCGTGAAATTGTATGGAGCTGTCATTTTGATATGGGACCTCAAATCGCATGGCAGGATTTTCCAGATTAATTCTGTTTGCCTAGAATTTTGATAACAAGAATGTTTTGCCAGCTTCTTTGGTTACACAAGGACACAAGGAGTCTCGGGACTCATCTTCAGCCTCACATAATTTTGTCGAATCTGGTAAAGAAATAAGCGGCAACTTATTGGGGCATTCGCCATCAAAAGGTGACAAATTAGTTGGCGAAAGGCTTGAGAATTTGTGTCTTTGATTATATTTCTAACGAAGCTTCATACACACTTGGTTGTTTGAACTTTGCACCATTGACAAGGCCAACTCTACCCACAAGTTGGCAGAAAAAAAACGTGACCAAATTATATTTTAGATTGCTGCATCTTCCTAACCATATTTCACAATTTCAAGAGGTGAAAGAAAAAGACTGACCAAAAGTTCAATTCCACCATATTTTGCAATTTGACTAGAGCCACGTAGCGGCCAGCTCCTACCATATGTGCTGATCGTTGGTGGATTTGTTTTTAATTGAATTTAAATTGTTGTAATTTGTTGTATGTAGTTAACATAGATGTTACTTAGGTGGCAGTGGTCTTGCAGCACATGATAAATTGGTGTGCATTAGATTAGATGTTGCTGTTTGTTGTGTGCAGGAACCAAAAAGAGGTTAATAGGGATTAACCAATGAAAGGTCATCCCTAGTAAATTGGTTTTATGGTTTTTCACACGAGACATTAATTTGTCCTCTAATCTCTGGCATGCCAATTATTAGGAGTGTGGTAGTAATGTTTGCATGTGACAGTAATGAAAGTATCCCGTAAGTAGATGAATGTTGGACCACCATTAATAAATATCATATTGCTACTTGGCTGAATGACATTATGGGCTGGATGAGTACATCGATTATACGCAACTTACAATTAAATCCTTGTTAGATGATGTATGCTATTTAATTGAAAGACATTATTGCAAATTTGATAAAAAAGCTTCATTTACCTGTCAACACAATTTGACACTTCGTTAAGTCAAAATCATAAAAACCTTGTGACATTATTCTTGAAATGTGGTATGTGTAGATGATAACGCTTTGCAAAATTTTCGACATCATAAAAAGAACTGAATTGCCTAAGATGGATTACACAAATTTGCAATTTCCAAAATTGTAATTGCTTAATTCTTTTGGTTTGTTGAGTTGATTGAATGCAGATTGAATGATCTGTTACTAATTGTCATGTTTAGTAATCAGAAATCTTACTTTAGACAGCTTTATAAGCATTCTGTTTCACCAACAATACTAAGATAAAGAACTACATATGAATATATTTTTCTGTCACGTCATTCAGCGCCTTTCTCCCACTCATTATTTCCAGCAAAACTACACCAAAGCTGTACGCGTCACTTTTTGTGTGAGTTTTCTGTACAGCGCATAATAGAGCCTAGTAGCCATGTGTCCATGCCATGTGGTCGCCCAAGCTGCCGTTGGCTATGTAGACACTTTTTTCAAAGATACAAATAGTAGAATTATTTTCAATGATTCAGCTCAACTAACATAATAAAATAAGAGATTTAGGTTCATCTTTTAAAAAATATAATTAACTCCGAACATATGAGATTTACGTTCTTCTTGTATATCTTTTATATTGAACTTTCTTGCCAGGCACAACTTGCATGTCCAATACAATTGCATCCTTATTCCATGAGTACTGAAATTTGTGGCTCTATGCAGTCATCCTTGACAACAAATTAAATTGCTGAACTTTATTCATTGCATTTTAGAGTCACAGAAACTGTGCTTAAAATAAAAGAATATGAGAAAGGAAGTTCTTGTAAGTTAAAACGTTCCTACTGTTGGTGCTCAAAATTGTCTCGCCCCATTTGTGCCCTTGGAAATTTATTGATTTACAGCCTCTGTCATTCTATCCTTCCCCATGTTGTGCTTGGCTGGTCTTTGTTGCCATTTTTAGTCTACCTCTGGGTCAAAGATCATGTATGGGTCCATATTTGTCTCCTAGTTTCTTTGTTCCTCTGGAAAGGTCTGTATTTTGAGTTCCCGGGCTTTGTCCTTTCGAAAAACTCGCGTTTTCCCGTTCCCTCTATTACCACAGTCGGAATTTGTGTTCTTGACGTTCTGCCTTGAAATACTTGAAGAAGAATGGGTTGATGTGTCCCTAAGGATCGTATTTGAGCCTTGCAACAGTCTAAACTCTCTGTCATTGAAGAAAACTTCATTTTCAGGCTCAAATGCTTGTGTTTCTGTATTTTACGGTTTGACGGGCGTTTTCTCCTAGTCAAATTTGCATCCTTGCATCTACAGGGACGTGGCACCTTTTGGTTGGACGCGGCTCAGCTAAATACTTCAAAAATTCTATAAAAAGCCTCAACTCGAAATATGTCCACGTGGGTGAATGACGCTCGTTTGAGAATCAACTTTTTGGTCTGGCTTTGAAATAGCGCCGGGAGGACACGTGGAGGCTTGGCGAGATGGGGACACGTGGAGGCCTCCGCTTGCTTTGCATTTTACTTAGACTTTTCAACGGCCAAAAGGAGACTGCCTCGGAGCATGACACGTGGTGCCTTCCATTGGGTTTCAAGCATTCAGACAAATCTCGTCGGAACAGGACATGTGGCGAGCCCGCACTCGTTCAAGGTATCAAATTTTTGGGACCGCCTCAAGGTGCGCCGTGGTGACACGTGGCAATTTGAAAAGTCAAAGAGGTGGGGAGGCGGACCATCGGGGCAACTTGGAAATTTTGCCTCTTGTATTCAAATGACTCAAAGTATCAAACTAACCCACAAGCCCGAGGGTAAAAAGTCAAAATTCATTTGAGAAGTCAATAGCGGAGGTGCGGGCTGGTGGAGGAAAAGTGAAAATTTTTCCCTTTGAGGGAAAAGGGAGTTAAAGGCATAAAGGGACCCGGGGTTCCGCTGGGACCCACTTTAGAAACTTGAAGCGGAAGGGCGGAGCCGCGGAGGAAAAATGAAATTTTTTCCTTTTTCCGAAAGATGCAAAATGTGTAAAATTGAGCCGCGACTCCGTATCTAGTCATATTGTGCCACGTGTCAAATCTCTGCTCATTCCTATGGTGATTGCGAATCTATCTTGTGCTTCTTTGCTAGGTGACCTTGTGAAGTTTGTCCAATTCCTTCTCGGCTCTTGCCAACTTGTAGGAAATCTCTTTGTGCAGTCCTGCCCGAAAGTTTTCACCACTTCCTCCAAGTCTACACTCTTTCTTGCTTGAGGTTTTTCTGGGTTTATGAGTTTAACACCTTCCCTCTTAGGAGGTTTTCCAATGGCCTTGATGTTGTTCTCAATTTATAGAGCCATAGTAAAGGCCTGCCTCAAAGTGTCAGGGTTTTTATCCCTCAAATAATATGCGGCCTTCTTGTCAAATGCATCAACATACTTTATAAGACAAGATTCATCACATGGCCTCAAATTCACAGGCAGTCTTCTCAATGTCTTATTGAATCTCGTATTAAAGTCATGCACTGACTCATTAGGATTCTTTTTAATATTCTCGAATTCTAAAAAAAGAAACCTAGGGTCTGTTTTGTCACCATATTGCAATCTAAATGCATTCTTCATTTCAGTCCAAGAATCAATAGAGTTATCAGGCAGAGCTTTATACCAGTCCCTTGCATCCTCTTCTAATGTATGAATAAACAATTTAATGTATACATCTTCAAACTCTATTTCAAATCCTCCATTATATTGACAAAGAGTTTCAAATGCTGATCACCAGTTATTGCATTATTTCCTTGAAACTTAGGCAATCTATTTCTTACATCCTGTGGCACAGCATTCGGATAGCCATCCATACCTCTAAAATTGATGGGACCAAAAGTATTAACGACAAATGGAGGTCTGGGTGGAGGCTGAGCCATATTATTCTGAGGAGGTGACCTTACAGGAGAAACAAAGTGATGAGGAGTGAGGGGTCTGTGTGGTACAAGGATACAATTTTCAGAATGACTATCCCCTAATGGCTCTGTCTCTTGGAAAACTTTATTAGATTTTGAAAACACAAGGGCAGATCGAGAAGCAAATGTTTCAAATACAGATGATGGACCCTCTCCAGATGGAGAATTCGGATTTACAAAGATGCTACCTGATTCAGAAGCAGTTGAGGAAGTATTGCAATCTTCAACCGTGTGCCGATCAATTTTACCAATGGAGATCTCTTTTCTTGATGCTTGATCTCCCACAACCTTCCAAATTTTTCCTCCTTGTGAATTAGACTTTTCAAACTCTGGAAACAACCTTCTACTAGGGTCCGTAGCGAAGAAAGATCTTCTTCCTTCCAGCTTTGCAAAGATTAGTAACAAATTCACAATTGACAGAGGTTAAGACACTGGCATTTATCAAAATCAAAACAACCCGGAGTCGCCACTAAGGATTTTCACCCTAGTTGTGCAAATGCACTAAAATAATCATCAAATGTTTGTCAGCACTAAAAATCATGCAAAGCTTTACAAATCAGACCCTCCTTCACCCAAATTTATCAATGGTGAGGCAAACATTAGTACAATAACTGCTGGAAAAATTGGACATACAAAGACACGTAACTTATAACTTTGTTCAATTCTTACAGATCTGATCAGAGAATGATGTTTACAAAACGTATTTGCACACAAAACTGCAAGAAACATTACCAGGGTTTGGAAAACTTTAAATTCTTCAAAGAAGTCCTCGGTAGTGGCGCCAAAAACGTGTTGGTATCCAAATTCGTTCTCCTTTTCAGGCCGAGCAACAACACAGATTCGACAGGGAGCTTAGAGGCAGATAGATCATAAATGTGTATCGTTTTGTAGCCGGGGATGAAATCTAACTGACCCTTTGTTACTCGGGTTTGTGGAGAGATGGATAGCACCTTAAGAGGATGTGATCTTATCCTAACTATTTTAGGTTGTGCCTTTCAACCAAGGTAAGAGAACCTATTTTGTAACCTCTGATTATTGAAGGAGATGCAAATACCTTTCTTTTGCACAAATTTTATAAAGAAAACCCTAGGGAAAATATGATCAACACACCAAATCTGACTCTCACGAGTTGTCACTTCCAGATTATGGAGATATTTTCAGCACAAGGCTAAGGTTACTGAAGACATTTGGAATCCTGATCTGTTCTGCATACTTTAGCAAATGGATTTTGTTCTTTTGTGGATATACAAAGCAAAATAGGGGTAGTTCGGGGTAGGATTGGTTATTTTGAATAAATTTTTGGTGGGAGATCAACAAGATAGATTGGACTTTGCCAGATCCTTGAGAAACTTCACAACAAATGGAGAACTCAATAACAGAAAGCTTCAAAATAGTTAAAACATTCCTTCACCAAAAGGTGTGCATCATGGAGGCCCGACATGCACTTTTTCACACAATCTTTGAAATTCTAAAGCACGAAGGCTCGAGTTAGAAGACCCAAAACATCAAAATCTAAGATCGGTCACGCCCGAGGTACACCCCGAGAGGCTTACAAACAATCTCTGTCAAACAGGATGAAAGAAAGGTGATTTTAAATCGTTTATTTCATTCCCGGAAAAAGCTCTTCGAAAAATGAAATTGCAGATGCCACTAAACTATCACAAGGATTGAGATCTGTGTGATTCAAAGAGATTTTGATACAAGATTGCAATAGGAACAGGAAAAACTACTTGCAGACATTCTGAAAGTGAAATAAACACAAAATTTGCCAGAGATTTAACACGAATTAACTCAAAGTTTATCGATTTCATCAACAGAGGAGAGTTATTTAAACAATCTCAGAGCTTGTTGATGGCTATACACTCGTAACCAACTCAACATGAATGAAAAATCTAACACACAGGAAGTTAACCTGGTTTCCCAGAAAGTTTTCTCATAAGATGAGCTTCTCTCAAAATTTTCTCGTGAAAATGAACTCCCGACCATTTGCATGACAAATTCATGCAATATATAACTTTCACTCACTCACTCACTTTGCCCCTCAAATCTTCCCTCCAAAAGTGGAATATTCGAAGCACCTTTGCTTTGTAATATTTACGAAAATGACATTTAACAAACTCGCAAAAAGTTGCCAGTTGTTCTTTCAAAAGGTGAATCATTACAATACTTTCATCATTCTTCAAAGTGGAAGCACGTTTTTCATTTCCCACGCATGTAGATCCCTTTCATTTCATCATTTCAACTTTTCCCTTCCCAATTTTTACTCAGCAACTTTGGATCTGGTAATTCACGTTTTTCACGAACCAGAGTAAAAATTTATTTGAAAAATGCCTTGGATTCACAAATTGAACCCCCAAATTGATTAATCCGGACCTGCAGGCCAAAATGACACGAATTGGCAAAAATTCGATGAAGATTGATGCAAAAAACGCATCTCCAAACTTCCTGGAGCTCAAATGGCGGCCAAACTGGTGAAATGCACAGCTACCGTCGATTTGTTCCTCAACTTCAAATTTGAGCCCTCCACATGGCAGATCCGGGCCTCGGGACATCTTTTTACCTTTTTACTACTTTTGGAAAATTTGCACAATTTCTTGATTTCCTCCGCCGCTCCGCCGATGAGATTTGGGCCTGACACGTGGCGCAATATGACTGGATACGGAGTCGCGGCTCAATTTTACACATTTTGCATCTTTTTGGAAAAAAGGAAAAATTTTCATTTTTCCTTCGCGGCTCGCCCTTCCGCTTCAAGTTTCTAAAGTGGGTCCCAATAGAACCCGGGTCCCTTTATGCCTTTAACTCCCTTTTCCCTCAAAGGGAAAATTTTTCACTTTTCCTCCACCAGCCCACACCTCCGCTATTGACTTCTCAGATGAATTTTGACTTTTTACCTATGTTGCTAGGAAACGGAAACAGAAACGGGTACGAAATGCGGAAACGGCAATTTTAAAAAAACCTTGGATACGAAACGTCGAAGCGAAACGTCCGTCTGATATATATTATTAAAAAATAATATATATATGCATAGTACTCATTTTATAATTGTAGACCATAAGAGATAATTGATAAAGCACTCAAAATATTTTGAATTCATTGAAATTTGAACTTCTAAGTTCTAAAGAGTCATCATTCAACATGGTTACAATTTCAATGATTCACATATACATAATAATAATCTAGATTCTAGAATATATCATCTAGATTTCCTCATAATCATCTCCATGAACAGCACTAGCACCGACATCTCCACTCCCACTAGCTCCACTCTCCCTCCTTCTTGCAAAAGATCCCGATTCTTCTTCATCAATACCAAGCAATGAAAGTTGGCTAAGAGTTGCAGTAGAAGCATCAAAGTCGCTAGTCTCAGGATCAATATCCCAAAGTTTGTTGGGACCTCTAACATAGGCTTCACTCTTGTGTGATAGAATGCGCAAATTGGAATGCACATACACTAAATCCTCGGCCTTCTTGGATGCTAACTTGTTCCGTTTGGCTGAGTGGATGAAGGAATATGTACTCCAATTCCGTTCTCACTGAGGAATTGCTAGCCACCTGTTACAAAAAAGAAGTTAGAAATTTTCAATTAGTAATACTATAATATTAATTTACTAAGAACATACATTTTTAATTAATAAACAAACTTTTGATTTCATTTTAATATTTGATACCTGTGAAAGGATTTTAATGGCAATAGGTCGCAGCCACTTGGCATCATGGCCATGTGCACACCACCACATGCATGGGGTCATCTTGTACCTGTCAAGTGTCTGCATCTATTTCACCCATGCTACTATTAGATGAAGAGACAAAGAGCGTCATTTCACAAAATGGGACTGAGTTTGTACTAGTTACATCTGGATCAGGAAAAAGCCTCCGGAATGTTGCCTTAGCTCCACTTGCAACTTCATGGTCATCATATGGTTTTTGCCTACCAGGTAGTGCAAGTATTTCACTGCTATAAAATTTGGGATTCAGGGCATAGGCTAGGAGATGCAATGGGGTGGTCATTTTATTCCACCTTCTCATGATCACGTTCTTAACTTCACTGTAGAATTTTTCTTCAGGATCCTGCTCTTTTTGTTGTATGATGTCTCTAATTTTTTCAAGCATAGAGTCAATGCCATCATAGATCTCCCCTATGCAAGCATTATCCGTGTCTGCATATCTAATCATAGATAAAATAGGCTCAGTAAAACTAAGCAAGTATGCAACCTTTGCCCACCAAATATCATCAAGTATCACTGATTTTATTTTGATGGCTCTTTCTGTGTTTGATTGCCTCCACACGGACCAAACATCATCAATCACCATAAGCCTTAAGGCTTGCTTTACCTTCACAAGTCGTCTCAAGACGAGCGTGTGAGAGGCAAATCTTGTTTCAGCAACCTATTAAAATAAATTAAAGCAAGTTAATTAAAAAAAAATTAAAAGGAATTCAATTGATAATTTGATATTTCATAAAAAGTTAGCAAATAAAAATTAGAAACTAGGAAATTGTTTGGTTACCTTCAGCAACTCCAATGTCGAGAACCTCCTAAAGATAGCCTGGGACATATGATGATTTGTGATAAACATTTGGATCTCATTTGCCTCTGTATAAACTTCCTCAATCCATGGTATTTTTCCAATCTTCTGCAGCATCAAATTCAAGGAGTGTACTGCACAAGGTGTCCAAAAAATGTGCTCATATCTCCCCTCAACAATCAGCCCTGCTGCTCTACAATTTTTGGCATTGTCCGTGATGACTTGGACAACGCTTGCAGGGCCCACTGACTCAATAGCCTCAATCAAAATATTAGCAATAAATTGAGCATCTTTCACTTCACCCTCACAATCAACAACCCTTAAGAACATTGCCCCTTTAGGGCACACTGCAACAATGTTGATTAGGGGTCTATTTCGGGCATCTTTCCATCCATCTGAAATGATAGATACCCCTGAGTCCTTCCATGAGTCCCTAATTGGCTGCAAAGAAGTATGTACATGGGCCACTTCTTTCGCCAACAATGTGGTTCTGACCTTCTCATAACTAGGGCTTTTATACCCTTTCGGTGCATCATTAATACCTCTCACCATTTGTTGCCAATAAGGTGAGCGCAACACATTGAAGGGCAGCCCACATGCATAAATGCATCGAGCAACCAACTCATCAGCAACATCCCTTTTCTCATTTGCAAATGCCTGCTCTAATGGGCCTTTGGAAATTCTCTTTCGTGACAAATACTCTCCCTCTGTTGGAGTTTCAACTGCAACTTGGATAAAAGGATGGTTTGATGGGTTGGGTGGTTTTTGTGAACCCCTATTTTGCAAAGGAGCTGTTTTAAATCTAGCTCTTGAAGCTTCCATATCAGCGTCCTCTTGCTCTTTCATATATGCCAATATATGTTTATGTTCAACCTTGTTACATTTTCTAATCCCGTTCCTGATTTCCCCATTAAATGAGCTTTGAGTCGGGTATAAGAGGATTTGTATTGTATATTGCAATGATTGCATACCCAAACTCGAGAGCCACCGCCAGTAAGGTTCTCCACAATTTGCACATGTCTCTAAAGAGGAGCTCTAGGATCCACACCCCCACTTTGGCTTTCTTTCCCTTCCCCATGCCCTCCCACTGAAGCTGAATTAGATGCCATTGAATCAAACCTTCATTGAAAAATAAAAACATAAACTTAGATAACAATAAATTATTAAATAGAACCACACCCTACATATCCTATTCTGCTTTTGATCACCAAGTTCACCGTTTAGGCGCGAGGTGAGAGCATACACAGAGTTCGGATTTTTTAATTTAAAAAAAAAAATAAACTTTTAAAAAAAAAAAAAAAAATTAAATTAAAAATCCCTACACATCCTATTCTGCTTTTGATCACCAAGGTCACCGTTCAGGCGCGAGGTGAGAGCATACACAGAGTTCGGATTTTTTAATTTAAAAAAACAAAATAAACTTTTTAAAAAAACAAAAAAGAATTAAATTTAAAAACCCTACACATCCTATTCTGCTTTTGATCACCAAGGTCACCGTATAGGTGCGAGGTGAGAGCATACACAGAGTTTGGATGATATTTATAATTTAAAAAAAGAATATATGTTTTTTATTTTAAAACGCAAAGAAAATGTTACATTTTTTTATTTTTTAAGCATAGAGTTTTAAAATTACTAAATTAAATATACATATTGACATCATGATCAATGATCACGAATGATGTGTGCATAATGCACACATCATTCGTGATCATTGATCACATTAACATTTTCTTTAGCCAAATAAAAAAACTTGAAAAATACCTGGTTTTTCCTCCTTGAAGTCAATCCCACCTTCCAAATCTGATTCGAAATTCCTCCTTGAAGCCTTTGCTCTTAACAATGCTAAACTCTTCCTTCAAGCTGCTCCTTGATGTCTCTTTGCTCTTCACAATGCTAAATGCTAGTTTAATAAAAACTGTATTTAGCAAGAGAAAAATGAGAGTGTGATTTAGAATGGACCCAAGAGGTCATTATATAGCTTTTAGGAAGTGTGTTTAGCAAGCTATGCAGCCGTATTAGGGTTTCGCCGCATTTAATGCAAAGTATTTTTACTTTTAAAACGTATTTTCGTTTTTTTAAAACGTATTTTCGTTTTTTTTAAATGACAGGCGCCGGAAACGCGGAAAACGTTTCCGGAAACGTTTTCCGCGTTTCCCCGTCGCCCGTGAAACGCGTTTGAACGTTTCAGCCCAAAACGCCTACCGCCCCGCGTTTCTGGTATCACACTTTTTACCCTTGGGCTTGTGGGCTAGTTTGATACTTTGAGTCATTTGAATACAAGAGGCAAAATTTCCAAGTTGCCCTCGATGGTCCGCCTCCCTGCCTCTTTGACTTTTCAAACTACCACGTGTCACCACGGCGCACCTTGAGGTGTCCCAAAAATTTGATACCTTGAACAAGCGCGGGCTCGCCACGTGTCCTGTTTCGGTGAGATTTGTCTGAATGCTTGAAACCTAGCGGAAGGCACCACGTGTCATGCTCCGAGGTAGTCTCCTTTTGGCCATTGAAAAGTCTAAGTAAAATGCAAAGCAAGCGGAGGCCTCCATGTGTCCCCATCTCGCCAAGCCTCCACGTGTCCTCCCGGCGCTATTTCAAAGCTAGACCAAAAAGTTGATTCTCAAACGAGCGCCGTTCACCCATGTGGACATATTTCTGAGTTGAGGCTTTTTATAGAATTTTTGAAGTATTTAGCTGAGCCGCGTCCAACCAAAAGGTGCCATGTCCTTGTAGATGCAAGGATGCAAATTTGACTGGGAGAAAACACCCGTCAAACTGTAAAATACAGAAACACGAGCATTTGAGCCTGAAAATGAAGTTTTCTTCAATGATAGAGAGTTTAGACTATTGCAAGGCTCAAATACGATCCTTAGGGACACATCAACCCATTCTTCTTCAAGTATTTCAAGGTAGAACGTCAAGAACACAAATTCCGACTGTGGTAATAGAGGGAACGGGAAAATGCGAGTTTTCGAAAGGACGAGCAGGGGAACTCAAAGTACAGACCTTTCTAGAGGAACAAAGAAACTAGGAGACAAATATGGACCCATACATGATCTTTGATGCAGAGGTAGATTAAAAATGGCAACAAAGACTAGCCAAGCACAACATGGGGAAGGATAGAATGACAGAGGCCGTAAATCAATAAATTTCCAAGGGCACAAATGGGGCGAGACAATTTTGAGCACCAACACCTACCATTTAAATTTCTTCACATATTTATACATTGTCCTCTCTGCAAGAATTATAAATATATTTTTCTTTACATTCATTATATTTAGTGGCCTCTTTAATGCTTCTAATAGTTGACGTGAGGGTTTTATTGTTATTGTGATGGCTAGACCAATTACCCACCCAAATCTACGGTGGAAATTTTGAGCAAAATGTGAAAGGAAAGCATACATTGAAATTAAAGCATGTGGGGTCTCCTAAAATACTTAGCCAAATTTAATCAACATGTGGAAAATTGCACAACTATACTCACAAATAAATAGAATTGTTAAAAAGGAAGGAACCGTAGGGGTCTCAAAGAGGGTATGTTTCTTCATTTAGTTTTGCCTCAAGCCGTTGCTTAATTTTACTATCTACGGAATGTGTCCACAGACAAGACCCGGATAGATGCATTCGCTAAGCCTCCTTCACCACCACTTGCAAATAGGGAAAAGCTTGCATATCTCCAAATCCCTCACACTTTCCCCTGCTACCACGCCCTCTAACTCGTCCTACACCTTCCTTTGGACGTCGGGTCGAGAACCATTCCTAGCATCACCCACGTTGTCAACAACACCGTTGTGTCGGTTCCTTGAAATATCATTTCTTGCATAGCATCATAATATCAAAAGTTAAAACAACCAGAAAAATAAAGAATATGTTCACTTCTCCACATCATAATTTTAGCTTCCTCGTCTTCGTTTATGCACTTCATGTTCCAAATGTCGGAGCTCGATTCTTCTGGACGGAATTTCACTTTAAGACATGGAGTCGCCGTTAGAATCTTGGGCATATTCTTTGATGCATTCTCGGAATCGCGGAGCTCTGTTCGAGAGATCGACCACGTGTTTTGGGTGATTGATGCGGCCGGACCGAAAGCCAAGTCGTTTGGACTATTTTGCGTTGTTCGAAGTGAGGCGATTTTGTTGTTGTGAAAGATAACAAAACCGGTATTGGGGCTAGAGGCGAGTGGGAGGCGGTTTTATGCATGCTTTGTCTTTGAAGTTACTGCGAGAACATTCTCCTTCTCTCTTGGGATTTCGAGTCTCGAAATGCGGGGCGGTTAGCGGTGCACCAATGGATGCCACAAGCATATGAGGGGGACCAGGTGGATGCATCATAGTCTCCTTCACCACTTTGTTGACACTACGGAAACTTGCATATATATCCGAATTCCTCACGCTTCGCCCTTGCCCACAACGCCCAGCGGCTCGTCTTGCACCTTTGGTACCGGTGTTAAGGTTCTCGATTCTGCTTCTCCTCTTATTTATGGCTCTTAGGCTGTCCACCACAATCGACACCAAGTGGTTAGGGTTTCCGTTAGCTTCACGGCTATAGGCGTAAGCGATTAAGGTTTGCATTGGATTAGGGTTTCAATGGTAATTGGCGCTTCAAAATCGATGTATGTCAAGAACCATCCTTGTGACATCTTATCTGTCCATTTGCTTGATGCATGCACTAACATTCTGTTGGCTAGATTTTACGCATAGCATCAAACCTAGCGATCATGAGATAAATCTCCCTCATTTAACCGGTGAGGCTCCCGTGTCGGTTTGTCAATAAAAATGTGTTATTATCTATCGGGGTTTTACTTTAACCACTTAGTTCATGAACCATAACTAAGTAGTTACTCAGCAAGTAAGCATTTGTTTAAGAAAGGAAAGTTATAGAAGAAAGAAGTAAATGAAATACGAGAGAAGAATGGGAAGATGTGCATCCCATTAGTAGATAAGCAGAGCTAATTGCATGCACATAGAAGAAACTCAATAGATATGAACACACAGAATTATAAAACAAAGGCAGCTCTAGATCTAGATCTATAATAACACAAAGTTTACTAAGAGATCTAAGATTAAAAGCAAGAAACAAAGTACACCGTGACACAAAGTTCTCCGAAAACCTGCTCCTTTGTATTCCTTTGCTCCAAGTTGCTCTCAGGAGTTCAGCACAAAGTCTAGAACTCAGGATTGCTGCTTACAAATTCTGATCGATTAACCCGAAGGTTCTTCCTCTACTTATAGAATGTAGAGGGGCAATTACAAGTTGGAAGCTTTAGTTGAACTGGCACATGTGGAAGTCGAAAAGAAACAACTGGCAATCTTCCTCCTGGAATTCCTCTTTGCATGACATGTATGATTTGCAACTGAAAATAGAACCTTCTATTTTGCACGTCTGCCACCTATCTCCAAGTAATTGACTTTTTCAAGTAATGACTTTTAAACCAATCACTTAAGTTGTATAATTTAATTGATCACTCAATTACTTTGTCGAAGGAAAGAAGAAGGAAGAGGAAAGCTGACTTTGTCGGAGGAAAGAAGAAGGAAGAGGAAAGCTAACTTTGTCTTTTTCATGTCTGCATGCAGCTGATTCAAACTGGATCTGGAAGCAGCTGGATCTGGAAACAAGCTGGAATTGCAAGCAGTTGGAATTGGAAGCAAGCTGGAATTTTGCCTTCGCATTGTCTTCTCTTTTATCCTTGAAGCTTTTGCAGTTCTTCTGTTGTACATGCATCAGTGCAAGGTTGGCCGTAGATAACTCATCATCCTTATTTTTAATTGCATATGAGCAATTAAAAATTCTGGAAAGCACTCAGGGTGAATGAAAATTCAATGAAGGCTTCAACTGGAAGATGAGAGCACATGCACAAGATCTTGGAAGGAATTTTCCACGCACTGACTTCTTCACGGGCTGCATTCGAAACAAGAGGATGAAGCCTTTGTGCCAGAAGCTTTTGCAACTATGAGATCGAATCTGGATCTGCATATGGATTTGCATCTGCATCTGCATCTGGATATGGATCTGCACCTGCATAACAAACTTTGGCAACTGGGCTATGGATGGAAAAGCTGCAACTTGAATAATTCCACTGCTTTTAATCTGCACGCATGAGTGAAGTTTCTCCTGCACTGGATCTGTCTATCAATTCAGCAAGAGGTTCCGAGCCTAGATCCGTGTCTCCAATATCTGCAAATTTAGAAGTGATGCATGACTCCGTTGTGCTTTCTTTTTCATCTTTCTTCGCCATAGCTTTGTCTATCTTTGTCTGAATGTCTTTTTCTTCTTATTTGACTGGAATTCTTCAAAATTGGTGCAGATCTGGACAATTCTTCAGATTCGAGGATATATGCAATGTATTGGACATTGATAAAAGCTCCTTTTCCTTTGTAAAGCACCTGTAATGAATTCCTGCAATTTATCCAGACAAAAATGGCCACCGGAGCATGAATAGTGAATTTTAATTGTAAAAATCTGCACTTTTCAAGCCTGCTGCCCCAAAAAATGGTGTTTAATTTGCACATAAAGAGAGCATGAATCCTTTCAACAACACTGAGCTCTTGTAACACCTGTGCAAACAATTATGCAGACAAAGATCAACTTCCTTCAAAGCATGTGCCAAATTTGGAAGCTTTTAGCCTTGTTTCCACCTTGCCTGAGCAAAATCCTTCCTTTAATGGGGGCGCACTTTTCCACTTGGCTGCAATTCTTGACCTGTGAATTAAATAATTCACCCATATGGCTGCCCATGCTTATATAACCTTCACAATTCTATAATTAATAATTGCCCTAACAATTAAAGGCAATTAATTAATTAAAAATCATGCTCTTCTCTTTTAAAAATAGCATGTTTAAGGACAGCCATCCAATAAATTAAATTAATCCAATTTAATCCTTCACACATCACTTCACTTAAGCTTCACAGTGTGCTTTGACCATAGCCACTGAAAATAGGAATTAATATAATCATTTAATACTTTAAAAAGTATTAATTCCTTCTCAAAAGGGGTTGCATTAAATAAATTAAATTTATTTAATTTTGGAATTCTATTTCCAATTGATTTATTCCCCTTTGTTTTTGTTGACTTTTCCACAAGCCTAGGTGCCAAAATTGGGTGAATAAATATTAACAAATATTTATTTAATGCATTATTATTCACCCAAGGTGGGTCGCACTTTTTGCATAATAGAATTCTATTTTAAGAATTTCGACAATGGGATTTTTACCTGCAAGGCGAGCAATAAATTCCACTTAAGTGATTGCTTTTGATGACCTCTAACTTTCCCACTGATTTCACTTAAGCAGCTTAAGTGAATTTTATATCACGGGAAAAGTACTCTGCGAGCAAGTACCCTGCAATAAATTCCCATCATGCTGCGGCTTCTATTTTTCCCATCGCAGCTTAAATCCTTTGTTTTCCAAAAATGCGCCATCCCCGCAGGGGCTTTTTTGTGCACGACTTCGCTTTTTCCCAGTGATCCAGACCTCGATGTGACTTCCTCCGGGCATAATGTGCGTATATGTTTTCCAGCCGCTCCAGGCCAAAAATCGGGCTTACCGTGAAGGAATTGCTTGAAAAAATTTCACAGAAAACAAAACGGGACACCACAAAAACACGAAAAATTGCCAAAAGTTACAAATAAAGCCCAAAACTTAAAATAAGTTAAAATCCTTCTGGCACATAGGAATAATAACATATTCGCTCATAATAGAGTTAAAACAGAGCGCAAATAGCCTCATACGGGGCTCAAAATAATTAAATACAAATTTCCCGCAGACAAATCCCGACGACAGAATAAAACAATTTTGGGCATCTGGGTATTTGGCGAAAAAGGCTAATATGGCTCTTTAGGATTATTTTGACGCAATACAGGAACTTTCAGGCAATAAAAACAACAAACGACCCATTATTTTAAAAGTACGAAATTTTTTCGGATAGGGTAGTCACAGATTTCAGGGTGAAATCTGAGTGACACCACATTCCCATTCGGAAACGCCTTTTGGCATAACTAGTTGGAGTGCTAGTTGTGTGTGTTATGGTGCCTGGTTTCTGCAGATCTGGTGAGAATATAATTGTGATCTTTCCTTAGGAAGTCTGAATCTATGGTTAATGCTTGAAGATATCTGTCATTCTGTATCACATATGGTTAATATAAATCAGAGCTATAAAGCAAATGGTCATCATAGAAGACTGCCGAGGGATTTAGCAATATGCTCTAAATATACGCTGTGTAGCATGGTCACCAGGAATCTGTAATAAAGGTACAAGAACCCTGTCCCTATCCCCATACCCACATCTGCTGGTGACTATATTTATAAATATATTCTTGTACCCTTATTTGAACCGGAACACTTGTACCCATAGTTGGAATACTCGCCTATAACTCACCGAGTTATTAAAAACTTGCCAAAAACCATGCAAAACGAGTAACTCGCCAAAAGGTAAAAAAAAAACTCGCCGAGTTTTGGCGAGTACTGGCGAGTATTCCCGAGTATTCGCTGAGTTTTGGTGAGTATTCCCAGTATTGGCGAGTATTCGCTGAGTTTTGGCGAGTATTCCTGAGTACAAGCAAATTTATGTTTTTTAAAGAAATTTGAGTATTTTTTAAGTTGCCGAGTATTCCCAAGTATTGGCGAGTTTTTGCGGAGTTTTTTTTTTTTGGGGTCTGCCGAGTATTTGCCAAATGTGAGTATTCCAACTATGCTTGTACCCATAGCCCCATGTCTCCAGATGACTATGCACGTACATACCAATTAGTTAAATGAACAAATCTCCTTTTGGATAGACTGGGATTAGGGCCATTGTGAAAGACTTACAAGGAGATCAGTCTCAGGCACTGTAAGTTGTGAATCCTTATAATGGGAGATTAATATTGAAACAGTGTACGTCTAAAGAAAGGCATTTGTTTGATTAAAAATAGTAATTTCTGGAACAGCTCAAGCAGGCACATCATGAAGATTCTAGGGCAGAGTTCACTTGGCAGACAATTAATACACTGTTTTCTGTGATTTGTGGTCTCTTAGTTTTGAGGGTTATATGCATGAGGGTCTTAATAGACATCATTTAGATGAATTTAAATGTATTCTATTTTATGCCATGTTTTAAAATTTTAATTGAGCTTTTTGAGATGGATATGTAGATTGTTTTTGGTCTTTATGATCACGACTTAGGTTGTTTTCATGGCCTATTTTCTGTGTCTATATAGGAGACATTTCCTTTAACGTTTTTGGGGTAAATAAACTGATTTTTTTGATATATCTGCACACACACATATACCGACTAAGAGTTTATCTGTGGCACATTTTAAAAAACTTTTTACATGTAAAATACTGTGGAATTTCATTATATCCTCCTGCTTTGTTTCAGCATGAGATCTGCATATTTATACTGTATGTTTTTATGTTTATGTATTGGTTTCTTTTGCAGATAAAGAATACTTCAATAATACATAATTTTGTTGGTTCTACATTTCAACGACACTATATATCAAAGCTTCCTGAAAATAGGTTTGACCTTTTGTCTTAAAATTTGTTCTTTAGAAAGGTTTCATGCCAGTAAATTACCTCTAGCGAATGGTCAGCGGGCATTTGCTTATCAGTGGTTATGAGGATTAATTCACTGGTTGACATTGATCTCACAGAAATATGTGGATGCAATAGATGTCGAATCAATGATACAGAGCTCTTTTCTTTGTGTAATTTGTTTTCTATTTTTCTATGGGAGTGTATTACAAGCATTCATAAGTTTTGTTGATTTAAATTACTGTTCAGTTGGACTTCGTATTGGACTTCTTATCTTCCAAAATGTTCACAACTTGCTTTGATTCTTGTATGAACTCTTTTAGGTTTGTCATGTCAGAGGCACATCGTCTTAGATTACGAATATATTCTGAACCACCAGGTAGTGTTAGACATGTTTTCATTTCTTTGTAAGTAATTTCACATTTATAAAAATAGAACATGTAAGCATTTGATATCCAACATATGAACAACCAACCTTGGTCATTGGAGTATTAAAAATTCTTTTCAAAATTAGTGATGACAAGTGGTACTACACTAACATATTGGATACATTGGATCTCAGATGTTGCATGTAGTAATAACTTTAAGGTTTGGGAGCATTGGAAGTGGTACGGGAATCTGAGAAGTAGCCGTTGGTTGCAATGTTGGATTCGCCGAGAACTTCAATCTTTGATGCAAGTATGTTCTGACTCATTGTGTTATGATGTTATATATTTTAATGAAAAAAACTTAAAAGAAAAATGGTCCAGGGGTTTAGAATATTTTCACTCAAAATTTATCTATAGAGAATATCCAAAAGACTCAGTGCTGTAAAACGTGCATATGGTATAGTGTTGTTTTGTTTTCGAAGGAGTTTGCTCAAAGATCTTGGATAGATTCTGAAAAGTACTTATGTCTCCCCATATGCCAATAAGGATCATTATGTTCTCAGTTTCGTTTTGGGAGAAAATGTATCTGATATTATATTAGAGAAAAATAAAATTACATGAGTACACAAGTGTCTAAACAACTTCCAGAGTTTTCCTCTCCCAGCGTAGGCAAGACAGGCAACATATCAGCCTTAGCGCTATAATCAAAAGAGTCCACATTGTACACTGCTGACTGTGTTGAATTGCACATGCTTCATCTGTCATAGCTGTTTTAATCATGGTTACCATATTCGTACAAACCTGCTGGAAGTTTGGTTTAGGACTGTATTTGTAATGTCCCCAAAATGACACTTTGCAGCCCCAAAAAGATTTTAGGCAAATCCCATCCACAATATGCAATTTATAGAAATTATACCAAAGGATAATATGCAGATCTGAATTAAATAAGGAAAATGCGACTAGGGCTAGGTAAGAAACTTATAGAAATCAGAAGGTAAATCAGACCATTTGCACTATAAGCTGATCCATTAGATTTATGAAGCCAAAATACAGAGAATAAACCAGATTTGGAACCCAAAAGAGGCTGAAAATAATTTAATATAAATCATCAGAAAACTTGCCTCAGACACAACTGAAAGTGGTCTTTTCTCCACACCAAAAATTCTGAAAATAGATATTCTGATTTATAAAAATCAGAATTATAATCAGCAACTGAAAACAGGTCCAAAGCAGCCCTTAAACAACCTAGATCAACTCCTTAGGTGGTCGCTCCACCTGGAAAAAGGGCATAGAAAATAATAGCAATTTTTCTCTTCAAACCCTTGATCAAAATCTGCAACTTTATTGTCCTCTAACTGCTGGAAAATACTGAAATATATTCTGCAACCAATGATTCTCAATGGAAACTCCAGGGTGGAGAATCCTCACAACTAGAGGAAGGGTTTTTGTCCTCAAGAGTGAAGATGCAAACAAAAATGCTCAACATACAAATTTGAATAAGAAGATAAATAAGTGATGCCTCTCCAAGCAAATCGACTTGTTTAAATAGGAGAAGAGGACCCAAATGGCCACACTAACACCCAATCAAAAATTTCTCCTTATTTGATGCTTTCCCCACTTACTTTTCTCTCCTAGGCAAGTCGCATTTTCCCTTGAATAAATAACTATTGCTAAATGCCTTTTTGCCTTTTTCTATTTTTATTTTATTATTAAGTTCATAATATTTTATTATAAGTGCTTTATAATTTTTTTTTTTTTTTGCACTTTATAATAAACTATCATAACTTAAGTCCCCCTTAAGTTTATTCCTTAGCCGTTGGGAAGACAAAATGGGCTAAGGGTCTTCGACATGATCATCTTAGGAAGTGAGACATTTCAGTCCTCCCTTCCCAAAATTGCTTGCCCTCAAGCAATTCCAAACTCTTTTGTCTAAGTGTCATACACAATAGACAAAACGTGCTGAAATGGTCCAAAAGCCTGGCCCCGTACTGTCAAGTGGGCTAAAATTTACCACCATTTATCACTCAGAAGATGCTCATATAAATAAGGTTGCATCCAAGTTACTACATAATTCAGATTGCAAATTTCATCTTCTAACTCGGTATTTTTCTCAAAACAAATCTGAATATGCAATATATATGACATCATCTCATTTGTCCCATACCTTGTGATGTCTTCATGGTCAACAATGGGCTGAATTACTTCACAATTCGATTGCTGTAATGACATGCTTTTTTCTTCACCATTCTCATCTTGCGCAATCTGTTGTCTTGCACTTTGAACTTCAACTCCATGGTTTGATAGTTTTGGATGAATTCACCCAAAGATTGAAGCCATTGTACACCAAGTACTAAATCCAAACCATCAATACCAACAACATAAAATTCATCACTTACCTCATGACCTCCCATGGTGAATTGGAGTTGTGGAATCTTCTTGGTGCATGTGATTGAATGTCCATCTGCCACAATCACATTGAATCCTTGGAAGTCTTCTTCTTGTAATCCCAATTTGGCAACCAAATCTTCATCAATGAAGTTATGTGTTACTCCACTATCAATCAATATGGTGATCTTTTGCCCATGAAGATCACCTTTCACATGGAAAGCATAGAAACTAGGCAACATTGTCAATGTAGCTAATGTAGCACCTATGACAACCACCTCACCTTCCTTTGCTTGGTCTTTTGGATCAACATTATCTTCATCCTCATCATTATCTGAAACAACTTCAATGTAATGGATAGATCCCTTACCTTTGCAACGATGGTTGGGTGTCCATGGGTCCTTACAATCAAAGCATAATTTCTTCCTCCTTAACTCATTCCTTGCTTTAATTTCAGACCTGTTTCTTTCCCATTCTTGTGCCTTTCCTTGTTGCCCACTAACTGCTGCCCCTTGCTTATCAAATGTGCTATTTTGCTATCCCAAAGGCGCTACTCGCTGCTTTCCAAACTGCAGATTTCTCCCTTTTGGGACTGAACTTTCTAAGTCCAATGACTTCTTAATGGCACCTTGAAGAGATGGAGGGTTAAAGGCTTTAACAAGGCCTTTTAATGGTTCTCCTAACCCTTCAACAAACAATAAAACAAGTCTTCTTTCACTAATATCAAACACCATTATTGCAATTCTTTGAAAATCAGAAATATACTTATCTAGAGTTCCTTCTTGCTTGAGTTGGGCTAGCTCCTGAAATGCAAATCCGGATCCATCTTATCAAATCTTTTTGTCAAACATATGTTGAATTCTTCAAGGGTGGTGATAGAGCCATGCCCTTGGGTGATGATGCCATGGTACCACCACTCATGTGCAACTCCCTCCAAATGCAAGGTTGCAAACTTGAGTGCCTCTTCTTCATACATAGGATTCAAAGAAAGATATGTATCTAATTTTTGTAACCAAACTCTTAACCATCATATGAAGGAAGAGTTACCTTACCCAACCTTTGTTGAATGTCTCTCCTTGGTGACTTTTGGTGAACTCTTCGATTTCTTCATGAATCCTTGCTATTTTTCACTTGGCAATAGTCTCGGAAGGATAACATCTTTCTCACCCTGTAACTCAGATTTGCATACTCATCACCCCATGCTTCCACATCATCAACATCATTTTATGCTTCCTCTCTTTGGAGAAACTTAGCTTTGAAAGTTTGATGTGTAGGCTTGGAAGAAGTCCTAACCAGTCCCGTAGAGCTTCCTTCTCCATTGTTGGTTGCTCCTTGGTTGATAGATGCATTGTTCCCTTGTAGAATCTTGGCCAAATCTCTAATAGAACTAGTAAATGCATCATGCATTTCTCTTTGATTCTCCCTCATAGTTTGTTGTAGCTCTCTTTGACTTCTAGTGATGACTTCATGCATGTAGCTAAGTGCATCATTGGGAGGAGCTCTTTGATCATGCTCTTCCATAGTCACCTTCTTTGGAGTGGTCCTTTGATAGACTAAATGGCTTTTTGTTGATTGCATTTAGATCTGATTTCTTTCTTTACCTCACACGGGATAGGAGAATCTCTGTCTCGATACCACTGTAATGTCCCCAAAAGGACACTTTGTAGCCCCAAAGCGATTTTAGGCAAATCCCATCCACAATATGCAATTTATAGAAATCACACCAAAGGATAATATGCAGATCTGAATTAAATTAGGAAAATGCGACTAGGGCTAGGTAAGAAACTTGTAGAAATTAGAAGGTAAATCAGACCATTTGCACTATAAACTGATCCATTAGATTTATGCAGCCAAAATACGAGAGAATAAACCAGATTTGGAACCCAAAAGAGGCTAAAAATAACTTAATATAAATCTGCGTAAAACTTACCTCGAGACCACAATCGAAAGTGGTCTTGTCTCTTGTTGTCTGTGTTTTTGTAAGGGCAAAATTCACTAGAAAACAAGACAACCATACCACAGCGTCGAAAAATTTGAAAGTCATATCTTCCCAAGACACCCCCCAGGTCAGTCCATCCCCAACACTAGTCCTATCCTGTCGGTCCAAATGATCCTTAAGTGATTGTCATTCAAGCAGTTTTGGGAAGGGCTATCATCAACCTTCCTAAGACTGGTGCATCATCCTTGAAGCAGATCAAAGGCCAAGACTCATCACAGAGGAGTATTAAAGTGCTAAAAACATCAAGGAGTTGATTTTGGAAGATTTAGAGAAGTTTCGAGGTTTTGGAGCCGACCCACCGAAGCGAGTTTTGGGCTGAAGGAGCATGCACCGCGAAAGAAGACCTGAACTTCAAAGCAAGATTCTGGAGCTCCATAGTGATTTGAAAGCCAAACAAAGTACCTATGGAAATAATTTTCAATGCTCTACATGGTGGAAAAATGGTACTTCTTGAAACTTCATGCATTGTTCTAGGCAACTCATTCTTCCGGCGCACAACTAGCGGTCCCGAGAAAAAAGGGCAATTTGGAGGTGTTGCAGTCAGAATTGAGCCTTGGGACCATCACCAATCTTCTCAAAATGCCATTTGCATGCGAAATCATATAAAGAAGTGCCCAAAAACTCATTCGGGAGCTCGAGATATGGCCTTCACAAGTTGGCTCCCAAGGTATGCTTCTCGACACTTAACCATTTTCTCACCTGGACACGTGGCAAGCTGTGGTGAAGGCGCATTTCTGTTCCCATTGCACCTTTGCAAAGGGACATGAGGTGCACAAAATTGCGCCCCACCCTCATTTAGTCTCTAGGTCACCCACATGACCATGTGCTCACCTTCTAGCCCCCGTTGACTAGTTTGACTGCACACCTACCTACTCCCGCATGCATGCCACTTGTCACTGTGAGGCTAGGGCGCATTTTTAGCACCTTTTGCATCTTTCCAAAGGGACAATAGGGACAAGAAAATGCGTCCCACCCCCTTTAGCCTCTAGGTCCCTCATATGACCCCGACGACCTATTTTAAGCTCCTTTGACCAAGTTGACTTCCACCTACCTACTCTTGCATGCACGACACTTGGCATCTCTAGAGCAAGGTGAATTTTCTTGCAACCTTTGCACCTTTGCAAAGGGACATGAGGGACTTAAAAAATGTTCCTTACCCTTTGCATTCTTCTCTTTTTGGCCCTTGGTGCCCCATGCGACCCAGTCTCAGCCCTAGGGAGAAGACAGTCAAAACAAGTACTTGATCTTCGGCGGATGATTATGGGAGCTCCGTAAGGAGTTAGAGGCAAACAAATACTCATTGGAAAGCTAAGAGAATCCTTTACAAGGTGGAATATTCAAATTTTAAAAAACTCTTGGCGCTTTTCAGGGGAGCTCATTCTTTGTAGGGACAACTGACAATCTTGATAAAAAGGGTCCGTTTCAGGGGTTTCAAGCAGAATTAAAAGATGAGACCCATCCCATTGATCTTGGAAGGATGTTTGGAGTCAAAATCATGTAAAATTTCACCCAAAAAGGCCTCGGAATTCCGGCAATCTCAATTTCAAGTTCACTCTCCCAGCGGACCAAATTCTTATGTTTTGCCTCTCAAAAATGCATGGCGCACTTTTGTGCACCAACTGTCCCGAACCCTTAGTGCAGTAGGGACAATAAAATGCACCCATGCTAAATTTTTTCTCTATTGCTCCGTTTGATCCCAAATTTTTTTCATTGTGTGCGTATTTGCACTCCCAACTCTCTTTCCATTTTCGGTCTTGAAGTGCAAAATCATACCTCTGGGGAACAAAGTGGGTTTTCTGCCCCTCTTGTTCCCGTTGGTGCAAATAGGGATAGTGAAATGCACCCATGCATAACTTTTTCCCTACTTTCTCCGTTTGTCACGAATGTTTTTGCATTGCGTGCGCCTTGCCTTGCTCTATCATGCCCCAGATTCTTGGATCAAATTTTTTCACCTCAGTGCACTTACTAAAAATAGCATGTGTCCATGACGAGGTATACTAAAAATAGAAAGTGGATAAAAATAGCAATGCATCATCAACAAAGGAGGATTGAAATGTGTCAAAGGGTTCAGAAGGTCATTTTTGAGCAAAATAGGGTTGTAAGATGATCTCATAACTCAAACAGGGAAATGAAACCTCCATGAGGGTCATGGAAACAACGTGTTTTTAAACACTCATTCAACCAGCCCGAGGTATCTGTGCATCATGGATAAGGAGGATATTGTGGTCATGAATCAACAAAGTTCTTCATCATAGAGAGCTTCTTCATCGGATATATCGACTCCCTCTCCTTCCTTCTCTCCTTCTCCCCCTTTCTTCTCTCCCTCTTCTAATTCTTCGTTGTGTGTAATCATGATATTTCGTCTTATTCATTAAAGTGACTTTATAAAGTTGAATTGTAAAAGTCCCTTTGTTTTATAAAAAGGGAACTTAATTTCCTAAGTCCTAGGAAGATGAAAAGTCACGAGATGAATGAGGCAATGAAGAGTCACGTGGGGGGGAGTCGAAAGGTCATTTCTGATTCTATATAATGTAATGACACCCTCATTCTTAAGGGTTGTCGATTTTGTAAACTCAAGAGTGCATTGTGCTTAAAGAGAACAAAGGAGATAGCTATTTTCTTCCATTCCCCTCTTGCATATGTTTCCTCCTTTTCCCTACTTTGTACAACTTTGCTGAAATGCTAATCAAGGAAGAAGTTTTCGTTTTCTCAGACGTATGAATGTGTGCATCTTTGTATGCATGGTTTCCTCTCGTCGTTAGTGTTGAAGCATCATTATTTTCTTTCTATGAATATGTGTGATGGTAACTTCTGGTTAATATCAGGACTCTGATTTTCTACCTACAACATTAATCCCTCTTTTCTTATTTCTCACTCCCCTTTCCCATTCTCTTGCAAAGTCCTCTTTAGCAAGTAATTGCTAGCTTTGCCGCAGGGTCAGTGGAGTGCCCCTGTTGGATCCCCGGTCAAAAGGCCACTAGAACAACCCATTTCATTGCCCATATATATATGGAGCTGCACCGTACAAGTAGAGGGACTTCGATTCCCAGAGCGTTGGCAAGAAACCCATAGATTTGTCCACCCGGAAAATTTTCTCGCCAACATCTCCACACCAAATTTTTTGAAAATAGATATTCCGGTTCGTAAAAATCAAAATTATAATCAACAACTGAAAATAGGTCCAAAACAGCCCCAAAACAACCTAGATCAGCTCCTTAGGTGGTCACTCCACTTAGAAAAAGGGCATAGAAAATAATAGCAATTTTTCTCTTCAAACTCTTGATCAAAATCTGCAACTTTATTGTTCTCTAACTGCTGGAAAATATTGAAATATATTCTGCAACCAATGATTCTCAATGGAAACTCCAAGGTGGAGAATCCTCTCAACTAGAGGAAGGGTTTTCATCCTTCTCTAGATCTCTTGGAGGGTTTTCGTCCTCAAGAGTGAAGATGCAAGCAAAAATGCTCAACATACAAATATGAATTAGAAAATAAACAAGTGATGCCTCTCCAAGCAAGTCGACTTGCTTAAATAGGAGAATAGGGCCCAAATGGCCACTCTCACACCCAATCAAAATTTTCCCCTTATTTAATGCTTTCCCCACTTGTTTTTCTCTCCTAGGCAAGTTGCATTTTCCTTGAATAAATAACTATTGCTAAATGCCTTTTTGCCTTTTTCTATTTTTTATTTTATTATTAAGTTCATAATATTTTATTATAAGTGCTTTATAATATATATATATATATATATATATATATTTTGCACTTTATAATAAACTATCATAACGTAAGTCCCCCTTAAGTTTATTCCCAGCCGCCGGTAAGACAAAATGGGCTAAGGGTCTTCGACATGATCATCTTAGGAAGTGGGACATTTCAAAGTATTTTAGGTTCGGTTGAACTTATTCGATAAGTTTGGAACTTTCTTCGATTCCTTTATTCTCGAGTTTGAACATTTTGAGTGTATCATGTTTGGAGTTTGAACCGTCTACAAGGTGGCGGGGTGTTCTATTTATCCACGGGCATTCCAAATACATATTCCGAGCCGTTTAATTTATTCTTGGGTGCTTATCTGCATATTTTGGCTTGTTTTCGGGAATGTGTTCACTTGTTGACGCCAAACTTCAAGCTGCTATTTGAGCCATCCTTGAGCCACTTCAGATCTGAAGTCCGTCATCCATCTGCATCGATTCAACCTAGATCTATTAGTGACAACGTCTTTTGGTCTTTAATCCCATCGAAATTCGAGCTAGGGTTGGGAGTATGTCATTAAGTAATATTTTCATTTATGAGACCGAGAAGTCTACTACCTTCATATTTACGAGGCTTGATATAGATAATATTTATTTTTGATTTCAAATGGACCTATGGCTTAGTTTAATATTGCATATATATACGATAGTTTGTAATTTATTTTTATTTTTACATTAATTTGTTTATTTATTCTTATGTGCAATTAGTTTTTCTTTACAAATATCATATATGTATAATTATTATTTTACATATGTTTTAAATTTGAAATTTTTTTGAATAGAACCAAACCAAAATTTTGAACTTCTAAACCTTTTTCCCTTTCCGAGCCACCCAAACTTTTGTACATGGTAGTTATGGTTTTAGTTGTCAACAATTTGTTAAAAGTGTGTCAACTTGTTTGTCCTATTTTTATTTGTCGGACTTAGTGCTTATATGCAAACTCTAATCTTGTTAAGTCATGAGAGTGTAAAATGGCTTGTGAACTATGTACTTTAAATGATGAACAAGGACAAAAGCTTGGAAGTTTATTAATGTAATCAATTTAGTTACGAAATGGAAAAGCTGTAATATTTATAGATATTGCACAACAATTCCCAAAACTATATATTGTTGTACAAACACAACAATATATAAACAATTTAGAAAATGCTACGTGAATAAAATAATAACAAACATAGTTATAAAACCATATAACAATTAAATACCAACTATTTACCCAACTAACCACAATAACTATCTAACTACCTCAATAATAACTTATTAACTAAGGTAAAATAGTAAAAAGCGTAATTACTGATGAAAAATTACTTATTACTACTAGGTTTTACCTAACATTCCCCCCCTTAATTTTGCATTGCCTCAAGAGAAGAGGAGAGGAACTCTCTGAACATCTTGAATTTGTCACGTGCAAGTGACTTCGTGAAAACATTTGCTCACTTTGTTAAGTTGTTGGGCAAAATTGAAGTTGAATGTTGTGTTTCAAAACATGCTCGCGAATGAAATGAACTCTGTACTTCTATGTGCTTCGTTCTCTCGTGAAACACTGGATTGTGAACAAGTTTAAGAACACCTTCGTTTTGAACTTACGGGGTGGTAGAATTCTCTGTGGTACTCCACCAAGTCCCTCAAGTATGCAATGTAGCCATATCACTTCGCGAAACTCCACCGTAGCACGATGTTTGGGTTACAGGAAGATCGAGAAACAAAGTTTTGTTTCTTGCTTCCCATGATATTGAACCAAATCCTAACAAGAATATAAATCCAGTGGATTTCCTGTCATTAATATTACCTGTATGATTTGAATCCGAATATCCAGTCAAGAATAACTGATCATTCTTCTTGTACTCTAGACCAAAATCCATAGTGCCCTTGAGATATCTCAAGATCCGCCTTGTTTCTTTCCAATGACAAACTCTGGGTTTTTGCATGAATTGTGAAAGATAGTTGACTGCAAAGCTGATATCTGGTCTAGTATAGGCTAGGTAAATGAGACTCCCAATCAATTGTCGATAGAGAGTTGCATTTACCAGAGGAGATGGATTTGTATGCGAGACAATTGAAGTCTTGTCTCCATAGGTGTAGCAATTGGTGTGCAATCCATCATCCTGAATTTCTTGAGTGTTGTCTTAGTATATTTTAGTTGAAAAACAAAGATATGATTCTCCTTTTGCCATACTTCTAGTCCAAGATAGTAGTGCACGAGCCCGAGATCTGTCATGTCGAACGATCGATTAAGATCTTTCTTTGTTGCATCAATCATCTTCATATATTGCCAGTGATGACTAGATCATCGACATATACAACTATAACAATCTCTCCTCCTTGCTTCTTGAGGTAGAGATTGGGATCATATGGATTCCTCTCGAATCCATGCTGAATGAGATGCTCATCAATTTTGATGTACCATGCCCGGGAGCTTGTTTAAGACCATACAGTGATTTGATGAGTCTACATACCTTTGCTTCTTCTCCAGGTTACGAAAAAATCCTTTGGTTGAGACATGTAGACTTCTTCATATAAATCTCCATTCGAAAGACACTTTTCACGTCCATCCGTGGACTTTCCATCCAAATGCAGCAGCTAGAGCAAAGATCATCCCGATCGTTTTGATCTTACCTATGGGAGCAAAGGTCTCCTCATAGTCAATGCCTTCCTTCTCGAGCATGCCCCTTTCCTACGAGTCCGTAATGTCCCTTTTTAGGGGGACTCAAGAAATGACCAAAAGCTCACAAATCAGATTATGGAACTGCTGTTATAATCCTGCAAATCTGCAATTCAAACCCTTCCTAGGGCAGTGACTTCCCTAGAGGAATTAAACCCCTCAAAGGTGGGTCAAACCTTGCTAAAGTTCTTCAAATCTTATGCCAAAATTAGTAGAAAACCCTTAACAAACACAATCAATTGTTAAAATCAGAATTGAGTGTGAAAATAATTAATTACGGTCAAACTTAGAAAAACAACATAAGCACCATCAAAATTCACCAAACTCAAGATCTTGGCCTTATAAAATATGGAGAACAAGATAGTAATTTCAGATTTGCCAAATGAACATCACACATACCAATTATTCACCTCCAAGTAGGTTACTCCAATCCAAATAATTAGATTATTGAACTAAAGAGACCAAACATGCAAGAAAATGATACTTTATTTGCCTTTCAAATCAACTTGCATACATAAAACCTCATGAAGGGTTTTCGTCCTCCACAAGTCCTCAACCAAGGGTTTTCGTCCTTGGACAAGGTCCTCAATTCAAGGGGTTTTGTCCTTGAAAGAGATAGTAAAAGGGCTACACTAGCCAACCTTCACCAAAATATGAATAATCACCAAAAGCATGATTCTATAATGCCCAAGTGACCTCCTTAAATAGCCACAAGGAGGGCTTAACAACATAAAAATGATGGCCAACCCCTTAAGGTAAGTGCTTTTAAATATTCAAATGGTATTTGGAGCCTACATGCTCATAATACCTTTATTACCTAACTACTTAAGTTCCTCTATTGGAGCGCTAGGCTTCTCAATAGGATACATGATAATAAATGAAAACAACTACCTAAACAACAATAAAAATGTAATTCAGATCTTCCCCTTGCTTCCTCCTTAGACCCACGGGAGAGAATGGGTTAAGGTCTTCGAAAATCAGCCTCCAAAAAGGGACATGACAAAGTCTCACTTTGTACTTGTCAATAGTCCCATCTTCTTTGTACTTGGTTTTGAATATCCATCTGGCAACCAATGGGATTCTTTCCGATGGAAGATCGACAAGCTGCCAAGTGTTATTTTTTATTACCGATTGATACTCAACATCCATAGCAAATTTCCAAGGTTTAGGTCAGTAGGGATTCCTACAGGCAGAGAGGGGCTCAACAAATTCAACAACTCTACTCATCAAGGCAAAATTTACCTCTTCACGAGCTTTCTTTGCGCAAGTCGTGGTCTAGTAATGGATGTGTTCGAGGAGCGTCCAACTTCGCACCTCGAATCATGTTTGTATACCACTTAGGCACATGTTGAACCGTTTCGTGTATTGTGGTCTGTCCGATTGTCACCATTATCCCCATCACCACTGTCATCATCATTGGGAACATCAACGTTTGTTTTCACAACAGGGGTGCTTTGTACATCAGGTGATTCTATGGAAGGAGCCTCAACTTCTTTCTTCTCAAAAACTCAACATCCCTGTTGGTGTAGATTTTCCTGGTCTTCGGATCCATTAGTTTGTACCCAAGAACTTCTTCATCAGTAGCCAATGAAGATGTATTTCTCTTCTTTCATATCCAACTTCTTTCTCTTCTACTTGAGTATGTGCATGTTAGCTTTGCACACAAATACTTTGAGGTGTGCAAAAGATGGCTTCCGATCCTACCATGCTTCATGTGGCGTTACTCCATCAAGAGCAATCAGGGCACTCTATTCAACAAGTAAATTGCGGTCTTCGTTACTTCAGCCCAAAATGTCTTCGCAAGTCCTGAATCATCGATCATGCAATGCACCATCTCCATGATAGTACGGTTCCTTCTCTCAACAACACCATTTTGCTGCGGTGTATGTGGAGGAGGTGTCTGTCGACAAATCACATGAGCTTCCAGATAGGATTTGAACTCATTGTTGGTGAATTCCCCCTCGATCTGAGTGGAGAGATTTGATTTTGCAACCAGTCTCGTTCTCAACAACCACTTTGAACTTCTTGAAGGTCTCAAAAGCTTCATTTTTAGTACGAAGACACAAAATCTATGTTTCACGGGGATGCGTCCACTTTGCCTTTTTAGGCTTGCCCCATATCGGGATGTTTCGGAAACTTGGAAACTTGGAAACATGGTGTACAAACAGAGCATAGAGTAATATGCTTTCCAAAAAAGTCTGTTTTTGACTCAATGTTATGTGAAATCTCAATTCAGCTCCAAGTTTATGTATTAAGGTTCTATAATGTGTGTGATAAATGCTTTATCAATGTTATCATATGAATATTTGAAATTTCCTATATTTTTTATATTTTCTCTTATTTTTTAATAGTTGTCCCTTGATGTCCCCTAAAAAATGGCCTCCAAAAATCTGTCCCGGAAGCACGTTCCCCGTCCCTAATCGTCCCGTCCCGAAACTTGATGGAACATAGCAAAAGATCCACATTTTTCTCAAATAATCTACACAAAGCATGAAATACTGAAATCTAGAATGATTAGGTTGCATCGGACTGCAAATATTGGTGTGCACCAAATCAAGCTTAGCTGGAGCTTGATATGTACTCTTCATGAACGAGGCTCTTTGTTGTTTTCCTGCAGGCGGTTAGGACACTTATCTGTATCCTTCTTGACAGATGGCAAACCTCGCACCATGTTTTATCGGCGATGTGTGTTGAGATATCTCGAAACTGATTTGACCAAGTCTTGATGGCACGATTGTGCGGAGGTGTTGTTAGTCACAAGTGCTTGATCATCTTTGTGAACAAAATCAAGCTGGAACATACGTCCCACATTTGAAGCTCTTACACAAATTTTGAGCTTTTGGCTTTATCTCGAATTAAACATACTTTCTTACTGGATGTACAATCAAAATCAATCTTCAAGATATGATCTAGAGGTTGACGTACTGATAGCAATTTTTTTGTCAAACCAGGGACATACAAAACATATGATAACCTACAATTTCGTGAACCAAGAGGTAGAGAAATGTTCCCAATACCTTGACAGTGTAGGAAGAGTCATCACCCAATGAAACATGATTTTTGGAGGGTGTCTTGCATTGTGGAGAACTGGTCTCTGCATCCAGTCATGTGTCGAGTGGCTCTGAATCAACGTACTAGATAACACTAGATGACATGGTTGCTTCACTGAATGGGCAATGTACAAGAAGTCCTCATCCTCTCGAATGGTCTTCTTGCTCAACAACATTGCCTTCTGATGGGGTTTCTTCCTCCAGTTCCCCTTCTTTTGCCCTTTCTTGTAGCTTGATTGTCCCTGTTGTGATTGTTGATTGTTAGGTCTGGAATTGCTAGACGACCCTTTCTTGTACGTGTTGTACTAGCAATCTTTCAACTCATGTCCTCTCTGCAAATAGGACACTTTTTCTTCTACTTGTCCACTTGCTGATGTTGTTTTTGGGACTTATTGGAAGAATGAGATTTGTTCTTCCCTTTCTGATGAGAAGAAAGTGCTTGCTCTTCTTCTTCATCCTTGTTGTACAATGACTCTTCTTGTTGCAACAAGTTCACCAACTTCTCAAAACTGATGGTCTGATCTGACAAGTTGATTGTCGTCACAAAAATCTGTATGAGGGAGGAAGTGCTCTCAAAACAATGGGCATGAGAGCATCATCTGGTATTTCCTCTCCCAGGGCTAGAAGTGAAGCCCTCAATGTTGCAACTCTACGCAAGAAAGCCTCAACTTTCTCATTAGGATTGAATTTCAGTGTATGTAACTGACTCTGCAAATTCAATATCATGTTCTTGGCCTCGTACATTGTGCTCAACTTGTCCCGCGCTTCTTTGGCCATTTTAGCATCTCGAATGTGTGGTTACATGTCATCAAACACTGTGAACAAGATGATCAATGGGCCTGATCGGCCCTATACAAATTAGTATTTGTTGTGTTGCATCATCTCGGTGATTTGGTTGCTGAACCATTTCCTGCAAGTTATATTTCTTCAAACTCGAGTTGAGTTTGAATTTTGGTCTTCTATGCGGCATAGTTGTCGCCATGGTGCAGTGAGTCAGGCAAAAAGAACTTGTGAGCATTGTTGGCCATAGTGGGTTGTTAAAATTTCCCAACTAAATGGCATGTTAGCACAATACAAATGATTACAATACACAAAAATGAATTCAACCTCTCATGCGAAAAAATTGAATGACATTCAATTTGTTTTTTTGTTTTCGGGGCCTTGGTGGCCTCCGAAGCTCAAAATGGTTCAAACAAACAAAATCTGCAAAAAAATAGTGAAAACAACCCTTTTGGGCACCCTTTTCTTTGGCAAAAGTGGCTCAAATCACTTTTTAAGGAAAATTAGGAGATTTTTTTGACCCCAATAGTGTTTTTCCCGCTAAAATTAGCACGGGGTTTAGTCTTAACTAAGGCAATTTAGTGAGGTTTGCATTGCTAAAAATGGTGGTTTGCAAAAAAATCACTAAAATTATAATTGACTCACCCGGTCCATGTGTTTCGACTTAGTGCGTTGTCCCGGCCAACTCGGTGGGTGATGTGGCTCGATTGACCGCTTAGGGTTGGTTTGTTATTTCTTGCTTTGTTGGTATTACATATGCCTTTGTTTTCCATGTTTCGTTGGTTTCCGTAGGGTTCGCCTTGTGGCTTTCCATTGACAGGGAGAGGGAGCTCGGCTCTAATGGAGGGCGGCTCGGCGGATCAAATGCTTACTCGACGGGAAGTGGATAGGATCTCGATTCCAACCCGATAGTGCTTTGTGGGTTTGCTACGTGGGTGTGGATCGACATTTCTCACAGCTTGCTCGGTGACCAAATGCGGAGTCCGACTCGAGATGGTGTTTGAAACTGTTGGCTCAGCTCGTTTGTGTGCTTGCCATTGGAACTCGACTCTTGGCAAGTATAAAGCAGGTTTCCAACTCGTTGGGGGTTTGTGGATCCTGCTCGCTGCTTGTAGCTCGGTTGCTAAAGGGATTCAATGTGCTTATGTTAGAGTTGACCTGATTGAGGATGATGCGGCTCGGCCGCTTCACAATGCAACTTGGTAGCTCGCTATTCAACTCGATTGGTATATGCAACTCGGTGGGGAGTTAGGCGCAACCCGACTCGGGCACAGGCATTTGAACTACCTCGGCTAGGAGCGAGCCAACTCGCCACCAACCGACACCCCAACTTGGTTCCTAGTTCTTGCCTGCAGAGCTCTCCTAGCTCTGTCTGCAGCTCACTACAGAAGTGGATTGGGGCACTTGTGAAGGTAAAAACCCCTGCTTGGGGAAAAAAATTCTATTTTTTTTCTTATGATTTTACTTGATTGCAAAGAGCTCCCTGGAGCAGGAGGTAGTGCTTGGGTGACTCCTTGTTCAGTGCACAAACAAATTTTGCAAACTGCTAGAAAACTATTGCACAAGCTCCCAATCGTCAGCAATTTGATCTCAAGAGTTGTTTGCAGAGATTTGCAGAGTGTGGGGATTCAGGAATGGGGTTGGGAAGCTGCAGGAGGGTGCTTTGGCTCTCCAAATGATGTAGTTGCTTCTCCAAGATTTCCTATCTCTTCTGCAGTCTCTCCTACACTACAAGTCTGTCTTGTCCTGCTCTGATATCAAATGTAAATAATGAACATGGACGGAAGCTTGGAATTTTATTGATGTAATCAATCTAGTTATAGGAAATGGAAAAGCTGCAATATTTATAGATATCGCACAACAATTCCCAAAACTATAATTTGTTGTATAGGCACAACAATATACAAACAAATTAACAAAATGTTACATGAATAACATAATAACAAATATGGTTATAAAACCATATAGCAATTAAATAACAACTATTTATCCTACTAAACACAGTAACTATCTAACTGCCTCAGTAATAACTTATTAACTAAGGTAAACCAGTAAAACTGTAATTACAATGAAAAATTACTTATTACTACTAGGTTTTACCGGGGAGCTTTGGGAACATGTACCACTTGCAAGGTGCCACAAGTAAGATACTCTCAGTCATTGTCACCTTTAAGTTTTCAAATTTACTCCAAACATTCATGGTGGTTGGTGGATGCACCTCTGTATCATTTTGGCAATGGTGAAATCCACTTAGTCAAGCATCTGTCTGCCACCGTAGGAAATAGACCCTTGCCATAGGGATGTTGTGTTAATGACCTAAGGTTTATATGTGTTGCATTTTAGTATATCATTTATAAGGCCGACAGCATGTTTTGGAGTCCAAGTTGGCTGATTGAACATGCCTTTAATGTGATTTAGACTGCCTAAGCTGGATGTGTGGTTTGTTTCGTTTATGAGTTGTGGGAAAATGCATGTTGTTGCAGCTTTATTCATTTAATATTGTAAATTAGACATCTGATCATGTCCTTACTTTTTATGTCAGTAGACGAGGCTAAGGATATGCAGGAAAACTGCGCGAAAGGCAGTCGGCCGAATGGCTATGACTTCTTCAATTACTTATTTTAAACAGAGATTTACAAGGGTTTAATTACAGATAAGAAATGTTTCTGATTACTCAGGTCACTCAGGGTGCAAACTGCAAAGTAAGAGCATACACTTTTCTTAGATTTCAGACTCTTAATAGACTGAAGACTCTTCTGAGACTTGATGCCTAATGAACCAAACACAATAGTATATAGGAAAGAATGAGGTTCTTCAGAATCTATGTCGACGGTGTCTATCGCATCATTTCCTTTACATTTCAAAAGTTATTCTCCACTAATATCACTTTATGGTACAAGGTTCCTTCTTATCCATACATGGGATAGTTATTATCGAATGATGATGATGATGATAAGCTTGTGTGGTCCAACAATGCTTCGGCTTCTGCTACTAGATCATCAAGATCAATGGGATGGAAAAGATGTCTTAGATGGTAGATGTATTGAACTTCCCAAAAATTATGTCCGTGCATTAGGTTAATTGTTAAAAAAGATTCCCATTCTGTCTGTCTATGCAAGATAGCACATGCTAATGTACCCTCATCATGATTCACATATGGGTGATGAATGGAGGTCTTATATCCTCTAAAAAGTAAAGGACTAAATCATTTTTGATTAGATTCTTCTGATCCTCCACCTTTGATTAGGCCTTTGTAATAATTCAATATACTTTGGACATGACGATCAGAGTCAAGTCAGTTGATAACTTGATTGTGATCATCCCACTTTCACTAACAATTCATTATACTTTGGACATGATGATCAGAGTCAAGCTGGCTAATTTTGATCATCCCACTTTCGCCTACAGTTGAAATGTGGCATGAATATGAAGTTTGGAGATCCCTGACAGCCGTTATAGACATTATTATGTATTTTTTAAAAATTCTTTCATGGAAAATTTGACTCCACACAACCAATGGCAAATCATTAAATTTTTTGTTCTTATTGTGTTGGTGGCGTCAGAGGATAATTCATCATTGTGATTAAAGGAATTTTGCTTACTCAATCAGCAAGAACATTTCGTTCTCCTTTAATATGTTCTGCAAAGTAACTATTGAAATAATCTTGCCATCTGCAATATTTTCCTTTGCTATCTTTAAGACCATGATCATTTTATTTTATTGTCGAAAACCTTGTAGTCGGTTTTGATGATAAAATGCTCTAAATGCATTAATTTAAGAGTGTTTTTTTCTAAACATTTCTTTACAACATATATCTTCTTATTTGAAGATATCCATTTTTAACTTTATCAACAAAAACTCTAGTGGGAAACTCACATACATATTCTTTATCATTTTCAAGACAACACAACATTCCTCCCCAGGCAATATCTGAAGCATACATATAAATACGAAATTCTCAAATTTTGGCACATGAAGTGCGGGTAGATTTCTGATCTTATCCTTAATTTTACTTACACACTGGCTATGCTCATGAGACCAAACAATTTTTTATTTTTCTTCAGAAGCTCTTGCAACTGAGCTCTATCATTTCCAAAATTAGGATAGAAGCTATTGACATAATTTAGTATTCCTAAAAAGGCTTGTAATTGCTTCTTATTTGTAACTTTAAGAAATTCTGTACCTTCTCTTTTATATGTGCTTGCAGCTGAAGTCCAACATTTTAAACCTTCATTCCAAAGAAATTGAAGTCTTTTTGAGAAACCTATGGTTTAGTACTGTTGAATATATATAATGGAATGTTCGGTTTGAGAGCAGTTATTCAGTTGTGTTAGAATTTGCGGAGAGAGAGAATAAACCGAATAAATGTGTAAAGAATGATTGAAGAGAAAACCGGAATACACACTGTCCAAATGGGTTGTGTGTCCGGGTATTTATTATGCAAAGACGGTTACAAAATTAGTTAGTGGTTACAACCGCATAACCATACAAAACAATTATAAAAGGGGAAGTCTTATTCATTTATTCCTACACCCCCTCTTAAGACTTACCCTACATAACTCAAAAACAAACAATCTAACAAAACAGAACTACGCAATCTTCAAACACTTTCACTTTGAAAGCAATGCTATGATAAGGTAGGGCTCCATCAAGTTGCTTCGTGACCTTCGTAAAGGTGTAGCTCCCGAGCTGAATTCCCAGTTCCCGGATTCCACCTCCCCAACTCCCGAATCACAGATCTCCCAAATTATTGGACAACCATCCATATTGAGCCATCCACAAGCTCCATCAAGTTGTCTCATGACCCTCGTGAGGGTATAATTCCCAAGATCCACAGTCTCCCAAACTATTTGAGCAACCATCCATACCGAGCTTCATCTACCCTGTATCCTTTCTTGCCTTCAAAGTTTAGAGCATCTTTATATTATGTATTCGTCACTTTGTCCTCACTACCTTCTGCATCTAGTGGGTCTTCAACCATGGCTATATTGGTTGTATTTGATATGACTTTACCCTTGAGCACATCATTGGCTCGAACACGACAATCCCATGTTGTGTGACCTCTTTTCTTACAATAATGACATTCAATCTCCCGGTTATCTTTATCTGATCTTCTATGAGAGTTTCTGGTTCTAGAATAGAATGCACTTTCTTGTTGAGAATGACCTTCTGCATCTTCTGTAGTTCGTTTTTCTTCAGCTAGAAGAGTTGCAATCATATCATCTAGAGATTGAGATTGAATTTGATTGAGGGTAAAAACTACATTGCTATATTTTGAAGACAAACTATTTAATAGGATAGCTTTGGCATCCTCATCCTCTATGGCTTTCACTTAGCTTTGTTTCGATCAAGGACCTTAGATTATTGATGTGGCTTGACATAGAGACTCCTTCATCCATTTTGAACCTATATAACTGAAGTTTTAGGGAAAATTTGGCATTAATTGCTTTCGCTCCAAATAATTTATTTAGAGTATCCCAAATTTCCTTAGATGATTTGTCTAGGTCTACATGATGAAGTTCAAAGTCGAGAGAGCAAGGCCAATAATAGCTTTCGCTCTATCATCTCTGCTCTGCCAATCTAACAATTTAGATGCATCGGTGGGTGTTTTCTCTTTCCTTTACAATGCCCCACAAATTTTTATTCATAAGTTGCATTTGTATTTTCACTTTCCATGTATGAAAATTTAGACCAGAATATTTTTCTATGGGAATTTCCATTTTAATAAAATAAAATAAATACAAGCTATGTATTTTGGCAATGAATAAATAAAATAAAATAAAATACTAAGTGTGCCCTTTCTGCCCTACTATGCGAGTAGTGCTTTTTGCTTTCGTGTCTTTCTAGATATTGGAAGAATGAAAAATGTGCCAAATTGTGGATCGTAATAATGCACCATTTTGCGCAACAGAAGATAAAATTTCGTCTAAAACACGATTTTCCTAGTGGCTATTTCAAAATTTGACTATTTTGCTAAAATGCTGTTATTTTCTTCTGAAAAACGTGCCATTCGCGACTGTATTTTCGTGACTTTCAAAATACAATTAATTTCTGAAAAACATGCCATTGATTTTTCCTGAAAAATGCGTATTAATGTGACTTTTTTAGCGACTGGTAATTTACTAGAAAATGCAGTGTATGGTTTCTTCGCGATTATAGTGTGATTTTTCGTGCCCTAATGGGACTTCAAAAATATCTTTCTTCCTCTCTTTCTGCATATGTGCCCTTCCAAGGTTAGAATTTGCGGAGAGAAAATAAACCGAATAAATGTGTAAAAATGATTTGATTTCCTTACACAGACTTTGTGCCCTTATGGGTTGTGTGTGGGTTCTCTCTTATTATGCAAAGACTAATTACAAAATTAGTTAGCAGATTGCAACCGCATAACCATACAAAACAATTATAAAAGGAAGTCTTATTCATTTATTCCTATAGTTAAACCATCTTTTAGTTATAATAACTAATAATGCCTTAATGTTAATAAGCTTACATTCTAATAAACTTCTTTAGCTATACTCTACCCGCGTTACATTCCAACAATCCGTTGCAAGTTTTGTTGCTCACAAGTATTTCTCTGGATTTTGAGCCAACTTTATAATATTATGAAGACTTATTATATTTAAATTGCCTGGGAAAACTTAACTAAATGTGTGTAGGTTGTAATAATTTTGTCTACCAAACGGTTCTGGAAGGGAATACATTCAAAACATGAGGGAAAGACCATGATTGTTTTCTCAAAAGTAATTAGGAAAAATTTAATATTGAAAATCTGAGTAATAAGCCTGCACATGATTATTCTGCCGATTCGTGGTAAGTCTGCAATTGAGGGAGAGGATATTGAAAAGTCTAGGGTTGGTTCTACGCTTTGGTTTGGCATGTTGAAATAGTTTTATTATAAGTTGCGTATACTTCTACAGAGTCATGCAATAATATGTTTTTTTGAGCCAACCTTGCTTGAAGTTAAAAGGTCATTTTCACGTAGATTTGTCATTTTTAAAATGTTTTTTTATGGTCACGATTTCCTTCTTTTTAGGTTGTTGGATCTAAGTGGTTCAACAAACACGAAAAGCATTTAATTCTCCAGGGCATGGTTTTTGGGAAGAGAACATACGTTCAAAGTCGAGGCATTTCGAAGGAAAAGTCAAGAGTTGTGAAGAGTTCTGGCAAATATCTTGAATCTGATTTTTCCGTGAGTCCGGTGAAAGTTAATGGGCACAAATTTCAATGTAACCAGCCATAAGATTTTAATTCTTATCAGATAAATTCAAGATTGTTGATAAAATAATCACAGGTCCTAGCGCAAAGAAGGAGAATGGCGAGGCTGATCTAGAGGTAGCTGGGCTCCACAAGGAGGAGAAAATTCATTCTGAGGCCTCTAGCTATAAGCATCCATTCTGTTATTTACCAGATATGATATCCTTATCTATGCAACATGTGTGTGGTCGTCTGGACCATCAAAGACAAATATCAAAGATAAGGATGGGTTTTATACCTTAAGATGGGTCCATTCCTATGACATCAATGAAAAGGTGTTTTTAATTGGCTTTTGGGTGTTTAAAATTCTTTGGATATTGTTTAGTTGCATAAATTCATCTAGGGATTGATTTAAATTTTTATTAATTCTGCAAGTGTAAACCATACATGTTTTGGGGTACTTAAAATTGCCACATTGTCCATTTCCCTCCCTTGCCTGCATCCAATAGGACATTTTGGCATATCTTGTGTAGAAAGACATATTTGAATTTTTTTTAATTTTTGGATGATTGGGTTCCTTGGTGTTTATATTTGTTGTCAGATTTTGAGCTGAATTTCCCAATTAGATTAATCTTGTACTTTGAGCATGATATATTAGATGCAAATAGGTCTGTTTGTCATCTTATTTTTCCCAATTAGATGCTTTTCATCTAAACTAGAGTCAATGATATATTTTCTTATTAATTTTCACAATTCAATGAATTGACACACATACCTTCCATGAATCAGCTGTGTTAGTTACCTTTAGGGCAAAATTGTGAAATTGGGTTTCCTTGAAAACCCCCTTTTGTTCTTTTTGATTCCATTTTATGACAGCAATCTGAAAATTCTGCAAGCCCTAGCAGCAACTGATTTTTTTTTATGGCAACAAACACATTCAAACAGCTGGAAATTGATGTAGAAGCCCTGTCAAATTTTGTTTTTTAAAATTCCTGGAAAATGCAATACAAGGAAGAACAAAACATATCTTTAATTTTATTGCAGCTGAATTTGAATTTGACAACAGAAGTCAGTTGACAAAAATGGTTGGAAATGAAGATTCTGAAGCCCAGCAATACAATTGCATTGGAATTGTAGAACAGCCCCCTACGAACAAGATTTAAACACGGATGGAGAATGAGTTGCCGTCATCTGCAAATGATCGGACATAACTTGATTCATTGAGGTTGGGGTTGCCACTTCTAGGGAGAGGTCTGAAAATCTCTGAATAGCCCTAGCAGCCCTTCAAAAGTTATTCATGGCACAGAAACCCTCAGCTGAAAATCAACTGACAATTTGTTGAAGCCCAATAGAAACCCTTGGATGGAGAATCCTCAAGGGATTGAAGGGTTTTTGTCCTTCAATCTGAAAACAAGAAGTTTTCCTCCTCCTCACAACCAAGTCACTAAGAGGGTTTTTGTCCTCAAGTGGAAAAGGTTTGAGCAAATAATAGAAAGAAATCATGCAATTTTGAATGAGATAGATGAATAAAAAGCCAAGTTTACCTCTGTTTAGCAAATGTGGCACATAAATCCCACAGTCAAAAACTGTGGTATTTTGACCACCTGCATCAAGATTAATTCAATATAAATTAAATTTTGTTGCCTTTTTGCCCTCCTAATTCCACTTTGGGTGATGGTTGGGTTAGCATTTAAAATAAATTAATATTTTAATGCTTTTCCTTTTGCATGATTTTGTGATTCCATTAAGTCATCTTTTTAAAAATAATATAATTAAAGTGCTTATATTTAAAAAATCTACTTTCCATAAATGAAATTATTAATTTTAGTCTCCTTTTGTTCACCCCTTTAACGCATGGTTAGGAATCTTCATAATCAAAAGTCATTGTTGTTGGTAGGCTAAGGGTCTTTTTTTTCTTCAATTATTTAAAACTACCTTTTATTTTAATGAGCATAATAATATTATTAATAGCCCTAGATTTAGAAATGATGGTCACCTCAGTTAGAATTGTTGGAATATGCAAAGAGAAGAAAGAATACAGAAGGCAAAAACTGCACTGTCCAAATGATACAGGCAGAGGTTTATTTATTGAGAGAGAGGTGGTTGAACAGTTACCAACCGAACAACTACATAACTGTTTTTACATTCTATATAATGTGTTATATTTTAACACCCCCTCTTAATGACTAAACCGGAAACAAGACAAAGTTTGTCCCGAAATTTTACAAATTTCCTAAAGCCCATATGTTTAGTCATTACATTTACAGACTGTGCCATAAGTTGTACTTTAAAATCAGCAGTCCTTAACTGTGATGCAGTTGTCGAATGAAGACGAACCGCAAAACAAAAATCTGGTCCCATGAACAAAAGATATGGCAAGTGGTCCACTAGTTCTCTGTTTCATTCATTGACCAGTGATGAATCACCAATGGCTGAGAGTGTCAGCCCCATCTCCAGAGTGCTGAAATCAGAACCTCGAAGATGTGGATTGAAAAATCTATTCCAGGCTTGTGTAGCCTGCTGGAGTCTGTACAAAGACTCAATTATCCTGTGATCAAAGTCACCTCGATCACGTCCTTGCACCACCATGTAGTGCTCATCCAACTTTTTCAAGAAGAAGAATGTGACCATCATGCAGGAGTTAGAACCAACTCCTCAATAGTAGGAGAAATAACCATCTCCGTCTCAGCAGTGGTCTCCGTCTCAACAGGAGAAATAACCATCTCCGTCTTATCTATTTGCTCATCTATCCCCCTCTGTTGGGAAAGATCCTTCACAACACAATGAGCAAACTGTTCATGCTCTACTTGTCCTTCGAGCAAGAACCTCTGAGTGAGTGGTTGGGCATGCCATCTCACCATGCACCGTCAATGCATTTGGAATAGTGGAGTCTCCATCCACAACAAATTGTTCTTCAGAATGAGGAAATCCATCCTCCCAAGGCATGTCCGCCTCCCGTACACCTAGTATAGTGGATATCCCTCCACAATAGGTGCATGTAGGTTGACTGTATCCAAGTCAATAGATTTGTGAGGAATGCCTTCCTCCCAAGGCATTGTAGCCTCTTGCACATCCTGAATGGTGGAGCTGTCCTCCACATGTGCATTCATGTTGATCGCAGCCGGATCAACAAGCCGATACTGACCACCTACCCCAATACCAAGGGCAATTATCCGTCTCTGTTTCACATCAGAGACAACACACTTCTTTCCACAAAAATCCACAGAAATATTGGGATTTTCAGTCAATTGACGAATAGATAGAAGATTCTTTTGTAAAGAAGGTACATATCTAACATTCCGTACCAACAATTTATGAGCATTATTCAATACAATGCATATATCTCCTATCCCTTCTACTGCAAGTGATTCTCCATCAGCTAGTACTACTGATTCAAAACAAATATTTGCAGTAAATGAAACATACCAGTCCCTACGACATGAAAAGTGTGCAGACGCACCAGAGTCAATGATCCAGCAACTGGTACCACTATCATTTGAGCATGATGTCGTAAGACAATAAAGAGCATACTCGTCATCCGAATCCCGTTCTTCTGCAACTGCTGCCACATGTTCCTCATTACATGGCTTTTTGTTCTGCTTCGAAAGATCATACATCCGCTTCCGGCAATCCTTCTTGAGGTGCCCAACCTTGTGACAGTAATAACATGTGACCTGATACCGAGTGGAAGATTCACCAGATTGACGTTTCCACTTTCCCTTTGACTGAGTGACAAGAGCACTCTCTGCATGGTCACAATTAGATTCTGCCTGAAGTTGTCTCCGTTCCTTTTGCAACAGGTAGGAACTCACCTTGTCAAACGTGAGTGTTTGACTTTCAGCCATTAAATGGAGTGCCTCCACAAATGACTCATACGAAGAAGGTAAGTTGTTCAAAACCAGAGCCACCATATCATCATCATCATCAACTGGCTTGTTGATGGAAGATAAGCTGATCTCGAGATCTTTCATCCAAAGTAGGTGCTCAGACAGTGATCCACCTTCTTGTAATTTTACGGAAAAAAACATATTTTTGAGGTATAAAACCCAACTCTTTCTGACGTCTGATATTTATCCTTGGGATGACCCACAATTTACTCACCTCGGTGGCATTCCGGACCTCGGTATCAATTCATCCGATACCGATAATTTTAATAGTAAAGAGCCTCCTTATGATGTTTGTCATAATCATCAAAATTTCTCGTAGGTCTACTTTCATCACCCTTGATTATTTTATCAAAATCCACAAAATTCTACAAAGTGTCAAGATCTTATGGCTCCACACATTAAAATTTGTGCCCGTTAATTTTTGTGTATCCGGCAAAATCAAATTTGTAATGTTTGACATTTTATTATTCCAAAGTAATGGAAAATAATAAAATATCCAATTTTCCAAAAATATCCAAATATTATTACTTATTCCAGCAAGAATATATGTGGTCATGGGAAAATATTTTATGCCTCCAAATTTAATCACGCAAAAACAAGGTAAAAAAAAATAATTTCACCGACTTTGCAGTTCGCAAGTTTTACCTCTGCCACGATTTTGCTCTGGTTTGCTCTGGGTTGCTCCCTGAGTTTGCTGATGGCCACGATTTTTGCGAAATGAATGTCTGCGGATTCAAATGGATTCGAAATCGTATTTTCCTGTGACCCACGTTTCACGGGATCAACGTTTTTCACGATTTTGCCCTCGTGAAGATAAACCCTTCGTTTTTCTTTGCTCGGGTAGCACTGCTCCACGATTTTTCCCTTCTGCCCTTCCACGTGCCCACGTTTTTGCGGTTCTGCCCACAACAGGTGCCAACGATTGCTGTGCCCGCGTTTTTCTTCAACGAATCCACGATTTTATCACAGTCGCGACTGTGGTATTTCCTCCAGCGAACCACGATTCTGCCTGCCACGTGACCCACGATTTTTGGTGAAAAAACCCACAATTTTTGCCTCGTTATGCAGGAATGGCGTCGATCTTACCATCGACCTCACACACACTTCACTGCAACCCGTCTTCCTCCAATGGCGTCGATCATACGAACCATCAATCGCTCTGATACCAATGTTGGAATATGCAAAGAGAAGAAAGAATACAGAAGGCAAAAACTGCACTGTCCAAATGATACAGGCAGAGGTTTATTTATTGAGAGAGAGGTGGTTGAACAGTTACCAACCGAACAACTACATAACTGTTTTTACATTCTATATAATGTGTTATATTTTAACAAGAATATCATTTATTATTTTAATCTAGAAAAGGGGACATTACATGTAGACAGGCTTGGGTTCTTTTTTTGCAGGGATTGTTGTGCATACGAGTCTGCAACTTTTTGGATAGAAACTGCAACTTCTTTGTGCTGTTTATGTTCTGCCAGTTCTTCTATTGCTTCTTCTTCTTTTCCTTAGTATTTTTGTTTAGGTTCCAGTTTGCACTGATTATTAAAGTAGTCTTCAAATTGTTCTTCAAAATTTTCATCTTCTTCTTCAAGCCAGTAATTAAATTCCAAGTACTATGGAATGCTTTTATAACATTTTTTTGGGAATTGTTACCATCTTAGTTTTGAAAATTAAAGATTTCCATTTGACAGCTTTTCAAAAATGTTGTATGGTAGAAACTTCTGTCAATTCTTTCCAAATTGAGGATTTTGTCTCCTGTAAATAGAATATTGTGGAGCTCAACTTTGTTCTGCTAATCTGGTTGTGACTAGTGACTACTACAAGAATGAGTGTGTTAAGAGTGGATAAAATTGATATGGCAGCACCTCAATGCCATCTAAACAGAATGCATTATGGAGTCTGCAAACTGTGTCTCTTAACAGTACAAATGAAAATGCCTAAGGTTTCAAGGAAGTCTCAAGCACAAGATATCTTCATGTTAGTTCTGTGCTTTGAAGCAGACTGTAAAAGATATAAGGTAGAAACTATTTTTTTTTTTTTTTTAATGTGGATTCTACATTCTACTTGTACTAATTGCCGAGTCTTGGTCTTTTTGTGAGAAAGTTTTGTAACTGTCCAGATTTAAATAAGAAACAAGTCTAAAGAATTAAATGAGGATGATGAAACTTTAAGTTTAAATGGACAGAATCATTACTATGCACAATAGCTGTATATGATTAAGGAATGAGCATTGTTAATACACTAGGAAGTCTTAACACAGTTGTAGGTTCGTGGATAAATAGATTTCAATTTGTCTTCCATTATATTGGTTTGCAAAATGTCTACAAATATCAGCAATGGGAACAAAAGGATGGATTAAATTGTAAAGTATTTTAGCATATTGTGAAATATTTAAGTTTACTTAACATGGTAGACAATTATACATAGAGTACGCACTGGCAAATGCTAACATTTTGGTAAAGTACGACGGTTACTCTGCAACTTTTAAATTTAGTGTAAATAAACTACCCTTTGAAAGAAATTATTCAAGAACAACTTTATTACTTCTATTGCCTTGTTACTGCAGTACCACTTAGTATACATCACACAGGCACATAGCAGTTCTCAACGAGGCCAATTAACTGTGCCTCGATATATTTCATGACTATTTTGTTCACTTTCACTGTCTTTATTTTAAAAAGGTCATGCTACAAACTGTTGTAATAATTTGTCTTTGTGTAGGAAGAGGATGTGGACATTGTTATGCACCATGCCCTTGGAATTTTGGAATCTTTTGATAAAAGGTACTCTTGAAGTGAATTTGTGTACATTTGAAAGCTTTATGGTATTTGTAGTTGGTTCTGTCCACATGAATTCAAAAAATACTGGAGAAAAAAATGTTCTTCATTGGATGCAAGAGCTTTTAATTTCCGTTGTGATGCAACTGCATGTTTGTTGTGAAATCAATCTGTTGTGGTAATAGTGTGTGGAGTTTGTCCCATAGGTTTTAATGAAAGCAGCCATTTAGATTAAGTATATCATCAAATTATCATATTTAACTCCTTGCAGCTTCTATGTGCCCCGTAAGCTGCCGAGAAAATGCTTGAGTTTCTGTTTTTATTTCAATTGACCGTCTTATTAATCAACTTGCATCTTGAACATTTTGAAGTTTTAGATTTTATGGAATTCCATCATCAAATGCACAAATAAGTTGCATTGAGTCTTCTGCATCGTCAATATGTTAAGATTATGACTGAATCATGTCTATTAGTGATTTGTGATTGGCCTGAAGTTTGTACCAGTCTATGTATTTATTGTCACAAATAGTTGTTCTTGACGATGAACATGTATAGGGGATTGGGTTTTTAGGTATGCGTATGTGTAGAAGGGATTTTTTTGTATTTCAGCAAAATCAATTGCAGCTATATGGTTGGCATCATCTAGATGGATGCGAAGTAGTAGCATGGAGTAATCCTTGGTAAGTTTTTCCTATTGATTTTCTGATCTAAGGTGAACAATGCGCATGAGCCTGGTACTGCTTCAGTCTCTTCTAAGCTTTGCTCAAGTTAGATTTACGGAAAGGATGTCATTGCATTTGATAATATCTCACAATCCTCCTTTTGATTATAAACAATAGAGACTTTGCATGATAGGGCAGAAGTGGAAGACTGGTTTACTTGCATGCTTGTTCAATGATACTGCCCTTCTCTTTGTCATCCCTTCTTCAGGCGCTTTTATGCAATTATCACTGCAAGTATTGAATCTTGGATCCAAAGAGACTATCTGAAAAGTACGATTATGAGTGAATGTGTCAAGAATGGTTCATCTTGCAAATTCTTCGGTTTTTTTCAATCATTTTCTGGTTGTTGCGAGCCTTTGTTCTCTAGTTCTTCACAAGTAGATTAGATGATTCTCTCCGGTTGTTTATAGGGAACACAACTTGATTAGGTGGTTAGTCAACCTAATTGGGTTAGAGATCTGCTTTTTGTTGAATGCTTGATCACCAAATGGTTTGGATTTGATTCATCGAGTTTCATTCTGGCATAATTTGAGTTTGCAAATCAATCATAGAGTGGTGGAGAAATAATTTGAAGTGGGCCAAGAAGAAATTGAAATTGAAATTTATTGATGTCCACAAATGATCAGGGTATGTCAAGGGCACGGCAGTACATAGCCACAAATAACCCTTTTAAATGTGATTCTAATGAAATGAAAGAATTGATAAAGGTACAAAATACAATTATAAGAGGGATACAATACATACCTTAACCAAAAGTAACGTGGAAGAACAAAGGCTTGCTGTTTCATCTAGGTGCAAGAGGAACAGACTAGCTATTCTTGTGCTTGAAAGTAAAAACTGTTATGCAATGTTTGTAAATTTAAAAACTAAACTGAAATTCTGTTTTGCATTTTAAAAAAGGCTTGCATGGCACTTCAGTGCTCCAGTGTGGCCGCAGGGCCCTGGCCTTTGCCCTCCACAGCGCCTCTCCTTATTTTTTTCATCCATTGAAAAGGTGCAAACATTTCAGAGTAACTTTCCCCGTTTAGAGTAAAGGTTGAAGCCTGTGGTCCATTGGAAATGTTTTATTTGGTAGGGGTAGGTCTCTAGTTTTGATCCCTGCCCCATTTTGTATTGCAGCGTAGCCTGTGGTCATATGCGTGATTGGGTTCTTAGCTTGTTTTTTAGAGTACTATTAAGAAATAGAACATGAATCAATTTCAAAAAAATGGAGAATAGGCTTCAAAGACTCTGAAAATTATGAAGAAGATGTATATGCTTCAAATTGCATATTAAGAAAATTTGTACATTTTGAGTTATCAAAAATTATGAATGTCTTGGACTTGCAGACTTGTATTTATTTCATTCATTCATTCTAACATAATTTACATCATTCATTTATTTCTTTTTAACTCTCGTTTGTATCATTCTAAAATAATTTACATCATTCGCATCCTTTTTTAGAAAATTCTACTTTTCTGTGCATCTCTTTTACAGGACAACAAAGAAATATTCTACCAGTGAATTGGAATTAAGGCGTGCAGAATGGAAGTCGTTGATCTCCACTGCTCTAAGTCCTTTCATATTCGAACACTCTGTTAGATTTGCGGATGAGTTGGAAACATTTCTTGTCTCAGGTTTAGACATTGCAACTTATGATGAGAAAACCTTGAGAAAAGCTGCAACTGGGTATATTTCAAGTTTCTCCTCGAGCAATGAGCTCTTCAGTAGAGATGCATCTGGGTCTTATGCTTCACCCGAGGGTGCTCCAAATGGAAAGGGTAGTAAAAGTCAAGAAGGTACACAGATGCATTCTTTTGATTTACTTGATGAAGATGTGGATTTGATTGCGAGTCCAACACAAGAGTGTAGAGGAAATATCTGTAGAAAGCATGTGATCAAAACTTTTCCATGCAGAAAGTGTGTGTTCTAAGGAAGGGGAAAATTACTGGTTAATAAAAAGTAAAATTATGTCGATTAAACAACAAAGATAAAAATTGATAGATCTCCTGTCCACAGTATACACAGTTTACACAAATATGAAAGTTTGTTCCTTGGTATCATGAAAAGTTGCAGCCCATTGACTTATGCAAATGGAAAAGCTTGTACTACTGTACCATGAAATGTTTCTGTGAAAATTTGTACAATAATTACATCAAGTGCAATTGAAATGATTTTCTTGTCTTCAATTTTGTCAGACGTCGTTGTCTAGAGCTAAATTTTCATTTCCCCTTGCAGTCAGCAATAATGTAAATTTCAACCTATCTTATTATTGTTTTATGTCATATAATAATGCCGATAGGCATTCTACAGTGGCGGCAAGGGGAGGGATCTAATGGTGTGACCGTGTCAACTTTTATTCTCTACTTTAAATTTGATGTCCATTTGACCGTCATTTTTAAAAACTAGCAACATCATCTACAGGTGCTTGTGGAAGGCCGATAGGCACAGTAAACGTTTACTGGTGTAAACAGACTAACATACAAAAAATCAGATTTTTTCTGCCTTTATGATTTGTTAAATTTTTCATATTCTCTTGCCAATGTCATCATTGCCATTATTATAGGGAAAAACAAATCCTATTTCACATTTTTAAAAGAAAAAAAGGAATGTTATGATTCAAAAATTAAAATAAAAACAATTTAGAAGATGATGACAAAGGTCTTCAAGAGCATTCACTTATCACACTATATAATCAACTTTTTAAATTTAACATATGTGAGTAACATTAATGAAATTCAGTGATCATATATAATATGACCGACCATTTAAATTTAAAATACATGACTAATATTATTGAACTTTGACAAGTTACATTATTATTATTATTTTATTATGACTGAGAATTGAATTGAAAAATAGTAATAACTTGCTACAATGACAAGAAGGGGTGGAATCAAATAGTGTGACCGTTTCAACTTTTATTTTCTCCTTTAAATTTGACCGTCATTAATTTTTAATTTTGAGATGTAAATGGTAATATCTTGACCATATGGTAGAGTTTGGCGCTCCTTTTTCCAAACACTGCTTTTGTTACCAACAAGTCAAGAATATGAAGAGAATGTAATAAAATTATTAATCAATGTGATATGTGTAAAATCCAAGATAAGAGCCTTGAAATTGATATCTATCGGCATTTTTCAAATAGATGTATTTAAGATATTTGTACTAGTGGAATGCACAAATGCAATATGCCATGTACAAACAAGGGTAGGTCAGTTTTTAGTGTGAATTAATTCCTTTTTGTAGTGGAAATGAACATAATTGTTCACCACTTGTTGCAATCAGATGATGTATTAGCCTGAAGCAGAACAGTGGAATGTCACCCTTCAATTTTTGGAGTGGTCGAATGCTGTAACATTTCTTGTATTCACCTTAATTGCTTGATCACAAAGTTACTCATTCCTCATGCATGATTGGACTGTATCAGAATATTGCTCCCTTCAAATAAACATGGCCCAAAATATCTGAGCTGCACAGAATCAAGTAAAGCAACTTGTTAATCATCATGCCTGCTTCCAATATGTTTATTTTCTTAATGGTGATTATTAAATGATTCTGTAATTTTCTCTTTACCTATATCAGTGCCTTCGCATATTTTGTCATGGGACAAAAGGTGGAATTAGCCGGAGAAAACACCACTCGATATCTCTGGTTGCCGCCTTTGAAATTGAAAGGAGGAACTCTTATATTTTAAGCTTAAGGTAGGTAAACCATAACATGAGCCCAAGAATTGTAAAACTAGAATCGACTAGACTATGCTTGATAACCAAAGTTGAAATGTTACCTGTTGTAATATCCCTAGGAAGATGCAGTTTTGATTTTCTATCAAGCCCTAAAATATGCAATGATATTTTATCAAATTTCAAATATGCTTGCTTTTAATCGAGAACCCTGTCACCTCTCCGGGATTAAATAAAAAAATTATGCTTGCATTTTCTTTCTGGGCTGTTCAAGCAATACATTTCCATTCAAGAGTGCACAATTTGTTCAGAGACTTTCCGGCTGGTGGGCGATGAGAAAAAGATTGTTAGTGTGTTTCTTTTGACTTAAATCATGACAAAATTATCAACATGGACTGAATGTGTATGAGTTTACTGTATCTATGGTTTGAACTTCCGTTTTTCCTTCCTCTTTCCTACACAATATTAATGGAACCTTGATACACAAAATGGTATTTATGAGTAACACACCATATTGTGCAGTTGTAGTTTTGGAAGAAGGGTTCAAAATTTTAATATTGAAAGAGAGTGTTGGCTGCTACATTTTTTTCTTCGTATTTTCTTTCTGCCTGTACAGACACTATTATCGCCAGTTTATGGTTATCCTTTTCTGTCTGCATCAATGTTAAAAAGTTTGTAACATAAATTTATAATGGTCATATTAGTCTTAGTGATAGGTTTAGATATTTAGTAATAAAGTCACTTTATGATTTTAGTTTGCTTTATCAAATAATGTAAACATGGCTTAGTATTCACCTAATTCATTTTAGGTTTAGGGTTTTGTCGCCCAAGTATTAGACTGTATGTTGTTGCTTCCTATAAAGAGAGGATTGCTCTCTCATCAATACATTCAAGAATTATTTCTTTCATTTTCTGTCATGCTCTTGCTTGTTTTCTTTGTTTTTGGTTTTCGTAATTTGCTGCCTGCTTTCTTTTTATTTGCTTTGCCGTTTAAAAACGACATGTGTATTGATTCTTAAGGTGTTACCATTTTTTGTAGAGTTTTATGGCCAGGTGTCACTTGCCACACACAGCTCTCTTTACTCCAGATATTTTTGTGGGTGGGCCATAGAATCTACTTTACACATTGCCAGCTAGCCATGTACACTATGTGCCAAATTTCTAGATTGTCCACTACTTAACCGACTTACATGCCATCTCTAGATCTGTCTAGATCATTTGTACGGATTGTCCTATTTCCATTTGCTGTCAGGCATATTTTTTGTACGTGTGGCAGTAAAAGTGGCATGGCTTTTTCCTTTTGTCCAACTGAGCAAAAATGGGAACAAAAATGAATACGTGGTTAGGAGTGTGGGTTGCTGTGTTAAGGCCTCCGTCTGACTCGGGCTAACCGCTAACCTAAGGCAAGCCCGCTCTGCGCGTTTGCTGCCATCTCTAAAAATAGTTAAATGCTTCTATGTGGTAAAACTAGTTTAATGCTTAAATTTGCCCCTTTATTCGTTGGATGGATTCCTGATTGACTGTGTAGATGTTTCCAGCTTGAATGCCTTTCTTTGCAAATTACTGTTAATTGGAATAAAGTGGAAAATGACAGAGATAGGTGATTTTGTGGTCAAAATGAATGCAATTCACTGCGTTGTCCTTTTGTGTGAATGTTACTGAAAATCTTTTTCTATCTATCACCCACCCTTTCACACTTAATTCTATTAGACTCCAAGATCAAAAGCATGCTGTGTATTTTGATTAGAACAAACCCATTTTTTCCATGTTTTCTTCTTAGAATAAGATATGCATAAAACCTCTTGATATGTCATTCCTATGGCTGGAGTTTTATTGACATGCATTTTACACTTAGGAAAAAATCCACATGCCTCCCAGTGTACTCTGCACCTTCGTTGCAATTGCTAGTAATAAACTCACCTAGGGGTGCAAATAGTGTTTTAGTCTTAAGCTGCATTAACAGAGCATTCACAGATGGGTTTGAACCTAGGTCAATAATGCCACAATCACGCCAGCTTACCAGACTACAACAGACATGATTGTTTGGTGTGTTTGATCATAACTGAGTACTTGTTTTTTTTTTTTTTTGGTGCAACTGTGAGTATGGTACGGCTTGGGTATGTTCTTGCAAAAATAATAAAAATTATAGAACAAACAGACAAAAATAGCATTATTTCTTTATATTGCAATATGCATACGAAAAATATACAATCCGCAGGCCAATGCCGAATGTATCTTGACAATCATAATAGAGCCTCCATAGGCAACTGATCAGTCTCAACAAATGAGGTCATTACCACAAGTAACACGTAACCTATATCTAAAAAAGTAGCATGAAGTCACCTTGCAATATAAAAAAATACACAGTGAAACCTAAAGACAGCATAACACAGAGCATAAAACATGGTTAAACAACCCTGATAATTGCATTGCCATCCTCCTCATTGAAGATTCCATGCACAGGTTCCAACCTTTAACTTCAGGTCCCTCTGAATCAGTCTTGCGTACATAATTTGGTCCCTTTCTGCTGTAAACAGGTCCCTCGAACATAGCTATATGTACATCACTGTTAGCATCCAAACACTTATTGCTAGCAACATCCAGGTTGTTTCCTTGAAGCATGCTGCCCCCATCAAAGTGTTGCCGTACCTCATGACATATTTCATTAACATGCCTTTTCAATAGGATACAAATGTAAGCTTGAGCTTCACGATCCAATACATCATGTCCCTTGAACGTGCAACCTGATCAGTAGAGCAGACATCTGGAACCAAATTGCCACTAGTATCTTTCTGAGCCAACTCAATACCATTATACCATCAACATTTTGTGGCATCCAATTTGCATTTTCCCTAGCACGACTAGTTTCCATTTGTACCAATGTATCTGGAATAACCCTTAAAATATCATCTTGAGTAAGAGCTTTAGGGATCTCCATAGGCTGTCCGAGCCACAAGCAGCAGCAGCCTCATTGTTTTGATTGTCCTCTTCTACTCGGTGCAGTTCAATCTGAAGAAGTTAGGTTTGAGTAAATGGGTCTCACCTGAGTACACAATCCTCTTCCTCACAATCTGCATGAGGAGTATCAGGCCAGTTGGGAACTCAGGCCACCCGTGGAAAGTTACCTATATCTCACATGAACTCAGGATCAATTTAGATAGTTCCAAACTCCGAAAACTTCCTCAATTCCTCTCTTGCTACCTTCATCTGAATTCTAACCTGCACAACAAGTAAATGGATTTTGACTTCACCATTGAAGTCGGTAACTCCCCTTTCACTGCCTTGAAATTCATCATTGTTTCTAGCTTTCCATAAGAACCATAACACTTAAGTAGACATAAAAAACCATAACTTTTGCTAAAATAAATGCCACTAAATAACAGTACTGATGAGGTGAAAAAATATCCTTCCTTGGATCCGCCCATTCATGTTCAGAGATATAGGTAGGGGGCCAAGGATAATCCCTTTTTCTCTTGGGCCTCCCGCTTCCCTTATCATGAGGGGCAGCCCAGATAAGATATATATAGGGCGCAGCAAGCGGAAAGGACCCTACCCTATATTAGTTTGTTTAGTTGGAAGAGCAATCCCCTTTCACTGTCTTGAAATCCATCATTATTTCTAGCTTTCCATAAGAAGCATAACACTTCAGTAGACATAAAAAAGCATAATTTTTGCTAAAATAAATGCCACTGAATAACAGTACTAATGAGGTGAAATAAAATATCCTTCCAACAATTCTTTTTTTCTGTAAACTACGTTCTATGCAAAAAAACATGAGACCATACCGACTTAACAAAAGGGCAATTAAAGAAAATGTGTTTAGAGTACTTTTCATCACTACACACAAAACTATATCTATTAACAATATCCATCATGAACATATTCGACCCTACAACAAGCGAATTGTGTAGAAGGGGCCATCTAAAACAAGACTTCTTAAGTTCAACACATGACATCCACATAACACTAAATCTAATAGTCCATCTCCTAAGGGGGTCACAAACATTCCACTTGTTATTCAAACCAAGAGATACTTTTAGGGAGAAGATTATCCGTTTATAAATCTGTTTGGAGGCGACTTCAAGAAGAGGGGGACCCTTCAACCATTTTGCATTATCCCAAAACTCCACATCTTCATTCATAATTGAACCTGCAGAAGTAGGACCGAGAGCTCTTAGGAGCATGGTATAAATTTTGGATTGAAACTGAGGAAGGTTAAACATTGCCTTAGCCTTGGACCACTCCATCCATTTCAAAACCTGTATATGTCCTCAAATGTTTTAAGTTTTTAGTGCCTTTATCAAACCAAGCAAATGTAGAGCACCCCCTAGTCAAAGCCAAGGGCATATCATTGTGTTGTAGATTCTACCACAGAGAGCTAAAACCCTGATACCTGGTATCAAACCAAGAGAAGGTAGGCTGCCTAGCCACCAAATGCCTCACTTGCTCCCATGCTTTCCAATTTGACTGAAAAATGAAGGAACCTACAAGACTTGAGAGTAACGGGACATGAACCAAAGAGCAGGTCTCTCATATGCAACCGTTCCATCTGCTCTTGCCTTTAGGAGTTACATCAGTTAAATTAAAAACTTTCAAGAATTTTCCATGGTTCAATATCCGTCAGAGCTCTCAAACCCCCAAGGCCTCTGGGGCTTACAATAAATGTTGAACTGCACGTCTCTTCTTGCCAGCATTACCATCAGACTACGAGAAATCCCTGATAATCCTGTGTATCTTGTAAAATTGAGAGTTGGGAAATAACCAACAGGAAGAGTAGTAAGTAGAGAACAAAGAGAGGACCTTTTGGCAGACCTAAATTCTAACCGACAAAGAGAGAAAATGTCCTTGCCATTTAGTAACTTTTTTGGAGATTTTTCAAACACCCAATGCCACATTGTTTGAAGGAAGGAGAGAGATCAAAGGGGATTCCCAAACACCTGTCCATCCTATTGGGTCTGCCCCAAGCCTACCCAAGAGAAGAAACCCATTCAGGTGAATCTTTGTTCCACCCTAGCAACAAATATTTAGAGGTGGGAATTTAGAACCTGAAGCAATACAGTATATCTCCAATCTTTTAGCAATTAGAGCAAAATTATTTTGATCAATCTCCGGAATTAAAAAGGTGTCATCAGCAAACGGAACTCATCTTGATTAGGCAGTGCTATTCTCCTAACGGGGGCCCAAGGCTGCATCTCTAAGGAGAAAGAGGAAAGCTTTGGCAGCAATAACAAATAAGGCAGGTGCAAGAGGGCATCCTTGCCTTATACTTCTTCGTAGAGCAAAGGATTTAACGAGTTCCCCATTAGTCTCAACTTGAGCAGAAGCATCTTGAAACATAACCGAAAACCATTCTACTGAATTTGTCCCTAAGGCCCAAGGTCCTAAGCATGAGCTGAACAAATGACCACTCAATTGTATCATATGCTTTCTCATAGTCCAACAGAGCCATGTAAATCTTCTGCTCTGTGTCCTTGGCCCATTTCGTACCTTCTCAGCTAGTTATTAGATTGTCCACTATGGACCTTGCCTTCAACAAATCCTGTTTGAGTGGCTGAAATAATTTCTGGAAGTACCTTGGCAATTCTGTTGGCTAGAACCTTCACCAAAATCTTAGAAGACACATTGAGGAGGGTAATTGGTCACCAATTTTTCCCGAGTTTGGTCACTGTCTTTTGGGATAATTTTAATTAATTCCTCTATTGATTTGGTGGTCCAAAGTACCCACCTGTATGGGCTCCTGGTAAACCAGGACTATATCATCCACATGATAAATGGAGAATAAAGCATCTACAGTCCACTGCTTATTTGCCTTATCAAACTTGAGGGAATCAGTCAGATTTTCAATGACAATCCCGATCTCATCAATTGTGATGCCATCTCCATAGTGTCTTTATGTGGGACTCTTTGGGTACTACCCTAGCAAAAATAGCCCTGATTTTTTCAACCAGTTCTAGGTGCCATCTGAAGTGAATTTGGTTCGTTAGAAGGAGAAAAATACATTTTTGATCTCAATAGGATTCTCAGAAATAGACCCATCATTATCAGCAGCGCCAACCTTCTCTCTTAAACTTATAAAAATCATGTACACAAATAATTGACCTCCTTTAACTCAGTGACAAGAATTGAAGGGTATCCATTCCATTAAATTCAGCCACAACTTAGACCCAGTGTCATGTCATTTTAATATTACTTAAGATTTGTACTTGATGGATTTGTTTGGCCTTAAGAATTGTGAAGAAATAGTTGGTCCCCTTGTCTCCTTGCTTGAGCCACATTAATCTGGATCTAATCATAGCCCCTTGAGCAATAAATGCCTGAATTATCCTATGCTGGTGCTCGATGGAAATCAGATGTTATAAGAGATCCTCATTCCCTGGTGCTTTCTGTAGCTTCTTCTGCAGTGTTAATTGAATCCTCGTGGAGTTTCCTCTCTCAATTTCTTTTTATCTTGGCCAGGGCTTTACCACAGCCTCTCATAAAGTTTTGGCAGGAGGTGATGTGTTCGCAAGAACACCCAAATACCTTTACAAACAAAGGTATATCCTTTGTAAAATAGAAAGATGCTTCATACTTCATTCCTTGGGAATATGAAGAATAGGATTCATAATAATCCATTATTTCCAAGTACTGGTTGCAGAGGGAGGGCAATTTTGTTTAGCAATAAGCTGAGAGGTCTTCAACCCATCCATGCAGTCTACATCCTTTAAATGGGAAACATGAACTTATCTTGTCCTTTCCACTCCTTAGAGAAAGCTTGAAGGGCAGAAGCAACCTGGAAATTCATTTCAATAGGGTGGTGGTCTGAGAGAGTTTATGGAAACACAGTCGCAACATGAACATTATCTACTGGAGGAAGAATGAAAGGGTTGCTGTTAGCCAGAAATCTATCCAGCCTCGAGTATAGTCTGTACTCTCTTCCTTCCACTCTGATTGTCACACCAAGTGTTCCAAATTCCTTTGCCATCATTCTTCTGACTACACATTCTTCCCACTACACAAGGGGTCAACTAATCTGAGAATTCTCTTTATCTTATGCCAATAGAACTGTTCATTTACTTTCCATTCAAATGGGTGGCCACCTAGCTTATCCTCCTTAATCATGTTAAAGTTCCCCCTAATGAACCAGGGCATGTCCTTAAAGTTACAGAGTATCCAGTCTTAAAGGTCAGATCTTTCCCTATAGTTATTGGGGGTGTGCAAAGAGCAAATAACCAAATACCTAATTCACGATCATCTATATCGAGGGTTACCCGTACATCCCTATTGGAAGGAGAGTACTTAGAATTGGTTATATATTGAGCCCAATATTTTCTAATCAGGATGGCAAAAGTTCCTCCTCTTCCCTTATCATGATTAGTGGGAAAAAAAGAAGAAGCACTAGGCCGTATACAAGAAAAAGTAAATTCAAGCAAAAAGCTGTCAGCCTTCCGAAAGAGACGAGAATCTGCCTTTCCTCACAGAAGATGAAGAAGACCAATTGTGGACAATGGAATTTGATGGAAGCCATTCTGGTGCAAGTTCTAGAGCCAGAGTTGTTCTAACCTCTCCTTCGGGTTAGTTACTTCCATTTGTTTACAAATTGCAATTTGATAACACCAATAATATCTGCGGAGTATGAAGCCCTTCTTCTAGGGATGGATGTTGCTGAATCTATGGGTATCAAGAAGCTAAAATGTCTTGGTGATGCTGAGGTGATTGTCAAGCAAGTGAGGAATCAATATCAAGTCAAGAACCCGAGGCTCAAGCATTACGAAATAGGGTGTGGGATTGCATCGAGTCTTTTGATGCTTTCTCAATTCAAGCTGTCCCCCATGAGCAAAATGAGAAAGCTGACTCTCTCGCAGTTTCGACTTCCTTAATGACTCCACACCCGTCCTTCAACAAAGAAAGTGACTGTTGAGATGGTGTTCAGGCCGAGTGTGCCGGATAATGTAAATCATTGGCAGGTATTCAATGACGACAATCAACTTCTCTCTTTCTTGGAGCAAAGAGATAACTTCAACAATCTTTTCTATGAAGGAATTGATGCTCCGAACCGTGAGTCCGTGACGGATGAAGATAAATAAGGGATAGACGGAGTTGACTCAGAAGGGTCATTAGATTGAAGGGAAACAAGATTCCAAAAGGTCTTGTGTCTCTCGAAGACTTGTTTGATAAACATGATAGATTCATCAAGGAGAAAGCTAAAGAGTCCTCTCGGTGTCCTGCTGAATTTGAGAAAGAAAATATCAGTACAGAGTAACCAAGAATGGTAAACATTGGTAAGTGTTGTTCACCATAAGAGGAGAAGATTCGTCTCATTGTTAAGAAAATATTCTGATGTTTTGGCATACTCTTATGATGAGCTCAAGTCCTTTAGGCCTAAGGAGATGCATCATTCAATACCACTTAAGCCCGGAGCCAATTTTTTTTCAGGCAAAAGTAGTGGCAAGTATAACCCGAATATTGCGAGATACAATCAAAGAAGAAGTACTGAAGATGTTGAACGCAAGAATCATTTTCCCCATTCACCACTCCATGTGGGTGGCAAACATTGTTCCAATGCGGAAGAAGAACGAAGAAATAAGGATTTGTGTTGATTTCTGCAATTTGAACCAGGCCTTGTTGAAAGACAACTACCCACTTCCTATCATGGATCACATCCTATAGGTAGTCACAGGATCTGAGATGCTCTCGCTGCTCGATGGTTTCTTTGGATATAACCAAATTGAGGTGGTAGAAGAGGATAGACACAAAACAACCTTCACAACCCCATGGGGCACTTTTGCCTATAACAGGATGCCATTTGGTCTTATCAACGATGAAGCAACCTTTCAACGGGCAATGGATCTTGCCTTTAAGGACCTCAAACACTTGCACTGTCATCTTTCTTGATGACCTCAAGGTCTTCTCGAAGAGGTGAAGGGATCACATACAACATTTGGAGCAGTGCTTATCGGATGCCGGCAACACAAAATTTCCTTGAATCCTAAAAAGGAATCTTCGGTGTTATTGAAGGAAACTCCTTGGACACATCGTGAACGAGGAGGGGGCCAAAATTGATCCAGAAAGGATAAGGGCAATTCAAGCGTTGTCCTTGCCCACGAGCAAGAAGGGAGTTCGTTCTTTCTTCGGCAAGGTAAACTTCCTGTGTCGCTTTGTCCCGGATTTTTCAGAACTGACCAAGCATATCACTAGTATGATGAAGCCTCAAACAAGTTTCAAGTGGAATAACGAAGGCAAAGCAACATTTGATGCAATCAAAGAAGCAAAGAGCCAAGGCTTTTACTCTAGTATGTCCCGACTTTGATAAAGAGTTCATTTTGTATTGCTATGCTTCGAGGACACGCTCTCGGCCATCCTAGTCCGTAAGAACGAAGAAGGGATTAAGCATCTATTGCTTTCATGAGCTGCCCAAAGAACCATGAGTTGAGATACAATCAAATGGAGAAGCATGCCTATGCTGTGGTCAAAGTTGTAAAGAATTTCAGATTCTACATCCTCAACTCTTGCATAGTGGTGATGGTCCCATGCTCTGCAATCAAATCAATCTTAACTTAGCAAGATCCGAGGAGCCAAGAGAGGCAATTGGGTGGCTAGGATCCAAGAGTATGACTTGGACATCGACCTTCGAATCTTGTAAGAGGAAATGGATTATGCCGGTTAATGGCCGAGGATGAAGCTCTCTCGACTCAAAATGATACAAAGGAGTGTTTGTGCTATGAATGTGTAAGTAAAGACTTGCCCCAAGTGCTTTTTGTAAATACCACCAATGAGTGGTATTATGATATTTCATACTTCCTCACTTATGGAGAGTGTCCGTGATCTTGACTATAAGCAAAGGAGAAATCTCAAGCTCAAGTCAGCTAGGTATGTCATCTGGGATCACGTGCTATACAAGAGAGGATTAGATGGATGCTTCCTAAGGTGTGTGGACAAAGAGCAACAAGAAAAGTTGCTAAAGGCTTATCATGACCAAGCTTGTGGTGGGAATTTCTATGCCATGGTGATCGCTCAGGTAGATCCTACGCGGTAGGTATTATTGGCCTACGTTGTTTGTAGATGCTCAATAGTGGGTCTCCAAGTGTGAACCTTGTCAACAATTCATTGGAAGGCCATAACTTGCTATGCTTCCTCTCCGGCTGGTGGTTATTGAAGAACCTTTCTAGCAGTGGGGTGTAGACTTCATTGGTGTTCTCAATCCTCATTCAAGCGCAGGGCATACCTATGTACTCACGGCAACATATTACTTCACTAAATGGGTGGAGGCAATTCTAGTCAAACAAGCCAATTCTGAAATAGTATGTAACTTCATCAAAGAGAATATTATCATTCGTTTTGGAATTCCTCAGAAGATTGTAGTTGATAATGTAACATACTTTTCCTCCATGGAGTTGACTGAGTTTTGCTATGGTTATGGAATCTCGCTTTCGCATGCATCGGACTATTACCCGCAAGGGAATGGTCAGGCCGAGTCAAGTAACAAGAATATTGTGACCATTGTTCGAAAGCTAGTTGATGAGAATTAGAGAAACTAGCATAAGAAGCTCTATGATGCACTATGGGCGGATAGGATTACCCCGAAAAAAGAAATCGGTATGTCACCATTCCAATTGCTTTACAGGATCAATGCCGAGATTCCAGTCACCGTTGAATTGTCGAGATTTCTTGTAGGAGAAGGAAGTCTAACCCATCCTTTGATCTCAAAAACATTCTAACAATCGCTTCTCTTGTGACGAGGTTCCAATATCCTGATTCCAACTGACAACCTTCATAAATTAAGAGAGTGGAGCACAAGGATGCTTGTTCCCTCCTGAATTCTTATAGAATCTTTCAAAACAAGTAGGTAATTTGTTCTCTCTCCCTTTCTTTCTATCATCATCAGCCAGTCTTTTCAGATGTTTTTCTTTTTCTCATCTCATCATAAGAGGAGCATAACAGAACACTATTGATAATTCAAAATAATAAATGAGTAGCGACCTATGATAAACCACATAGATTTATATTATCTGTTCAAAATAGTAAATGTTCATAGTCAAACTCGAGAACTGCATGAAAAATATCATCATATTGCTCTCTATCGAGAGCATCCGAATTAGCAATTGGTTCACTAGAACCAGATGCAGTAGGGCATGCACTAGTTCAATCAGTTGTGTTTTTATAGTGTTTTATTTTTTTAATCTTTTCTTTTATGCTTTTTTGTAAGTGTCCTGTGCTGATCAGCACTGTTTTTTGAATATGTTTTAAAATGATAGTTGGGTACTCAGGTTAATAGGAGGACCCAAGCATTCAAGAGGTAACTGGACCAGAACTATGAGCAAGACCAGTACCAGAACTGTACTGGTACAAGGGCCTCCAGGGCAGTACCCAGTAGTTTAGCCAGAAAAATCCCAGCATGAGCTATAATTTTCCAATCGCTCTTACTGTTAAACATTCAGAGTTTCCCTTCAAAAGATGGCCACTCTTAATTATAAGAATGTTCTATTTTTCTGCTGGATTTCATGGGGCCACCCGCACTAGAAATTTAGGAGCAGAAGCCCCCATATTGAGAATGTGTCCTTAGAAATGTAGAATATTGTGCAATATGCAAGGATCCATCGCTCGGATAATGCCGGTAATCTTTATCTTCAACACGGTCAAAGGACATGATCTATAAAGTTACCACATCATAAAAACAGTTTAGAATTTAAATAATTGAATACATATCTATATTTGGTTTGGCTTTTAATACATTGTAATATTGTTCTCTTTGCCTATCTTACCACCTGGTTGTGTTAGCATCCCAATTTCTTTTGTTTCGGTGTCATCTCTCATGGGATCTCTCTAGCTTTTAGTTGTTATCTATATGATGTTTATAATTTAGAAGCTATTTGCTACAATGGCATGCCCCTATAATGAGATTGGATGGTTCCTATTCTATGTTTAATAATTTAGTTTGCATACTTTTATTCAATTGCTATCAACAAATACTGCTATATGAACAGGACATTATATCAAAATAAGTACAACTTGTAATTTCCAATATTCATATTTTATTACATTGTTTTATTTTATCCCGTAATTGTTTTTGAATTGCATTTATTTGATTCACAGAATATCTCAAAAGTTAAGAGAAATATGCAGATATCTTGAATATTTCTATCTGAAAAACTGCGATGTATCAAACTTGAGGTGCCTATCTTGGATTTATCACATAATTTGCCCATTGAAAAATTCTACACTAATTAATGACTCCATCACCCTATTCGCAAATTTACTGCTGATTGGTGATAGATGGCCTCAATCTAGCTGCACCAGTGCGAGAGGCTCAAAAACTGTGGGGTAAAAAAATAGGCTCCAAACTCCACCGTGTGCCATAGCATTGTGATTGTTTGATAGCCTTCACCAAGCAAGAAGAAAACTGTCCTATGGCTGTCAAATTTAAGGTTTGCCATTTTCTATTCACACAGTTACGGACATTACACTCCACTACCACCCCTGGCGTCTGCTGTAGCACACAATGATAAATACATGTGATCCATTATTTCAAATGAATAGTAAAACCATTTTGTTAATATCTGCAATTTATCTAGCAACAAAAGTAAAAAAAAAAAAAAAGTGCTGTGTGCACAGTTTATTTTAAAAAATTGGGGAATCCTCTGTTAATGGATTTCTATGAAAAGAGATTATTTATCAATGCTTCTATACATTCCAAACAAGTCCCCGTTCAATGGGGTACAAATTTCTAAATTTGAGAATAATGGTACTGCAATATGAATTTTAATTAAGTAGTTAAAACAAAAAAGTGCTGTGTGCACAGTTTATTTTTAAGAACTGGGGAACCCTCTCTTTATGAATTCACACGGGAAGAGATTATTCGTTAGTAATTCTGTACATTCCAAGCTAAGCTCCCCATTCAGGAAACATGGGAGTTGTTCACCTACATCTTTGAAGAGGCCAAGAGTTTTGAACTCCAGTTATTGCTGCTTGCAAGGTCTGACCTTCCTCTAGACCACAACCCCACCGTCTACAAGAAGTCTTCCTTTTGAATGCTTCCTCTGAGATGCTACAACACTTATTTACAACAACTTTACATTACTTCAGAAATGTCAGAAATTTAAATTCTAATAAACATCAGGTAATATCCAGCACTGTTTATTCGCCTGAAGGAAGGCTGACATTTTTTGGGTTGTGCAGGCCATTGGGCCCAGAAATATGGTATCCACCTGTTACATAAAGCAAGGAAAAATTAGAGCTGACAGTGGATCACGGTTATACATATACCACTAAATATAGTGGTAGTAATATAAAATGAATTCCACTGATAAAAGTGGTGGTAATAACCTCCCATAACAATAGGGGTTGTAGTGTAAAATGGATTAAGAGGAGGTGCTGTAAATTCCTAAAATAAATGAAATATAAGTGACCATGCATAGAAAGTTAGCGAATTATATAGGTAGATACAGAGGCAAAACCTCTAGAAATCTGACGGTCTTTGTGTGCTTTGGATTTAAACTTCCGAGATCGAGGAATGAAAACACCTGTTCCAAGGCACTCTCTCTGAACCGCATTTCCTCCATTGGCAGTTTCTATGGGAATTAAATTTCCATGAATGCATCTGCAGTGTTGTCGATTCCAGATGCCCATATTTATAACTTTTATCGGAAAGATCTGTCAAGATAATATTCAAGAGCAGTTAAGAGCCTTCACTTTTGAAATAATTAGAAATAAAGGCACAGACATTTTATGCTGTAATGCTAGCATGCTACAGACCCACTTCTTTGGCAGGTGAATCACAATCCCAATTCTCGACTTAGTCATGCAACACATATGGAGACTACCATATTGCTGCAGTTGCATATCCAGCAAACAAAGAATTGGCAGCACTTCTACTTGGGGACTGCATCTATGTTTACTACTTAAAGAAAGAAAAGGAAAAGGAAGGTTCTTTTAAGGTCTATGACGCCTGCATTCTGTCAATCTAATTGTGTTTAGACTGCAAGGTAGCTTACAACCTATAAGACCAACCCGTGCCCCTTAGACCTTGAGGTGCACATTCCCAACCCCTGTATGTTTACACCACTTGGGTGTGGAGATTAGCCAGTGCAATGATCCATTTAGTAAAATTAAGACAGACATGCCTAAAATAGAGCACCGTACAACAGTTTTGAACAGGCTTGGTACCCCAAGATTTGTGAAGTCGAATAGGGACTTATTAGCAATTAAAATTAAAAGACTAGCAGATCAATCACCATGGTATATAATCATGGAGAAGTTAAAGAATGGAACACGTGAGGGATTTCGTATCAGTTTTGGATAGGAGCAAGTAAAATTGAAATAATAATTGAAAACTATAAGAACAATTTTGCCGAACTTGATTCCTTCTCGATAAATAATGCATGAAGAATGGATGTATTACATAATTACTACAAGGTGCCCACCAGTCTGCAAATACACGTACTTATACGAAACTTGCTTATGTTTGGGAACATGTGGAAAGGACAGTTCAAAAGATATTTCATTAAAACATATTTCAAAGACCTGATGCATAATCCCGAAGTCTGATGGTGCTTGCAGTCGTCCACCAACCAGTCCCCTGTGCACCGGGGATACGAGTTATTGTAAAAACCCGAGGGAGAGTATGGTAGCCATGGTGAGCAGTACTGTTAATAACTGAACTCCCCTGTTTCAAATAATTAAGGAGCAATATTTAGTAATATGCTAATCAATATCTTACGTACCTTTCCAATTAAAATAAGAAGTGTATAAATTATAGGCTATTTTGAAGAGAATTGTATGATCTACAAATACATGTATGTTTTAGCAATTTGATAGCCTTTTTGACATATTAGTAATAGCTGGCTCGGATATTTAGAAGACAAATTGACCCGTTAGGATGCAGGGCGAAATGACTATTGCTAGGTATGTGGCCTTCTAGTTATTGATGTATACCAGTATACCAGCCAAATCCAACCCTGTCTACCTTTTCACGAGATATCATTTTTGGCACTTAATTATTGTAGTATTTAATACTTCCGTCATTCTTTCAATAACCCATTTTCTGACCAGATATTTTGTTTATGTTCCATCTCTTGCGAGTTTGAGTGATGCACTTCGCACTCATTGCATCACTGCTGTTCACGGCTCAGTGAAACAGTGGAATCGAACTAATGAAACCAATCATTGCAGGACATCAATCATCACCCCATCAGAAATGTAATGCAGTGAGATTGAAACTAATGAAATAAACCATTGCGTAGCATCAATTGTCACCTCACAACACATTGTGAAGCAATGGAATTGAAGCTAATGAAATGGTTAACCATAGCATGTTATCAATTGTCAACTTGCAGTGGGATTGAAACTAGCGAATAAACTATTACATGTTATCAATTGTCAACTTGCAGTGGGATTGAAACTAGCGAATAAACTATTACATGTTATCAATTGTCAACTTGCAGTGGAATTGAAACTAGTGAAATAAGCTATTGCATAGAATCGATTGTCACCCCATAACACACATCAATAAGTGGAATCAAAACTAGTAAAACAAACTACTTATTGCACGAGTCATCACCTCATCACATATGTGAAGTAGGGGATCGAAACTTGTGAAATTGACCATTGCATAACATCAATCATCGGATCTAGGACTTGCATAGGTAGAACTCATTTTTGAAAAATATGTAAAAGAATTAACAAACTAACCAATAAGAACTCGTTAAAAATACCCTTTGCAAATTACATTCAGGTTACCTTTATGGAAGGAATACATAAGCCCTCCGGCTCTAAAGTGGCCTGATCTTCCCTTTCCTCCTCATCGTCCATATTAATCATGAGGGCAATCTGGTTAGCCAAATCTGCAAAGCATCCATCATCCTCTTCAATAATATTAGTTTCAGCCATAGAGAATATTATAACTGACAGTAATGCCTGTTGCAGTCCCTTAAAATTGAATCTAAAATAGCTATACTGAGATAAAGACAAATGCGTTTTTTTTTCCTGAAGGTGGTACCCACTGCCCATTCCGAGTCCAAACATTCCCATATCTGCTTGAGATTCAAATGACTAACCACCATTCATTTTTAAAAACTTTTGAAATATCTTTCAATTGACAGACAGGTATTGCTTTTTATGTAATGGAGATAGTTGGCATTTGTTGTGTAGTGACACTGTCGACTTTATTGCCACATGCATGGACTGTCTTGAATTAAAACTTTATTAATACTGTCAACTGCTTTACTAGCAGGGAAAGTGTCTGACTGGGACTGTTCTGTCTAATATGAATCTCTAAGATAGGGGAGAGGATAAGAACACCTCACCGGGGTCATGAGTTCTCGGCAACCTCACTGCTAACACCTGTCACATTCAATAATTTATGTTTCTCATCATTAATTTTTAATACGTATGTAGAGCTGGGTCGAATGGTTGAGACAATAGGAACAAACATTATTTGAAAGTATTTAAATAATTCAAGTTCTCCTTTCTATTGAAAAATTATAATTTTTAATTTTCTTTTATTTGTGCGGATTTTAGTTAATCAACGGTGGCTGGTTGGTTTCATGGACAAAAAAACTGAATTAAATAATCATGGCCGCAAAACAAGAGTATGAAAAGGGTACCAAAAAACTACTAAATTAAACGTAAGCATATGGTGTAGCATTGGAAGGAGGTGGCGGATCATCTAGATGAGGAATTGTAGCCCAAGATTGTTCTATGATGGTGGATGCGGTGCCACTTAATGATTGTTTGTTACTCCACACAACTAGAGGTATTCACACTCCCCACTTAGTTGGAGGGGGAATGAATACTCTAGTATCCACACCATCATGCATAAGGGATGTCCATTTAGACAAACCGACAACAGACTTTCTAATGAGTTGGCGATACCAACATCCTGTTGAGGAGGGGTGGAGAAGCAATTGGGTGAGAAGCTACGTCGCCGCTTCGGCACTAACAGAGGAAAGCCTTGCAACGAGATGGCAGGCGGAATTCTTCTTATGGTGCAAGTAGCACCCCTAGTGGTTTGAGTAAATCCTACAAGTTTTGAAATTCGAAGGCCACTTTGTCGACCTACGCCTTTGTTTGAAAGATGGTAGAGGCAAGCACATAAATTTTAGTGTCGGTGGACAATTATTGTGAAATAGTCTCATTGCCGAAGATAACAACATTTATAGTTTTTCAGTGCTAAAAAAATAGAAGCTCGATAAAATCCAAAGAGAAACACTTTAAGTCAGCCATCGAGTAAAGTGGATAATTCTTGTGAAATAATCTCGTTACTAAAGATAACAAAATATCTAGTTTTCCTAAGCTGAAAAATAATAGAAGCTCTAAAAAAATCAAAGAAAAGCAATATAAGTCGGCCATTGAGCAAAGTCTCCAAATAAAGGAATCCTCTAGGGATGGGCTCTAGGAGGAAAGAAAAGAAAAGGCTATGGATGCGATATCGAGCACACTTTGGCCCATGTGGGCAAGTCTAGAACAATTGCATGAAGGTCTTTGGCATGCAACAAGCCACACATTTTAGGTGCAATCTTCTCTCGATGGAAGCTCTTGATAAACTAAGCACCAAAAAAATGAGCAAGCTTGGTCTCATGTTTAGCTCACCAAATTCAATTAAGATAGGCAAGCCAACTTCGATGTAAACTCCATTGGTTGTTTAACTTGTCAAGAGCCAAAGAGAAGGGACTAATTTTTTTATACAAAAGACTTGAGTGTAATGCTTAAAAGGTGTGTAGAAATTTCATCGTTTAGTCTTTTTACCAGCTCGGTGTGACTAAAGCCCCAACATTGTGCATCATATCATCATGCATAAGCTCTTAAATACGCAAAATTAAAGGGATGTAGAAGCGAACAACTTATATTTTGTTAGAAAGATGGGCAATGGAGTCCAGGTCTCGAGAGCGAGAGGATCTTGTATGGAATAAATGCCTTTCTTGAAAACCCAAAGGGATTTGATCCTAGGTATTTCAACAAGAGCATTAGTGGTGGTGACAACAAGGGATTGCCAAACATAATGATCATTAAAAGAAAGTTCCATCTAATCCCATCACCACCCATTTGAGGAACAACTTGATTGATTCAAAAGCTTTCCATATGCTTTGAGGAGTAAAGACGTCTTAATCTCCACCAACTTGAAGATAATAAGCAAAGTATGGAGATTAGTGTTCTTTTCATTGGGTTTGCCACAAGGCAATATTGTAGGAATATGAAGTTGAAGCAAAATTTTTCAAGCTTTGGTGACTTGATGGCACAAACAATCCATTTAGCACAAATGATGTCTCTTTTCCTATAAACATCAAATATATCCATGCCTCCTTTATTCCAAGGAGGACACAAAATCCATGTGCAACCACACAACCTTGCACTCTTACCCCAAGTGCCTTCATAACTTGTGCACTCCATACAAGTATGTACTTTGGGCATTTGCACATAGCCCTTGCGCATCCTATGCATGTTGTGTAGCAATAGGGAACACGTCGTATGACTTTGAAGATTCCCTTTGTGCTTCGCACTGCACACAACCCCTCGCCTCTCGTGCCTTCACAATGTTGGGTTGTGCTTGCAACACTATGTAACACTATCTTTGTACCATGTTCCACCATGTGCACAACTTCAATTCAACCTTGGCCATCCGTGCAAACCTCCAACAACTCATTGGCCACTTGGACGTTGCACCATGTTGGGCCATGCAAAGTGGCACCCCACGATGTGCGTTACGCTAGTACCCCTGCCAACATCTTGTACACAACGGGAGGCCAAGCCATGTAACGATCAAAAGGCGAAGAGACACACATGCAATCCCAATTGGTTCACCTTCTATAATGGTTATTGTGCTTTCATGACTTTGCAAAGTACATATACATATCTATAACATTAAAAACAAACACATAAGTAGATGATAAGTAACCATACATCTCCCTCGAGATTATGTCGTGTAGATAACACTACGAAAATAAATATATTTATTGTTCCAATTCTATATCTCTCTTTGTTTCATTCAATAGTAAAGCTTATCCACACGCACACAACATGTCTAGGGCGTTGTCCCATAAACACACTAGGGTTCGGATCATTGGCCTCGAGGCAGCGGTTCATGGGTTTGTCATAATCTGCCAAACAAGGTCGAAGTATTTGAGACTCAACACTAAACCATGAGATCCATCGGACTACCTAGTGGGCCATTCCAACAAATTCCTATGATAGTTATGTAAAACAAGATTCATGCAATGATCAAGAATGAAATTGTAGAAGTCTTCATGGAACAATAAAAATTTGTTCTATCAATTTGTAATTTTTTTGAAACATGTAGTTCATTTGACCTTATCAACTAAAGATTTTAGTGGTCAATGCACCCTTAGGTTTGAAGTAAATCTAGACATTCTTGTGTTTGAAGGAAAGATAAATGTAAACACATCATACAACTCGTTAGATAAAGTACATTCTTACTTTTCTATAAGTGACTTATGATAAATAAAACATCATAATCATATGGTTGAAAGCCTCTTTAACCATCAAGAAGAGTGGTAAGCACACTCTTTAGGAGTGGGACTTGATAGTAAAAGGTATGATCCAATTTGGGATACAATCCTAGAAGCCTTTAAACATGCACATTATACTTAAGATGATTATGACAACCACTACATTCAATGACAACAACTATGACAAGGATGTGTCCACTCCTTCCAAGCATACACTAATGCATTCCACGACCTATATGCAAAGCTAATATCATAGTTTGAGATATAAGAGCATAAAGTCTCAAGTATCGTAGTGGCTTGTGACCATTCATGCATTCCAAACTGAAGCTAGCAAAGGTCAAGACAATGGGAGAAGATTATTGCTTTGCAACTACCATTAAGGAAGAGTCAAGAATGAAGAGCAAGTGGGGCCCATCATCTTCGCCAAGGAAGACACCTACTTAAGAAAAGAACTATTTGTCTAAGGAAGGAAAATAGTGCAATAAAAATGAAATTCGCAACCTCTCCAACACAGAGTGGCATACATAGAAGAACTTTCTTGCACATAGGAGTAAAGGATCATGAAGACGAGCCATTTGTAGAAATGGAGGCCACAAGTACCAAAGCTATTTGTCTTAGCATAACAACTACACCAACATTGGAAGACAATAAAACATGACACTTATTCCACATGCATATGTGGGTGCCGAGGCAATCATTGGATTCTTTGTTTGATGGTGGGAGCATGAAGAATCTCATATTTAAATCATCTCAAATGATTGAATCCACCAACCATACCTCATTTGCATCGTACTTTTTAGGATGGATCGGTTCCTCAACACTCAAGGTACATATTTTGCAACAATGATACTTCACATACATTATCCATCCTTTGAAAGAGGATCTAGCTTGCGAGGGTAATTTTAGTGGCTATTCTTAGCCATTTGGTGAAAAGGTAACTTTCGGTCCTCTTGAAAATGTCTAATTGTGTGAAAATATGCATTGGCTAATTAGCCCAAATTTTATACAATTCCCTATATTGGTGCTTAATCACCTTATAAAATAGACTCTAACATATTTTGGGACACAATTTTTCTATAATTACTATGCATGCATGGGTCTCATTCACCCTTAAATTATAAGAGACATGTTTTAGTCATTTTGAGATGCCAAGTGTGTGTGTGTGTGTGTGTGTGTGTGTGTGTGTGTGTGTGTGTGTGTGTGTGTGTGTGTGTGCGTGTGTGCGTGTGCGCGTGCGCGTGCGCGTGTGTGTGTGTGTGTGTGCGCGTGTGCGTGCGTGTGTGCGTGCGTGTGCGTGCGCGTGTGTGTGTGTGCGCGCGCGCGCGCGCGTGTGTGTGCGTGTGTGTGCGCATGTGCGCACGCGTGCGTGTGTGCGCACACGTGCGTGTGTGTGTGTGTGTGCGTGCGTGTGCGTGTGCATGTGCGGGTGGGTGTGTGCGTGTGCGTGTGCGGGTGGAGTGCAGTGCATTTCACACCCAAACAACATAGTAAAATACATGATAACTTTTTTTTTTTTTTTTTGCACAAACACGACACGACAAACCACCACCGAGGTCACAACTAACTCCGTGGATAACTCAATACAAGGATGACCACAAGGGTAGCACGGAAATGTTCACACCCACCAAGGATGGTTTACTTTTCTATTTGACAAAACAACATAAGAAGCCACCACTTAACACACCTACAGATAGGGCAAGCCACAATGAGGAAATTATTGATGGTTATTTATTTTTATGAAACCTCTTTCGATCCTTAACTACAGTTTGCTAAGACTCTAGATATGATTTGTACAATGCTTCTTACAATGCTAAGTTTTCTCTGGCTTATTAAATCTTATCCTCTTCTAACAACTAACAGTTCATTTCACCTTAGGGTTATTTTACAAATTTCACCATAAAAGGAATAATGTTCACTAGAGGAGCTAGGGTTATCATGTTATATAATTCTTACTCACAATGATAGTCTCGCCTATGATTTCTTTAAAGAATTCCTTGCTCTCAAGTTGGTAACCTCTACGTTAATTTATTTAAATATAACTTTTAGTTCAACTTTTATAAGTATCAAACAACCCACGTTATTTTACTTATGTCGCATTATTAATAAGTCATAGCAAGATTTACTCAACATTTCTTTTCAAGGGTAGAGTTTAATAACACTCATTCACCAGAACAAAACAAGGTTACATCCACACTTAAAATACCAATAATCCAATAAGGTCACTCAACAAGCAGTAACCAATATTTTAATATTTTCAATGATGGTCAAACAAACCAAGGTGTCCAAAGTTAAGATGACAAAGTCCACAAATACATTATACTAAGACCATGATCCTCTCCTACATTTTCCACTGTATGTTATCAATAGTTGAACAATATAAAAAGGATTCATGTAAGAACTTCTCAGCTGAGGTTGATGCACAAGTTTACAAGTCTATCCCTCATCTACTCGCTAAAATTCCATCTGCAGCAAATATTTACTAGAGTCAGTTCGCTAGAACTGAGCATGATAAGATATAAACCTCACCTAATAACTTATGCCATCTAGCATTTAAATAAATGAAATTTTGCAATACTCCCTATCAAATAATTCCTAGTCATGTATTCAAATCTTAACTGCACATCTCATGATAATACATTTCATACCCATCATTGATCACTTCCCTAAAATCTACTTACATATGAACAAAATTTCCAAGTGGCTAGAAGATATGCAACCTTAACCTTGCATTTAATCATAATTAAACTACAGTAGTAATAATAACGCTCACCTAATACCCTCAACCTACTTCACATATATAAGTGTCCAACAATATTATCTTTCAATTAAATAAAAGCACCAACGACATTAAGCTTCTATAATAAATACAAGTGTCAATCATATGATAATCATCAATATTACCCGAGTATCAACCTTTATAGAAAATCAAGGATATGTAAGTATACTTTTGATATTTATCTCACAATTTAAAGAATATACTTATGTAAACAAGGGTTCCACCAATCAGTAAGTTCATATATTATTTAGATATCCTATCGGTTGTTTATTATCATGTCTCTATATGCCTCTATTAGTATAAGAGTCCAACTCAGAGGAATGAATTACGAACAACAATACCGTCATACTTCGTTAATGAGTAGAAGGTACATTTGGCTAGCTAAAATATGTAAGCGTGGTCCAAGCCACTATAAATACAAGTATCAACATTATCTCAACTCCCAATTGAGATGCAAGTATCAATTTTTAGCTATCATAATAATCATCGTAAATGCCAGAAAATATTCCACGCGTTAACCAAGTATTGAAATAACATATTTATCCTTACTGGTTACCTGATAACATAATATATCATATTATATAATTCAACCTCCACTTGTATATCTCAATTTATGGGTATTAATCATTGTCCTATATAATGAAGTTAAATAATTTCAGGTGGACTTATATCCTTACTGTCATACATGGTATGCACCGTCCCATTATGGTAGCTGTCACCTTTACTTAAGGCTATGCATGACTCCATTTTAGGGTAGTTATATTAACTTCCCTATTCATCTGTTTTCCTACCAAAAAGTCTTTCGACAAGCTTCAAGGTCAAAGTATAGGATAAATTTATAATTTCATATTTCAAGCATTGCCTGAATTCATATGCATGAGGACATCACATATCAATCAAACTTTAAGAATGTCGTCATTCATGAGAGTTCGATGTATCCAATATTACTTTAACCGATTCAAAGATCCAAGTAGTGCCTCAAAATTAAGCCAAAGAATTATCCACACAGGATAATGACTTGCGTGCATAACATATTCGTAAAGGTCATAGAAAACCCATTAACGCATGCTTCAGGAGGGTTCCAATCTAAAATAAGCTCATAGTAATAATAATAGTAGAGGGCCTGGTGAGGGGTTTTCAATAATCCCCAAGGTAAACGATAATCAAAGGAGTCGGATAGTATCTAGAAAGGACCAGTAAAACCAGTACGACTCTCCCCAAATAGAAGCCTCCAATCCTAATGGGGGGTTTATATTATTATCAATCCACATTAAAAGACCAACACAGTCTTCCGAGAAAATTTCCCGTTTTCAAGCCATGTTTTACATAATAAAAACAAGACAAGAAAAATTCTAAATCTCATTCACACACCACAATATTTTCTACAGAAACCACTGTTCACAGGAGTAATCATGGCAAAATGATAAACTAACTTTATAAGATCGAAAAGCGAGAATCACTGGAGAGAGATCAGCTCATGCAAATTGTGATTAAAAGTCATTCGAAAACCCATTTCTTTTGGGCATCTCTTTCAAGAAAGAGTCAACATATATATGTAAATAAATATTAAATAATATCAAGAATCCAAAACGTTACTTACTTAGTAAAAGAGAATCACACATCAACAATCCAAAAGAGACTCACATATACAGAATTCAAACAAAATTGCAGAGATTGATTTATCTAAATGCTAAAGGAAATAAATCATTAAGAGAGAGGGTTAGGGCTTATCATGCCTTTAATGCGCTTCCCAAGACAAGAGCACGCTGAAACAGGCCCTTGAAGGTAGTAATGAGCCGAGGTTGGCTGCTACTAAGAACACCAATTTCCGAAGACCAAGTATCACCGTTACAGCATGCATAGTGCCCAAGTATACCACCAATCAGACCAGTAACCAAAGGTGCCTTTTCTGAGTTCAAACAGATATCATTCCAGCCTGTCAAATATGCAACTCCTAACGCTAGTGTTGTGGCAAATCGAACTATTCACTAGCACTTGCATCCAATCCCGTTGGCCTCCCTCCTTGTATTCGATTCATCATTTTTTTGTTTCTTTTTTCAATTACCAAGCTTTGTGAGCTTTGAGGATGTGAAGAAAAACACGAGGAGGAGAGCTCCAAACCTGTAGGAAGCCATGATAGATGCTGACATTACCAGGAACCCGGCAAAACCACCCGACAGATTTAAAGACTTCCGAGAAAAAAATTCCCCAAATGCTGAATTGAAACGAAGGTTTGAGCACAAAATGCTAAGAAGAGTGCCAATAGACTCTCGTACCTGGGCAGCAGAATGGCCCATGCAAATTCAAAACTTCCCCTAATAAGTTCATAATTGCAAAGCAAATTGTGCTTCATGAATATTCTGATATGAAACAGATCCACCTCTAAGAGATTCTCTTCCATGAGTTACATCGTAAAACAAGTAAGGTCTCAATAGAGAATCTTTGTAATAAATTTCATCAGGTTTCCTGGTAACACTCTTACTGTCACATAGTCGATTTTGATTAAAAAAAAACTTGAAGGAGAATCCCAAATTTGAGGATGCATTCAATACTGAACAGGTAACAACATAGTTGGACAGCCTGCTTGTTGGAAGCGCTCAAAGAGGCGTCTCTCATATTTGCAACATGCCCGTGCTCGGCTAAATATTGTGCAGGGCATTCATTGCATGGATCCCCAACAAGAACACACCTCGCAAAGCACCCCAATGAAAATGGAGGTAACACGCCTACTTCACTAGCTTGAAGCTTCATCTATAATCGACCATAACAGTCCCACGCGGCCAGCAGGGAAGAGTTCCAACAGTCCTGCGCACTCAGCAAAGCTTCCTCCACGTTTTCCAAACGCCCATCCAACACCAGGCATGAGCAGGATTCAATGCGGCCAGGGAAGGTGGAGAAAAACAAAGGAAACAAGGGACAGGTGCGCAGCAAGAGAAAGACACGCTTTTCTCACGTTTTCACCATTCCTCACGCCAACACCCCAAGAAAACACGGCCGAGAGAAACAGGTGCGGCCAAATGTGCAAAAAGGCGTTCCACTGGGAAAGCGCCAACCATCATCTTACACACCAACAAAAAAAAGTCAACAAAAACTTCCTCCTCCAATCTCACGCGGCAAAGAACCATGCGCAAAGTGAGAGTAAAAGACAAAAAAAAAAAAAACAAGGAAGATATAATAATGAATTCCATTTGCCAAAGGGTAAAAATTTTAAGATGGAGGAAAAAAGGCGCCCCAAACCAAAGTCTCAAGGTCACTTTCATCATTAATTTTACAAAACCGACTAGGCAAGTAAAAAACAAATTGCTTGCCCAATAATAATCTCCCACTTCTCACCAACTCTGTCAGCAAAAAATTACTTATCCACAAAATGAAATAAATCTAATTAATCACAAATTTCATTTTTTTAAAAATTCCGTTAGTCGATTAACCGACGACGAAGAAACAATCTACAAGCATAACTCGATATCCATTCTTTTATTCATTTTTTTTTTATTATGTTTTAAAATGCGGCGACACCTGACGGGGTTCGAAAAGTCGCTTAGGACTTAGCACAAAAGTGACAACAATTAAAAATAATAATAATAATAATAATAATACTAATTATTTAATCGAGAGGTCGAGCATGAGAGTGACCAAAACTACGGCAAAAATATCTGGCAGGCAACAAACAACAATCAACAGGAGGTTCGATATAGCAAGAACAAGGTCTTCCTTTAATAGGATAAATCGCGAGGGATGTTGCGGGCCAACAACCAAAACATCGACACTGACGCAAGCAAGAAAGCTCAACAAGACGACGACACCAACGTTTCAAAGGGAACACAACGGCATTCAGCCCTTAGAAGCTCGGTCGCCACAGAATAATAGAGCAATGACGAATGGGGGCATTACATTCTCCTCCCCTTAAGAAAGCATCGTCCTCGATGCGACATAACATAGTGAAAAAAATAAATAGTACGCAACCACAAAAATAAATAAATAAATAAATATTCAATATGGGTGCAGTTACGTTCTAAGGTTACGATTTCAGAGGCACAAGCACGGCCACGGGGTGGCCTTAGGAACATTTGGCAGAAATTTTAACTTCCAAGGTTCTGTGAAGATTGGCAGTTCCCTCTTATTCATTATTTCATTAGTCTCTTTCCGTTAACATTATTTTTAGTTTAATTTCTGTAAAATTTTCATTGTCGAAGAGTTTTAGTTTATTCCTTATTGTGGGTGCCCCAACATGAACTGCTACACAATCACCCTATCGGGGTCAGACAAGACACTATAGATTAACAAACACATAAGTATATACTTCATGACTGAATTACATCACAAAAAAATTACTCAAATATGGAAGGGAATAGGCACGGTCCACATAACATAGTACTTGTCACACAATCATGATTGACAAATAGAATACTTGAGCAAGGTGTACTACGACAACAAGACATTTCCTTAATTCCACAGATGAAGAATTCACATAACTCCGAACAAAAGCTACAGGTACATAGGGTACACTAGGGAGCCACAACCATAACCAACTCTTGTGAGCACACACACATCATAACACTACCCGAAGCACCATATACCACCCGAAGCATCAGAAAATAACCACCTACTCCCAAGTATTACAAAGCAACTCCATATAATCTCCCAAAGAGAAAGAAACATAGTGCCAAACCAAGTCGGGTCACTCAACCATAGAGCCCCATCAAGAATATCAGGTCACTCAACCATAGAGTGCCATAAAGAATATCAGGTCACTCAACCATAGAGGCCTGTCTCCTTTCTCCTTTTAATGAGGCCGGGTCACCCTATGGCCCTGGCACATAGAGCCCCGTCACCCCCAACCCAAGTGACATAATAACTCATGGTCCAACAACCCGCTAGTTATCTGTAACTCCTTGGGGCGTACCCCCATACTGACGAAGCGGGTCCATGGGCCCAACCATTCCATGGTGCATCCCATGACCCTAATCCACACATCACGACAATAGAACCAACATAACAATCCGATCAGAATGCCAAGTGGCAAAGTACAAGCCTTGGGCAAGGCGGTAAAATCATAAAACTTAGAAGAAGATCCAAAACCAAGCAAGACAAATGACCAAATGGCCATAGTTAGTGCAAAAATCTGCGTGTTAGTACCAAAACCAAGGAAATGCCCAAAATGTAAAACATGGAAATCAAGAAAACGGCTGGTCCTTGCAAAAGTAAAGTAAAAAGGTTCAATTTACGAATAAAATACACATATAAGAATAGCACATTACTATGACTACGTGGCCTTATCTAGCCACCAAAGGGGTACTCAACGAGTTGCTAGCACTCGGAACATCGAGCCTCAGCTCATAACAATATATATCAATAATACAACTGTCATCATCTCAATCTGAATCATCTCGCCACAACTTCAACAAGGCTCAACATAGTCAAAATCACATAGGTAGAGTCCATACGACAACCATATCGGAGAGAGAAAGAAAGTACATGTCACCATCTACTGAGCCTAAGGTGTCCGTGAAACACAATATGCATGACACCCGTTGAGCAAGTGTCACACATACCAAACAAACAAAAGTGGGTTTTCAGCCTATGTAAGGCTCCACTTCCTATCTCGTACTCGCTCGAGTGACTGGTCAACGGTACACATTTTCTCACTCCATACATACACAGTTTACCGATTTCCCTCAGGGTCGGTTAGTGTAAGGCTCACAACATAACATATAACTACATCACTAACACCATGGTGGTACACACATAGCTACCATAACGTCTCACGTATGGTATGTATACAGGGTAGATCACAATCATACATCCACAGGGCGCAATACATCACTTTACCACATTCTGCACCCAAAGTGCAATCACAATACGATAGGGTTCATACACTCACCGTATGACCCTAAATCACGACATGAATCATTACATATCACACAACTCATACATATGATGGACATAATAACAATCACAACATAACATTCATTTGCTACATAACAAGGTGATACACACATTTCTTTAAAACATGGTAAAAACATCATGATACAACTCATTTCATTTTACATCAATCTAGTCATACAACACATTGATACACCTACATATCACAATATGCCACAATGCTCCAACACTACGTCATCCACATTATAATTCTTTTCACACATTCCAAGCAGTAATCCACACGTGAACTCTTCATAGAATCCACACGAAGGAGAGAGAAACTCCCATCCCCAAAGACATCAATATGATAACAATACGCACTGAGTGACATACACATCATGTGCGTTCACAATATCACAATTACGACATAATCACATCACGCTTATACCACATTACTCTTCCAATATAAATCATCATCATGCAATACCATCATCTCCATGAAACAGTATCATGTAACACCATCACCATCATGCAAAATCATCACATCTCCAATCCATCCCAGAGGTTCGAGAGCATGAACCTTCGCTCTGATACCAAATGTAACGACCCATAATTTCACACCCAAACAACACAGTAAAATACAGGATAACTTTTTTTTTTTTTTTGACACAAACACGACACGACATGCCACCACCGAGGTCACAACTAACTCCGTGGATAACTCAATACAAGGATGACCACAAGGGTAGCACGGAAATGTTCACACCCACCAAGGATGGTTTACTTTTCTATTTGACAAAACAACATAAGAAACCACCACATAACACACCTACAGATAGGGCAAGCCACAATGAGGAAATTATTGATGGTTATTTATTTTTATGTAACCTCTTTCGATCCTTAACTACAGTTTGCTAAGACTCTAGATATGATTTGTACAATGCTTCTTACAATGCTAAGTTTTCTCTGGCTTATTAAATCTTATCCTCTTCTAACAACTAACAGTTCATTTCACCTTAGGGTTATTTTACAAATTTCACCATAAAAGGAATAATGTTCACTAGAGGAGCTAGGGTTATCATGTTATATAATTCTTACTCACAATGATAGTCTCGCCTATGATTTCTTTAAAGAATTCCTTGCTCTCAAGTTGGTAACCTCTACGTTAATTTATTTAAATATAACTTTTAGTTCAACTTTTATAAGTATTAAACAACCCACGTTATTTTACTTATGTCGCATTATTAATAAGTCATAGCAAGATTTACTCAACATTTCTTTTCAAGGGTAGAGTTTAATAACACTCATTCACCAGAACAAAACAAGGTTACATCCACACTTAAAATACCAATAATCCAATAAGGTCACTCAACAAGCAGTAACCAATATTTTAATATTTTCAATGATGGTCAAACAAACCAAGGTGTCCAAAGTTAAGATGACAAAGTCCACAAATACATTATACTAAGACCATGATCCTCTCCTACATTTTCCACTGTATGTTATCAATAGTTGAACAATATAAAAAGGATTCATGTAAGAACTTCTCACCGAGGTTTGATGCACAAGTTTACAAGTCTATCCCTCATCTACTCGCTAAAATTCCATCTGCAACAAATATTTACTAGAGTCAGTTCGCTAGAACTGAGCATGATAAGATATAAACCTCACCTAATAACTTATGCCATCTAGCATTTAAATAAATGAAATTTTGCAATACTCCCTATCAAATAATTCCTAATCATGTATTCAAATCTTAACTGCACATCTCATGATAATACATTTCATACCCATCATTGATCACTTCCCTAAAATCTGCTTACATATGAACAAAAATTCCAAGTGGCTAGAAGATATGCAACCTTAACCTTGCATTTAATCATAATTAAATTACAGTAGTAATAATAACGCTCACCTAATACCCTCAACCTACTTCACATATATAAGTGTCCAACAATATTATCTTTCAATTAAATAAAAGCACCAACGACATTAAGCTTCTATAATAAATACAAGTGTCAATCATATGATAATCATCAATATTACCCAAGTATCAACCTTTATAGAAAATCAAGGATATGTAAGTATACTTTTGATATTTATCTCACAATTTAAAGAATATACTTATGTAAACAAGGGTTCCACCAATCAGTAAGTTCATATATTATTTAGATATCCTATCGGTTGTTTATTATCATGTCTCTATATGCCTCTATTAGTATAAGAGTCCAACTCAGAGGAATGAATTACGAACAACAATACCGTCATACTTCGTTAATGAGTAGAAGGTACATTTGGCTAGCTAAAATAGGTAAGCGTGGTCCAAGCCACTATAAATACAAGTATCAACATTATCTCAACTCCCAATTGAGATGCAAGTATCAATTTTTAGCTAACATAATAATCATCGTAAATGCCAGAAAATATTCCACGCGCTAACCAAGTATTGAAATAACATATTTATCCTTACCGGTTACCTGATAACATAATATATCATATTATATAATTCAACCTCCACTTGCATATCTCAATTTATGGGTATTAATCATTGTCCTATATAATGAAGTTAAATAATTTCGTGTGGACTTATATCCTTAACTTCATATACATGGTATGCACCGTCCCCATTATGGTAGTCAGTCACCTTTACTTAAGGCTATGCATGACTCCATTTTAGGGTAGTTATATTAACTTCCCTATTCATCTGCTTTTCCTACCAAAAAGTCTTTCACAAGCTTCGTCAGTCAAAGTATAGGATAAATTTATAATTTCATATTTCAAGCATTGCTCAATTCATATGCATGAGGACATCACATATCAATCAAACTTTAAGAATGTCGTCATTCATGAGAGTTCGATGTATCCAATATTACTTTAACCGATTCAAGATCTAAGTAGTGCCTCAAAATTAAGCCAAAGAATTATCCACACAAATAATGACTTGAGGCATAACATATTCAAAAAGGTCATAAAAACCCATTAACACATGCTTCACGAGCGTCCCAATCTAAAATAAGCTCATAGTAATAATAATAATAGAGGGCCTGGTGAGGGGTTTTCAATAATCCCCAAGGTAAACGGTAATCAAAAGAGTCAGATGGTATCTAGAAAGACCAGTAAAACCAATATGTACTCTCCCCAAATAGAAGCCTCCAATCCTAATGGGGGTTTATATTATTATCAATCCACATTAAAAGACAAACACAGTCTTCCGAGAAAATTTCCGTTTTCAAGCCATGTTCTACATAATAAAAACAAGACAAGAAATATTCTAAATCTCATTCACACACCACAATATTTTCTACAGAAACCACTGTTCACAGGAGTAATCATGGCAAAATGATAAACCAACTTTATAAGATCGATAAGCGAGAATCACTGGAGAGAGATCAGCTCATGCAATTATGATTAAAAGTCATTCGAAAACCCATTTCTTTTTGGGCATCTCTTTCAAGAAAGAGTCAACATATATATGTAAATAAATATTAAATAATATCAAGAGTCCAAACGTTATTTACTTAGTAAAAGAGAATAACACATCAACAATCCAAAAGAAACTCACATATACAGAATTCAAACAAAATTGCAGAGATTGATTTATCTAAATGCTAAAGGAAATAAATCATCAAGAGAGAGGGTTAGGGCTTATCATGCCTTTAATGCGCTTCCCAAGACAAGGGCACGCTGAAACAGGCCCTCAAGGTAGTAATGAGCCGAGGTTGGTCAAGCTACTAAGAACACCAATTTCCGAAGACCAAGTATCACCGTTACAGCATGCATAGTGCCCAAGTATACCACCAATCAGACCAGTAACCAAAGGTGCCTTTTCTGAGTTGAAACAGATATCATTCCAGCCTATCAAATATGCAACTCCTAATGCTAGTGCTGTGGTAAATCAAACTATTCACTAGCACTTGCATCCAATCCCGTTGGCCTCCCTCCTTGTATTCAACATCATTTTTTTTTGCGCTTCTTTTCAGTACCAAGCTTTGTGAGCTTTGAGGATGTGAAGAAAAACACGAGGAGGAGAGCTCCAAACCTGTAGGAAGCCATGATAGATGCTGACATTACCAGGAACCCGACAAAACCACCCGACAGATTTAAAGACTTCCGGAAAAAAATTCCCCAAATGCTGAATTGAAACGAAGGTTTGAGCACAAAATGCTAAGAAGAGTGCCAATAGACTCTCGTACCTGGGCAAAGCAGAATGGCCCATGCAAATTCAAAACTTCCCTTAATAAGTTCATAATTGCAAAGCAAATTGTGCTTCATGAATATTCTGATATGAAACAGATCCACCTCTAAGAGATTCTCTTCCATGAGTTACATCGTAAAACAAGTAAGGTCTCAATAGAGAATCTTTGTAATAAATTTCATCGTGTTTCTGTAACACTCTTATCTTGTCACTAATTGATTTTGATAAAAAAAAAAAATCTTGAAGGAGAATCCCAAATTTGAGGATGCATTCAATACTTGAATGTAGTAACTACATAGTTGGACAACCTCGCTTGTTGGAAGTGCTCAAAGAGGCGTCTCTCATACATCGCAACGTGCTCGCTTAAATAAAATATTGTTGCATGGATCCCCAACAAGAACACACCCCGCACCCAATGAAAGTGGAGGTAACACGCCTACTTCACTAGCTTGTAGCTTCATCTATAACCACCATAACAAACCCACGCGGCCAGCAGGGAAGAGTTCCAACAGTCCTGCGCACTCAGCAAAGCTTCCTCCACGTTTTCCAAATGCCCATCCAACACCAGGCATGAGCAGGATTCAATGCGGCCAGGGAAGGTGGAGAAAAACAAAGGAAATAAGGGACAGGTGCGCAGCAAGAGAAAGACACGCTTTTCTCACGTTTTCACCATTCCTCACGCTGAACACCCCAAGAAAACACGGCCAGAGAAACATGCGGCTGTCCCAAAACACTGGGAGTCTGCGCCCAACCAGATCTTACACACCAACAGAAACAAAACTCAACAAGAACTTCCCTCCTCCAATCTCACGCGGCCAGCAACCATGCAGTGCAGGTAAAAGACAAAAAAATAAAAACAAGGAAGATATAATAATGAATTCCATTTGCAGGGTAAGCGGCCAGTATGGAGGGAAAAGGCGCCCCAAACCAGCAAAGGTCAATTTCATCATTAATTTTACAACTAGGGAAAAAAACAGTCGGCCCAATAAAATCTCCCACTTCTCACCAACTTGTCAGGCAAAAATTACTTATCCACAAAATGAAATAAATCTAATTAATCACAAATTTCATTTTTTTAAAAATTCCGTTAGGTCGACAAACTGACGACAGTAACAAACTACGAAGTATAACTGACGTCCATTCTTTTATTATTCATTTTTATTATTATGTTTTAAAATGCTGCGACACCCGACGGGGTTCGAAAAGTCGCTTAGGACTTAGCACAAAAGTGACAACAATTAAAAATAATAATAATAATAATAATAATAATACTAATTATTTAATCGAGAGGTCGAGCATGAGAGTGACCAAAACTACGGCAAAAATATCTGGCAGGCAACAAACAACAATCAACAGGAGGTTCGATATAGCAAGAACAAGGTCTTCCTTTAATAGGATAAATCGCGAGGGATGTTGCGGGCCAGCAACCAAAACATCGACACTGACGCAAGCAAGCAAGAAAGCTCAACAAGACGACGACACCAACGTTTCAAAGGGAACACAACGGCGTTCAGCCCTTAGAAGCTCTACGCCGCCAGAATAACAGCAATGACGAATGGGGACATTACAGTGTGTGCGTGTGCGTGTGGGTGTGCGTGTGCGTGCGTGCGTGCGTGCGTGCGTGCACGTGTACGTGCGTGCGTGTGTGTGTGTGTGCACATACGAGTGTACACGTGTGTGTGTTTGTGCGTGTGTATGCATACTACTATTTTAAAATTTCCTCAAAATTAAAGGTAAACTTGAATTTTGATTGACAAAGAATAATAACAATAGAAGTTCGTCAATTATATTTATTATTTTTCTTAACTAAATCTAATTATCACCCTATTTATAATTAGTTTAGTATATTTGTATCTTGTAAACCCACCTTTCATATCTATACTTTCTAAAACCAATACTAACCAATGCTCCAATTGATAATATATATGGGGTTATTTTTGAACTTTGTTTTGAAAGGAAATATAAATTTTGTTCGAAATGTGATGCTTTAATTTTGAGAGACTTAATATAGGACAAAGTTCAACATGGTCATTGTCCATGGATTAGAAATAGTGATGAAACATTGAGGATTTATGTTTGTGAACTTGTGTCTAAATAATATGTGTTGTCTAATGAAGCACAAATTTAGGGTGAACAAAAGACTAGATCCTATGGGAATGTTGGCACACACATAGAGATATTTTTGATAGGGGTTGTATTCACAAGGTTACAAAGAGAAAATATAAGTGTGCATAAAAATGTTTCGAAAGGAAATGGGAGTGGGTTCAAACACTTATTTTCAACATGGATAATTTTAAGCATGAACGCATGGGAAATCCTATAATATGTTGGGGAATCCTAGATGATCTTTAGAAAAATTCCCATGTATGTGTAAATTCACTAGATCTTTCAAATATTTTATTATTATTTGGCGAATTAAATGTAATAATGAAAACAAAATATAATGATATCACCATCTATTCTAGATTGCTTCTTCTCAAAGCAACAACTTTTCTCAACTTCATCATCAACTCATTTTGTATATACCAAAGAATCGCCGTTGAGCGAGAGCGATGGAGACACCGATATGAAGTCATTGAAGAAACTAAAGTTGAAGGATTAAAGGTGAAATATTATGCGCAAAAGAGGGGATGAAGAGGGGACCGAGGAGAAGAATTTCAAGGGTGAAAAACTATTGGAGGAAATATAGGCACCGCCTTCTTTATTTTGATAACTCATCTACGAACCACATGTCATTTTTGTGAACCATTCTAATGACAAAGGGGGTAACGATGCATAGATCCTTGAGGTAACGTATTCTAAAGAGATCTATGAAAATCAACCCTTGTTGTTCAATACTCCCAATGTCAAAAATTACTTTTTGCAATGTCATCTGTGTTTTGTGGGCGGTTAAAGGCCACACCATTTTTAGGGGAATTCACTTGTCGAAAGGGGGGGGTGAACGACGGGGGTGGGGATGGTAGGCGGCTTTGTATCTCATGTCAAGTTGATTTAGTGTTGCATTTAATAGCCAAAAAACATGGCCAACTAGGTCATTTTGCACCAACTTTATAAACAATAGATCTAACTTGGTAAGATGGAAAAACGACTTAATCATTATCATCACTGCATCATCTATTTGATGCAATGTTCAAGTTGAGTATTAAATTTGTCTTAATAGTCGCTAACTTGAAAATCCCTACTTTTTAATGGCTTTGTAAATTTTTTCGGATTACTACAATTATATTATGATGTGTTTTAACAACATAAGCATTATGTAATGCCCAAAAATTTAGCACACAAATACAATAATAAAAATATTGGAATAATTTTTTTGTCTTTCATTACTTGTTACACATCTTGAACGACACCACATAGGCTCAAAATAATAATTCAACATTACATGAGATGTGTACACAAACACAAATCCACATATATAACACGATGAGGAAAGGATAAACACCATAAGTAGTGACGACACACATTGCCAAGCCTACCAAAGAGGCTTACAATGGGGAGAGGTCATCATTACAACTACCCTTATCACTCCAAGAAGGAATCCTGGCTAGCCTTTGGTTCCTCCAAAGTAACTAGATCACATCAACTTTGACAAGCACCTTGTCCCTCCATTATAACACGCACTTATCCCTCTACTAAGACTACCCACGAATTCCTTTGGTTCCTCCAAAACAAAACACACACTCCCCTTATTCCTCCCTTCATTAGCTATTCCTCCAATAATCAATGATAAAACCTCACCCCAACAAGAAGAAAACATATTCACATGAAAACACATGCTGCACATCAAACCTACATCTTCCTAAATGAAAAGTACAAAACGGCGAACCAACTACAATATAAACTCACGGATAGGAACTTTCCACAACACAACACTTTCATGGTTACATATTTATTACAATCCTATTTCATTATTTAACCTTAATTATTTGAAGAGCACTTAACATGTAAACCTTCATTCTTCTTTTATCTAGACTCCATTTTATTTATTTTGTTTAACATTTCACCTATAATGGTTCCATTTTGTTTTCTCGTTTCTCTTATGGAAATTAATTTATATAGCATGATTGTTAATAAGAACATTTAAACACACATGAGTCTACTAGTTCTTGTCCTAAGGATTCATTTTTAAGAAACATGTTTACTTGGTTTATCATTATACTTTCATTACACAATAAGAACTAGTATAAGATGAAGAGGGAAGACGTTTATAGTTTAAAAGAGTAAGGTACAAGATTCTTTTCTTTTTATACTTTAATAATTGGTTGGGTTCATATTAACGTTTACATGTCACGAGTTCTTTTCTCAAATAAATCTGTATGTTTTCTCGAATGCTCGATCTCACATGGAGAAACTTATATTCATTTCCCACAACATAAGAAGGCTTAATCAAGTTATAAGAAAGCTCGAATTTCATTTTTCTCCTAGAACAACATCTCATGAATACACTTTCAAAGACTAAGCATTAATTATAATTTTGCTATTATCAACAACTAACTCTTAATATTGTATTATAACAAACGAAATTGATAGTTGAAATTTGGTATGGAATTCATCCATAACCCAAATCCTCTAAGATGTCTTTCAAGCAACTCCTATATTTTTCACCTAAAACCCTTCATTCTACTCATGTGTCGACTTAAAAAGGTTTGCATTAGATTTAAAACTGGATTCTCTTGAGGTACTAACTTAAGAGAACCCATTCACTTTACGGTTCATCACAAATTTGTATAATCACCCATCAGTGTTGCAAATTTATATTTCCTATTTTCCCATATGCTACCAAGTACGTTCATTGCTTAGCCCTCCATGCCTAGCCTCAACACAACTAAACAATTATGTTGCTTAGACCTTACGTCCCACATGTCCCAAAGTGACTCTATACCTTAAACTAAAGCATCCCACACAACTTCCACACGCATAAATACAATTCCTAGGAGGAAACCCACATACTCTAGACAAGTGTTTAACCATTACCATTCCTACAGGGTGATTTTGCAACAATGTCGATAAGCATACATGTTATGGTAACCTAAATTTGGACTCTTATTTCCCTTAAGCTAGGAGGTGCCATCGAGTATAAGGAGCTAGGATCATGCTAAAATTTCAATTTTCTACATTATGAAGGTGATCACACAAGGAGGGTAAATCATACAAAAATTTTACTCTAAGGTTGACCTTTTATTTAGGTTCATTTCTTACTATTCCAAAGTAATTAGTACAAAACACAAGAGGTTCATTCATTAATTTTAGATTGGAGCACACTATAAAAGATCAATTCATTTCCAGTTAGCATATACATCCACCCCCTTAACAATACATAATCCTGAATCAAGTTAACACCCATGACCAAATGCCCATTTTCCAAACACCCCAAAACGCTAAAAATTTCATACTCATCACAAAATTCAATAATTAACATTTCTATATATAACAATATTGTTGATATATCCTATACAATTACATTGTTCCAAATAACATGTTATTATGAAATCACTAGTAACACTTCACTTTCTCTTTGTCTCGGTACCTGCAACCACCGCATGGTCAGCACAACTGCTGGCATGACATCTACCTAAAATCTAACATAATTTCATAATTCCATAGTTTTCCATTCACATAATTATAATACTTAGAACACAACAAAAGAGAGTTAAAGATACATTCATTTCATTTCCTAACTCTAGAGAGAGAGAGAAATTTTCGCGACAATCAATTTTTTCAAAATAAGCAACAGAAGAAAGTTCCATAGAGTCATATATAAGTTCTGACCAGTTTTCTCATCATTTATTTGACTTCAAGAGTGTCCCACGACAGTCCTTCACATTTTCCTACAAGTTTGCTAAAATATGGCGCTCATTCTCGAGAAGAGCACTCTCAATTTCACAGCCGACGGAAATCTGGTGCTCATCCACGCAGACGACACCTTGGTTTGGTCTACCAACACTTTCAACAAGGGCGTCGCGGGGATCGAACTCCGAACCAACGGAAACCTGGTGTTGTACGACAAAAACAACAAAAGCGTGTGGCAGAGCTTCGATCATCCCATATACACACTTTTGGTAGGGCAGTTGTTAGACATTGGAGGGGCCTTACAGTTTTGCAATGGAAGTGAGCGGCTTTACACTCTATGCTAGTTTCCTGATGCCTCAAACCTACAATACTCTCAGTTACTATGACAATAAAATAAGGGACTTATTCTCCATCATGCACGCCTGGAAGAGGCCATTGGCGATCATCACCTTTCTCAGTGATACCGATGAGGAAAATAACTTCCGCAAAATGATGGAAATACGCCTCCAATTTCACCTCTCTGCCACAAATGAGGGTACCAAAGCTCTGCAAATTCACTTTCGATGAAACCTCGACTGCTCTCTATGACTTCAACACTCCCACAGTTAATACTACCACGTCTTTCGTAAGGACACTCTGAAACAACTTGGTAACAGTACAATGCGTCTTACCTTTTTTAAGATGCAAAGAAGGTTTAAATGACGGTAATGTGAAGCATTATTTCCCACGCAAATAAAATAACAGGATTGTAACCTGCACAAATTTACGAAATAAGAACTAATTTTTGTGACGATGGATACTTCGATTTTATGTCTCTCCTATTTATGCTACATATCCGTTTGCGAACGCGAACCTGCACAAAACTTTGACCAGCGCTATCTTTGTAGCCAGCCGGCCTTGAACCCGGGACCCCCGCGCCCTATTTCTCATGCCCCACCATCCTGCTGCGCACTCACGTATGAAACCATACGGCGCCGGTTCCTTTTAAAAAACCTCAAACGGAAATTTGACGGAAAAGGAAACAACGTAATATGTTATTTCCTTTTCTGTCAAAATTAACGGCGACGCGACAAAACTAACGGCAACGTGACGGAAAATACTTTTTCCCTATTGTGCAAACTTGCGTGAGAGATAGGCCTAGCCATTTGTTTGTACATTCATATTAGTCCTTGGCAGTAGTTATAATTACGGCGATAGGATCATAGGCTTGCCTTTAAGTGGATGAAGACTCCCCAGCGCTGACAAGGATACTGTGCATCGATGGCTATTAAATAGATAAAGAGTATATGTATGGATTACAGACGTAACGTTTTTTGTCCACGTGTTGTGTAGGACATATTATCAATTGGAATTGAGGTTGTTGTTTGTGTCACTGCGTAGGAAATTGATGGTTGCCACATGAATGCAGGCATGTGTTGACGAATGGACCAATTACAACCGTCATTTTCATTGTTCAACATCTAACAATTTGTTAGTAACCGAGTTCATTCGACCTTAATTATCAACTAAAGATTTTAGTGGTCAATTTCCCCCTAGGTTTGAAGTAAATGCAGACATTCTTGTGTTTGAAGGGAAGATAAATGTAAACACATCATACAACTCGTTAGATAAAGTACATTCTTACTTTTATATAAATGACTTCTGATAAAGAAAACATCATAATCATATGGTTGAAAGTCTCTTTAACCATGAAGAAGTAGTGGCAAGCACGTTCTTTAGGAGTGGGACTTGATAGTAAAAAGGTATGGTCCAACTTGGGATACATTCCTGAAGCCTTTAAGCATGCAAATTATACTTAAGATGATTATGACAACCACTACATTCAATGGCAACAACTATGACAAGGATGTGGCCACTCCTTCAAAGCATACACCAATGCATTCCACGACCTATATGCAAAGCTAATATCATAGTTTGAGATAAGAGAGAATAAAGTCTTCAAGTATCGTAGTGGCTTGTGACCATTCATTCATTCCAAACTGAAGCTAGCTAAGGTCAAGACAATGGGAGAAGATTATTGCTTTGCAACTACCATTAAGGAAGAGTCAAGAATGAAGAGCAAGTGGGGCCCATCATCTTCGCCAAGGAAGACACCTACTTAAGATGAACTATTTGTCTAAGGAAGGAAAGTAGTGCAATAAAACACGAAATTCACAACCACTCCAACACGTAACTTGGCTTACATAGAAGAACTTGCTTGCACATAGGAGTAAAGGATCTTGCAGATGAGCCATTTGTATAACTAGAGGCCACAGTACCAAAGCTATTTGTCTTAGCACAACAACTACACCAACATTGGAAGACAATAAAGCATGACACTTATTCCGTCTGCATATGTGGGTGCTTAGGAAATCATTAGATTCTTTGTTTGATGGTGGGAGAATGAATAATATCATATTTAAATCAATCACAAATGATTAAATCCACCAACCATACCTCATCTCGCATCCATACTTTTAGGAAGGATCGGTTCCTACAACACTCAAGGTACATATTTTGCAACAATGACACTTCACATACATTATCCATCCTTTCAAAGAGGATCTAGCTTGCAAGGGTAATTTTAGTGGTTATTCTTAGCCATTTGGCTAAAGGTAACTTTGGTTGGACACTTGAAGTCGTCTAATTGTGTGAAAATATGCATTGGCTAATTAGCCCAAATTTTATACAATTCCTTATATTGGTGCTTCTAATCACCTTATAAAATATATTCTAACGTATTTTGGGACACAATTTCGCTATAATTACTATGCATGCATGGGTCTCATTCGCCCTTAAATTATAAGAGACCTACATATTAGTCATTTTGAGATGCCAAGTGTTTGTGTGTGCGCGTGCACAAGCACGCGTGTCTCAAGCGTGTGTGCGTGCGTGCATGTGTGTGTGTGTGCATGCGAATGCAAGTGTGCACACACGTGTGTGAGAGCATTTACATGTGTGTTTGTGCATGTTCGTGCATACTACTATTTTAAAATTTCCTCAAAAGTATAGGTAAGCTTGAATTTTGATTGACAAAATAATAACAATAGAAGTTTGTCAACTATACTTATTATTTTTCTTAACTAAATCTAGTTATCACCCTATTTATAATTAGTTTAGTATATTTGGTACTATAAAAACACCTTTCATATCTATACTTTCTAACACCAACAATAGCCAATCCTCCAAATTGACAATATATATGGGGTTATTTTTGAACTTTCTTTTTCTTTGAGGTTACCTAGGAGAGGGCCCTAGCCCTTTGAGGCATCACCAACCCACATTGGTCGTAGAACCATCTAAGGATGGAAGTTTAAGATCTCGGATAGCCCACATATTAAACCACATTATCGTGGTACCCTATTTCCAGAGTATCCAAATCGTCGGTAGTAGACCGCCTTAACATGAAGCCAAGATTTCAACATTGGACCTCCCAATTACTAGGAGACCCAATAACCGTTACACTACTACCCATTGGATAAAAGTGGTTTTTGTTACCTCTCGTGCCCTAATGCTAGGACATGCCTTGTCGCATTGAACACAATATTCATGCCTTCCCTTGACCCTTATCGCATTGAACACCAAGTCGGCTTGGCACCACGTCGAGAGCCACCTCCGCTACCGAAGTAGCTGACCCGCTTGGCATTGCCTAGCCGAGTAACGACGATCTATAGAGGTGGTCAGCCCCGGGGAATGGACCCCGAGACCTCCCACATATAGCCCACATTCCCCACCGCTAGGTTAAACCAGACAGGAAATGGGGTTATTTTTGAACTTTGTTTTGAAAGGAAATATCAATTTCGTTCGAAACTTGATGTTTTAATTTTGAGAGACTTAATATAACACGAAGTTCAACATGGTCATTGTCCATGGATTAGAAATAGTGATGAAACATTGAGGATTTATGTTTGAAAACTTGTGTTTATACAATATGTGTTATTAAACAAATCACAAATTTAGGCCGAAAAAAAAGACTAGATCCTGTGGGAATGTTGGCACACACATAGAGCTATTTTTGATAGGGGTTATATTCATAAGGTCACAAAGGGAAAATATAATTGTGCATATAAATGTCTCGGTGAAAATGAGAGTGGGTTCAAACACTTATTTTCAACATGAATAGTTTTAAGCATGAACCCATAGGAAATTCTATAATATCTAGGCGATTCTGGACGATAGGCATAATTCTATTGGCCAATCTTTAGAAAAATTCCTAGGTATGTGTAAATTCATTGATCTTTCAAATATTTTATTATTATTTAGCGAATAAAATGTAATAATAAAAACAAAATATAATGACATCACCATCTATTGTATATTGTCTCTTCTCAAAGCAACATCTTTTCTTAACTTCATCATCAACTCATTTTTTATAAACTAGCAATCGCCCTCGAGCAATGCGATGGAGACACCGATATAAAGTCATTGAATAAGTCAAAGTTGAAGGATTAAAGGTGAAACATTGTAGGTGAAAGAGGGGTGATGAAGAAGGGGATAGAGGGAGGAGAATTTCAAGGGCTAGGAAACTTTTGGAGGGAATACATGCGATCACCTTCTTTATTTTGACAAGTCATCTATAGACCACATATCATTTTTGTGAACCAATCTAAGGAGAAAGGGGTAACGATGCATAGATCCTTGAGGTAACGTATTCTAGAGATCTATGAATTCATCCCTTGTTTAATAATCCCAATGTCAAAAATTGCTTTTTGCAATGTCATCCCCGCTTTTGTGGGTAGTTCAAGGCCACATCATTTTGAGGGGAATTCCTTGTACTTTTTATGGGAAATTGTAGATATTGGGATATGGTAATCGACTTGGCCGAATAGGTCTACCGTAGACTATAGTTTTGCAAAAGGGAAAAGGGTTGGGGGATGGTCGACGACCCCACCCCTACCCCATTAACTAATAATGGGATAGGGGGTGGGGTCGGCGACCCTCCTCCCAACCCCAAAAACTATTACCACAATGTAATACCATTAACATTGCTAAACTCGCGCATTTCTTTCCTACAGTTTGGTGTGTTCCTTTTGCGTCTGTGTGGTCTCCGTGTCATTGCAAAACTTGAGTAATGGTACACACACAGAGATATAATACCCTCTTTATGGCATTTTCGGGTTATTTTAAAAGTGGTTTCTATTGAATAATTTTTATTTATTTATTATTGTTTTATGTATGAAAATATACGTATGTGTATGTGTATGTGTATGTGTATGTGTGTGTGTGTGTGTGTGTGTGTATAACACACACACACACTTACATCTTTGGTGTATATACATCAACTAAATCATATCATTATAATGGGGCAAAACCCATGTGCCCATTTGGGAAAATTCTAAAATAATGAGATAAATAAAATAAACAAATGTATTAAAAACCCTAGGTGAGGGTGTCAACAAAATAAGAAGAGAAATAAAGCTTGGGTACCCTCCCAAAAGCTTGAAATGGCCTCTCATGGCTTCTTCCTTCTCCTCCAACCTGCAAAACAACAAAAAGATAATAAGTCAAACAATGAGAAAGAAGCTTTTCATAAGAAAACTTAGGGTTAGAGGGTCTTCCAAATCCTAGGGCCCTAAATGAATCCATCCAAGGGATGAGATTCATCCCTACAAAAATTAGTTGGGGTGTGGTTGAGAGGAATAAAATTTTTAATTTAAAATACATGGGTTGAATTTTAAGGGGATAATTTATTTGTGTAAGGGGGTTTATTCTTCTAACCCTTGTGCTAAATTAAGGACCTTGTTATTTGTTTTAAATCTAGTTTCCTTGTGGGATATTAAAATAAATTTAGTATTTAATTAAATAGACCCCTTTACCCATGGGTTTAATTGTGCAAGTTTGACTATGATGTAAATTTAATTTTATCAAAATAAAATTTAGGGGAAACTAAACCAAGCCTTAGACTAACTTGGTTTATTCATAGGTATTGAGGGCATTATTAATTTTATTATAATGGGGATTAAATAAGGAAATTTATATTATTAATTTAAAGTAACTTAGAGACATGAATGTGACAACTGTTAATTCAAAGCTTTTGTGGGCACATCTCCTAAAAAATAAAATTATTCCATAATTTTTCTAGCTTGCCCTAGGTTGTTCTTGGGTTTCGTGCGGGCATTTTAGCGGGCGTTAAAAATAGTTTGCCTAAAAAATGTCTCATATGGTTTTTACTCTGAGCAAGCTTAACATTGGTTTAGAAGGAGTAATTTCTACTCTTCTTGATCATAATGAACCCTCCGAGCTAGAAGAGGAAGTTTTATAACATGTAGCATAAAACCAGCCATTGTAAATAAAAGGGCAAGTATACTTCAAAGCATGCTCCTTCACGAGGAAAGGTTAAATGTTTTTATTGCAAAGAATTAGGACATGTAATTTTGAATTGTAAAAAGAGGGAAAAATATCTACTTGATGAAAAAATAGATCAAAAATTCCTTTTGGTTGAAGAAGAAACTGATTGGGATGAATATTCTAAAGATGAAGAAATTTCTTGTCCTAGTGATGAGGAATTCTTATGGTAAATAGTTCACCTATTGGAGGTCGGAGGCAACAGAGGATGGAGGGTGATCAATGCCTCTCGTTAGTCACCAACAACGGGGTTGCTTATAGCTTTGGTGACATTATTTTATACTATTTCAGTTGTTTGCTTTGAGTGGTGTGTGCAGAAATAAAACATGGTTTTCATTCCATCCTAAAGATTGAAATGAGGAGGATGTGTATTTTGGGTGAGAACAGACATAGGAGGGCAAGCTCGAATCGGAGTGATCCTTTGATTGTAGAGATTCTTCAAATGTCGTACTTCTAACATCAATTGGCCGGTGAAATCTAGTGTTCACTAGAAGTGAAAGCGGGAACTGTTGAGTTCGCGTATGTAGGTGAATCGGTGGAAGTGTGATCATCCGGTATGGGGTTCACTATGGTGAAGTGGATTGGTCATGTGCAACAAGATCTAGACAACAAGATCCAAGCCAACAATATGCAGACCTAAAAGTATGCGGAGGCATACGATTCTGGTTCCAGTTCTATGGTGCATTTTTTCTTGTGTTCACATTAAGGGGGTGATATTAGTAAATAATGTTCACACTAAGGGGGTGAATGTTAGGAATATCGTTAGTGTAAACATTATTTGTAATTAATATTTGTGTGTGCAATATAGTTTATTATTATATTATGAGTTGTTGAGAAACAACTCATAATTATAATAATCATTATATGGTTTGTAAGTGAAGTTGTTAAAACAACTTCACGTATATAGTGAGTTGTTATAGGAGGTTTCCTATTTTATAGGAAAATCTCCTTCTATATATTTTCTTTGTATCCCAGTTGAATTGTGCGAATATATTATTCTTTCAGGTGTTAATCTTGTTTAAGCTCGACATTTTATATCAGCCAATGTATCTCACCACTAAAACACATGATGTATATATTATATGCTTTACTATTTTTTCTCACTTGCATGCTTTAATGACATTTATTGTGCCCCTCACTATTTTACCAATGATATCACTTTGTAACTATTTACTAATGTTAGCCCCTAGTTGCTTGTTCCTTTTTATTAAATAATATAAAGTGGGAAAGAAAGAAAGGAAGCAATTGAAAATAATATCGACGAGGGTAATAGGAGAAGCAAGATGGAATAGTCCTTGACAACTCTTGATGGCATTTTTGAAATTTTGATTGACTATGACTTGAAAAACTTTAGCCCCTCTTATTCCTCCAAACCCATGCTCAAATAGGTACCTTGCGTGTTGGATTACATTCTTGGGGGAATATGATATGGCCATTATGTAGGTTATTGTCTTTGAAAACATCAATAAGAATAAAGAAATATCATATTCAAATTTTATATTGATGGAAACCTATGCATATAACCCAATTTTGAAACTTGTTAACCTTTTCTGTTGTGAAGGGGTTGCGATGCATTATCCTCTTGAGTAGGTGCCTCAAGGGGATTTTTAAAAGGGGTGCATGTGATCACACTTGGTCATATGGGCTAGACCACAACATTTGAGAGATGTCACTATGTTTTCCTTTAAGCCATAGTTACCCCATCCTCACTTTGTTTTCTCTCTTGTTTACATGTATCCATCATCATGTTCACTTACTCCCATTCATTCCTAGTATTTTTACTACTTTTCAGCTTATCCAGGTCCTTCGTTGTGCCTCTATTTATTATTTGGATTCCATTTCCCATTGTTTTCAACCCCCGACCTTAGGTTTCCCCAAAGTGATCACGAATCACCCATGCACGATCATGTCGGGATTTATTTCTCCTATGGTCAACGATATCACCCATGGGAAATTAATGCAGGAGCATCATGGTTTGAATAATCCTTTGAAAGGAATTTAGCATGTATTAGGATTTTATATGCTTTCCCTCCAAGTTCTAGCCTTAAATATTTGAATTTGTGATGTAAATTCTCTTTGTACAAGTGTAAAAGTAGAAATAAGTGTATTAGTTCAAAATTAGGTTAATGTTGGGTGTCTTAGGTGTGTATGAGTTGTCTTATCTCCATCATCTTCATAGGAGGAGGATTGAAAAGTCTAAATATATTGTGTTAACAACATTTAGCTGTCCAAGGTCATGGTTGACCAACCAATTCCTTGAATTATGCTTGTATAGTTGAGAATATATCACCAAATATAAGAACCTAGGCCTAGATAAGGATTATCATAACTCATTCAAGAAGATTAGGGAGATTAAAAGGGCAGTAGAGGTTGAATTTTCATCCACAGAGGGCAGGAAACATGAGTAATGTGTGTAGAGGGAGTTGAATTTTGGAGAAGAAGTGCAAAACTTGTATAAAACTTATGATGTAAACCATGTTTTGAATATGAAATGGATAAAATTGAACTTCTTGGGCTATATAGACCTCCAAATCCTTCTTCACAATGTGTATATGTCATGTCTATAATGAAAAAGCATGATTAAAGGATGATCTAAGCCTATTTTTTAGGTTACAGGGGACAATGCATGGGAGATGTGCTAGAACAATGGGTATGAAACCCTTAATGCCATTTACACGTTAAAGATTCCTTGATTGTTAATGTAGGAAGATTATACAAGTAATGAGGAATGCAAATATAATTTTATAACTCTTGAAAGTTGGTGATATTGTTATTATGATAAATTGTTGGTTCGTGGGCTTGAAGTAGGGATTTCTCTAGTTTTTGATTGCACCAATTGGATGAGCTAAAACTCTCAAGATATCTCTGTCCTAGGTTGAATTAGAGATCCAAATTTTTTTAGGGTGATTAAGAAGGTACAATTGGAGATATTGATGACAATAGTTTCGAGCTAAACTGGGTAAATACGATTAGTGCGATCAAGCAAGTAAAAGGATACATTTTTCATTAAGGCTTGATAATCATGACCCTATACTTTGTGTGGAGATGGAATAAGCTCTAAATGATAATTTGAAATGATCTTGGGGTATACATAATGTAGAAAATTCCATTATTCTAATGCAAGACTGATCTGTACAAGTTTTAAAAATTCATTAGATCACTAGAGAGGCTACAAGAAAGGTGAGCTGGGAGAAATGTATTAAGAACTAGTGGATGGAAGTTTATGGACACTTCAAACATAATAAACGATGCCTATAGAGAATGGATCCAAGGCATGAAATCCGTTACTTGCATTTCAAGTCTTGAATTGGGAAAATAAGAACCTTAAGAAGCTTGGGGCAAAGTACTAAGACTCAAATTGGATACCAATGCTAGATCATTCAAAAGGGAACCTAAGTCTTTAATAGATGCATTCAACATGTCCAACCAGGTATAAATGATCCTATGGATCTATTTACAATATAACTCTATTGGAGGGTAAATCATGGCTAAGGGGTTTTAAATGGCATATGTGCTAGTAACCTCAATAATGGATGTTGGAGTATGAGACGATCCTTATATAAGAAGATAGAGGGCTTGAAACTTACATGACCTTGAATTTAGTGATCTAATTTTCTCAAGATGATAACTAGTAATATCTACACCTAATGACTGCCGTGGTATGAGCTTGTGAAGCCAAATCTATACCTAGCACAAAACTTGTTAGTATTGACATGTTAATTGAAGATATTTTATTGCATACATGTGGAAAAAGATCTATATATATGTATTGAATGCCTTCTTTCCATATGAATGGGGTGACATCAATCTATAACTCATCCAAGGTAATACAAGGCTCTTGACCTCATAATTGTTGTAGGATTGATAAGCCATTTAAGTGTCATGGTTATGCACACGTTTAGCAAGGTTTGATATTTCAAAATATTTGTATCATATTTGTGATGTATCGACAAGGTTTGAAGGGTTGTATAGGTGGGATGAATTAGTACATCTCGGTGAAGTTGAAAGGCACAATATACAGTCTTATAGAAGGAGAAATAGGTGAAAATAAGTTGTATAGAAGGATGAACAGGGTAAGCACATGGAGGATTGAGAATTGAAGTATTTGTCATTGATTATATGAATGTAAATCAGTCTTAAATATTGCATGAAGAAAAAGATCAGTGTATGCATCATATGAAGGGATCAAAGCTTGCTCGTAAAGCTTAAGAATATGCACTTTGTGGCTTAATAGTTATCTAGGAGAACATGACACGCTCATCATGGTGACAAACTGAGCTAAGAAGGCACATCAGAAACCATGTTGGGTATATATACCCCTCCCCTTTTTAATTTTAATACCATTCAATCATTACTCTAAGAAATTCACTTTACTTACACATTGGACATTTATGTAAATATTCACATATAGTTGTTAGACTTGAGGTTTTGGAGCTTATCCTTTGTATTTGGGTCACCATAGTGAGCTAGGATTGGAGGTATTTGTAGTTTTGGATCAGATTGAAAAAACACAATAATAATTATGTGTTCTATATCACATACACACAATACCTTGGCTATTATATAGCCGAGGAAATAACCAAAACAAATTCTTAATAAATAGGGAGGATAAATAACAAATAGTCTCATTAATGGATTTATGGGTATAACAAACTAACCATTAACCTAGGTAATACAAAAAACTAGTGTTATTTACCACATGGTAAATAATCAAGCAAAGAAAACCCTAAATTTCCTAACATTTCCCCTTAGTGTTTACATGACGGTAAAAAAACTTTCACACTTTTTTTTGTAGCTTCCTCACCTCTCGCTTTCTCATGATCTTGACACACAACTCGAACAAAAGGTAGAATAAGGAACACATAAATTTCTTATCAAGCATACCCTATTAGGAACATATATGACCAAAATAGTGTGGGAACATGTACACGAACCATCTTCTTATTAACCAATCATTATAGGGAACACATTTGACCTACTCAGTGTGGGAACTCAAGTGTGAACCATCTATACAACCTTCAATGGTTTTACAAAGGTTTACTAAAAACTAAGTATGAATAGGAACACATCCGATTGTTCAACATCTATAAGTTTCATGATGTTGCTTTTCTTCTGTGATTTTATTTTTCCACTATATGTTTACATTCGGGGATTGTATTAGGAATAGTCACATATACAAGTGAACATGAATGAACCTCTCTTTTTACTACAAAACACATCAAAACACAAACTTTGAAAAATGAAGTACGTAGAAACTAAAACATACGACCGGGAAAAAAACTATCACCACAAATTTGTGCGACCACGTTGTTGGTGGTGACGAGAGGTCGTTGATCGACCTCCAACTTCTTATGCCTTCATTCTCTAGTATCACACTGATTTAGTTACTCAACAAATTTGAACATGATGCTCAATGATTTCCACATTTCTTACTATGCCTCCTCCACAATGTGAAATCATTTTTTTCCGAGTGTCGGGTAACACCGAAAAATGCATCCGTGATGTAATTTTTTTAAGGTTTTGGAATTTTGATGACAACTATGAAAAAATGGAAACTCTACTAAGTCAAATATTATGACATAGAAGATATCTTTAACTCTGATGACATGGAAATTTTTTAAATTGACACAAGCAATTTACTTGGACTCCTTTTCAATCGACAAAACACTAGGACTTTGTTGATGACCACAAGATTTGACAAAAGAAAGTAATGAGACAAATTTGATAATAATTTTGTAAAAATTTACTTTAGACAATGACACTAATGTTGATACAACACAAAAATTATATTTGGACAAAACAAAAACAACCTTAATGACACAAATCAAAAGATACATATTGACTTAAGTCGAAATTAGATTTGTAATAATAATTTAACTACAAATCCATTAAGAATTATTTGGGCATAACAATAAATAAATGAACCTAGCTTACTATAATGAATAAAATAACAAAACAATATTAAGAATACATATACCTAAAACAATGTGTTGCTAGTAATGTAGGAGACACGTGGCAAGGTAACAAAAACAATGTTGATGAGGGGATTCAATGCAAATATTCTCTCAAATTCAATGCAATTTTTGAAAGTGTTGAGAATCCAATGATTTGAACAAGGTATGAGATATTATATTAGAAATCCCACACAAAATGTGCGATGGAAATGCCGAAGGGGATGCATGAAATAAGTTAATATTGAGGGAGTGAAACATTAGAGGAGATAGAGGGGTAATGACTAAGGGGTTGGAGGGAGGATAAGTATAGGGAAGGGGAAAATGTGGGGTGGAGGAGCCAATGCGTAACTCTTTTTCTTATGATCGGCGAAATGAACCACATGCCATGTTTGTCAATAATTCTAGGTGTGTATATCATTGAGGAAGCATACTATGCGAGATATCTCAAAAATAAAGGATTTTTTATGAATCCTTCACCGAGAAACTAACATATGTTTGAATCCTAAAGTTTACATATATTAAATGTAGAAATTTTATATTTAGGGTTCTGATGTTGTTGATTCAGAGCACATTTGTGATTAAGGTTTCTCTTTGTTGATTAAGGTAGTAATTAAGGTTTCTTGTCATCAATATTCTTGATGACATCATCTATCTATGATAACCAACACAAAAGCTTGGCCTTCTATTTCCCATATGTGTGTTAGGAAAAGCTACATAGACTCCCATTCAAAAATTCCTATCAACATAATTAATGTTTGAGACATTGGCAAAGGAGGAAATCTTTTTTTACATGTGTGCCTAGGTCCTCCTTGAATCTTCTAGCCCAACTAAGGTTATAAGGAAGGAAAGTTTCAATTTGAATATTATAATTTGGTTCATTAGTTGTTGAAATTTGCTCACATCATTGTAGTGTGGAAAAATGGCTATATATGTAAGTACATCTTAACATTACAAATTTAGCAGTGAATGTCATAAAATATTATTTGTGTATAAGTTTTACACAGCCTATCTTTTTTTGTGTGTATGTAAATGGTGGTGTTTGCATTAGAAACCTTTGTTTTGTCGATGCAATGGAGGATTTATGATTTGTCGGTTTGTTTCTATTATTCTACATTGAACGAAAGGTTGTAGAGAAACTATTGGTAGCTAGGGTCCTTCCGTGGTCTTTCTACCCCCAACAATGAAAACTATGTCTGCAAAATCCAACTTCCATTACTCTTTGATGTTTGCCTACATGTCCCGCTCTAATCTTCAATGTTTTCCCAACTAGAAGGATGATTCTATAGGTATGAAACGGGTCATATGGAACCACATAAAAAACAACATGCAACAGATTATTATTTCACGAGATAGTTGGATGACATCAAACAGATCCTCTAGATGTTGCGAATGAGATCACCAACATTCCCTCTAGAACGCACACCTATTTGCACAATGCACATGTCTAGCAAAGGAGGAAACATAGTCTCAAAACTTCTAACCTGATTCCAAGTTTGAGCTCTTCATGGGACACCTTACAGGGAATGCCGTCACTTGTAGCTAAGGGGGGAAGTCTCATGCCATTAACCCTAACATCCAGTACATTTTCCCTGATCTCGATGGCTTTACAGAGTCTCCTTCACCATTGCATGCAAACATGAAGCTTTCATATGTTTGAGCCTAGCATACTTATGCCTTTTCCCTCTGTGCCCTTCGACTCATCCTTGTTGTCTAGCTTATCCTCTTTGTTAAGAGAGAACATAATGCAAACAAAATCAATAAATGTTGTTGTTAACTTGTCTGTCAGTTCTAAGGAACCAACAATTGACATGTACATAATTGAAAGAACTAAAATTTTAAAGAAAATATGGCAATAATGACATTTGTCATTTTTTTATTTTTTAATTTAGAATATCAATATTTTTAATTAGACAACATCTAATTTTTTAGATACAAAATAGAAACAAATGAAAAATTTGGGAATAAAAATTACTCTATATTTTATAAGTAGGGATTTTTACAAATAAAACCTTCGAATTGTATCGTACTCTGTTTCATGTATCACGTGTCTATATAATCCTTGCAAGTTTAAGAAAGAGAGACAAGAAAAACTTGTACTAAAAATTTGGGCATAGTAAAAATGAGAAGACCAAAATTTTGGGCTCAGGCAAAATAAATAGATAAATTCTTGGCTCGGTAAAGAGGATCAAACAAGAGGAGAAAGTTTTCCGACATGTTTTCTATTCTGGTCATCTTTTTCTCGACCACCATTTTCTCTGTGCTGCCTCACTATGGTGCTGCATTTAGAGTAAGTAATTAGATCTTATATCAAAAATCAAGGAATCTCTATCACACATTGACATTACATGTACACTTTTATGGTTTGGGTATTGGTATGGAAGCTCGGATCCAACATTAATGCAAAATTTATATTCCTTGATCGTGAAATAGACAAAAACTTGAGATAAATTACATGTCGCAGAGCATTATCATCAATTTTCTTATAATCTAAGAATCCAAGCTTCGTGAAATTCATAATTGCTAATTGAATGAATGGATTCATTGTCCAGTCTCAACTCAACATTTACAATTTTGTAATAGAAAAATGCTAAAAGCCTGCTCGTAGCGCTAGATATTTTATCACATCTAGAGGCTAGACCGAGACAATAAAGTGGAGAACATATAGCAGATATTATTTGAGCACCCTCTTCCACCAATTTACTGCATTAGTTAACATTCAATGTATCGTCCAACATCTTATGTTGCCACGTGAACAGTTGTAGAAAATGCCATACTTCAATGACCAAAATTATTGGAACCATCTATTTTCCTAGACTGTGTCAAGAGGAATGATCTTCAATCATATTGAATAACGCCTTCAACGTAATCAAATTATATACCAACTATAGATGGTTGCAATGTGGTTGTGCATGAATTGTCAAATGGATCAGAGCCATTGGCATATCTGACACCCATCAAATTTAGAAACCTTTGGTCCAATTTAGAATATTTTGTCAACGAAATTAATAATAATTTGTATCATTTAAGGACAATGGATTAGTTTTCCGCATATTTAATATCTTGAAGTCTCAACCTTATTAATTTAGTACAATAAAATACCAAAATCCTGATCTTTGTGCTAGAGATTTTATCACATATATACCCTAATTCAAGACAACAAAGTGGAACAAATACAGTAGATTTTATTTGAGCACCCGTTTCTACCAATTTATCGCATTACATAACATTCAATATCTTACCCAAAAACTTGTTATGTTGCCATGTGGGAAATTGTGGAAGATAAATTATTGGAACAATTTATTGCCATGACGTGTGTGGCGAAAATGACCTTCAATCCATGTTAGCAATTCGTTCAACAAAATTATTAATCATCTATGGCCGGCTGCAATGCGGCTATATATCCACTTCCAAATGGATGGTAGCCACCAGGTCATTGATGTCTTACAAACTTCCGTCCAATTTGGAATATGATGTTGGCATGTAACTAATAATAATTTGTATCATATAAGGACATGAAAAGTGATGCCGGGGGATACCACAACTCAATCCATATTTTCCTCATGATATTCTTACCTCTTTAAGGTATTCATTCCATTTTTACAAGCATTGATACGAGGGTACTTTCCTTCCTATTTCTGTTCCACATCCGAGGACCTCCATATCATCAAGTCATTGATTGCATATAGGATATATTCAAATAAGGTATCTTGTTTGCACATTTCACTTGTGTTAGTACTAGCACTGCTTTTAAAACAAACATGAAATAGATATACCTTAACTAATGATCATATCTCCCTACTCCTGGACATCCATCTTGCATTGTCAGCATCATCCTTACACACTTCCTAAATCCTTTTTCATGTTTTGATTCCTCTATACCACTACTTTCATACCTTATCATCGTCTTCACAAGCCTAGGCATAATATGCTTCTTTGGTCTAAATGCTCAAAACTTTATACATGCTCCCAGGTCATTTCTAATACCCTCGAACCCTTTGTTTAATCTACCACAAGGTATTTACACCCTTTATACAGTTATACCCTTATAATTCACATTCAATCTCTCTTGAGGGTCTCTTCAACCTACTAGCCCTATAACAACACAAATTGAGTTGGATCTCACAATTATATGAAACAACCATACAAAAAATAAGTGATCGAATTCCCTTTATGGGGTTCTTAAACATATATCAAAATCTCTTCTTCTTCCTTTGTACGGATACACAACTCTTTTAGATTGTATCTTCCTAATTAGGCCTCCTAGAAGGTTACAGGTAAGGTATAAAGGGTTTTGAGATGGATACAACCTTATAACTCATGACAAGAGGTATAATTAAACATTTCACAGCTATCCCAAGCCTTACCTAGTCTTTGTATACCCTAAAACACTATAAAACCCTAACTGTAGTAGTATGATTGGTAATTACATGCCTAATATATAGGGGTTTCATAGAAGCTACTATTACCAATCGATTTGATCTCTGCACTCTCGGACATTGATAGACGATATCATGAGCATGGTGATTTAAAAAATTGAGATTTTTCCACCATACGGTTTGTGAGATCAAGCAAGCCCTAGTTTGAGGGCAGCGAGTGTAAAATTTAGTCTACAGACTTCCTCCTAGCATGTCAAGAGCTCAAATAAATTTTTTTGGGCTTGGTTTGAACCCCTCTAACTATTCCATGCATCACAGTAGTCTACCTAGCTTGGAAAACATGACTGTCATCTTCTCCCTCTCGGCATGTGCAGGATTCTCAATACATGCATAGAAGAAACATGGAAAAACTTACAAAATACATCATGAAGACCAAATCCAATCTTCAATACTAGTTTATTCACACTTAATTATGCTATTTACATCCTTCCCACATGCGAATTTTCATATTGAGATCAAAATCCTACTTTTTCTCATCAAAACAAACTACTCCTAGTTTCACTCAACCATCCCTCAAGATAGCTAACAAAACTCTTAGCTTGGCAAGGACCTTAACAACTCTAAATCTCACTTATCTGACTTGTTTCCACATATAGACAAGATCTCCAAGTCATATTTACATACTTTGGCCTTCTCATGCACAAATAGGCCTTATTTAGTGTCCACAAGCTACTTGTTCAAAATTTGAAATTTTGAAATACATGCTTTGGAGGGAAATGATAACACACATACCTAAGATAACCTACCTTCACCTCAAATCATGAAAAACATTCATGACAACCTAATGATTCTCCTACATCAAAAAGTAACCATAATTATTATTACATGAAGCAATATTAAATTTTGATGGGGCATTTCCCCATTTTCCAATGAATGGATCTTGCTTTTTGTTCTCTATGGTGAAGGCCACTTTGTCATTTCTCCGTCAATAGTCGAGTCTCCTTTCTTTGAAGTTATTGAGTTTTATGGGCTATGGTAAGCTCAATGCAATCACTAAGAAAAAGCTGAGACTTGCCAATTTCGTTTATAGGAAAGGTATTACAACGGTGGAGGGCCTAAGCCACATGGTGTACGAAGAAGTGTAAAGCTTTGCCAATATACAATTGTGGGGAAAAGTACTAAGCTCTGATACCAGATGAAGGAAGTAGGATGTAAATAGGTAAGGTAAAACAAAGAAGAGATATGGAAAATGAATTTCTTTTATTAAATTTTTTTCTAGAGCTTCATTGCTCAATTTTTCCTTACAAAATGCATACAAATTCCTCAAATATATAGAGGACTTTCAAAAGAGATAGCTTCTTGAGCAAGCTAGAAAACATTAAATGTGCATGGGTGGGAGAGAAGATTTTACAATTAATTGGAAATATTCTCCAAGTCCTTGTGTTGACAAAATATGTCAAACTTAATTAGGTAGTTGAGATTACACAAATCCCAACACTCCCCCTTAATCTTAACTACCATGCAACTACACCTAGACATTCTCTAAGATACACAAAAGTATCCTTTGGTAAAGGCTTCGTGAAAATGTTGACAAAATGGTCTTTAGACCTGTAAAAGTCTAGATATATCTTGCCATTGTTGACAAGCTCCCTGATGAAGTGATATTTGGTGTCGATGTGCTTGCTCTGCTTGTGGAACACATGATTATTTGACAATGCAATTGCTGAATTGTTGTCGCAGAAGATCTGTGTTGCTTCTTCTTGATAGTGTTCCAAATCTGCTAGAACTCTCCTCATCCATATTGCTTGACACGTTGCTGCTATGGCTGCTACATACTTTGCTTCTGTGGACGAGAGAGTGAAAATGGGCTGCTTTTTGGATGCCCATGAGACTGCACCTTGAACCAAAATTAAATACATAGCGACATGCTTTTCCTATCATCAATGCTACCTGCACAGTCACTGTTCGTGTATCCGATTAATCTGAAATCATCATATGGTGCATACCAAATTCCATAATCTGTAGTACCGAAAACATATCTTAGTATCCTCTTTCTTGCAAGCTAGTGTGATTCTTTGGGAGTCTCCATGAACCTTGAGATGAGACTAGACTCCATACATGATGTTTGGCCTTGTTGTCATCAAGTACATCAGACTTCCAACAAGTCTTTTATACAATGTTGGATCAACATTGGATCCCTTATCCTCTTTGCTTAATTTGAGACCCATAACAATTGGTGTTGTTTTGGATTGCTTTTCAACATATTAAATCTCTTCAACACATCATTTGCATACTTGGATTGACATATGAATATGCCTTCTTTAGATTGAGTCACTTCTATGCCTAAAAAGTATTTCATCAACCCTAGATCTGTCATTTCAAATTCCTTCTTCATGGCTGACTTAAACAAGTCAATAGACAAATTTCCAGTGAATATGAGGTCATCAACATACAAACAAACTATTAGAATCTGACCTCTATTGTTCATCTTGATGTATAGGGTTGGCTCACTACTACTTTTGTTGAATCCATTTTACAGAAAATATGAATCTATTCTGTTGTACCAAGCTCTTAGAGCTTGCTTTAGGCCATACAATGCCTTTTTCAGTCTACAGACTTTATGCTCTTGTCCATATATTTCATATCTAGGTGGTTGTTCTTCTAGAAAACCATTCAAGAATGTTGACTTGACATCCATTTGGTATACTTTCCAGTTGTTCTGAGCTGCTATGGCTAAGACAGTTCTAATTGTGTCAAGTCTAGCCACCGATGCAAAAGTTTCATTATAATCAATTCTAGGTTGTTGTGAGAATCTCTTTTCCAAAAACCTTGCCTTGTGCTTTTCCACATTCTTTCATCTGCATTGAAATTTTTCTTATAGACCCACTTAACACCAATGATTGTTGATGCGTAATCACATCACCCCTAATTGTTTACAACTTGATAGATTGAAACTGTTAGTGTGATTGCATAACATGGAGCTTTTCCCAAAGTGTGGGACTTTGCAATCGGAAAGCTCTCTGGATGAAGGCCGGTTCCTATTCCTCTATTCTGATACACACACTCAAATTGTAGAGGATCTATCCTAAAATCTACTCTAACTTGCCAAGGAGACATGGTTGGAAAGATTGCAAGAAATTAAACCTAAGCTGATGGAGGTGATGCACCAAGAGGAATGTTGGACACCTACTTTGCATGGAGATGAAAACCAATAAGTTTGAAGGGGATGAATACACACCAAAAGTCAACCAATTGTTATGAATTCATTCACCATTAAACATAGACCATTAAATATGCAACATAATTTAACATGTATAGTTAACCAAAATTTCAATGAGAGATCAAGAGAATGCAATGAACAAAAGAGAGGTTGAACTTCATCCAAAAACTTATATTATTGCTCCAAAATTTGATATAGTGCATTACAATGGCCAAGAGGCACTAATTTGCATTACAACTTGAATGGGAGGTTTGAACTCCACAAATTTACTTATAGACAACAGAAGAACGGAGGATGCAAAGCAAGATTATCCAACATTTGAAATGAGCCCCTCCTTACAATATATAGGAAGAATGAGAGAGAGGGAGAGAGAGGAATTCAAAATCTTGCTTCAACCACCCAAAAATGCATTAAAATCACCTACAACAATGATGGGTTCCACTACAAAACCCATACCTCCATGTAATTTTCCTTGTTGGGGAAGAAAGGAAGCCCATACCTTCATCATTTGGGTAGGTGAGAAATTTGGAAACACCCTCTAAAATGGCGGAATGTATTTCCTCATTTTGAAATACTTAGTCTCACTAAAATTAAGAAAACTAGTCGTAGTTGTGTAGAGGACACTGAGAGCTTTCCAAAAAGTTTGATTTTGTGTAAATTTGAGCTTTTAGTCAAAAGTTATGGCCATCTGAAGATGAGGGTGTCATACTGCAATAAATGCTAGTATGGACTCCGAAGATGAGTATGGTTGATTCTACATTTTTGGACTCTGAAATTACATCGCACCCTCCGAAATCCAAAATTTTAGATTTTGGGATTCAGAACTTTGGGAATTTTGATTTCGAGTTCGGGTTCTCGTTCATCACTCAAGTTGGCTTGAGTGATTTGAAGTGCTTGAAACTTTGAAGTCCAAAATTTGGACTTCGGAGTTCAGAATCCAAACCATGTTGCGTGACATTGTTCATCGCTCAAGTCACAAGTTTCCAAAACCCCGAAGTCTGAAATTCGGACTTCAGTTTCAAACCTTTGTCATTTCGAGGGTTCGGGTTTTGGGACTTTGGGTTTCGTGGTTTCGGACTTTGGGTTTCTGGGGTTTCGGGACTTCGGGTTTCGGGATTCGATACTTCGGGTTTTGGGGATTCGGGACTTCAGTTTTGGGGTTTTAGGACTTCAGGTTTCGGGGTTAGATTATCCACTTGGCACATGAAACCTTTGAAATCCCGAAATCCCGAAGTCTAAATTTCAGACTTTGGGTTTCAAAATTTTCTTCTCCTGGAATTGTTCACCGTAAGCTCATGAAACCTCTGAAACTATGAAACCCGAAGTCTGAATTTTGGAATTTGGGTTTCAAAATTCCCACTCCTTTTCCGTGCTTCTTTCCACCGAGTCCCCGAATTCACCTTTGGCCTACCTCTCAACGCATACGACCTCCGAAGTACAAATTTTGGACTTTGGAGCTTCTTCATTTCCTGAAATCATCTTTAATGTGCTCAAGTCTCGCCTAACCTATTCACCTAATCCCGAAGTGTGATCTTCCTTGGTAGAATCGATCCCTCATTTTTCTCCACAGGGTCCTGTTTGTCCAATTTCACCCGAGGGGCCAAATTAGATAACAATAACATCCTTGCCTTCTGGAAGATTGACTAAATCCCAAGTTTGATTCTTCTCAATAGAATCCATTTCTTCATCCATAGCTTTTATCCATTCTTCATTTTCTATAGCATCTTCAAAATAAACAGGATCATCTTGTGAAAATGCAAAATCAAAGTATAGCTCTTTGTCTTGCTTAGCTTGATCATATATCTCCCTTAGACTTCTTGTCTTCTTGGAAGCATTTCTGAAATGAGATTTGAGTTCGACAATGTTGGGTTAGATGAATCACTATTATGTGGACTTTTAGTTCTGCATGCCCTGAGGCTTCACCAGTTGAGATTTTGTTCTAGGTCTCCATACTTTGCATGTGGAGTAGGTGTCTTGAAATTATCTCTTGAGTGAGTTCTTTGAGGGCTTGTTGGTTGGATTTTTGCCACTGAATATGTCTAATGAGAGTATGCAAAACATCAATAACAATTAGGGAAATTTACCTTTAGACGGTGAAATTTCCTTTGCTTTGTGAGAGGGGCAGTTCCCTCGTATGATGTTATTTTTTTATTTTTGGTGCTTTTAATCGAAAAGAAAAAAGGGCGGAAAAATTGAGAAATGGAAAATGCAAAGAGGAAAGAAGAATGAATGGGAAGAGAACTTCTCTATCTGGCAGAAAGGAATACAATGAGCGTGAAATATGGGAAGCACAAAGTCTTCTTCTCCCTCAGAATATGTCGGTATGACACAAAGTCCACGTGCTTTGATAATCAACACAAAGTCTGATTTACTTGGGCATCCACCATACTATGAAGGAAAACCATGTTAATAATTTAATCACAAGCAGATTAGTAGATTTTGCAATTGAAAATCATTAACACAACGGTATAAAAGTATTATATTCATCTGTGTACACAAAGTTACAACAACAAAATGTGTAGATAGAATAGTCTCTCTAAGAGCATGGAATGAAATAATGAGAGAGACATATCATCCCTTTTTACAATTACATCATAGCCTTTTATAGGCATAAGGCTCCAAGAAGCAGTTATGAAACCACCCGACTAATCATTAACCGTAAACCCAACCTCAAGTTGAATCAACTTGAGTTATATGTTACATTCAATATACAAATGTATAATATTTAACTAATTTGGTTACATTCAATATACAAGTGTATAGAAAATGATGCCCATGCCTCTTAATCGTGCTTTTAGTCACCATTAAACTGCGATTTAGAATTGAGTTTGTTTTCCATAAAATTCTCCAATAAATCAGCAATTTCTTGATTTTCTTGGCCGCTACGTGTATATCTTGGAGCTACAATTACGATGAGTATTTATTTTTGTGATTTTGTTGAGAATTGCCCAGGATATGACCATCTAAGTACATGATACATTTTTGGGTTTTGCACAGCTTGCTGCATCGGGCGTTCATGCCCTAGGCAACTTAGGCAGTTGCCTAGGGCACCAAACAAGGAGGGGCGGCTAATTTTTTAACAAAAATTTCAAATCTCAGTCGGCTTCACCAATTTGGCCCATTCAAAATTTCAATTTACATATATAAGTTATTGTTGCTCCATATACTCAGCCGGGGCAGATGTTATTCAACTAAACGCCGATACTTTCAGTCAAATTCATTCCTTTTTTCGTATTTTGTGGGTGATAACGTAATGCACCTCCATTTTTTCAACTTGAAATCATTCGGTGCGCCTGTTAACATGAAAATTTGCATGCATAACTTATTTCCGAAGGATTCTGAGATCTGGGCATTGATCTAGGGCATAAATTTTCCATGCCTACTATGTAAACAAATGACCAACAAGTAGACCGAATGGCACAAAGTTGAGTGACGAATTATTGTAGAGAGAAAGGAGAATAGTTTCTTTCCAAAGCTGTGTCAAATGTAACAAATATAGCTTCAGATTCTCAGTAATACATTCACCAGTAAGCAATACGAGCATTTCAGTGAAAACATTGATTCTTCAGGATAGATCATAGGAATCAGCGGTCAGCCTTCAGGAATCCCGAATCACTAATTTGCTTTGTGGCTTTGCCAGGCTGTACGCAGGACAATTCATTCACCAAACGAAGGAAAAGTTGTTGCAACTTGCAAGCGAACTTGAACAGGTATGATCATTGATCTGGTACATGTTTATATGCACAAATTTAGAAATTCTCTTGTTTGTTTAATTACGTTTTTAGGTGTCATTTTGAGGTAATTCAGTACTCTTAGAAAAAATCAAGAATAGATATTTTGACATTATTATTGAGCGTGTGTGTACAATGTACTCCCTAGAAACAGAAATTGAGCTAATGGCCGACTGAGATTTTCCTGTTACATATTGTTTGGGTTATTTTTGTGGATACTGGACCTTTTATAGCTTTAATTGAATGTGTTAAAAGTTATACTATAATTGTTTTAAAAACATGCACACGTGGGTGCCTGGTCCCTAAGGGGGCCGGTAGGGGGCGTACTCTCCAGTCTTGCCTAGGCGCTCAAACCTTAATTCGGCCTGCTTGGCATCCACGAGACCGAGTAATTAAATACTCACTGAAAGTGACATTTAAAATATTTTCCATCTTCTCTAATGTTTTCTGCATGAATTGAAATGCTCTGGGCATTTACATATGATGGGGATCTTGATTTATTTTCTCAATGTTTATATGGGGCTTCAGTTTAGCATTTGGTATTTAGACATTGCCAGCTCGGCCAGCTCGGCCAGCTCGGCCGAGATAACACCTTTCCCACCGTTGAGTGCTCTATCCTTTATCCACGTTGAGCTCTTAGACCGCTGACCCCCTTTCGCTTATATTTCGGCCTTGATCCCTCCGCGGAGAACACAAATCGGCACGACCCGTGACATTTGTGTGCCCATTTTCCGCATCGCCCGACTTGGGATTTCCAAGAACTGCCACGCCCGTAAAAGTTCCTACTTTCTCGCTGACCTCCGTGAGGGCCGTTGTCTATCTCGGCACCCACAATCCATCCTTTTCGGCGAAGTCAGGCTTTCTTCGTCCGCATGTCCCACAAGCCTTCCGTGATCTTAGGACCAGTTGTCCCATGGGCTGTCTAGGACATAATTTCCCGTCATACCCGCAAAAAACCATGTCAAGTGTTCTGGGATTTACTCACACAAACGACCCATCCTCATCCAGGCTGTCCGGGCTTTATTTCTCTTATGCGACCACACCCTTTGACTCTGGGTTCAACCTCTTGGAATTTGTCTAAGTTCTTCTCACCACATGCATTCAAGCTCAATTACCTTTTCTCGTGGGCCTTGCATGCATTGATTAGCTTTCCGATAGATCGGTGATCCTTACAAAAACTTGTCTCATTCTTATATTGAACTCATCCACTAAAACCTTTGGCTTGCGAAAGATTTACTCGATTATGTTATAGACAACTCGGCTTAGGTATTATGCGCCTCGTTAAGTAATGTATTTTGAGCAACTCGGTCTCATTTGTGATTAAAAGTCAATAGATTTAATGCCTCTCCAAATTATATAACTCGGTGGGTGCCCAAAGTTGCTCGACACCTTAGTGTTTGCTCAATCTGAGTTTATGGTTCTTCACAAATTGACTTACCCAGTAGACGGCCTGCTCCATATCAAACAGAGCTTGCTTTAGGGCCCTTAGAGCTTGATGCCAAGCACATCTACCATAAATTGAGCATTTCATATTCACGAGCTTGAGACTTCACAATCTTAATTACCTTGATTCGATGTCTCTCATAGCTTGAGGACCATTGACATGTCTACCATGCATGGGTGAGCTCGACTACTGTGTTGTCACAACTTTTCTAATGACATGAACTTCAAAAGCTTGGCGTGATTAGTTTGGCTCGTTGACAAATTCATACAACCGCCACACAATCACCATTGATGAATGTGGCTCGATGAGTTCTCTACCGTAGTGGCTCATTTGGTTATGCCCGATGGATATGATGGTGACTTGATTTCTTCTCAAATGATCCCGATATGATTTTATGTTAAAGAAGGAGCCTCCTTTGTTATGAGCATTGGTTGATGTCATTTTATTTATGAGCCAACACTTGGAAACTTTTTACTATTCTAGCCTTTCATTTTAGACCAACCTAGATGATGAACTCAACTATGCCCGTGGCGCAAAGATTGGTAACCCCAAACAACTTGCTTTCTATTCACTTGGTGGGCATCGATTGAGCTTACTTTACGTGTTTTAAGTTTTCATGCCTCCATAAGCCCATGTATTCTACCATGGCACTAACTTCACCTATGTGGACCAAGCTATCAACAACCGGCCCACCTCGATCTTTCGCGGGCCTAGCTCCTTCATCCAAATGACTCGATTCTCGATGCACTCGAGGAATTCGTTGATGGGCTCAACCATCTTATAAGCCTAACCTCAAGCTTTCTTCAAATGGCTTGGTCTTCATTCTACATACTAGGCCTGCCTTGATTTTTGGATTACTCGAGTACTCTAGGAGCTCAGTCTCATTTGTATAGCTTAGTGTATGAGGCAATCAACTCGGTATGTTCATAGCACATGGACTTGATAGTTCTACCTACTTAAAATGTGAACTTCGTCAATAGGTGTAAACAAGATCACCTATGATTTCAACTTGGTACTCATCTCGGTAGCTCGGAGGATATTTATTTCATTGCAACAACCCGATCCTCCAAATCCATGATCCGTCGAGCCGAAGGAAAAACTTTTTGTGGCACAGGCGGTGCTACCAAATTAGCTCGACCATCATTGTTTCTACATTTGAGCAACTTGCCTCATGAAGACGAATCACCCCAAAATACCTCCATTCATTTCACTTACACCGCCCATTTGAATGAATCGATGTCACATGCCTCGCAACTCAATTCCCTTTATCAAATTTGTCGTCGACCTCATCCACGAGCTTTGCAATTTCTTCCCTGGTAGCATTGATCACCATGAACAATGGTATCCATCATTCTCTACACTTGATCCGAGCTCATTCTTTGGAAATGAATGGCTCAACTCTTGCAATGAAGGAACTCCTCGTTCTGACTACTCTTGAGCGGATAGCTCGGTTTGTAACAAAAATGGCTCAGTTCACTCCATTTATCTCACCCATGCCAAAGGAGCTTGACCTTTTGAAGAGATAACTCAAGAGCTTTCCCATATCATCTCATCTCGACGAAGAGCTCAAGCACAACTCGGTCCACAAACAGATCGCGAGCCCCTTCACTAGCTCGGTTTATTACCCGCTCGAGTGCACTATGTAAACAACTTCGTGAGCTAAGAAAATATCTCGGTTGGGCTTTTTGCATACAATTTTCCATTCTTCCAACCTTCTTGGTGATTTCTACACAACTTAGGCATCTAACCCAAAAATTTAATTTTTCTTGAAAATTTGCACCATTATGGGATGGGTGACAATAGGGTCATAAGCTTTCGATGCATTTTTAAGAGTTAGAACTGCTCTTTTTGACCAACAAGGCCACAAAATGGAGTTACTTCTAGAGCGATCCTTGTGGAGTTGGTTGATTGTCTTGTGCACCATTTTCTTCAACTTTATACTCTTCATGAGATACCGGATCTTTATCAATACTTCCATCCCATGCTTCATTCTCTATAAAATCAACATCTCTGCTTGATAATAACCTTCTTGGTGATGGGATTATACAACTTATAGGCCTTTGACTGCTCATTGTAACCAACAAAAATGCATTTTTCACCTCTATCATCCAGTTTCTTTCTCAATTCTTTAGGCACTAGTGCATACACAACACATCCAAATACTCTTAAGTGTGTAACATTGTGCTTTCTTCTACTCCATGCTTCTTGAGGAACCTTGTCCTTGACACTTTTCATTGGGCACATGTTCGATAGGTAGGATGCACATGTAACCGCTTCTGCCCAATACTCATTTGGCAAGTGTTTTTCCTTTAGTAGACTCCTGGCCATGTCCATGAGAGTCCTATTTTTTCTTTCTGCTACATTGTTTTGTTGAGGTGTATACCTAGTTGTCAACTACTTGTGTATTCCATTTTCCTTGAGAAAATTTAAAAATTCATTTGAGATATACTCGCCACCTCTGTCTGATCTCAACACCTTGATAAAATGACCACTCTACTTCTCTACGAGGGCCTTGAATTCCTTAAAAGTCTCAAAAATCTGATTTGTGCTTTAGGAAGTGTTGGTCGTCAAATAGGACTTTACGAAGAGCAACAGTCAGGGGACAAGAAGTCCCTCCTCTTTAATGGGAGAGGTTCCCTTATTCAGAAACGAACCTATTTACAAATATACAAAACATGATTTTCTGGTTGAACTTGGATATTACGAAAGTGTTTTCTATAAAGATCATCAATTACAAAAGGACTGAGGAATGAGAGTTCGAGAATGAGCAGAAAGGCAACATGCAGAATTATAGATAACAGAGTAATTCTTTATGTATGCGAAGTTACAGTGAATTGAAACAAGATCATTTGTATCATATAAATAAGATGGAATTTAAAGACACAAAGTTCTACAGATTCATTAATCAAGGACACAAAGTTCCTTCTTGGTTATACAAGATCACCATGCTTGCAAAGTTGGAGAGTATGCAATCAGCAAGACTAACAAACTAGAGACAAATGATCTTCACAAAAATTAAATGAAAGCTTAGGGATAACAGAGATCAGATAGACAAAGAATGGAAAGCCCTTCTGTATTGATTTCTTTATGATCTATTTACACTTTCAGAAAATAAACCAAGTTCTTCCTCCTCTCTAAAATGGCGTGGAGAGGCCATTATATAGCTTACAAATCAGTTACTCTTTGTAACTACTTCTTTTAACTAAAGATTAGTTAAGGATTGCCAATCGCAATACCTCAACTAATTACAATGAATTCGAGAAAAAGAATTAGAAAAGAAGAGAAGAAAACGGAGAAGAAGACAGGTGGTTACGACTGGGAGGGACCCACTGACTTCAAAATTCGCTGCCTGAATCTCTTCAATGCCTCGGCTATGTCTCGCCACGAGGACCGACGTGTTGGGCTGTGACCCGACCCCAAAATCTGAGACACTTCTCCATTTCTTTATCAAACTCGACATGAGTATGATAATCTTTATTTGCTTCTTCAATGGCAGATTGAAGAGAGCAGATCTCCTTCATTTTCTCTTTGGAGATGGAGCTTTCCTTGAATAGATTATCTTTGACAAAAGCTCTAAATTGAGCTTTGATTTCTTGTAGGGAAAGAGGCACACCAGAAGTTTCATCCTGAAGATGACAATGTATATCTTTGAAAGCAGATACAACCAGTGTCTTGAAAGCTTCACCCTTCTGCCAGCTATTCTTCAGTTCTCCCAAAGCCTCCTCCAAGACTTTGATCTTCCACTCCACGCTGTAAACCCAGGACTTTGACAGATTATCCTTTGCATCATCAAAAACCTTATTTGCCAATAAAATGTTCTCATCTGTCTGTCCCATGAGACGGAGGTCTACTATGCTGGCTGCTCCGAGTTTGAGCTCTTTATTTATGACCCCGATAGTGGAGGAGAGCTTCATTGCAAATTATTCACCTTTTCGTGGAGTTTGAAAGCTTCATCGATGAAGTTCAATCCTGCAACAAGCATATCTTCCACCATGGCCTCCATAGCTCTGCCATAAACAGAATACTTGTGCATGTCTTTGATACTCTGTACTTCATCTTGGCTCAAAATTATAGGAGGTGGAAGAGTAGTCAATGGGGTAGGGTCCAAAAATTTGTCCTTAGACAAAAGAGATTTGATGAAACCTGTGAGAATCTGGGCTTGTTCCTCCAACTGTTCAATAGTTTTCTGCCCTTTCTCTACCCTCCCAATGACTCTTGTGATTGTTTCCTGGAGGTTGTGGATCTCACCTTCAGGAGTAGACTCTCCCATTGGAATCCTTGAGAGTTCTAAGTCAGATGCCTGTAAGTCCTGCTCTGATTTATCTACTGTAGGCTTAGCAATATCCAAGAATTGCTGACCCTGAGCATCAGACACGATTCTGGAGGTGATTCTGGCTTTCTTGGCACGAGAAGGAGTAGTGCCCAACATGGCTGCCACAACATCAAAATTTGGCCCTGAGCTCCAAGAGGAAGATTTCCTCTTTCTACTGTCAACAAAAGGTTGAACCCATGCAAAAGAGGAAGAGGAAGCAGCAGGAGGGGCAAGAGGACCAAGAGACATAGAGCTCATGACGCTCAAGGTTTGCACAGCTGTGGTCTCAAGTTGAGATGTGAGTGGGGTCGCTGGAGACAATTGCTGCAGAGGAATCAATAACACTTGGAAGTTCAGTGCTCTGGACTTCCTTATCTTTATCTGTTGGATCTTTAGGAGCATTTGCAGGGGCTGGCATTTCACTCTCTTCACTTTCACTGAGAACAATGATGTTCTCTAGTCCCAAAGGCACTTCTACCTGCTTTCTTTGAAGATCTTTTTCCACAGGCTCCTTCTTAACCTCTTTGAGTTTCTTCTGGTACACTTGAGTGGATGAAGAAGGAGTGGAAGCTGCAGGTCCTTACGTTGATGAGGCAGAGGGGTTTGCACGCAGGTGTGTCTCGATATGGGAGTCGATGCTTCCCTCCTTGGTGTTGAAACATCCTTAGAGGAGGATTCTCCCAGTGCCTTCTCGAGCTCTCGAACTTTCTGTCACAAACCCGGACCTTAGTCCCGACTAAGATTGGAGCAAGGATCTCGGCCGAGATCATCTTTCTCTTTCTGTTCCAATCCAAGTCCTCCAAGGGAGTGTGCTTAACCACATTGTCATACTCATATGAGTATAGATCAGAATTGTCATCCTGGAGTCCTTCAGGAACTTGGTACAAGCCGAGTTCTTGGATCAATTGTAGAGAAAACCTGCCATAGTGCCTCCTTCTAGCCTCAAAATCATCTGCACAGTCAGCCTAGTAGTCTTCTGTATCTGCCCTATGATGATATATTATCTTGATGTTCTGTTCAATGAACTTCTTCAAGTCGAAGCAAGTTCTTGGCTTGAAGAAATGAACAGTGATAGGAACCAGGGCTCTTTCTATGTTCTGTGCATCCAGGGCTGTTTTACAAGTGTAATTTCCCAAAGAGATGGGAAAGTGCAAACCAGAAATCTTCTTGTCTCTGCAGGTTCTGTGCAATTTATCTAACTTCCTGCATACTTCAATCAAAGCCATCTTATCACTGCAGAACATGGGAAGCCTCAGAGGGGTGCTCTCATAGCCAGCAAGCCTGATATAGGAGAATTTTCTGAATTGAATAAAATAGGCACCGTAGTGCGATATCAGGTTCATGGCTTCATCAGAAAACCTTCTAGCAGTGTCACCTTCAAGCAGCCTGACCACGTACATGGTGAAAGCATCATTTACCCTTCTGAAATTGTGATTGCTGGTCTCTAGGGTGAACTGCGGGCAGTAGGCATATACAGGATCATCCTTGTGGGCATCAATGTAAGAAAAACCAAACCATTGCCTTGATGCCGCCAGAGTATACATCAGGTATGAAGTCATGTAGAACTTCTTTATTTCTTTGTACATTGACAAACTGCTCATGCCAAATTCATGCTGATGATTTCCGCCCAATTGATATTTTGAGTTCCCTCGCACACCATGCTGATGAGCGGGCACATCCAGAAATGGAACTCGTTAGTAGAAGGTAAGCCCATAACCCGAGCCAAGAGGGATTATGAAATCGACAACTCTTCATTGAAATCGCTCGGAAGAGAGTCTTGGATAGACGAGACGCTCCTTCTTAGGGTTTTAAGCCATGACTTCGCCACCCGCGCTTGTATTTGTCACTGTCTTGATTAAACAGGGCCTGTGCTTGATCCCGGGAAACAACTATGGCATTATCCATTTCTGGGAATCCTCAAAGCAGTGCTAATGGCGGCAGCATCCAGCTTGGCGATGAGTTCCCCGTGTACATTGGTTAATTCGCTCGAATCAGGGTCGAAGTGAGCTCCGCATGAAAGCACTTGTGTCGACACTGCATTGTCTGAGATCGGGAAACCTCCAGCGAAAGCCAAACCGCTGTCGTGAATCATCTGCGCCATTGGTGTAGGGTTTGCATCTGCCATCCTTGCCCAAAAATCACCGAAATCAAGATGACGAGCTTCACTGTCCCCAATATTGTGAATGGCAGACTCAAGTGGCGAGATTTGTTCCTGTCCCTGAAACTTGATCTTCATATTGATAGTAACTCGGAGGACAGAGACGCAAACTAGACTTGGGAAGGAATTACAGAGAAAGGGATACACACGCAGGTTTTCAGATTGCAAGGGTTTGAGAAAAGGATAGCATGAAAGCAATGTGAAAAATGCAAAGGGGGTATGCTCGTTATATAGCCGATTAGGAGAGAGAAAGACAATGAATGTGCATTTAATACATACCTACCAATTTGAATAAGCATGATATTCGGGTAGAGCGGGAAAAATAAGCACGAATGGCACTTGGTTCATTTGGGACATGTGAGACGTGAATGCGTGAAACACGCGGCTCGGCCGATTCGGGTGAAGCGGGAAAATGACGTACAAATGCCTTTTGGGACATGCAGGGACGCGAATGTGCGAAGCACGCGACTTCACCGGATCGGACGAAAAGGTGACAATGGGTCCTAAGAGTTTGGGACATTTGGGACGCGAAAGCGTGAAGTACGTGGTTAGGGCGAATTGGCGAAAATGGAACAACTTGCCGATTGATTGAACTGGGACACTTGGGACAAGAAAGTGCGAAGTATGCGGTTCGGGTGTTTCGGTAGAAAATGGAATAACTTGCACAATTTGACTTGGGACACACGGGACAAAAATGTTCGACAGTCGAAAAACACACAAAATGACCCAAAACGTAGGTTTTCTCAATTTCTTGACCTTTAACATTTTCAAGACAACGAGAAGACACTTAAACTCAAAATTTTGAATTTTCACTTTCTTAAGAGTCAATTTAGGAATTTTGAGTGGACAACGGAAGTATACCCATGTCTTCCTACTGAAGTCATCGATGAAGGTTAGAAAATACATGCTTCCACCTATTGAGGGTGTCTGCATAGGTCCACATAGGTCTATGTGGATGATTTCAAGAGGCTCCTGAGCTCTATATGCCTTTCTAACTGGAAATATTTCCTATGCTGCTTCATGAGAATACAACTTTGACATGGTGTTTCAGGTGGATCGATCAATGGTATTCCATTCACCATGTTCTTCTTGTGGAGAAAATTTATGCCATTAAAATGTAAGTGTCCAAGCCTTAAATGCCAAATCCAAGCCTGATTTTCTTGATTGACTTGGAGTGCATATGGAGATGTCATGCTTGGAAATCCTCTTTCAGTGAGGTCTTGACATTCCATAGGTGATTTAGAGTTAGCACCTGCTAGGCTTAAAATTTCTTCTTGAAAATATTTTTCTTCACCCATAGGTGGTTGAGAGCTAGTGCCCACTAGGCTCAAACCTTCTCCTTTTATTCTTTTATTTTCCCCCTTCTTTCAAAAATGCCTAGTGCAGTCCTAGGCTTGAAAGGCTTCTTTGAGAAATTTTTGTACATCTTGGCTTGGAAGAAGCATTATGAAAAAAATGTGTGAATGGAGAAGATGAAGGTTGATTGAAATGCGACAGCTCACCGAGGAGATCCATCTCAAGAAGGAAAGTGAAATGCTAAAACTAGAGCATAATATGGATTTGATGAATGACAGTGTTTCAAGTCTATACAACAGTCCCAAGTAAGTGAATTAGGCATTCAAAAGTCAAATATGATCATTGAAGATTAGTTAGATGTGAAACAAATTTTAACAAGAGTCTATAAGGCAATTTTGGTGTTTTAGAAGTGTCAATGATCTCTGGTGAGTGCATTATGCATTTAGGATGTTCAAGGATGGATTCGAGTTGATCTGAAAGTCTCTGCAAGCCTAAACGGTGTGAAAGGATTCCTTTGGAGGTATTAAAATGGTTAGCACACTTGGGTAAATTGAATTACAGGTATAAATGTTATTGACATGTGTTCTAAGTGTTCCCAAAATGTGTATAAAGAAAAGAAAATTTATGGCTAAGTAGACAAATTTGTGAAAAATTGAGTATCAATAGTTCTAGTGTATTGTAGATAAATTGGTGCGGATGGAACTTGTTCTTGTGGAACAAGTCGATGCAGGAGGAAGTTGACAGGTGTTGTGCGGGTCGGTCGGCGGTTTAGCCACTAACGCCCCCGAGGAACAGATTCCCGATTATATATGTTCTCCGCACATTGGTCTTATCTGCGAGATCAAACGATATAGTATAATGCGAGACCGATTAAAGGAATCGGGCACAAAGTGAGTTATAAGAACAAGGGTCAAGTGATTAAGAGTTCCCCGCAACTCTGTTCTATCCAAAAAACACAAGTCTTTGTAGTGTAGGTTTGAGGTGGATTTCGGGCCCAAGGAATCCTGATAGAACTAGTACCGAGTGGATCAAAGTGCTCCCCATGATGTTTAGAGCCGCAAAGTGAGGGGAAAGTGTGCTGCGGTAGTTAGATGAGTCAAAATAACTTCAAGGTCATGGAACAAGTTCCATTGTCTTAAAGTCTCAAAAATCCAAGATGACCAATACAAAAAAAAAAAAATAGTGGGATGCATAAGAGTGAGGCATCAAGTGAACTTGATAGCTTTGGCCACAGTTCCATGAAGATCATTGTTCCCTGAAACCTATGTTGAACTGATTTACAAAGGAGGAGAGAGATATAAGAGTGAGATGCGAGATGAAATAGATTTCGGAGAACCATTTCAACGTAGAATTTGTTCCCCAAGTTCCCAATACACCAAATATACTTGATTTACATGGGAGATAATGATTTAAATGGTTAATGAAATTTTTATAAAGTATAAGGTGCAATGTAAGGAGATATTAATTGTAGATTGGTAAATAGTGTTCCAAACGAGCTCTCTATACTCGCATGGAGTTATCTCTTACCACCGGGCAAATGTCATATTTTCATGATCTGGGATTCGTTGGAAAGAGAATTCAATTATTTAGACATAAAAATAATAAAAATCAAGTTTTGGGAAAAATATAGAAATAATAACAAGAACAAGTGGCATGATGTTAGTAGGCGATTAAAGCAACAACCATTCAAATTATCCAATACATGTAAAGAAGATGAAGGGGCATGACACACCATAAGACAAAGAGGAGAGATTCAATTTTCTATAAAAGCTAAATCCTAAGCATGATACATATTTCCTAAAGAAATAGAGGAGGGTAGCCTATCCAAGAATTGAAGAGAGATATACGAGCTTTGTTCATCCAAGAATATCCATTAACCAAAGATGCTTGAAAGGGATATGTGTAGAGAGAGATCAAGTTTTTCAATGTATATCTCATTAGCCATAAACTAGATATATTTTGCATCAATTATATTTTCTAGAAGAGAGTAGAGCAGAGATATGTGTTAGGAAAAAACCATATAACATGTGTCCGAGATCCTATGAATGCATAAAGAGCCAAAGAGAAGAGAAAAGGACACTAATGTATGTTGAACATCTATTCTTTGAGAGAGAGAAGAACTGATGTGTTGTGAAGAGAAGTAGAAACTGAAATCCACTAAATGCTTAAGAAGAGAGAGGTGTAGTAGAGCCATAGACATTTGCAGAGATAAAAGAGAAGGTAGAGCCATAAAATGGATATTTGAAAGAGAGTAGAGCCATGTGCGAGAAAGTGAAAGTGGCGGGGCCATCACATTGAAAATAAAATGCAATGAATTTGTGAAGGGAGAGAAAAAAAGAGGTAAGTTGAATAATGTATATCTGAATTTTAAGAGTGAGTGTAGAAAGTTCAATAGGAAGGTGATCATAATCTGTGAGGGTGTAACAAGTATCTAGTTGATCAAACTAAGTGTATAATATCAATCTAAGTTGTAGCTTAGATATGAGGGGGGTTGTAGCCTCCTTGTAGGCGGTGACCTACAAAAGATTAGTAGAGGCCAATTAAATATTAGTGGGTTGAAGCCTCTTTATCGATGTGGGTGTAGTACTAAATTCGGAGTTGTGGCTTCTAGGTAAGTTGTTTCTTATCGAAGACTAGGTGGTGGCCTTGGTTGAATCATTGGATATTTTCTCCAGTTGAGTTGTTGCTCAATCGGGAAATAATGTAACTACACAACATAATTTTCCAAGATAGTGTATTGGTTTCCATGGGTTTTTGTCTTGAAAGGGTTTCCCACATTATATCTGGTCTCATTATGTATATGATTTTGTGTATGCCTCTCATTTTATAGCTCATGGTTATTGTTGCATGCTTATGACAATCAATTAAGTTTAATAGTAAAAATTTAAAAGTGGTAATTGATTGTAATGTTTTTATCTTCGTTGATTCACCCCCTCTCGGTTCTGAAATCTTTAAAAATTAGTATCGAGTGAAGTTCTCCGTGTTAAGCTTAACATCTTGGAGGTTATCCTGAAGAAACAAGCATAACTAGATCAACCTACATGAAGCATTAGGATGAAGCTCACAAAGAAAGTTTTCTGATGGAAATGGAAAGTTGTAGTAAATCCAAAAATGATTCATAGGTCGAGGAAGCATAGGTCAATCTTGAAGCTGATTTGGAATGTGCTCTACAAGAATTAGATAGGTAAAGGAAGAAAAACAAGAAACTGAAAGCCTACATCAGTGCCTATGAGAAGCACATCACTCTTCTTGAAAATAAATTAAGCAAACAAGATCTACAGGATGCTCAAGAATGCAAAGAAAATGATTCTCAATCATAAAAGGTTCTAGAATCCCTCAAACTCAAGGAAGAAGAGATTACCAAGTTTGAAACCTTGGTAATGGATCAAGAAGTTCAAATTAGACACCATGAAGAAGTGCTGATCCAAATGAAGAAACAACATGAGAAAGAGGTAGAAGAGCTTGAAGAACAAGTCAATCTGATCTCTAAAGATCTCAAGGATGAATTTTAAGATTTTAATAAACTCACTTAGCCATGAAGACACTTAAAGAGGAACTGAACCAAACAACGCAATAAAATGTGAAGGACAACAAAGAAAAAGAGAGATTAAATGCAGACCTGAATACTCTTAGAGAGGAAATGGAACAAAAAAAAAGAAGGAATTTGAAGGCCGAGTCAAGCAATTCATGTTGCCAAAAATGTTCAGGGATCAAGGAGGATGTCAAGGTTGGTCCTAACATGCAATCGGAAAAGAAACATACCAAGAAGATAAAAACAGGAAGGTTCAAGTCAATCGGATAATGAAATTCATCCAAGTATGAGAGAAGATTTAATGGATATTGTTACTCATGTTATGGATTTGGACATAGAGCTAGGGATTTGAACATAGTGTGTTTCAATTGTCATGAAAGAGGACATCTTTGCTAGGTATTTCTTAGAATAACCTTCAAGTCAATTTAACAATGACAATTTTTATTTAGATATAAGAAAAAATCATGTCATATGTTATACATGTCATGAAGCTAGAAATTTATCCAAGCATTGCTATTACAATGAATAACCTAAGCACATCAACATGATTTATACCTTTAGATGGCAAGAAAAGAAGGCTTCTAACATGAAAATTGGTCTGGAAATCGAAAAAAATCAGCCATGTCTAGAGCAACTCCTAGAAAGAAGGAGATGAGATAGGTTTACGAGTCAATGAAGAAAAACTAGAAGTCAAAGAAGAAAAGAAGGAAATAAAGTAACACAGGCGGATGAAGTAAAAAATCAGGAATCCAACACAAACAAGGCAACGATGAATGTTGACAAAGGCAAGAACAAGGAAGACAAGTTGGTGGAAAATAATGAACAATTTCTTCCTCGAGACAATATTATAGCAGATCAATATATTTGTCTTACGGGCATACTGATTAGAAAAAGAGAAATCAAGTGATATAATAGTCACAACAAGAGATACAATCAAGGATACTAACAAGAGAACACAGAAAAGGAAAGATAAGACTGATTCATCATGTTGTTTTGATGACTTCTTGCTATTTTGACAAGACCTAAGAAGACATGATATACCTTCTCTAATATTCTATAAGGTATACTCAATCTAAAGGAAGTAGAGTCCAGAGTTCACCATGATGAAGTTGAACAAGAAAGTCAAGGATGTTGGTTGGTGCCAATAGTTGATGTTCACAACCTCTAGAAATATCTCAAGGGATTAACATTATTGTCAAGAACTATAAAAACCATAGATGCAACTAAGGAATGTGAAAAACATGGTTTGGTGGGGTACTGTGTGCATTAGAGGAAAAATTATATTTCTACAAGAATTAGGGTGTCAAAGATAATGCATATGGAAATTGAAGCTTTTGCTACAAAATGAAGGGATTGAAATCAAGAAATATTGACAAAAAGAGTAACTACAAGTGTGTCTCATTGAAGTTCTTCAAAGTGTCTCAAACCTTGTATCTTCTCTAAGGATGAATAAAATGACTCATATGATCCTACAAGTGTTTTTCAAAATCAAGGTAATATGTTAAGGCATGTCCTTTAAGGCTCGAGATTGGTAATTTGAGGTTTAAAACTAAGAACGACAAGAGATGTGAAAGTTGTGTGATACAAGTGTGTCACGAAGTTTCAAATTGCTCAAGATTGTGAGTAGACTTCTATATGATCTGATGTGGTTTGCAATATTCCAAAGCATTGAATATTAAAACAAAGGATTGAGACAAAGTTTGGTATTTATCTCTATGGTGCCATGATGACTGTACAATGAGAATTCAGTATGACTAAGAAGGTGTAATCTATATGAAGGACTTTGACAAGGTATGGAAGTGTTTCTAACATTTGAAAAGCCATTATTCCAAAAATGAAATCCATTCACCCTTGATGTTTACCCACAAAGATATGAAAAAGATAAAAGAAACTCATGTTGCTCCAAGTACAAAAATTAGGGGTGCTTGGCAATCCAAGACTGTGACTGGGTCTTCTAGTTTGTGAACCTATTCTAAAAGGTGGTATAAGATCATTTCAAGGTATGAATGTATTGTAATCCAATGGGTTCCTTGTGATATATGAATATTAAGCTGTTAATATCTATGTTCATATGTTAAGAGTTTACGGAGGAAGTCATGAAGGCATGTAAAGTTGTAAAATGTCTCTAAAAGTGCCAAAGGAAGTGTAATCAGTTAAAACTAGTTGTTAAATGCTTTCTGACTCTCTTCAAAGACAAGAAAAGCTATTATTGGCCTCAAATCAAGATGAGATGTCCGTGTCTTCATTGGGGTGGATAATTGTGCACTAAAAGTTGTAATACAAAGGGTGCTTGATGATATTACATGTGGAGTATAGTGAATAAGCTATAAGGATCTAGAGCTTTAGGTAAGTTGTTAGTAGGTCATACAAAGTGATACAAGTTTGTAGAAGGGCTAAGATTATAATAAGAACACAATGATAGCATCAATTCTACTTTTGGTAGTTGTAAATGGAATAAAAGGTGGTGCTAAAGGTTTTTAGGGTTGAAACCATGCACTTTGGATAGTGTGTGAAGGCTATCGGAGGATTTGCATGCTTGCAAAGATGAAATAAGATGCTATTATCGGGATGGGTATTTCTTAAACCGTGCAAGTCTTCTTAAAGACAAAAAGTACCTTGAAATAAGAAAAACCTATGTTCAAGAAGCAAAAAGGATACATATGAGGTTCCAATCTTTGTTATATCAAAATAAAGTATGTGAGAATGATTCATAGAAATTTTGTGAAGACCGAGAAAGCTACTTAGGACCATGGAAAGTGAAGATGATTCACTCAAGAGACATAATGTGTTACAAAATGTCTATCAAAGTTTAATTAGGACAATGACCTTACCTTGCATAAGTCATAAAAATCCCTCATTATCAAAGCAAGTATGGCTTGAAGCCTGTAGCAATGTCACTCATAGAAGTTTATGTGCAAATATATTGGAAAAATAAGAAGAAATCATATGTAGTAGGGTTTGATCATTGAAAACCTCCGTGTGAAGAATACTTGAAGATCAAGTTGGTGCCTTGTTGAAAAATTTCTCAAATTCACTTATCTCAGTCAATCAAGTGAAAATAATTTATTTAATATTTATTGAATTGAAAGAGAGTCTCTTTGGCAACTGTGAATCTTGTTGCATCAATATGTTGGTATCAGACAAAAGGCTAAATCAAGGAGAAATAGGAGTGTGGAAAGATTCTAAATAATCTCTTCAATCTATAGGAGTTGTTAGACTTGAAAAAAATTCATCTTTGGGTAATAAACTCAAAATTTTGACCTCTCAAGCATGTCTTAGTAGTTGACCCTGTCTCTAGGGTTTTGTGGAGAAAGAAATACCATTTTCTCAAGCTTCAACCAATAGAATACTCTTGAAATCGGTGGAAATGTTTGTGAGCATGTTTTGAAAGTCTTACAAAAGAATTCAAGTGGATTTATTTCGTAGTAAAGAATAATTTAGTGACAATTTTTGGTCACAATCGTGGAGACAGAAAAAAAGCGTTTTGTTCTTAACTAAAACCTTTTACGAAACTTGGGAAGTATTATGATCATTAGCATAGGTCAAGGACTCTAACAAGGTGATTTATGAGATATCGAGTGTTGTGACTATGGATGAAAAAAATTAATGCTACAATGGTTGTGGAAGAGAAACATTACATGATACATGATCAATATTCCACCAAGTTTGAAATGCCTACTTTTGAGAAACTAGACTATATAGAGGACTTGTTAAAGCATGAAAAGGTAAGGGAGATTCATAAGAACTCCAAATAGAGTATGCAAGATGTCAAGTCATTACAATATAGGCAGATTGTATAATTATTTGGTTGAGAAATCAAGTTTTGAACCTATAAAAGTGAAAAGGTAGGATATCAATGTTTTTCTAAGTGAAATTGCTCGACAATATTGAAGAACATAAAGTCATGTGAAAAGAAAGTGTTGATAATATCTTGGAAAGAAAAGACACTTGACACTTTGAAAAATATGAGGTTGTGGTCAAGGAGATCTAGTTGCAACTTCAAGTTAACATGAGTTCGAAGGTCATTCGGTTGAGAGAATTTGTCAAAAATCCCATTATCATCCAAGGGGAGATTCTAGAGGTCGAGATCATGTTTTCTTGTTTATAATTGTGCTGATTATACTAACTTTTTTCAATGATGTCAAAGAGGGTAGATACAGAGACTTGATCGAAACCGGAGTATGCAAGTGTTTTTGCTATAAAATTTTATAGGTTTCTAAGGTATTGCCATCAATGAAAAGGGGGATTTTGTTGGATCCCAAACATTGTCACTGGTGTTGTCATTGATGTCAAGTGGCATTGATGGAAAAAATGGTGAATGGTGGAGTGAGCAATTAGTCGATTTAATAGGAAGAAAGGTGTGAATGGAGTAGATGAAGATTGATTGGTAGTGACAAATCACGGAGAGATCCAACTCAAGAAGGAAAGTGAAATGGTGAAACTAGAGAATGATGATGGATTTGATGAATGAAAAGTGTTTCAATGGTGGTGTACATCGGTATTAACAGTCCCAAGTAAATGAATTAGGCATTCATAATTCAAATAGGATCATTCAGGATCGAGTTAGAAGTGAAATAAATGTTAACAAGAGTTTACAAAGTGATTTTTGTGTTTCATAAGTGTAAATGGTATTTGGTGAGTGCATTATGAATTTAGGATGTTCCAGGGATGGATTTAGGTTGATATAATGTCTCCATGAAGCCTAAACAATGTGAAAGGATTCCTCTAGAACTATTGAAATGGTTGGTACACTTGTGTAAATTGAATTATAGGCCTAAATGTTATTAACAAGTGTTCTAAGTAATCCAAGAATGTGTATGAAGAAAAGAAAATTTATGGGTACTTAGAAAAATTTGTGAAAAATTGAGTATTAATAGTTCTTAGTGTACTCGTGGATAGATTAGATGCGGATGTAACTTGTTCCTATGGAATAAGGAGTTCCCACTAGATGATTGGTCTTGATAGGTTCCATTGAAACTGTTAAGCCTTGAAAAGCCTGACTATACGTACCGGTCTAAGGGTACTACACTACCGCACGATGTCACACGTGCCCCAGGTGATGATACATGTCTCCTCGCAGGTGTTCGGGATCCTAAGAGCTCTCCAAGTGTACATTAACATCCCACATTCCCTACTTAGCCTCTGCGTACTTTGTTTTGGTCCCCCCTTTTTCCTTTGCATTTTCTGATGAAAACCGCCGCCCTTCCTTTTATCGGGCGACTCACATAAATTTCGGGCAACGTTTACCATGACTTTTTCACCTTTTTGCTTGTATTTATGATTTTGGTTCCCTGTAATAGTGTTTCTCCATTGTTTATTGTAAAAGAGTTCAATTTGGATTTCACCTTTGGGTAAATGGGAATTCTATAAATAGCTGGTTGGTTTTCAAGCAAATGGCCCCTCAAAAATTGCCTCTCATCTTCTCATTTCAATAGTTTAGTCTTTCAGTTCTTGCTTAGGAATTCATAGTTTTCATTTGTTGCATGCATAGTTAGTGTTGTTTTGCTGTTTAGAAGCCACATGATCTTCTTGTGCTAGTGTTATTACTATTTCATACAATCAATTGAGGTAGGATAGTTTCATTTTTAGTCTGAAGCCATTAGAGTTGTAGGTTTTGTTCATCAAAAGGATAGTTTCAGGTTCTGGATGTTTTGTGTTGTATGACTCACAATAAATCCCGCTAGGAATTGCATAAGCCAAGCTCTGTTCTCTTGCGCTATCCCTCTCCTACTCGCATTGTATTTAGTCTACATCCAAAGCTGCCATTGTTCCAATACCTACTTCTGTTGATGCTAGCATTACACATTACATGCTTTTAGATTCACGTGAGCACGAAGGAATGAGGAGACCACACTGAGGGGACAAAGCCACACACAATCGGATTCACCACTATTCTACAAAATCCAGGTTCAAGCTTTCAAAGTTCTAGTTAAAACATATCAAATAGAATAGTGAATCATTTCATTTCAATTAATCTCACTTTCGATATTGCCGGGGAAGCTGTGGGGATTGATAGTTTCTGAGAAACTATGATTCATTCCTCACTTCTGAGGTAGGATCGAGAGTCTTTCAAATAGATTAGATCAGTTATTTAGTTATTTAGAATAGATTTACAACTGCACAGGCAAGTAGCTATACTCGGCTACTTTGTTTGTTTTTAATTTCGTTATTAGTTTAGTTGTCAATTTCTAGATATATTAAATAATTGCTCTTTCAATTCATTTAATAGTTTATCGAAAATACAAAAATAGGGAATTTATATATATTTGTAGATATACTTTGCATAATTAGTTTACTTTTTTTAGTTAGATTTATATTGTTTCTTTTGTATGACAATCACGGGACCTAGGGAGCCCAGAGAATACGTATTCGAGCCAATCGTGCCTCAACCCAATCTTGTTGCAGAAAATAACTGACATAGACCAAATCTTAGAATCCAAGTCTTTCGAACAACAACAGACCTACAAGAAATCAGCCCACAGTTAAGAGGATTAAACATAGAAGACGACCAAGCACATACGTTTTGGATAAACCAGCCAAACTACATATTGCCCTAAATAGATATTCGCATGCATGACTATAGAAGGGCTTGAAAGAGAGAAAATGTTTGGTTGTGATCCTTTGGTCCCACAGCCAGACACGGAGATATCCTTATTGACATAGACACTAGCTTAAGAATTCAAGTTGCCAGAACACCTGTAAGGTACTCTGAGAAGATTGCACAACTTTTAGTTCTAAATATAGAGGCCAAAAAGGCATACGACTATTGGATATTAGGGATTAGGGATTAATTCTACACATGACCATAGGAGGTCCACAACAACCACAACTTACGGTTGTGATCCATAGATCCCACAACCCAACGAGCCCACAGTCAATCAGACATTGATGTTGGTTTACGCACATTAGTATTTAGGTCCTCTCCACTTCCACCAATTATTATCACACAATTATCCTTATTAGATATAGCAACTAACAAAGCTAAGGATTTCTAGGACTAGACCAGAGAATCACCCATAGAATCCACTATATATCCATCATCCATCTTATGACCCTGTCTGGAGATATACATGAAACAATCCCAGGTCATTTTCCACGTATCCCACAACCCATAGATCGAATCACGCCAGAGCTCGATATTGATTGGAGCCTTTGAGCAGTCATCCTCACCAATGATCTATCACACCGGTTCAAGTTAGGAGGGCCTTCTTTGCCTTAGATTCATAGATTCCATTAGTGCGCGTCGAAGACATAAGATTTCCTAACTAGTTTATCTTTACCCCACGTATATTCCATCCCCACCTATCTCGGCACGACCTCGGGAGGTCGGGTGCGAGGAAGAGTTACTTGTAGATTCCCATGCTCACTTGTCACTTTTCCATCGTACAAAATTGGTGAACCCAACGTGAAGCAAACAGTTCTTCCTCTTTTACTTTCATTTCTTTCATCCACCTTCGCTCTTTCCCATTATTTTACGGGTATTCATATACCCCCAGAATATGTCGGGATATGATGCATGATATGATGCATATGGCAGACCTCTCTCAGGTCTTGAAACAAGCTATAGTCAAACAAATAGACAACCATCACCCTCACTTTCTGCATGGGCTGATAACTATTCAAATAATTACTTATCATCTCAAACTCCCCCTCAAAGAGACTAGCTCAAGTTCTTCATTCCGAATTGAGGAGTTCGATCAGCTTGCACAACAACCAGAGCCTTCAGGCTCTAATAATATGACGTTTACTGGAGAATCTATTTCATCTCCTCGGGTCTTATTCAGACCACAGATCAGTAGACAATCAGACCCACTTCCTTTTTGGATGAGGAATACTTAGCACACTTCGCTAAAAGTGAGCAACTTCCAAAACATGTATCCACCAGTAGGGAGCTTACAAGTACAATCTGATACCTATTCCAAGAAAACACCCCCATTCCTCCACCTATGGGAAATACCCTCGGTGAAGCTTGGCAGGATAATGACCAATTCATAGCAGGGTATCATACCCCTTTGCAACCTCAAATGATACAACAAATGCCCTTAAGGCAAAATACTATGTCTTCACCAATAGAGGTCATCTCAGCCTTGGCTGAAAAGGTTAGAGGGCTGGAACTTGCTCAAGCAAATCAAAATTCATATTTTGGGCAAGTAGGAATCCCCAACCCTCCACATCATTCTAGCCAAGTAGACCTCCTCACGGGAATAGGCACGTTGGGCATGCCTCCTCAGTATTCACAACAAACGCCAACTAGAACCACATTTTCTAATGCCACTCTAGTGGAAAATATGATACCTCCCGGTTTAGTACAAAATAATCCATTCCTTAAGCAATGCTCCTCCATACTTAAACATGTATTCCAAATCACCACAGGAGATATGTTCTCTTCTCTGGCATGTTCACTCAACCACAGGGATTTCCTTATGCCCCTACTAAATACATATGCTACACCATATCAACAAACCATCCCACCTCCACCCCCTCAGCAAGCACCATCGATGGTCGAAACCTATGCGATAGGAACTTATTCAAATATTTGAAAGAACCTTTAGACTTCACTATACGAAGCGTCATGCTTCCAAGACCTCTTCCCGATTTTCCCAAATACAAAGGGGAGGGAGACCCGAATGCACATATCAAGGCCTATGCCATAACCATTCGAGAACTGCTCCCTTGGGATGGGGTTGTTGCTAAAATATTCCCCAAAACTTTAGAGGGCATTGCCCTCGATTGGTATTATAGAATACCTGAAGCCTCAATACATTCATTTAAACAACTCATTTCAGAGTTCATCAAGCGTTCGACATGAACAAACTGTTGAGAATAGGAATCAGGGAATTCTTGCATATTAAGCAAGAACACAATGAATCTGTTGCTCATTTCATCCAAAGATGGCGTACAGTCCTTTATTCTTTGGCAAGTGCTCCAAACATGGATCAGATGGAACTATGTGATTTATTCCTTCATTCTCTCAGTAGAGAGATAAAGGAAGAAGTCCAGAAGTTCCCACTAAGAACTTACGATGAAGTACTTGAGAGCGCCCTCCGAATAGATCAAGCTGCAATAGATAGCGGTCGTAAGACATATGGAACAAATGGGAGGTTAATCATCCCCAATCAAAACACTACGACCTATCCTAGTACAGTAAATGCCAATCAAGGACCTAAAATCCTTAACAAGAATCACGTGGAGTGACAACAGATGGAGTAACTAACCAAGCTAAAAAGGAAAATGTTGTAAATGCTCCACCACCGGTTAACAGTCAACGAAACAACAATTTTACCCCAACAATCAATGCGGTGGATTTTAATCATCCACAACAACAACAACAACAACAACAACGGGATCCAGACACAAGGGTCCAAGTCAAAACTCAACTGGATATCAAAACCAAAACCAAAGACAACAAATGCAAAACTTTAATCCTAATAGTCAATAGTTTAATCAAGTTTTGGACCACAACACACACCAAACCAACAACCTAGGAATTATAATCCTAACTCGTATTGTGGTTTCCACAAAATTTGAGGCCATGACACTAGGACTTGCCACGATTACAATAAATTCATGCAACATTTTCCAGAGGAACAAAGACAACTTTTCATAGATATGTTCTTAGCAGATCTGCATCACTCACTACACGCCCGAATACTTTCATGGGAGTAGTCTCCCCTCAAAATGCACCCCTCAAGATCTTCAATGATCCGCTCCCAAATCACAATAACAAATAAATTAAATCCAAATGGGATGAACAAGGGTGTAATGATAGGAAACAATGATCATGAAGCCTCGACTTCACTAAATCCACCTGTCGCACCATAATTAGGAAATCAGCCACGACCCAAGATAGTCGGTTTAGTGGAGTTAGACACTTTGAAGCTACACGTGGAAGCCATAACAAGGACACGAGAGTATTCCTCTCAGCCAAATCCAAGTTACCCACTAGAGATAGATAACATTCAACAAACATTAGTAAAACCCGTAGGTGCCTATGATTTAATTAATGACCTAACAAAGACCTTCTCTCACATCTCCTTTTTGGACTTGTTGAAGAACTCTCCTGCCCATAGGGCTGCTCTTTTAGAAGCACTAGGTTTAGGTCATTTAATTAACATCACTCCACCTCCCGAAACACAAGTAAACCATATAGACTTTGATATTCACCCTCCGGGGCAGCCGGATAGGGATACCGAGTTTATATTTGACATAAACAAAATGCCAACAGATGCTTGAGATTACACGTAGAGGTGATCCAGCCTTACATTTACAAGTGTGGGTTTATAACAATTACGTTAAACATGCAATGGTTGATGATGGGGCAGTAGTTAACATAGTCCCCTTCTCTTTCCTTCAAAAGCTAGGGTATGGAGAAACAAATTGTTCCACGACTCGGAATACACTAAGAGGCTATGATAGCCTTAAAGCCACTTCGATTGGGACTATAATACTACCAGTCACCTTAGGACCCAAAACAATCCTCACTTGAGTTTTATATTATAGATCGGAAACCAACTATAATATGATCCTCGGCCGACCATGGATACACCGTATGAAGGCAATCCCTTCTACGTTATTTCAAAATAAGATTCTTGCACTTAGGAAAGATATTCATAGCAAAAGGTGATCCGAAACCATTCGATATACACTAGCAAGACTGAAGAAAAGGCTAGGCGTTCACTCTGAGTTTGAACTCCCAACAAACCAACTTAACAAACCAACCGACTCAAAACCGGAAGAAAAGTTGATACCTACAACGGAGTTAGAAGTTACGAACCTAGTCAAGAACATCTCAAGCACTCAAGGATGAGGCTAACGTTGTAGAAACAGTGTCATTAGGAACTACTGCAAAAATTGTTGAATTGCTAGAACAAGATTTACCAATTTTCCTACCATTTGATTCCACTAGGTATGGGATGTACCTTAGGAGTTGGTTCTCTTCCAGCAGAGGAAATCTGCATGGTAGAAGTAACCAAAGTAGAAGAAATAGACGTAACAATGTCCCAACATCCATCTTCCCAAGTAAATATTGGACTCTCCATTTCGATGGAGCTAGATGTCATTATGGGGCTGGGGCAGGTGTGATCTTTACTTCTCCCAAGGGAAAGATCCTACCATTCACCTTTAAATTAAATTTCAAATGTACAAACAATGGCGCTTGAGTACGAAGCCCTCCTCCTTGGTCTCATCATAGCTAAAAGGATCGGTGTTAATGACATCAGAGTGTTAGGAGACTCACAATTAGTAGCAAACCAAGTCTTTGAGGTGTATGAGACTAGAGTTGAACACTTACAGCTCTACAAAACAACGATATATTAGATTTGAGCAAAGGATTTAACTTCATATCCATTGAGGCAATCCCACGAGAACAAAACCTTCTCACAGATTCGATAGCAACCTCAGCTTCACGTTTCACTCCAAACAGTGAGTTGGAAGACACCCGTTTCATGGTATCCCTTCGTACTGAACCATTAGTAAAGAAAATGTCAACAAACCCTCTTCTAACGCACATAGCTGAGAATAAATCTACTATCTTAGATCACGTTGATAGTGATAGAGCCACTCTTGATTACCTAAATGCCTATGCAGAGTTACATCTCACCCATCACATGGTAGATTTGTCCTTAATCCCACATTCGTCTTCTTACTTTGGAAATCCCATGGTAGAGCTTCCCCCACAAAAGGAACTCGACATATACATGGTGGAGAATGGAGAAGATCTTGAACTACCTCTAGCCCCATTTGAGTTTGAAGAAGGTAACACTTCTTTAATCGAAGAAATGATTGATATTAACATCGAACGGAGGAAGAACCAAAGATCTTGAAACTAGGATCTTCGTTAACTCCAGAAGAGATAGAAATACACACTCGAATCCTCAAAGAACATCAAAAGGATTTTGCATTTAATTATAAAGAAATGATGGGAATTACACCACACATCGTGGTACATAACCTCATCACCAAACCAGATGCAAAGCCAATTAAACAAAAATCAAGACCAATGAAACCCAAGGTAGCTCTCATGGTGAAGGAAGAAGTAATGAAACTCCTCCAAGTAGGGTTCATCAAGCCAGTTGATTATTCTCAGTGGGTATCTAATATCGTCCCCGTTCTCAAAAGAATGGGAAGATACATCTGCATAGACTTTCGAGACATTAACAAGGCATGCCCCAAGGATGACTTCCCATTACCATCCATTGACATCATCATTGATGCAACAACTGGATTTGAGCTTTTGTCTCTCATGGATGGGTTCTCGGGATACAATCAAATCAGAATATCTAAACAAGACCAAGCCAAAACCATGTTTATAACTCCTTGGGAACTTATTGCTACGTTGTTATGCCATTCGGTCTCAAGAAACATTTGGTGCTACATACCAATGGGCAATGACATACATATTTCATGATCTTATTCATAAAATCATGGAATCCTATGTAGATGACTTGTTGGCCAAGGCCAAGAAGCGTTGTGATCACCCGGAAGTGCTCCGCATCATTCTTTCACGTTTGATCGAATACGAGTCACACTAAACCCAGAAAAATGCATATTTGGTGTGACAGAGGGAAACTCCTAGGTTACATTATATCATCACGAGGGATCGATGTAGACCCAGACCAAAATCCGGGCTGTTCTTGAGATGATCCCACCATCAGATGACTCTGGCATTAGATCATTTCTTGGAAAGCTCGGTGCAATCCGAGATTCATTCCGGACTTAAGTTTTGTTATTCATCCGATCAACAATTTGTTGAAAAAGGATTGCTACATTATTTGGACAAAAGAATGCCATGAGGCCTTCGAAGTAGTTAAACACTTCTTACTTGTCTCCTCCCATTAATGCCACCTAAACCAGATCATCCTTTGATCTTATATTCACGAGCTACTGATGTCTCATTGCTAGCATGTTGGCTCGAAGATGATGATGATAAACGAGAATGTGTGATCTATTTTATTAGCCAAACATTGCTCGATTATGAAACATGTTATACGCAAGCAGAATGAGAATGCCTTGCCATAGTCTTTGCAACCAAATGCTTAAGACATTACATGCTAAATCAAGAAACAAGGGTCATTGTAAAAATAGACCATTTACTGAACTTTCCTCATGCAAGGGTCCTTGTCTAAAAAGGTTGGATGCTTTATAACCTTAATGGGTGAATTCAATTAACTTTTGTAAACCAGAAGTCCATTAAGGGACAAATCATTGCAGATTGGTTAGCCGACAACCCGTTAGATGGAGGTGATCTAGTAGATCTAGATTTTCCCATGAATGCATATATTACATCGAAACCAGACCTCCCATCTCTGAATGTCCTTGGTATACTGATATTATCAATTTTATCATGGACCATACATATCCAGAAGGTGCTACACCACAACAAAGAAGGTGGTTACACATTATCGTAGCTAAATATGTTATTATAGAACAAGTGCTCTATCGTAAGGCTTTCGATGGAATGCTTCTAAGGTGTGTTGACACAGAAGAATCCAAGAAGATTCTCTATGAATCCCACAGTGGAATGTGTGGAGGCCATTTTGGTGGTCATGCCACTACCCACAAAATACATCGGATGGGCTATTTCTGGCCCACTCTAGAACACGACGCAGTAGAGTTTGTATGCAGATGCCATAAATGCCAAGAATTTTCCCACATGAGATTCACATGCCGGCACAAGCTCTACAACCAATCATGACTCCATGGCCCTTTTCTACATGGGGCCTAGATTTGATAGGAAATTCTCTCCCTCATCAATGGATGGCCATAACTTCATAATCACGGCCACCAATATTTTACCAAATGGGTAGAGGCTATGCCTCTTACCACTTATACCAGTGCTTGTGATCGCCAAGTTCATTTTGAACCAGATCATTTATAGGTACGGTGTCCCACAAATCATTATCTCAGATAATGGCACTTCCTTTAAGAATGATGAGGTCCATGAGCTATGCAGTAAATTTAAAATAAACCATCATACAGCCCTCCTGTATTACCCTCAAGCCAATGGGTAGGCTGAAGCAACAAACAAGACGTTGAAAGCTATTCTCCTCAAAATGGTAAAAGAAAACAAATGAGATTGGCATTTAAAGTTATATCCGGCCTTGTGGGCCCACCAACCTCAATAAGAACACCAACAGAGCAACTCCTTTCTCATTGGTATTCGGAGCAGAAGCAGTTCTCCCACTTGAGGTTGAAATACCCAGTCTCCGCATCTCACTACAAGGGATTCTGGATGAAGAAGCTTATAGAGAAGCACGCCTCTCCCAACTAGAAAGCCTAGATGAGGCCAGGTTAAATGCTTGAACAATGGCATAGAGTCTATGCTGACCGGATGTGCTTGGAAGTATAACAAAAAGGTCTATGAGTGAGAAATATATGAAGGAGATCTAGTTCTAAGACTAGACAACCGGATCGATAAGAAGACCGGTGAAGGAAGGAAATTCCGGCCCAAATGGTTGGGCCCATACCAGTCATGAAAGGACTATGGAAATGGTGCGTATCTCTTATGTACACTGGAAGGTGAGGAATTCAATGAAACAATCAATTCCTTGCATCTTAAATGATTTTATGCATAAGCGACCAACACTATTTGTATAATTATATCTACATTGCATCTTCATGTAGTTAGGTTCATTTTGTTCACTCGTTTCATAAAATTTTGTGATCAAGGAACTTATTCTCAAGAAATTCATTACAAACTTTTGATGGTATTGGCAGAAGCATTCCAATCATACTTCTTCATTTTCATAACATCATCAACCATTTTAAAATCATTTCATCAATTAAAGCTAGATATGACAAAGTCTTAACGGTAGCCATACCAAGGCCTGCATGCTTGTTCTCACTTTTGTTTCTTCCTAGGATAGGTGTCTTGCCTATGGTCTATTCTAGAAGCTTCATGGTGTCACATCTATCCCATATATAGATCTCTTTGGAAATAAGAACATACTGACATTTTTCTCAAATAAATAAGTCAAATATAGATCAAATAGAAAATTTTATTTTTACACATTTCCTTGCCCTACCAACCTTCGGTGATGAGCTTGCATCTCTTACTAGTGACGTAGGGTTGGGAAAGGATGGGAATGCCCTTACTCACCTGTGCCTTGTCCATGGTGATAAGCCCATGCTTCCTACTAGTAGCATGGGGCAAGGTGCAGGGGGTTCTCTTGACAATAAATGTTGAAGGTCATAAGCAAATAGTTCAAATAAACCTTTGAAATCTTGAGTCATAAATAAATGAATCAGATGTCCAAAATTCCAAGAGAGTTCAAAACCCTGAAAACCAGATTTTGTCAACCATGTGGCCATCTACGGATCTAAGTCTAGATAAACTACAAAGCAAGTCATTCTAAACTATGGAGTCACTTGAGTAGGGTAGGTTTGTAGCATCCTAATTTGGTTCCACCAAATCTTTGTCTATCTCTCATCATTTCCATTTCAACACACCTCATAGCTTGTGCCCTTTCTAGCTCTCGGTGGTGAGCCCTCGCATCTTACTAGTTGCGTGGAGTTAGGAGTGGGGCAAGTACATCTGCTCATCATACCAGTTTATCATCACATTTTGTCAAAACAATATGAAGTACAAAAAATTGCTTATAGAAACTAAAGTTCAAGATCACATTGTGTCTGCATTATCATATATCAGCATCACGAAATACAAAAAGAAAGAAAGAAAGCATTTGTGTCATTTGTTCTCCATTGCATACATTCTGAAAAGCATATAAAAACAACATTATAATATACATGTGAAAATGAAATCACAAAATCCTAGACACCAAGAGTCTGATCCAAAAAGTATATATATATATATATCAAGTTTTGTATAATGCCATCATGCGCTAGGCATGGTCAAAATGCTCAATGAGCCCGGAAATACAAAATAATCATATAAAAAATCTAGCAAGAGTCACTACAAAAAGAGCCAAGTGGCCTCTCAACCCCTATGAGATCCCTCTGAAGGTGCACGACCACGTCTAGGACTCCAGCTACGCCGCACTCTGAATGCACTTGAGGGCTCACGGTCCCGAGGAGTAGCTGCAGCCTCGCTATGAGAGCGACTCCTCATCAGGTGCTTTGTGGTCCTATACCCAGCTAACTTGGTATGGAGGGAGGTCACCATCTTGGCCACATGCCAGACAGGGGCAAAGACATCGCTATGCCTACCAGCTATTGAAGGCTCCCCTGCATCCACGGATAGCTCGGCGCGAGTCTTCTCCATGGGGATCATCAGGGTATCAGTACATACCCGGTGAATCAAGTCTCACCACTCATCAATAGTCTCTGCAAGCAAAGGAGAAAACAAATTAGAAAATAATCAAAAGGTAAAAACAAAGATGAAATAAAAGGAGAGATAGCAACTAAGGCAATCCTAGCTAAAAACAAATATTAAAAAAGGTGATGATAACTCACTCGGATCTCAGGGCCTCGAAGAGGATCCCTAGGATCAGCGCACTTGCCACATAGATGCCACCGCCGCGGATGTCCTCCTCCTATGTCTGGGGCAACATAACATCCTACTACGGACTCATCCTCTCTACCTAGGTCCTGAGAGGGCAACTCCTCTGAGACTAGAGTCACCCTCTCCACTCTGCTCTACCCTCTCGGCCTATAAGATCTCCTGAGTGTCATGCCACTCGGGATCGCTATCCTCCTCTCCACTGACTCGCTGACCTCCATGTCCTCGGTCTCCTCCTCCATCTCTCCCCCTGTGAACTCCTCAGACTTGGAGTCTATATCAATGGGGTCATCACTGCTTTGTGGGCAGGGCTGGTGGTGATCCAAAGTAAAGGTGCCTGAGGAGCACCAACTCTCCCTCGAGCGCGTACCACCCTCCTGGCTGCAATAGGGATGCCAGGAGTAACAACAGTCCAACCCCGGCCTCTAGGACCTCCCCTAGCCTCCCAAACTGATCTAAACACTGGCACCACTAGGGGAAGCATACCAACGTAAGCAAGGCCAAACTGCTTTGAGGCACTCGATCAAAGGGGTGTGTCTCTACCTTCCCCATCCTGTCCACAAGCTGCCCTGTAGTAGAGCAGGAAATCAAAGTGAGGGTCTCCTCACCCCATAACCCTACCATGGCCTGATAAGGTGTGGCCTCCATATCATCAGTAGTCAGGGAAGCAACTGGCTGGTGGGGTGCTCTAAGCACCGACATCTCTATCCATCTAGCTACCCTCACGGCTCCGGATCCGCCACCTCTACACCTCTCCCATAAGGGATGATACGCTCATAGACCCAACTCATAACCAGGGTCGGATGGCTCAAAGACTGTCCCTGTAAGTGAACCACCTGTACAAGTCATGATAGGTGGTCCCAATATATCAGCTCCCCAGGCATAAATCCGGCCATGTGCCTCAATCTGTGCAATAATAGGGGACCAGCAGTAGAGTAAGGTGTCCCCTCCCTTGTCCCCGATCAATCTCGAGGCAAGGATCCCCATAATAGCTTGAAATCAAAGGGATAGGCAAGCTAGGAATGGAATGGACCCTCACCCCCTTCTTCGAACCAGTGGAGACAACTGCGTCTCCCATATATGTAGCCCATTGAGCTATCTGAGCCCGCGACCCCATTTTCTCAAGTGTAAGTCATCTCCCATGATCGGGACTCCCAAGATGTGGTAGACATCCTCTAGGGTGATAGTCCACTCACCCCTGACTCCTGGAAATCGGAAAGTGTTTCGATCAGCATCCCAATATGAAAACAAGTCACATAGTATGTGACTAGAAGGTGTGACATGAGGAACCCGTGATATACGTAATATGTCGGCCCTCACGAAGAGTATCTGCTCGGCTTTGAGAAAGTGCATCCAACACTGCTTTGGAAGCCAATCACACTCTCTCTCTCTCGGCTCCATCTGATATATTCCTCCTTCTTCTACATACACCCAAAAACATGCAAAAAGGAGTAAGTTAGTATTCAAATTGCATTGGAAAAATCATTAAAATATGAGAATACTAAAAATGCAAAAATTGGGTTCAAAACAATGTTATTTTGGCATTCTGTAAAGGACCGCCACTGAGCAGGGCGGCGGTTCCATAACCACCACCTTAAAGGGTGGTGGTCCTGTAACCACCACCCTGCTCAGGGCGGTGGTCGTGTCCCACATTTCCAAATGGGTCACGTGCCTAAAAATGCTTAAAACACAAAAAAAATGACTATTTTGACTAAAACAAAGCCTACCCATTAGGCGCCCCCCCTAAGTGACCCTATTAAAACTAACATTTTCAAAAATAATCCCCCCATGACAAAGATTTCATCATTTTAACATTTTAGGGGTAAAAAATGGTTAAATCAAGAAGAACTAACCTTGTGATCTCGCGGGTCGATGTTCCGCTCACGGAGGCATGATCACTATCTCATCACGAACGTTTTGACTATACTCTCATCAAAAACCATCACCGTGGGTCCCAGAGCTCAAAATCAATCAAATCAACACACGCAAATGAATAGGAAAATGGGCCCATTTTTATATATATAGCATCTTGACTCATTTTGAATGCCCTTTTCGCAGGTTTGGAGCGCCGACGGAGGTAAGTTCTTATCCCCACGCAAATGGTAAGTCCTCATTTCATATTATTTTAGTATTTATTTTTCAATTTATTTTATCTATCTGCACTTGAGTCCTCTTTTCATTTTGCAGGTAGCGGGATTTTGGATGGCATCATTTCGACACACGGACATGTCAGGTATAATTTCTAACTTCCCATTTCGGGACCACCATACTCGGACCCACCATTTTACACCTCTTCATGGCTAAAACACTTCTCCGAGGGGGCAATATGTACGTACCCAAAATTGTAAGTGCTTTGCACCGAACAATGTCACACGTGCCCCAATGATGATACAGGTCTCCTCATAAGGTGTTTAGGATCCGAAAAAGCTCTCCAAGTGTACATTAACATCCCACATGCCCCACTTAGCCTCTGCATGCTTTGTTTTTCTCTTTCCCCCTCTTTTCCTTTGCATTTTGGTCTTGATGTGATGAACCACCACCACTGCCTGGCGGGTCTCGTGACCACCGCCCAGCGAGGCGGTGGTCTGTAACCGCCACCACCTGCTGTGGCGGTCCTTCACGTGTTTTTCCAGACGTTCCTTTTATCATGACTCGCGTAAATTTTCAACTTTTACCAACTTTTTCATCCATTTTTTCTTGTATTTATGATTTTGGTTCCCTGGAATAGTGTTTCTCCATTGTTTATTGTAAAAGAGTTCAATTTGGATTTCACCTTTGGGTAAATGGGAATTCTATAAATAGCTGGTTTGATTTCAAGAAAATGGCCCCTCAAAAAAATACCCCTCATCCTCTCATTTCAATAATTTAGTCTTTCGGTTCTTGCTTAGGAATTCATAGTTTTCATTTGTTGCATGCATAGTTAGTGTTGTTTTTCTTTGTTTAGAAGCCACATGATCTTCTTGTGCTAGTGTTATTACTGTTTCATACAATCAATTGAGGTAGGATAGTTTCATTTTCAGTCTGAAGCCATTAGAGTTGCAGGTTTTGTTCGTCAAAAGGATAGTTTCAGGTTCTGGATGTTTTGTGTTGTATGACTCATAATAAATCCCGCTAGGAATTACATAAGCCAAGCTCTGTTCTCTTGCGCTATCCCTCTCCTACTCGCATTGTATTCAATCTACATCCAAAGCTGCCATTGTTCCAATACCTACTTCTGTTGATGCTAGCATTACACACTTTTCTGGATTCACGTGAGCACGAAGGAATGAGGAGACCACACTGAGGGGACAAAGCCACACACAATCGGATTCGCCACTGTTCTACAAAATCCAGGTTCAAGCTTTCAAAGTTCTAGTTAAAACATATCAAATAGAATAGTGAATCATTTCATTTCAGTTAATCTCACTTTCGATATTGCTAGGGAAGCTGTGGGGATTGATAGTTTATGAGAAACTATGATTCATTCCTCACTTCTGAGGTAGGATCGAGAGTCTTTCAAATAGATTAGATCAGTTATTTCATTATTTAGAATAGATTTACAATTGCACAGGAAAGTAGCTATACTCATTTTGCTTTGTTTGTTTTAATTTCGTTATTAGTTTAGTTGTCAATTTCTAGATATATTAAATAATTGCTCTTTCAATTCCGTTCAATAGTTTATCAAAAATACAAAAATAGAGAATTTATATATGCTATAGATATACCTTGCATAATTAGTTTACTTTGCTTTAGTTAGATTTATTATTTATTTTTTTGTATGACAATCACGGGACCTAGGGAGCCCAGAGAATACGTATTCGAGCCAATCGTGCCTCAACCCAATCTTGTTGCAGCAATAACTGATATAGACCAGAATCTTAGAATCCAAGTCTTCCGAACAACAACAGACCTACAAGAAATCAGCCCACAGTTAAGAGGATTAAACATAGAAGATGACCAAGCACATACGTTTTGGATAAACAACCAAACTACAGATTACCCTAAATAGATATTCATGACTGTAGAAGGGCTTGAAAGAGAGAAAATGTTCGGTTGTGATCCTTTGGTCCCACAACCCGAGAGCGGGAGAGATATCCTTATTGACATAGACACTAGCTTAAGAATTCAAGTTGCCAGAACACCTGTAAGGTACTCTGAGAAGATCGCACAACTTTTAGTTCTAAATATAGAGGCCGAAAAGGCATATGACTACTGGATATTAGGGATTAGGGATTAATTCTACACATGACCATAGGAGGTCCACAACAACCATGAACTTACGGTTGTGATCCACAGATCCCACAACCCAACGAGCCCACAGTCAATCAGACGTTGATGCTGGTTTACGCACATTAGTATTTAGGTCCTCTCCACTTCCACCAATTATTATCACACAGTTATCCTTATTAGATATAACAGCTAACAAAGCTAAGGATTTCTGGACTAGACCAGAGAATCACCCATAGAATCCACTATATATCCATCATCCATCTTATGACCCTGTCTGGAGATATACACGAAACAATCCCAGGTCATTTTCCATGTATCCCACAACCCATATCGAATCACGCCAGCTCGATCGAATCATCCTCACCAAGCACACCGATTCGATTGATATTTGCCTTGATTCACATTGATTGGTGCCTTGAGTAAGATCATCCTCGCTTTACCCCACGATATATCACACCGGATTCAAGTTAGGAGGGCCTTCTTTGCCTTAGATTCATTCCATCGTTCCATTAAAGTGCACATCGAAGACATAAGATTGCCTAACTAGTTTATCTTTACCCCAAGAGAATTCAATTCTATAGACATAGAAACGAGAATAATCAAGTTTTGGGAAAAAGTATAGAAATAATAATAAGAACAAGTGGCATCTTGTAAGTAGACAATGCTTGTGCAACAACCATTCAAATTCTCCAATTCATGTAAAGAAGATGAAGGGGCATGACACACCATAAGATAAAGAGGAGAGATTCAATTTTCTATAAAAGCTAAATCCTAAGCATGATACAAATTTCTGGAGAAATAGAGAAGGAGGGTAACATATCCAAGAATTGAAGAGAGATACAAAAGCTTTGTTCATCCGTGAATATCCATTAACTAAATCCGCTGAAAGGGATATGTGTAGAGAGAGATCAAGTTTTTCAATGTATATCTCATTAGCCATAAACTAGATATCTCTTTGCATCACGCAAATTTGCTAGAAGAGAACCAAGTAGAGATATGTGTTAAAAGGATAGATCCATCTAGCATGAGTCCAAATCCTATGAATGCATAAAGAGCCAAAGAGAAGAGAAAAGGACACTACTGTATGTTGAACATCTATTCTTTGAGAGAGAGAAGAACTGATGTGTTGTGAAGAGAAGTAAAACGTAATCCACTTGAATTCTTAAGCGAGAGAGAGGTGTAGTAGAGCCAAAAAATTATGCAAAGATAGAAGAGAAGGTAGAGCCATAAAATGAATATTTGGAAGAGAGCATAAAGAGAAATTGAAAAATATATCACACTAAAAATCAAATGTAATGAATCTGTGAGGGGAGAGACCAAAAAGAGGTAAGCTGAATATTATATATTTGAATTTGAAGAGTGAGTGTCGAAAGTGCAATAGCAAGGCGATCATAATCTATTGATGGTGCAACAAGTATCTAGGTGATCAAATTAAGTGTATAATATCAGTCTAAGTTGTAGCTTAGATCTGAGGGGGTTGTAGCCTCCTTGTAGGTAGTGACATATAGAAGATCAATAGAGGTTGATTAAATATCAGTGGGTTGAAGCCTCCTTGTCTATGGGTGTTGTACTAAATTGGGAGTTGTGACTTCCAGGAAAGTTGTATCTTGTCAAAGCCTGGGTGGTGGCCTGGTTGAATCATTGGAGTTGTTGCTCTAGATTGATTTGTAGCTCAATTGGGAAATCATTGTAGAGCTGCACAGGACAATTTTCCATGATAGTGAATTGGTTTCAGTGGTTTGTTGTCCCGATATGGTTTCCCACATTATATCTGGTCTCATTATGTATATGATTGTGTGTATGCCTCTCATTCTATAGCTCATGGTTATTGTTGCATGCTTATGACAATCAATTAAGTTTAACAGTAAAATTTTAAAAGTTGGTAATTGATTGTAAAGTTTTTATCTCCAGCACCGATTCACACCCCCTCTCGGTGCTTGAAATCTCTAACATTATGTGCATTTTAATGGTTTATTGTAAGCTCTAAATGATTATGTTTAATGGAAATGTCTTGTTGTGAATGTGTGTTTTAGACTATGGTGTCTCAAATACCCTCTCTATTCCCTTTTTCCCCATTTTCATCCCTTGGAGAGTGTCCTAACCACCCTTATTTTGGTGCTTATCACCTATTTAATGTAGGATTTCTTTATTTTCATGCTCTTTCTATCTCCTTAGTCCTTGTAATTGATAGAATAGGAGTAACTAGTTGCATTTCCTTCTTAGGATTATTTTAATGCTTCGATTAGGAAAAGGAACTAGCCTTCTTTGAAGAATTATCTCAGTTTCATGGTCTTGTTGTCAAAATTTCACCCCCTGGTAAATTTCGATAACATGCATCAGTTTTGCAGCCCAGGGCAAGTAGATTGAAACAGGAAAAATCACGAAAAATGGCTAAGTCCTAGTCCTAGGAGCAGAGTTGGGACATTTGGGACATCTAGGCGCGGATTGGCCGAAATGAGAACAAGCGGCCCGTGAAGCGAAGGGACATCTCGGGCCCGCAGTGCGCACGGACGTGAAATGCCCGAATCGGCCGAAAGAAGGAAAAATTTGCCCAAGTCTTCATCCGGGACAAACGGGACACAAGTATGCGGAAATCATGAACCGGATCGGCCAAAATGAGAACAAATCACCTGGAAGCAAAAGGGACATCTGGGCCGGAGAGTACGCAAATCGGCCGATCGTGAGCAAACCGGAAGAATTTGTCGCACGAAGCACTGGGACATTTGGGACAAATGGATGTGAACTGGCAGTTTGGTGAAAGCAGAAAGTTCGTGGACTTGGGACATCGGGCGCGAGGGACACGAGGGACGCGATAGCCGAAAAAGCCGAGAGCCAATCAGATGGCGCCACGTGTCATCGGCAAATGAGGGACGAGGAAGCCCATTTCGGGCGGATCGAGGTTTTTGTCCCAAACAGTTTGGGACATCCGGGACATAAAGACGCGAAGGGCGCGAAAAGCCGGAAAACCCGCGGACCAATCAAATCACGACACGTGTCACAAGGGAGATAGTCCAAAAGTCAAAGGGTGAGGTTTCGAGCACTGACCCGAACCAATGAAATAGCGCCACGTGTCCAAGTTTAAGGGGCCCACAAGGAAATTTCAAAAGGAAAACCCGCAAAAGGAAAAGGAGAGAGAATTGCTCGTCCAATCAGCACGTGCCACGTGTCATCCAGTGTGCGAGCACGGAAAGATTTCAAAACACGTTTTAGCTTTGTTTTGCCCTAAATCTTCAGATCGCCATAACTTTCGATCCAGAGCTCGGATTGGCACATTCTTTATATCAATGGAAAGCTGGTAAAATTCTCTACATGATTCCTGGGGTCAATCTTGCATTTTGGTTCAGTTTGGAGAGAGAAAATCAAGAAACGCCTCTGGCACGAAATAACAAGCAGAAGTAATGCTTCAACAAACAACTTTAATGCAGCGAGATAGTTCGCGCTTTTTGGACAGCCCGCCGTTTTGCCAAGATCCGCCGCTTCTGTCATAATGAGATGAATTGAATGCAACTTGGAGGTGGTTGGAGTAGATTTGGCTTCCCCCTCTCTCTTTCCTCTCTCATTCTTTCTATATATTGTAAAGAGGAGCTTCTTTTCAAGGGTCGAACATTTTCTGTTTTGCTCCTCCCTTCTTCTCCTATCAGGAGAATTTGTGGAGTTCGAACCTCTCATTTGAAATCAGTGTCTGACTCGCCTCTTGGCATTCTGCAAAGTGTATTGTATCAATCTTTGGATCAAGTAATACATATCTGTGGATGATTCTCAACCCTATCTCGTGTTCATCTTGCATCCTCCTGGTCTTTCACTACAAGTTTTGTTATCTGTGCATGATCTTATATCACATTTGAATGGTCTGTGTTCACTGGCAAAATAGGTGTTCTTCATTCCTCGGTGCATCACCTCTATTAGCTTAGATTTATTTTATGCATCTTCTTACCTTGTCTCCTTGGCAGATTAGATTAGGTTTTGAGAAAACCCTCTGCATATTTCGTGTGCATCTGAACAGAGGAATAGGAACCAGCCTTCTCTAGAGAATCCTTTCTCATTTTTCAAGTCCCACACTTGGAGAAAGGATTCAATGTTATGCAATCACACTGGATGCCAAAGTGATCAACCTAGAAACCTGATCTGCATCCAGGGGTGCTGTGATTTTGCATCAACAGGTCCCACACTTAGAGATAATTCTATGTTTCCCAAAATCACTAATTTCCCAGTTCATTCACATGAAAACAAATCAGAGGGTGCTGATTTTAGGTGATAACAATTTTGCACACCTAGTGGGACCACAAAAGTCAATATTTTAAGCTTTATCAGGATTGTATGTGTATCTTGGTGAAATTCTAACCTTTGGAGGCTCTGCAATAATACATCCGGTGACTCCAAGCATCAAAATTCATTGGTTTTAAAATTCCAAGTGTTCCAAATTCATGAGAAGCATCCAAACAAGGTCTAGAACAATAAGAGTTTTTGAATATCTACAACTATCACCAGGTAGAGGAAGAAGGGGAAGATAAATTCAGAGATCACCATCCATTAAATAGAACTCTTTCAACACCTCCACCTAATAGGTCATTCTTACAATCCACTAGAGTTTTTAGACCCATCAAAATGACAACACAATAACAAAATCCATTTTTCAACTTCAATAATAGTAGTCCAATTGCCCTCAATGCATATAGTCCAATTCTAGTGGAATCCTTGAAAAGCATTACATATTTCACTGGAGAGAATCACCCCACTCCATTTCATCACATTAAGGACATTGCAAATGTGTGTGAAATCCATGAAATTGTTGACATGGATGTAGCCAGAAACCCCTAAGCATCCTCATTCAAAGGTAAGGCTTTACAATGGTTCGTGTCTAAAAAAGATCAATTAAAATTGGAATGCATTGTGCATAGCTCTTTGTGGTCAATTTTGATAAAGGGAAAACAATATATATTTGTTAGAGACATTGACCACTATTAAGAGTGATCCAAATGAATCGGTGACAGACTTCAACTTCGTGCTCTAGAGAACGTGGGACAGGATTCAAGTTCTTGTAAGCCCAATTGTCAAGGTATATTTCTCTATTTCTTAAGAGCTCTCAATTCGATATAGATGTTATGGTGTAATCTATGGAGGTACAACATTTCAAGGAGCATATGCACTAGATATTAGAGCTAAAAATTGTCTAATCCAAACTGGTAAACTTGCTCCTAGACCACCAATGCTAATTTATCCAGAGATAAGGAATCCTAGTTCTATCTAGCCTAAGTTAGCTTCTATTCCTGCTCCCGTAAAATCAAAATTCTAGTGAAGCTTCTACATATTCAAGCACCTCATTTGAGCTCCAAGAGGTCATGAAACAATTTCAGAACCTAGGGAATGAGTTGGCGACAATCAAGAGGCAACGGTCCCAAAGTTTCAGACCCTATTAGACTCCACACCAACCAAACAAGCCCTATATCACTCAAATAGAACTCCCGCTCAAGATGTAAATAAAAATAAAAATCGGTTTCCTCGTGCTTTAGGCCATTCCAACCCTATAATCCCAATGAAACCTTTTCATCTAAAGCCTTGGTTCCAGTTCAAAACAATCTAGCACAAGACTATGATTAGTGTTTTCCTTATGGTCAACCACACAACCAAGCATCATGTTTCAATAGTGCCTTGAACCAGGATTTAATGGTGAAAAGTGCTTATGCTTCCCAAGAACCAACTGAAGAATAAAATCAGTAAAAACAAACACTTAAGAGGCTCCTCAAAATAGCACTTCACTAGTGAATTGACAAAGCGAGAGGTTACATTACAAAATATTGTTCATAGTGTGAACACTTAGGAGTGGTTTGGGTTATTTGGTAGTAAAGCTTTTAAATAATTATAAAATAATATATGAGTGTGCAAAATAGTGGTAATGCACAACTCATAGTTGAGAGATATTTGGGATATTGAGAGGACTTAGAGATTAGCCTTGACTCCTTACTTATAGGAGTTCATTGAGCTATTTATATGTAATCTCTCCATTGAGAATTTGTCCCAAATGAATTACAATATCTCTGGTTTTATTATTTTATTGTGCAATGTTTTGTTTTTATTTGATTAAATCATGGATATTTACAAGATTTGGTATTAGAGTGGGTTAGACCACAATGATAACTTGTAGGAGTTTGTGAGGCGTTTAGATCTGGATCAAATTTGTTTCATTGGAATCAAATCTGCAACCTGCGTGTTTCATTGGAGTCAAGTCTGCGACCTGCGTGTTTGTCTACCAACAACGGTGATGCTTCACTCAGGCGAATCCATACTTAATTATGGCATGACTTCTTGCAATATCTAGATCCGTAGTGACAGAGGTATTGTGTTTCTTTCCTTTTTGGACGCAAATGAAAAAAATAGAAGTGAAAATTTATTTTTTCCAAATTTGGAAAGGGTCAGGAAGATGTTGGAGTTATAACTTAAAATTGTCATAACTTTCAGCTGGTAACTCAGATTAATGTGCCATTTTTTTAAAAATGTGTATTTTTTCGATCTCTACACATTGATCCTATGTTTTCTATTGTTGGACAATAAAATTATTTTTTCTTTTTTTTGGCAAATATGTCAGAAAATTTTACTTTCAGTGTTTAAAGTTTATTGTAAGGGTGCATTTTCGACTGAGTTCGACACCTATTATGGAAATTCCATTAGATAAATTCAATGGATTAAATTTTCACACATGGAAGGTGAAAATACAAATGTAATTAATGAACAAGAACCTTTGGGGAATTGTGAGTGGAAAAGAACCAGAACCAACAGATGCTGCAAAATTGCTTGAATGGAAAACCAGGGATGACAAAGCAAAATCCATTATTGGGCTTACTTTATTAGATACTGAGTTGCATTATATAGAATTAGAAAAAAGTCTAAAGATATATGGGATTTGTTAAGTAAGACATTTGGTGCAAAGGCTATGAATGCTAAATTCTCACTTAAGTTGCAGTTATTCAAGTTGAAAATGAATGAGGGTGCAACTATGTCAAGTCATATTAATGATCTTAGATCTCTTCTAAGACAACTGACAAAAGTAAGTGCTCAGGTAGATGAAGAAGATGCAAAAGCTATTTTATTAAATAGTTTACCTCCAAAATACAGTAATGTAGTTTTTACTCTTGGTCAAATGCCTTCTCATTCACTTGAAGGTATGATTTCGCATTACTAGCTGAAGAAAAAAGAACAAAAGAAGATATTGAGGAAGAAACTGCTCTTTATATTAAAAGGAAACATACTAATTTTTCCAAAAACAAAGAGGAACTAGAATGCTTTTATTGCAAGAAAAAAGGACATAAATCTTCTTTTTGTATTACTCGTGCCAAGGACATCATAAAAGGAAAGCTAAAAATGGATGAAGCTAATACAACTGTTAAAGAAGAGTCAGAGAATGAAGAAGAAGATGAACCTAAATAGAATGAGGATGAAGATGACTACCTATACTAAGTAGTGCCTGATGGAGGATGGAGGCATAGGAGGATGGAGGAAAATTGGCATCTCTTGTTATTCACCAACAAAGAGATTGCTTCATTGTATTGGTGACCTTTTGTTTCAGTTGTGTGGTGTGTTTGATTTCATTGTAATAATGAACAGAAGTAATATTCCTGTTCAAAGCTCCTGCGTGAGCATAATTTCTATTTTGTAATCCCTCTAAGTTAGAAACAATGATGTGAGAAAAATAATGTACACTACTATGTAGTGGTTGGTTCCACTAGAAAACCATTTTCTGAGTTGGAGGTTCTCTTTGAAAACCTCATATTGTTTGAGTTGTTGGTACTCATTGAAAACCTTCATTTCTTTGTAGATCATGAGTGGGTACAGGAGATAGCTTTCCCCATGTTCACACTAAGGGGGTGACTATTACAGAAATATTGTTCATAGTGTGAACACTTAGGAGTGGTTTGGGTTATTTGGTAGTAATAGGTTTTTAATAATTATAAAATAATATATGAGTGTGTAAAACAGTTGTAATGCACAACTCATAGTTGAGAGATATTTGGGATATTGAGAGGACTTAGAGATCAGCCTTGACTCCTTACTTATAGGATTTCATTGAGCTATTTATATGTAATCTCTCCATTGGGAATTTGTCTCGAATGAATTACAATATCTCTGGTTTTATTATTTTATTGTGCAATGTTTTATTTTTTATTTGATTAAATCATGGACATTTACAAGAGGTTCTATGGGATTAATTAATTTCCTTCTCAAGGTGTAGTAACGAATACTATATCCAAAAAAATAAATATAGAGGGGAAATCAATAGATAAAATTCCTTCTCAACCTTCTCTCACACCTTAAGGGGTTAACAACTCAAACACAATCCCAAATTCATAGAAACAGCCCAAGGCACCTCTTGTATCAACTCAAGTGCAAGAGAAAGTTGTGGTGAACAAAGGGTAGTAAAAGGATAATCAAGATTCATTCAATATTATTGATCATATGCATAAAAAAAACGTAAGTATCTCTATGTGGGAATCAATGGAAATTCCAGGACAAAGAGATTTATTACAAGGATCAATGGCTAACTTGTCCATCCCAAATGAGTCATCAAAGGAATAGGAGAAAGTGCTCACTAATGCATGCTACAAGAATGAGGTTAACCAAGTAGAAGCATGAAGCCTCCATGATTCCACATGTCCTTGATCATTGGGAACAACTTAGTAAAAAAATGCATGATAGGCTCAGGTGGAAGTAGCTTCATGATGCCAAAGCAAATAATGGATCAGGCTGGGTCTCAATTATGAACCTATCTCAAAAGGATTAGTGTAACTAGATGGGACAATAGTAGGGACTGTTGGATGATAAAAAGAATAAAATTCACATTGCATGCATGCCAAATGTTACGATTTCTCGGGATGTATCCGTGATCGACCTACCTCCACTACTTTATCTATGCTTATCCAAGGATTTCACTACTAGGATTGGAGGCTATTTGTTGTTTGATTGGTCTCACATGCTCTTCAAAACAAGATATGGAACCAAAGCCACTATCGTGTCGGAGAAAATTTTTGCATTCCACATTGAGCCTTATGTGCCAATCCAATTAATGCCAATTGCCCTATCTTTGATGAAGAAGACTTCCCGAACACTCATGAGGCAAAGACTAAAATTGTAGGTATTCCAAACTCGACACTAGATTAATGGGAGAAAAGAGACATGTATATGATCCTTACAAAGAGATGGAGGAGGCTGAATTGGGTATCTATTACCTACATAAATAAAAATGCCTCTTCCTAATGTCACTTTATCGTACCCAAAATTGTATGTATTGTACTTTCAGAAAGATGTATAGAAAACCCCAATGATGATTCAGATCTCTTTGCAAGGTGTTCGAATCCAGAAAGCTCATTGAGTATACATTTGCATCCTAAAATGCCTTATCCAACCTTTACATGCTTCATTCTAATATCTGTCCCTTTTTTCCTTACATTTTGGTCCTTAAGTTATCGGACCGCCGCCCTGCCTGGGTGGCGGTCCCGTGACCGCCGCCCAGGATAGGGTGGCGGTCCTTTAACCACCACCTTGCACAGGGCAGTGGTCCTATCTACTTTTTCTAGAAGCTTCCAACACACTCAAGAACGTGAAAATCAAGTTGCACTTGCAACTCAAGCAGTGTAAGGCATTGGAGTAGCCTTTGACATTCTTGAGGATATTAAGAAGGAAAAAACATAGCCTCATATCAAAGTGATAGTGACACCAGTTGTTGTAGATAACAACAAAAGTTAGCAGTGTTTGAAAATGACCAAAAATCATCAACTTCCTTCAAGAAGAGGCTAATTTATCTTCAATAAACCAGACAACCTAGAGAAGTAAAGACGAGGATCAAGTTGTCCAACTAAGAACAAAAATCTACCAAAAGGTCTTGTGACTATGAAATCAATCCTCAATCCCAATGATTAGTTACGGAAGGAGAAAACAAACATCATGGTCAATGGTGAAGACTTAGAGTCCATTTTAGTTGGAGAAGGAAAAGTTCTCCAAATTGGCAAGGTAAGTACTGAACAAGAAAAACGTGATTTCATACAAATTTGCCAAGAGTTTCTTGGTATATTTGCATGGGGATATGAAGATCTTAGAGGCTTTGATCCAAGTTCAACACAACACACTATTGAGCTAGATCTATAAGCTAAACCTATCAGGAAAAAAAGGTTAGTAAATCCTCACATTGAACCTCTAATGAAAAAGGACTTAAACAAGCTGATTGAGGAAAGTATCATTTTCCCAATCAAGCACTCTTCCCGTGTTGAAAAACTTGTGCTAGTAAGAAAAAGAAATGGTGAAATTAGATTGTGTGTGGATTCCAGAGATCTAAATAGAGCTTCCCTTAAGGATCACTATCCATTCCCTCAATGGAGAAAATTTTACAAGTAGTAGCTAGTTCGAAAGATTTCCACTACTAGATGGCTACTCAGGCTATAACTAGATCATGGTGAAAGAGGAGGATTAGTTCAAGACAACTTTCACCACAAAATGGGGCACATACGTTTACAATAAAATGCCATTTGGCTTGTCCAATACTAGAGAATTGTTTTAGAGAGCCATGGATATGCCATTCAAGGAAATGATTAACAAGATATGGAAGTCAATTTTTTCATTTCTTATCATTTTAGCCTAGACTAGGCAACCAGGCCATTCTTGGGTGCCCGTGGGTGCCTTGGTCCCACCAAGGGTGCCCCAGTCCCTATTGCACTTTCCCGCCACTTCTTGGGCTCTTTCTACCTATTTTACATCCTTATCTTTTTGGTGGTCGACCATTTTGGGGTTAATTACGAAATTAGATCAACAGAACCATATAAATATAAAATTATGAGACCATAATGTGGGACCTAGCATCACTTACTACTATCATTCCATCTAGAGTTGCATTCATCTATTGCATCGGAGATCACTTGCATCCACATAGCTCCATCATCAAGGCACAAGCTAGGACATCTACATCACACTTCATAGGGGATGAATTCTATTCTATTCCATGCACACATACTATTACATTTTCTACACATAGTTATTTCTCACTACTTCACAAAGTGTGACTAACACAAGAGCAACCTAGGGAATGTTCACACACACTTGCACATAGAACTACATCAGGTCTGAGATGTAGTGCAACACTTAGTAAGTCTGCCATTGTGGCGGTGAGGAAAGTTTGACCCCTTCATATGCATTTTTATTTTTTAGGGATTGATGCTTCTTAGGGTTTTGCATGTCTTCTCATTCATCTTGGAATAACAACAACATTCAAATCGGAGCAATGAGTCTAATGTGATGCCTGATGAGGGTTTCAGAAAACCTTTTGACCTGTAAAAACCAGTTTCGAGCTTTCACATAGACCAGGGCCGTGCACGGTTTGTTTGTAGACCAAAGCACCCAGGTGTTCCATTCCTCCTCAAGGTGCTCTAAACCAAATCCATCCTTTTCGGGAATTCTACATAGTCATTCTTGCTTCGATTTTTCCAGTCATCTCTACGATACTCTTCGACAGACATATGTTCTCAACTCCAGTTCTTTCCTCTTCATTTTTGCACATTAGGTTTAACATTTCTTCTACATAGTGGTTAATCTCATTCATATACTTATTTACTACTTTTACTTACTTTATTTACAATTTTGCTTAGCTTAGATTAATTATTCATATCTTGCATAGTTAATTCGTATTTTAGTTAATCAATATTTAGATCTTCTTTCCCTCTCTCCTAACCACTTTTGCTAACAGAATTTATTTTTATTTTTGCCTTTAATTTAAATCACCCACCAAAACTCAAGTTGCGTGGTAGGTTTCTCACAATCCCCTAATGAATTACTTCAAAGTGGACATAAAGGTCGCAAATTTAATTGAAATGGATAAGCTTTTGGGTCTAGGTGTGAAGGTCTATGCGGCATATCACTAATCTGCCATTATGCCCTTCGCGGACATGACACTTGTGAAGTGATTTGTATTCTACATATTTTCAGTTCGTAGTTGGTGGGGTTGTCGTCAAGAATCAATGGCCCTAGGCGGGACATGTGGAAACATTCTACCACACCATATAGTGATGGAATGCGGCGGATCTCAACCTCGCGGAATAAACCGTGGCTTAATATATGTTTAGGTCCATGTCGAAGGTCAACATGTATGGACGACACATGGCTATAAGAGGCTTCAATCTAGAACATAAAATATAAAGAGAATAAGGAACAAAAAAATATATACGGTAGAGGATATACGAGCAACAACTCAAGAGGACACAAGAAGAGAAACAAAAGAAAATATATAGAGCAACAACTCTCGATTGTATGAAATTTTTATTATATATATATATTCGTGTGTGTTTTATTGTGTTTTGGTTGTTTTTTCCCTTGTGTTAGTTGTGTTGGAACTATATTTTTCCAACAATTATGAGGAGAAAGGTTTCATAGTGTTTTATAGTTTAGCTCATGTATTTTTTACAATCATGTTACATTGAAAGTTAAATTTGATGGTCATTTACTTTTTTTATGTATTTAACTATAAAATACTTATAACTTTATAAAATAATTTTCTCTTCCAACTTGTGTTTTTAGAATGCAATTATTATATACATTTTTATAATTTTAATAATAACAAATATATATACAAAATATTAAAAAATTACTTACTTAAAATTTTATTATTAGACATAAATTACCGTCAAATTATTACTATTATTTTTTAATATAATATTTGAGTTATACGATATTATTATATTAAATGTATTATTTATGTTCATAAAATTAAAGATAAAAACCTTCAATTATTTATTGAGCTGAATTTTATAATAAATTTTAAACAATAAAAAAATAAAAAAAAACAAAATAGATAGAAAAAGTGAATTGTTAATAATAATAAATTTATATTTTTAAATTAATGAGTAAACAATTTATAGAAAAATTGAGTTAATTAATAAAACTAGAATATATTTGACTAATAAAATTTTTATAGAGAAAATAAGTTATTGATCGATAAAGAATCCTGAAAGGAAAAAAAATCAGATTGAAGTTATTCTCTCTCTGTATAACTTTCTCTTTTCTTATTGTACTAATCTCCACGATAATATTTAAATTTTAAATAATACATTATTACATTATGTTTCATTAGTGTAGTATGTTTTTTGAGACCAGATTATCCGTGTATTCCACAACTTCTTCTCATCGTGGTTACAAACTAGCAATCACATGTGCACAATGCAATGGGAACGCCGAACGATATAAGTTATTTGTTTTAGAGGGATAATTATTACTTTTGTAGTTGATGTTGATAATGGGTGTGATTGATTTTGTAAGTGTAGATATATAGATGAAGCATTACATTTAAAGGTTCTATTTCTACATTTCTAATTTGTTACAAATTCGTACATATACATTTGCATATCTTATATCACAAGTGGTTGCATTTTGCGGAGTAGGTTGTTTGAACTTAACATGAATACATGAAGACTTCCATACATGTGCAGATTTTATATCATGAGTGGTAGTGTTTTGTGGGCAATTTTTTACAAATCTTATATCATGAGTGGTAGTGTTATGCGGAGTAGTTTATTTGAACTAAACATGAATACATGAAGACTTTTGTACATGTGCAGATATTATATCATGAGTGGTTTATTTGCACTAAACATGAATACATTTGATGCCACAATCACATGTATATATGTTTGTATTATGATATGTCAAATTTTATATCAATCATAAGGAGTGCAATGTGAATGCCAAAAGGGATTGGGGGAGTAGTGAAGAGTGGATGAGGTATGAAGGGTCAATAAACCATTGATGTGGAATGTTGATCAAGGAAATCACGTTTCAATTGGTGGACATATGGGACCCCCTCCTACGAAGTGCCCAAACAAACATGTTTCTTGCCGATATGATGTGTCCTATGTTTTAATGTAATGAGTTCTTTTTGGTATTATATGTTTTATGGGCATGATATTTTGTGTGATACCTTATGGTATGGTGCATACATGGTATATTACGATTCTAAGATCTTATAGTCACAATTTTATTGGAATCCATCCTACATACTACATGCATTTTGTGGTGTCCCTTTCTCTCTTAATTTTGTTCCAAACATGTGTTGTGATTTTGTAATTTTTTTATACAAATAGAATAGAATTGTTTTCACAATGCTTCAACATTTTTACATATTTTTTTGTCTTCTCGTAAAGGTCAAAAGACAATTTATCGTCCTTGTGTAGAGAATATGGGTTTGAGTGTGTATTTTACACCAAAAACAAAAACCACATTCCATTTTGATGTTACCGCTAATAAAAGTTGCCATTTGAAAAATCTCTAATGTAATGGACCATATGCTCTACAACTTTTGAAAATTAAGACACACCAAGAAAACCATTGAAGATCTCACAATAACTGTGTATTTGTATATAACTCGCCTAATCTTAAATGTGTGATCTACCAACTTTCAATATCGTGAGTGATAACCTTGGGCACAATGTAGTCCCAACATGATTCTAATTGCAGTGGAGGTGGCAGCATCGAATGGAGTCTACCTACCCCACTTTGTAACGACTATTTTTAAAAGTATTTAAAAACCCACCATTTTTAACTGCGAATAAAAGGTCAAAGGGTGTTGCAACACAAACATTCATTACGACAACTTCACAACCAACCTCTCGCCTCTTGAATGCATATATTTATATGCTTAATTAAATGCGTTCATGTCAAGCAAGGGGATTTTAAATCAGAATCTATCTAGAAATCCAACCAAATTCATGGGATCTTTTAATGCATGGGATTGATATGTTGAAGAATCTACAATAGGTAATCGTGGCTAGGACAGGTCATCAGGCACTAGGAAAGGACATAGAAATGATACAAATACAGGCTTCTCTCATAATGAATTTGATTATCATGGTCATTATTGTTGGTGTGTGTGACATGCCTAGTCATTGTCCACATCACCTAGTGAGTCATCTCGCCTTGTGAGAGTCATAGGTCTTAGGAAGTCAAATGACAAGTGTCAAATTCTGTCATAGAAGCTGTCACTTTGTCATTTGCATCAATGCGTCATAGGAGTTACATTCCTTATTTGGAATTGTAACTCCTCCTTTAGTGGCGTCATATGCATCAATCACGTCATATGCGTCAGTGGCATCATTGAGGTTCTTTCCTTGTTTAGGCATGGGGGTTACACAAAACCCCTATTTGTACTTCCTTTTTCGATCTATGAGAATGAGCAGACTTGTTTTCTTATTTGCATATTCTTTCCATTGTTCAAATCTTTCTTATTGCGTTAGAGCTTGCGTTACCATCGAGTGCAAATTTTTTTGTGGTGCATTGTTTTTGATGTTGGTTCTCACGAATCCCTCTTTCATGGTATAAGAGCTGGTTTTGGTAAAATGTGCACTCTTCATTTATAAGTTGCTTATTACTTCTGGTTTCTTCTTATTTCCTCGTGTAAGTTTTTTCGATTATTACTTTGGAATCGTGCTAATCTACTTAATAGTTTGCTCTTGGAGTTTGTGCATTTTTGGGGTTTGTGCATGTGTGCAGGCTTGCATTCTTTACCTGCTAGATTTCGTTATTTGTTAGTAAACATCTTGGTGGAAAAATGCTTGTTTAGAGCTCTTCCTGTGTGCACTGTTTATGCTCGGCTGTTACCCCTAAAACCATCTATTACATGGACATCCAGTTCCATGGTTTTTCCATGGTGTTGTTTGTGGTTTGCACATGCATTCACCATATTTTTTTATTCATTGCTTGAATGGGCTTGTGTTCTCTGCTAGGTGGTGCATTGCTTTGGCTCGTGTGAATGCTCATGGCCTGCATTTATTAACACATGGTACCTTGGCTTAAGTTATCCTTGTGGTAATGTAATTAATCCTTGCATTGGCTTCATTGGTCTCGGGCATCTCATGTTGGTTCGTTTCTCGTGCCTTGGTTGCAACCTAGTCTCATGGCCTGTGTCTCCACCTGCATTGTTTGGCTCGAGTTTTGCTCCCTTGTGGTCGGTTTTACTCCGGTCTCAGTGCATGCCGCTCGTTCTGGTTCGTGGATCTTCTTCCACCTGTGTGCAAATCTTGGCTCATGGTTCCTTGTTGGCTTGTGGACCTAGCTTGGCTCTCGAACCCAGCTCCACCACTCAAACTCATCCCTAACACCAACACTTGACCGCAACAGATTTCATTTTCCTGTAGCAGATTACACCTGACACGTTTCAAGCGTTGTGTTAAAAACCATTTCAGGTGTTGTGTTAAAAATAGATCTAGGCATTGTGTTAAATACGGCTCAGGTTTCATCACCAACAATGGATTACACTTGACCACATTTCATTTACCTGCAGGGATTACACTTGACCAATAGATTACCTGTAGTAGATTTCACTTGACCACGTGGGCTTTTCTTGTCTCGGTCAACACTGCCTTAGCTCAGGTGATATCCTTTCTTTTTTAGAATTGATTATTGGTAAATCAAATCTCCCTTAAAGTTTTTAGGTTAAATCATTTATTTAATTGGCATTGTAAATTTTTTTGGGGTCTTTTGCTTGTTTTATTATCCTTCCTTTGAGTGTCGAAGACGGAGGGTGAGGTCCGGGTTGGCAGGAGGCTAATCCCCCCTTGCAATTAAAACAAACCCTATCTAAAATTTGATTCTGCTTTCCAACGAGCATACATACAACACCCTTTGCATGCATTTAGGGAACTTTTAAATCCATTTGCGAGGCTTATTATCTTTTTCCATCGATTCATGGGAATTGTTTTTTGCTATAACTTTTAACTCGTTGCTCAAATATGAGCACTTATTTAGTTAAAGTTGCATGTTTTTCACACTCTAGATGATGGGATTATCAGTTTTGTAAACACACTATTTTATAAAGTGCCACATTTTGGGGGTGTCTTTGTATTGCTTAATTCGACTCATTTTGAATCATCTTGAGCATTGTTCTATCCCTTTTATTGCTTGTGGACTTGTGAGCGCGTTCGCCACAGTCTTACAACAAAGGGATTCTTTCGTGTAACGTGAGATGCTATTTCTCACAAGGCTTTCTCTTCCCCTTCTTGTTTTCACTCATTCTTGTGCTTGCTTATGGTGTCGAACTATTGCACCCAACGAACCTTGATTGTTGTCTCCACTCTTGCGCGTTATTACACTGATTGCAAGGTGAGTGACAGATTGGTTCTCGGCACACAATCACATCTGATTGTAATCAACGCACTAAAATATAAAGTGCCTAACTTGGGGGTGTGATATTATTCTGGGGTGGTTGTTTCCTTTCTCTCTCCTTCTTTCTTCCTTTGTTCGTTCTATCTCTTCATTATGGATATCTCTAAAGTACCCGTACTCACACCTTTTAATGTCATCGAATGGAAATCTAAAATTATATTGGCTTTGCGAAGTAAAGGGTTATATCATGTCACCATGGGATTAGAGATCGAACCTAATGATGAACCCAAAAAATCTAAGTGGTTCAACCATTGTGATGACGCCTTAGGTCTTCTTTGTATGTCCATCTCTCCCTACTTGCTCTTCCACATCGAAACTTCCTCGACACCCGATGAAGCATGGAAAATGCTCGACGATATGTTTGGGAAGCAAGATGACATGAGAGCGCATGAGTTGGAGATTGAACTACTAGGGTTAAATCCTAGTGACTTTGAAAACCTGTAGGCCTTCTTCTCAAATTTTTCCACACTAGACTGCTTCTAAAAGAATGTAAAGTGGAAAATAAAGACTCTTAATTGATCTTGTCAATTCTTTCTAAGTTAGGTCCTGAATACTCTGTCTCGTTTTAACTTTCCACGCCACAAAATCCACCTTGGGTAGTGCTTGGAAAATGCCCTCCTTTGACAGTTTTTTGTCCCAACTCATTCGAGAATAGGACAAACTCATTCAAATGGGGACTCTAAAATCCAAGTCACATGCCCTTGTGGCGAATAAGGGAAAGAAAAATGAAAATAAGAAAGAAACAAAGGACCAACCTAAGAAAGAAACCAAGACCAACCAACCCCCAGCTAAGCCCAACACTAACACTTCGACTTCTGAGCCTAAAGCGAAGAAGGAAAAGTTTAAATGCTCCTATTGTAAGAATTCTGGCCATGATGAGCATCATTGTTTTTGGAAACAAATTGATCACTTAACTTAGTTGCTTGAGAAGAATAAAATAAGTGTTCCTAAATCTGTTAAACAAAATGCTCAGAAGGGTGAGTCTTCTAAAGCAAAGGAGTCTAAAAATGAAAAGAAGAAAGGTAAGGCCCTCGTAGCTAGATCAGCTCCATCATCAACTTAGATTATTGATTCCGGTGCCTCGCACCACATGGATTCTTCAGAGGTTGAATTATCTAGCATTGAACCATGTGGCATGTCCCAAATCACATTGGGTGATGACACTCATGTGTCGGTTTCCGAGTAGTGGATCGGTAGAGATAGAAGGTGGAACATTTAACCAAGTGTTGAGTGTTCCCAATATCTCTACCAATCTCCTATTGGTTTACCAAATCACCCACCTTGGTGAAGGAATGCGAGTGGAATTTGGTCCTAACTTGGTGATCATTCATGAGCTTAACTCTAACTGCACTGTGGCTGAGGGAAAGGTGGATCACCATTCATAGTTGTATACCTTTTCCCACTTCTCTTCTGATTTGACGCCCAATGCCTTGCTCACTCATGCGAATGAGGTTAGCAAGCTATGACATGAGCATTTTGGGCATCTAAATTATTGTTACCTTGAACAATTGAGCCAAAACAAAATGGTCAACGAGTTACCCTGAGTTAAGTTTTCTAAAGGTCTTTGTGAGGGTTGCACCCTGAAAAAAAATTTGATAAGGGAAAATCCTGGAGAGCTACTCGTCCCTTGGATCTTGTTCATAGTGATGTTTCTGGCCCCTTTCCATCTCCTTCTTTCACTAGAGATCTATATGTACTAACCTTCATTGATGATTTTTCACGTTATACTTGGGTATATTTTATTAAGCTTAAGTTTTAAGTCTTTGAGCATTTTAAAAACTTTAAGGCTCTTGCTAAGAAACAAGTGGAAGGGTCTATCAAGGTTCTTTGAAACAAAATCGGAGGCGAGTATGTGAGCAACGAGGTTTGAGGATTTCTGCACTTCTAAGGGGATTACTTTGCAGTGTACAGTTGCTTACAACCCTTCCCAAAATGGAGTTACAAAAGAAAGAACCAAACTCTAAAGGAGATGGCTACTTGTATGGTTCACTTGAAGTCCCTTCCTCCGCATTATTGGGATGAAGCAGTGAATTGTGCTTGTTACATTCATAATCATGTTCCACACAAGGTAGTAAGATGGATGACACCCTTTAAAGCCTGATTTGGACACAAACCTGATGTTGAGCACTTTCAAGTCTTTAAATCCAAGGCTATGGCTCGATTCCCAAGAAGAAATGCAAGGCATTGGATCCACAATCCAAACCTTGTATCTTTGTCGGGTATCCTGATGGTGTGAAGGGATATCGATTGTTGAACCCTACAACCCATGAGCTCTATATTGAGAGGAGTGTGAAGTTTGATGAGTCATCCTTGAATTTTACTTCCATTGAGGTTATTTTTCCCACTGATTCAGATTCTGACTCATCAGATGATGATGTTGTTGAGTGAGTTCCTCCTCCCAATCCTCAAACTTTTGAGTCTTCTGATTTTGATAGTAGTGATGATGAGGACTATGTCCCTTCTCACTCGAGTGAAGAATCTTCCGACTCTAAGCTTGAACCTTCGGGACCTCTTTGGGCCAAGAAAACTTTATAGAGTGTTGGAGATTTAGTTGGAGATCCTTCAGATGAGAGACGTACTCACTCGAGTTTTGTTGGACCCCACTCCTTCTTCACCTCTGCTTCTGATCCACCATCTTTCTAGGAAGCTTTTGGGATTCTTGAGTGGGATTCTGCTATGGATGAGGAGTATTCCTCACTCATAAAGAATGAAACTTGGGATCTTAACCCTCTTCCAAAAGGAAGAAAATTCATTCGGTGTAGGTGGATATATCGAACAAAGTATGGAGCCAATGGAGAAGTTGAGAAGTATAAAGTGATACTTATAGCTAAGGGTTTCTCCCAGGTAGCTAGGGTTGATTACTTAGAAACCTTTGCTTCGATTGCGAAGATGACTTCCATTCGACTGAACCTTGCCATCGCTGCCGCTAACAGATGGGAAGTCTATCAGATGGAAGTTAAGAGTGCCTTCATTCATGGGGACTTAGAGGAAGATATCTATATGGAACAACCTATGGGTTATGTCCATGATCCATCCATCATTTGCAAGTTAAATAAGTCTCTCTACAGACCTTAAATAATCCCCTCGGGCTTGGTATTCCAAGATGGACTCCTTTTACTTGCATTAGGGTTCACTCGGTGTCACTCTGACCCAAATGTGTAAATTCTGTGGTAGGATGACTCCATGCTTATTCTTGTTCTCTATGTTGATGACTTGTTGATCACGGGTAGCTCTTCCTCTATCATTGATTATGTGAAGATCTCCTTAGCCAACAAGTTCTCGGTGTTTGAATTAGGATTGCTTCATTACTTTATTGGGATCCGTTTTCACAATCGACTAGGGAATTATGATCTCATAGCCTAAGTACTCTCTTGATTTTCTTGCTCAATTTCACATGTATGATTACAAGTCCTCACCTACTCCTTTTCTTTCTAGGGTCAAGTTGGTTTCTGATTGCTCTTCCCCCTTGGTTGATGGTACCCTTTATCGATAGTTGGTGGGGAGATTGATCTACCTTACTCACACTTGGCCGATGTTTCGTATCTTTGTCGGGATCATGTCCAGATTTATGCAGGAGCCTCATGGGCTGCATTTAAAAGCAGCAAAGTGGATTCTTTACTATGTTTGTGGCACTCACATAGATGGTATTCATTACTTAGGAGGGACTGAGATTGACTTGGTTGGATTTAAAAACTCATGATTGGGCTGGTGATCTAGATCATTAGAAGTCTACCTCAGGATACAATTTCACTCTTGGTTCAGGTCCTGTCAGTTGGTCCAACAAGAAGCAGAATGCCATTGCCATATCATCGACAAAAGAAAAGTACATAGGAGCAGTTAATGCTACCACATAAGTTTTTTGGTTATAGGGTATCTTGACAGAGTTTGGAATCCACTTTCGATGACCTACCATTATCTACTATGAAAACATGAGCACTATCTCAATTTGTAGAAATCCAGTTCAGCATCAATGGACGAAGCACATTGAGATTCACATGCACTTCATACGGGAGTTGATACATGAAAACATCATCGACATACAGTATGTTCAGACAACTGATCAGGTTGCAGATATATTCACCAAGCCCTTCACTGAGGTGAAATTTATTCACTTGCGGTCTCTTCTTGGGGTGAGGTCTACTACAGCCACCCATATTCTTCGGGATATATAGTCCTCCTTCTTCTCCTCTTCTTCTTTTAGAAAGATGTTTGTATATGGGCACCTTATCATGCCTTTAGTTTTCGGGCCCCATTGACACATCTTTCTTAATTGTCTAGGGGAGTCTTCTTTTCTATTTTGGATTACCTTGACCTCTTCCTTGGCTTCGATGAAGGGGGTGTTGGTGTGTGTGACATACCTAGTCATCGTCCACATCACATGGTGAGTCATCTCGCCTTGCGAGAGTCATAGGTCTTAGGAAGTCAAATGACAAGTATCGATTACTCATAGAATCTGTCATTATCATTGCATCGGTGTGTCATAGGATTTACATCCCTTATTTGGAATTGTAACTCCTCCTTTAGTGGCGTCATATGCGTCAATCACGTCATATGCGTCAATGGTGTCATTAAGGTTCTTTCCTTGTTTAGGCATGGGGTTACACAACACCCCTATTTGTACTTCCTTTTTTTGATCTATGAGAATGAGCATACCTATTTTCTTATTTGCATATTATTTCCATTGTTTGAATCTTTCTTATTGTGTTGGAGCTTGACATTACCATCACAGTGCAACTTTGTTGTGATGCATTATTTTCGACATCGGTTCTCGTGAATCCCTTTTTCAATTATACTAAAAAAGAATCTTAGGGTGGGACTCTGGATGCTCAAGAGCAGCACACCAAAATCATAAGGGAAATATCTCCTGAAAGTATTTAGATTAAAATATCTGATGATGTCTCCCAAAAGGTCATTCCAATAATACCACCATCTTTGGTGTCTGAAGCAAAGAAGACACAGAAATATGCATTTGATGGAGTAAAGTTTCATTTATAAAAATTGGACATATCAGAAGAATTGTCAAGTCCAGATCTTTATAGTCAATGTATCGCTCTACTCGGCAGAGAATGCAATGTTGATTCTTGCAAAGCCAATTTCAGCACTGATATGCCCTCTAAAGACCACCAGTTAGAGGTGTTACATTATTTATCACACTCTTCATTGATTTTAACAATTGTTTATTCGATGATTATTTATTTTAATATTATTTGTTGTCTTTGATACGATGCTTTGACCTTACATGATTTATCACACTCTTCATTGAATTTAACATTTGTTTATTGGATGATTATTTACTTTGATATTATTTGTTGTCTTTGATACAATGCTTTGACCTTTCCTTTTATTACTAAGTGAAGTTTCTTTGGCTGTCATCATATGTAATGCTAGGTCAATACTTGATGTAGAGAATATCATTTCCAATTTTGATTCACGGCGAGCATTTTTCCCTACATTGCCTGAGAATGTACATTATGCTCATCTTCTACCCCCTTTTATTTCTGTTATTTGCATTTAAATAGTTTAATAAGAGAGTTGAACCTTTTTGTTCTGACGAGCATATAACAAGTGCTGCATAGAAAAATTCATCCTAATTGTCAGTACAAAATATGTTATTCTGACCACTGGTGCTTAAATATGTAGCAAATGCAGCGAGCAATGGAACTTTACAAGAAGAAAAGAAAGCAGATTCAAAATGCTGCCATTGTTGATATTTCTACGAATGTTCAAATTTGTACTACACATCAAATTGATAAGTCATTTTCTACTGTTGTAGGGAGTGGTGAGTCATCTGTGACGGATAATGGGAAGCCCTTGGTTGAAATGACTGTGGACCTAGAGACTGAAAGTTCATCCTTACAACATGCATACTTTAACTCAAAGGCTAAGATATCACATTTTCTTAATACTATATACATCAGATTTCTCATTAAGCCTTGATGTTCTTGCATATTCAGGGTCAATGTAACCAATGGTACCCATAACTATAGGTAGAGGTGTGGGTTTTGGATGAGGAAATGCACTGACAATGCCAAATTTTGACACATGTGCTTCAAAATTATCATCCAAAAGAATGTTAGAAGTGTTCACATCCCTATGAACAATGTGTGGGTTACATTCATGATGAAGATATGGTAATCCTCTAGCCGAGTGTCCCAGTCTAGCTTAATCTTCTTTGATGATCCTATACGAAAAAAAAACACTTGTTAGATTCTCCAACAATCCATTTTAATCAGAAGGTTAGAGATAGATTGGATTCTTCTATTTCAAAATATGAATCTACAATGTACATATCCATTTTTATTCATAACATAATCATTTTACTCACCATGTAGGATGTCCCACAGACTTCCATTTACCATGTAATCATAAAACAATAGGTTTCCATGTGGAGAAAGTGAATATCCATGCAAACATTAAAAAAAGCACACTAAGTTACAGTTTCCCTTGAAATGAAAATACATAGCATATAGATCCAAAAACATGACCTTGTGAGTTAAATAATCATATTTTCAATATAAAGAACTTACATATCCACTATACTCCTCGATTTCCAAACTCCTCTGGCAAAACCCATTCAATCTATTTCCGCTCAAATTCCTTGAATTTATAATTGTGATGAATCGTCAAGTCAATATAATGTTCATTCATAGAAACTGGACTTCTTGTTTATGCTCTATAAAATCCTATATGGACAAGACTTACAAATTTCATAAGATGTTCCAAATCCCCATAGCTCTGGAATGGGTCTAGAAAGTTTATTATCAGACAAGTCCCTAGGATTTCATGCCAGATCAGAGATCAACAAAACATTTGGAAGTCTTTCACAACTGTCATCTAGACAATAAATTTCACTCCAAACACAATTCTTAATAGCCTATTAGAAGTATAACCAAAAAAAAAAAAAAAAACTGGACTCACAGTGTATCTAAATTTATAATATATCCCAGCTCTATTGGAATTGCTCCCTTAATATTGTTTGAGGACTAGATTCCTATAAAAGAAATAACATAATATTGCTAGACTCATTAGACCACGAGTGTATTATATATGCATGTTTAATGTGCTTGACAGAACCCTTCCACAATCATCATATACATGATTGATCAACAACACAAAATATAATCTGAAAGAACTTACAAATAAGTAAGGCTTCCAAGCTTCCGAAATTCAAGAGGCATTGTTCCAAAATTCAAGAGGCAACATGCAAACTTAGAAAATCTTAGAGGACAACATATTCCATAAATCCATCACACACGAGCCCTTAGTGCATGTTATTGCATCTAAATGCTATGCAAATATTATTTTATATTAAAGCCAAAAAAAATATTTCCACTAACAAGTCCACAATCCAATCAACTGACACATATCAGGGGATGCATTTCCCACTAAGAAATTGTTGCACAAACCATTGAATCCATAAAATATTTTGCTTATTCAAAAATTGCATCTTTGGACCTTACTTGTTGAGGATAACAGTTTGGGGAATTTAATCAATTTTAAAAACTGTATGAGAAGAGATCTAATCATGATCTTGGGTTGCAAGAGGTCATTTGTATGTTGTATATGTTTATATCAGTTCAATCCTCCAACCAGGTGGAAGTTCATCACAAGATTAATACTGTACCTACTACATTTATGCATTTCCATGTCAACATGACCTGGGATCATGCAAGCAAAGCATTTAAAGAGAACACAAACCCAATAAGCATATTATTCTTGTCATTTATTTGTATTATATCTACAATAAAGTTTATCTTGGTCTGAACTACACACGATGCTCTTCGTCCAATGTAGAAAAAATTATATCAACACGAGCTTGGTTGATTTCATTTGATCCAACTATTTTTCTTGTGGAACCTTATACAATTAGAGTAGGCAGCAACATAAGGTAAAGTAAGGCTATAGAGACAAACAAAATGACTTGCTCATTTACTTGTAGAAAGACCAAACCAGGATTTTCTGTGAGGATTCCAGAGAATTTAGAAGTGGCCAAAAAATTATTACAAATATGCTTTGAAATCCAGATGCATTTGGATATACAATTCAATGGGTCGTTTATGGTTAATGGGTGTGGCTGCTCAATATAATTACTCTTGCGACTCAGAGAAATGCTCCTATGTGTATTTTGTATTTCTCTTCTCATTTCTACAATGAGATCCCAATCCCAAAATGAAATAGGGAAAATTTTAGTCGATGGTTATTTCTATTATAGGTTCCAATCTCAAATACCCTTTAAGGAATTTATAGTGTATCTTATGTTGGTATGCTTACTGTTTCCCACAGCTAGTATATGAGAGCTCCTGGTGATCCTTGATGGAATGGAAGTCACTTTTTCCCTGTAGATTTGCATAAAGAAAGCCAAGTCCTTATCAGAAAAAGGGATGTTTCAACTAAAAGGAAAAGCATAAAATTGGGGTATGTCTAGATCATTACCTCTTTATCTGTGGATGTTGCCTACGAATTGAATCTGCAACACCAAGAAAATCTAGTGCCCTCCAGGCATTGGTCATCAGGGTCAATGCAACTCCTGTTGTTCTCAATGAATCTGCTTTCTCCAACACTAAGCTCTTTAACCCAAACCTGAATTATATCGGCATATAATTACAAACTTTCACCATTGACAATTAAGGAACTCTCATCCCACTGGTGCTCGAACTTGGATGGTATCATTGCAGTCCAAGAGACCCCATTAATTTCAGGCATTTTTTCGAACACTTCACATGTATCCTCCTTGGTTGGGTTAAAAACCAAATAAACAACTTTTGAAAAACATAAGCATAGTATATATAGTCAAAAATAGAAAGCAATAAGCTTTTTTCTCTCATTTCTTGACTCCTCCTTAATCTAGATATGAAGGCTGGGCAATTTTTGTCGATTGTGCAACTTACAAAAATAAAATTTCAGTTAGTTAAAATTCAAAGACAAGTCTGGAATTGTCCTCGTCCTCCCTTTTCTCCCTACAATGTACACAGGCCATGGTTAGTGGAGATACTCACTGTATATATCCTATACTCCAAGAATGCTTGATCCTCTTTTAGGTGTCCTTGAAATTGGAGAAGTAAAGATCAAACAGGGATAGTTTGAATACTTACTATGTATATCCTCGTATGGGGCTCTCCGACGGTGATGCATATATAAATCCAACAAAAGCTTGATTCCTCTTGTGGGTGCTCAAGAAATAGGGGTAATTAGACAATGAGAGGATATTGACTGTCTATACTTGTATTTTGGGTCTATATGCCTAAATCTAGCTAAAACTGAATCCCTCTTGTGCATGTTGTATGAATTGGGGAAATTACACCAAACAGAGTTAGTACATATACTCAGTGTGTATTTAAACACCACAGGTCACACATCACTGCATAGTTCTATGCTCTTCTTCGAATCTTCAGGGTTGCATGAACAAATCCAACGAAAAGCCAAATCCTACTTGTGGGTGCTCAAGAAATTGCATGAAACAAGTCTCCGAATGAGTACTGATTGTGTATATTCTCGAATTTAAACACAACAACGCTGCATGTATGAATCCGATTGAGTATCGTGGGTGTTAATGATTATATTTTCTCGTGTCTGAAAACCGGTGCATAGAAGTCCGGGTAGATGCCGAGGAGATCCTTAGCCAAGGTGACACCAATGAGGTTTTAGAAGCCCCCTATATGTGTAAAGCCTGCAAAAAAACGTCCAAACGACCGTTAAGATGTCAAATTTAACATAGTTGCAGAAACGTCTGAAAGAGCCTTTCCCATATGGGAACGCCTTTGGCGTAATAAATCAAATATATAGGATCAATTTTTTTAACAAACTAAAATATTAAAAATAATAATAATTTTTTATAAAAAAATTATTGCTTTAAAAATCACATCATATTATATTGAAAGAAGCATTAGTGATCCTACAAAGGGTAAGAAAAAAATTGAAATCAATTTTAATAGTTAAGAGTGAGTTTAAAATTTGAAAAAGGAATGTAAAATTAAACAATATGCAATGGGAAATTGGATACCATAGCAATGGGCTTGACAAAGGCGTCTTTGTCTCTAAAATTGCTTCATTTTCCTTTTGTTTAAATGCAATTCTTTTTAATTTATATGAATATATCCATATTTTTAAATATTTTTTTACATATATTAGTAACACATATTCTAAATACTTTCTTTTGAATATAACTACTTAGAAATCTTTGAAGTGTTTTTATAACTCACTTATTTCATTTACCCTCTTTGCAATTCTTTCTTTTTGAATGAAAATAAATGAAGTGAAGGACTTTGAAATGGGATGTTTTTAGCATCTATGTCGTTTTTGCATTTGATTTTGACACTCTTGGCTTATGTATAGTAAGTAAGCACAATTTCATTCTCTTCTTTTATAGTAGCATAAAATATCAGGAAGATGTGCATAAATAATATGTGGTGAGCTGCGGGTATGTGGACCATTATGATGTCATTTTTATTGAAACGTAAAATTCCTATTTGAGATTAATAGATCCGCGTGGGACTACATTTTTTTATTAGATTAGGTAATAAGCATATTTTGAAGGGATCGGGAACCCTGTACAACCAAAAGATAAGAATCAAGGCACAAAAGAGAAACATCAAGGAACAAGACCCCACGGGCCCAAGGAGAAACAACTAGACAAGCCAACACCCAGAAACAGAAAGAACAGGGAAAGGACCCCAAAGTAGACCAGTCAAAGCAACTTGGCCCACTACCCAAGGAGCCCTAACTACCAAGGTCTTTCCCTTTATGATATCTAAGGCTCATCTTGAGAGGAAAATTTCCAACTTTTCCTTTCTTCTTGTTGTTCACAACCTTCCAACCGTCCCCCCCATTAGGATATACATCACTAACCCAAAAAAAAACTTATCATAGACGCCCTTACCAAAGATAATACATGAAAGTGAAATATTTCTAAGCCGTCGACATTACTATGAATATTAATACATGTTCAAGTTGAAATCATAAAGATATGTGGTTTAAACATTGAAAGGTGACTAGTTTTTCTTCTTTTTAAAATCCATAAGCCACATTTTTAGAATATAAGAGTCTATGTTGTAATATGTGGTAATGAAGTTGATGGGTAAATTGGTACTAGTATCTTGTAAAGACCTTCAAAGGTTCCATCTAAGTAGTATCCCTTATTTTAAACTTGAGTTTATTGGGATTAGTGTTAAAAGTTATTGGAATCATTTTTCACCTGTCTTGTAGAAAATTTAAGAGTCAAAAAATTGTGTCAATACGTTAAAGTAATAGGTTTCTAAAATAATGTTGTTGTGTCACAACCAAGAGTCAATATCAAATAGAGTCATTTATTGTCTCATCAAAGTCTTGTAAAAATTGGTTGTCATTAAGAATCAAATTATCATTTTCATCTAGTTGCCAAAATGTTCAAATTTTTTAAAAAATTGTCTGCGGATGCATTTTGGTGTTACTTGACATCCAAAAAATAATGTGTTTCAAATTGCGGGGAAGAAAACAATAATCACAATATAGAAAAAATTCTTCAAGATCACATTTTCTGAATGAGAAGCATCATTTAGTGGAGGAAATAAGAACATGAGGTTGAAATTCGATCAAAACCTCTCATCACTCACCAATGAGTGGAATGCAAAGTAGATGTGGTGGCATTATGTGGTGTGGGTTTTACTTTTCATATTGTCAGTGTGGTGTGCAAAATAAGAAAAAGGTTCATTCATGTTCACTTGTATATTTGGCTATTCTTTATACAGTCCCCTAATGTAAACATATAGTGGAAAGATATAAGCACAATGAAATGCAACATCATGATACTTGAAGAGGTTGAACAATCAGATGTGTTCCTGTTCATACCTAGGTTTGTGGTAAACCTTTGTAAAACCATTGAAGGTTGTGTAGATGGTTCCTTCTTGAGTTCCCACACTGAGTAGGTCAGATGTGTTCCCTACAGTGATTGGTTGATAAGCATATGGTTCTGTATGTGTTCCCACACTAGTTTGGTCAGATGTGTTCCCGGAAATGTATGGTCGATAAGAAGTTGATGTGTTCCTTCTTCTACCTTTAGTTTGAGTTGTGTGCCAAGATCATGAGCAAGAAAAGGTGAGAAAGCTGCGAGAAGGAAGTGCAATTATTTTTCTACAAGTAAACACTAAGGGTGAAATTTAAGGAATTTAACATTCACATGTTTATGGGTTATTTATTAGATGGTAAATTGGTACTTACTAGTTTTTGTGTATTATAGTAACTTAATCGGTTAGTAGAATATATTATTATAGTAATAATAATATATTTCATATAATTTAATGGTTTTTTTGTTATGCCCGTAAATCCTTTAAACAAATTATATGTTATTTGTCCTTCCTATTTATTAGGAAGTTGTTTAGCTATCTCTATGGCCATATAACAACCATTGTATTATGCATATGAAATGCTGAATATAATATCATTATTATGTTTATATTGTGCAACTATGACCAATTATGACATGAACATTATTTTTATTCTTCTCGGTCAACATTCTCAATGCAATGGAACCATGCTTTGAACAAATAATTTAGATATCTTTCTCTTATTGAATCAAGTAAATAACAAGATGCAAACTAAAAATAAATAACCATTTTTGGGGCTACAATTTTTTTCTATTGCTTCATTAAACTTCAAACATGAAGTTACTTTTCTACAATATTTGACCAATGTTTTACATGATTAAGATCACTTTTTAGATTTTACTCTTTTGGAAAAGTATGAACATTTCTATTTGGTTTTTACATAAGGAGTGAAAATTTCTAGCCATTTCATGTCTTTTTGTTAATTTTAATAAGTATACATCTAATTTTGAAAAAACATGACTCAAAATATATTGAAAACACAAAGAAGCAACCATTTTTTGTTTGTATAAAATATACCATTTAGAATCGATGAAGTTATGTTTTTTTTTTTTTATATCTTACAAGTTGTATGAATGGAATTATATTCAATAGATGATTGAAATGTGAGCTAGGGTCCTTATTTTTGAGTTTTTAATATAAAGAAAAAGTGTATTGCAATGGAAAATATACACGTTAAAAAATTTAACATGTTACTAAAAATGAAATTTAAAGTGATAGAACCAAAATTACAAAAATATCAATATTTTATTACAAATGAAAGTATAGAAAGTGATAAGTATTTATAAGAGACATATATGCCTTGAATTTTGAGTTCTTCATTCCATATTGTGTATCTTATAAGTATATAATGCCAAAACTAATAAATTACTAAAAATGAACACCAAAATTAGTTCTACTTGAAAATCAAAGTGTCACCCCACATAGAAATGATGTCTCCACCTTGGAAGTGGAAACCAAAGGCCAAATGACACATAATATTGGTTAATGATGTTATTAGTTTTGTTTGGGTTATATCTTCTTGATTGTTTTTTTTTTTAATTATTGGCAAATAGTTTTTTGAAAGGGACTATACCCTTGAATACAAAAGAAGGCCTAAAAGCCAGGATAAGCAAGAGAACCAGAGCAAAAAGGATCGGAATCCAAATGTTACAATGATGTTCAAAGTAGCTAAAAACAACTACCAAAATGAGACGAACAACAAAAACTACAAAAAAGCGAAAGAAAGGATCCGTAAAAAATAGCAAAGAAACAAACAAGGACAACGAGAATCAACTGCAGCGACTACTTCTAGTAGCTTTGTCTAAGATGGTTTTGATATTCTTCCGAATTAAACATACCCAAAGTAGTCATATGGGCAAACGTCATTAGAATCCAGGCTGCTCCAGGTCTTCTTGCTTTCTTTATCGCACTACCCAAAGAGTTTCCGCACTCCGCTTAGGTTGGAGACACTTCGGACATGTTGTTCAATAAATTCCTCGATCGCCCTAAAGATGGCAATGTTGTAGTCATGCCTAGTCTTGGCCTTCCCTAAGCGAGAGTCCAAGGAGTGCAATTTCTTGTATATGTCTTCAATTTGGCTGCTGTCCACATCCTCCTCCTCCTCCTCCTTCTTCCTCTTTCCTTTCTGTTTTGTCAAGTTTTTAACTTCATCCTTTAACAATTTCATATCTGCCTCTAAGGCTTCCAACCTTTTTGTAGGGCTTTCCAATTGCACTTCCCGGGGGCTGGCACTGCTGATATGTAGGAGGTCATGAGCAATTTAAAATTCATGAGACCCATTCTCCACTGCAAGGGTCTCAAGGTTAAGCTTCCTAGAAGCCCTGGTAACCGGTCTCCGCGAGGTAGAGGCCAAGTGGGGGGCGGGAGCATCAGAAGGGGGAACGGGAGAAGAAGCCTGAACGGCCGGCATGGGGGTGACAGTAGCGGTGGCAGGGACAGAGAAAGGAGAAATAGGGCTGGCAGCAGCAGAGCTCAGCAAAGGGGGAATCGAGCTAGGGGAGGATGGGAGACCAGGAAACCTGAGTAGACAACATTTGTGTAACAAAAAAATGAGCCCTTGGTGCAGAGGAACTACCCAGGAATGCTTTTGAAACTCAAGAATGGAGCGTTTAAGAGAGTTCAACAAGTAATGGGGGAAACAAACCAGACGATCCCTACGAAAATGATTAAGAAAAATAAGGTGTTTTGCAGGAACAGTGACAAACCTCCCTTCCAAGGAGATGAACCGTATCATCATGCGGGTTACTTCATCATATGGTGGAGGGATCGAGCTAACAAGTAGGCCTGCTGTTAAGTGGGTCAGTTTCTCCTCTCCCTCAACAAATCTTCTCTCTTCCACATCTCTATCGACCCTTTTGTTAAAGAATATGAAGCCCTCCAAGCCAAGGCCGATCACTTCAGCAATAAGCTCTTCATTGATTAAGACCTTCTACCCCCCATACTCCACTGTCCTCTCCTTCCAATCCTTTGCAAAGCGCACAGAGATGCTCTGGTCATGCCCCTGAACTTTTTCCATGAAGTTTGTTATGCCACCCTTGCTAAGAATGCTCCACAGCTCAATATTGTCTTTCCAGTCTGGGTCCACACTAGGCTCAATTTGACAAGGAGGACCCCCCATCTTCTCTGCAGAACTATTTACAACTAATTCCTAACTGATTACTAAAGCCAGTCCACTTTTTGCTATAGTAATCCGCACAAAAATGGAAATGAGAGCCGTTGTTATTCCCACGATCGGCTGCGTGTCTGCTGATCTGAGCCTGCTGAAAAACGCGTGTGAGAATAACCCACTCCCTGCCATCAATCACTTTATCACCACCTTTGGTTTCCGTGGAGGTTTGAATCCACCTTTTAACATCACATTGCAGCTGCATGCGTGATTTTCAAAACCGTGTATCTCCACTTGTAATTCCCCATATGATTCACACTATCTTGATTATTAGACATGATTTGCATAAACCAATACTTTAAATCAACACGTGTGGGAGTATTTTTGATCCACACCCAAAATTCATAACTCATTTCAAGATATTGCTTACGTATGGAGTTCCGCCTGAATGCTGTTTTGAAGTTGTTTGGGGATGCTGTTATTGTCCCAAACTGTAAGGTTAACATTAATGCCATAATTTGCCAGCACATCCGCCAATTTATTACCCTCCCTGTAGGTATGCATGATCCTGTTATTGAAAGTATGACTAATACTTATGGACTCTGCGCAATAAAATCCTTGATGCTCCACTTGGAGATGAGCAACCTTTGCTTAAGAAGATTAATGATATTTAGGGAGTCTCCTTCAATGATGAGGTTCGAATATTATTTGCCTAGGCAATTCTCGGACCCCAAAGAGAGCAGATAAAGCTTCAAAAAATGATTAATTTGAATTCCCATTTTACTAGCATACGCAGCTATTAGATTGCCTTTATGATCCCGTATCACTCCTCCCCCCGCATTCCCAGGGTTTACCTTATTGATTGTTGCATGGAATATGAAGCAATATTTTATGTTAGAAAGATCCTTGGGAAACAAAAATTATTACAATAATAAGGGGTAGTTGTGTTCTCTTATTGTTCCCTTTTTCCAACTTTTTACTATTGGAATTTCCCTTTATATTAATTAAATAAAAGTAAATTTACATAGTAAGGGGCGACCAGACAACTCACGGTCCTGAAAAATGCCATGAAGGAAACAAAAGTATGCCACGAAGGAAAAAAACACACCACGAAGGCTTTATAAGAGCACGCCCACAAGGAAAACAAAAATCGAAGAAAATCATTAAGTATACTCCGCCACCGCACTGTGAGGAGGAGGGATGATCATCCTAGGGAGGGATGAAGGTTACTAGAAGGGTCGGTAGATGATGGATCCACCTCCCAACCATCTTACCTAGTAAATCGCATCTGAAAAGGTACCATAATTCCCCACCCGGGGTGAAGTTCTATAATATTATTCATAGCCAACAACAGAGAGCCCCACCATGGGAGGTAGAGCGATGGCTACGTGAGCAACTCCTTTGGCATGTGGCTGCTATAGGGTGGCTGTTGGGGAGGTGAATTGCGAGGTGGTGGCAATCTGAGGATCGAGTGAAACTGGCTCATAGTGCATGACACACTCCCCAGGTGATCAAGCTCCCCGAAGGTAAGCAAATTCTAGAGAGACTTTGGCGGCTGAGCTTGAATCTGTGTTCACACAATAGACAAAATAATCACCTTGTCATTAGTAGAAAAGATGATAAGCTGTAAGATCATGCTTGAAAATAAAGGCATTGTGAGCTTTCCAGATATGAAATAAAATGCATGCACGAAAAAGATGCCACAAATTAGCTATATAATGAGGCCATGGAATAAAGTTGCCAAACAAGGCCGAGATACCATGAGGAAAACACGGGGTGATATGGTTTAAACAAGGAATGGATCTAATGCCGAGATAGTTCACACACGCAGAAAAAACCAAAATAAATACAAGTAAGATTCAGTGTAGGAACAAAGGGGCAAGTCAAGGGAGGTATGCCAATATGCCTAAGCCGTTCACCTAAGGGTAAACCTTGATAAATCAAACACCACAAAAAATGGTTAACTTTGGGTTCCAGAAGAGTGTTTGAAGCACGAGCAAGTATTTGTCTAATCTAGGTGGATGAATGAGATTAGAGTCCCCAATGATAATTGAGTTTAACAATTGTGGGCGACAAAGGACATAAAATATGATAAATTGTTTGAGTGTTGTAGTGCGAAAGGATACATCTTGATTCCATCGCTAGTCTCGCCACTTTAGGGGGTCGGAGGTTGAATGCCAAGTTTATGTAGCATCACATCTGGAAGAAGGTCCTGAATTTTACAAATTGATGGATAATAATAATTATGTAAACGAAATTTAGTTTTGAGCTTAGGCCAAGTGATCCAATTCCTGCAGTGCACTAGATCCTAGATAGTGTGAATGCTCTTGCAAAAGAGCCGAATGGATTTGATGTAGGGGGTTTCAGCTAACGAAAGCATGCCCTCAATGAGAATTAGAGACCACCAGATGTTCTGGGAATTAATTGAAAGGCCCATGTGAATCCCATTACCAATCCATATTAAAAAAGGTTTCACTCGCTCCAATGCTTTCCAAATACTCTTAACCACAAAGGTACCCTTGATCTTAACCGCAACAAGTGTAATAATAAGGGTATGAAGACCAATTCTGTTCCAACATTTATTGCCATAAGGAGCCCCATTCAATATAATTTCACAACAATATTTTCCAATATTTCACCCCTAAAAGGCTTCGAATGACCCATTTGGCACATAAAGTCAGTATCTGCTGGATAAAGATCCATGATTCCCATACCACCTTATGCTTGAGGAGAAAAAAAAATCCCATGCAACATAATGAAATCCAATTAATCGAAAATTTTACACCAAAGAAAATCCCGTAGAAGCTTAGCCAAACAATTGAAAGAAGTGTGAGAAGGGAACCAAGTAGAATAATAAACATGAGTCGAGAAAGAATTTTGGTGCAAACCTGAAATTTTCCCGCTAGAGACAGCGATTTGGAGGACCACTTCGTCACTTTCTACTCCACTCTATTAACCACATAATTCCAAAGACTCGTATAATTCACTGTCGAAGGAAAAAGGATGCCTAGGAAGTAGAATTACTCACCACGACTAATCCATTTCTAGGGGAAAGCTTTAAGCCAATCCAACGGTAAAAAAATCTTTGGTGAAATCCAAGGGTTTTGGCCATCTGAATAGTAGAGCTAGAGGCCAGAAAAATGGTAGATAAACAATAAAAAAGCGTAGCCACATTATGTTATGATTTAGAATTCATAAGAAAGGATTCATCCACAAAATTACCATTGACCCGGATGTGTGTGATGGTGCGGAAGAAAAATTCCCGAATACGACCACTGATATGCTTGATGAGTAATTAAGTAGCAAGAGAATTAGCCGCAAGAACAAACAAAGCCATAACGAGAGGGCACCTCTTTCGATGGAACAATAGAGACCGATGGCTATTAATGGTGAGTCGAGAAGAAGAATTGGAGAATAGAGTGGACACAACGAGAATGGGAAAAATCACTAAACCCTAGTGCTTTAAGCATGGAAATAATAAAGAACCATTCTTTGCGATCATAAGATTTTTCAAAATCAATATTTAAAAAAGGGTCTTCGACGGAAAGACGAGCCCATTCCATACTTTCCCAAAGTGCAAGAAGATTATCTATAATGTAATGGCCTTTGAAAAATCCCGTTTACTCGGGCCATACAATTTTAGGTAGAATAATAGCAATCCGTAGAGCGAATGCTTTAGTCATAATATTATACGAAACATTCAACAAAGTGAACGAACTCCAATTAGAAATACACTCCAAATCATTAGCCTTAGGAATGAACTTGATGTTACCTTGATTGATGAAGCTCTCAAAAGAGTGAGAGTGTAGAGCTTCATTATATACTACGAAGCGAGATCATGTTCGACATAGGACCGATTGCTTTATATAATTTCTTTGGGGAAGCCATACAAAATAGAAGATTTATCATCGGCTAAGAAAAGCATGGTGACATGAAGTTCCTCCAAAGTAAGAGGAACATCATATCGAGCCTTATCTCGAGGTGTGAGTTACGAAGGCACCACATCAATGCATTTTTGAAAAGAAGGGGATCGCTCGAGGTGAATCTTCTGAGCTTGAAACACTGCAGACGATAATTTTTGATAAAAAAATTAGAGAGTTTTGGGAGCTTAGTAAGCCTCTGGTGTGACTCATTGATAGCCTTTATCTCATTAACGCACATGTTTAGCTCGAAGGGATTTGAAGAAGCTTTTAGAAGCTCTATCTCCTACTTGCACCAATAAATTTGTGGCGTATCTGAGTGCCACGAGCGAGTAGGATTCACTGAGCTTAAGCTTATGCCAAAGATTTACAACTTGATATTGAGGATGAATATCAAAGGGATGAGATTCTAGAAGCAGAGAAACATGACAAAATTCTTTATGTAGAGAAGAATATTCCCTTCTTCGAACCCGGGTGAACCATTTTCCAAACCGATAGAGGAATTTAGTGGTGCGTTGGATCATTGCTTCCCACCAAGAGATCCAGCCGGCAAAGAATGGAGGATGTGGTGCTATGTTACATATTTTGGTGATGAGCCTGGACCACCCTTGGGTGACTCAACAACAAAATATTGAGAAAAAATTGTGTACTTAGGAACCTTGGGAGGGCCACCCTGCCAGAAAACCTTAAATGTGATCGGATGGTGGTCTGAAAAAAGCACTTCTGACCAAACCTTGATAACGGTGGAGCCAGGCGTGTCGAAAGTAAAGAAAGACTACTATGAAATTAGAGCATGATCGAGGTGTTTTAATATGTAATTAGATACTTCTCGAGGTTGGTCAATGAAAACAAGGTGTGGTCCTTAAATGCTTGCCATCGGTTAAGAATTAGATCAGAAATTCCTTAACGGATTTTAAAATAATACCAAGCAACATGTTCCCAAGGCACAAATGTGTCGGAAGTGCTCCAAATTTATCATTAGGATGCTCCACCATATTAAAATCGCCACAAACCAACCAATAAGCAATGGGTAAGTTGTCACCTAACCATCTCCACAATAAAGTTCTTTCGGTACCATCATTAGGAGCATAAATATTGAGAATACCAAAAGACATATCATTAATATTCATAATCACCCACACAACCCGATTACTCGGGTCATGGCCTAAAGAAATAATTAATGCCAAATTTTTTGGCACAATGGAAATTCTAACACCACCTCTCTCATCAATGTGATGAATGTGGAAGTCCACAAAATCAGAAGCAATACACGTAAGAGTAGTCTAAAGAAAAAAACCATAAATCTTGATTTCCTATAAGAAAATAACATCTAAACTGTTAATTAACTTGCAAGCTAACCAAACACAAAATTTATGTGAGGGAGCTGCTAGACCCCAAACATTCCATGACATAAAATTCATGAAAAATCAGAAATGTCAAAATCCCCTTCGCGTTTGGAATTCCATCCTCAGACCTAAGAATGACGAAATTGTTGGCAAGAAGAATCTAGTTTGAATGAGAAGGCTCAACTTGAATGGAGCATTGTTTGGCCCCATTTTATCCTTGTGAGTCATGCGACACCTCACGAGGTGGATAAAATGAACACCGTAGTGGTAGAGATTTTAAAGTGAAATTCTGAAAAGTCTCAACATTCGTCGGTGTATCTTGGCTCTGTAAGGCAGCAAGGCGGTAGTTGGAATGGAAACCAAAGGACTAGGTTTCACCACTAAAGGCTCATTCCTTGTTGGTGGTGGAAGGAGGAAGATGTGGTGAACTTCCACAAAATCCTTCATCCCAAGTTCTTCTTTAGACCAACCACCTTCTAGCCATCAGCCTGAGGGGTAACCACATTCTTTGGTTCCGAGGTCAGCACGAGAATGGGTTTAGAGTGAGCTAAAAGGGAACAATCCTGAATGTGATGGTTTGGGACCTGACAATGAAAAAACATGTTGGGAAGGTTAAAATAAACCACCTTTAGAGAGATTCACAGGGACCCAACCTAAATAGTAAGATGGTCTCGAAAATATTTCGCTAGGTCTACTTCGACACACACATGCTTGTTTAGATGGGTGTAGAAAAAACGGTCCTATTTGTGGATTAGCACCTTGCCAATGGGCTTGACTATCTCATCAAGAAAAGACCAGAGAAGCATGGGAAGGCTGGGAATCTCAAGCCCAATAGAGATTTTGAGCGACACTTGATTACTTGGATTGAAATCCAAAGTCCATGAAGATAACACAAGACGGGTGTTGCCTAAATACTAGCAAGCTACGTTAAGCATAAGGGTTTGGACCTATAAGGGCTCTTGAAAGGTAAAAAGATAAAAACCTTTAGTGAGGTTATGGATTCTAGAAACCTGGATACCGGTAGACTCCCAATAGTTTTTCATCCAAATCTGTAGATAAGTCTCAGATAGGATACGATCACAAAATTAGGCTATAAGATAGTGGTTATGATACCAATGCACCATAAGATCCAAAAACTCATGAGAAATAACCACATCAGGGTTGGGTTTAGAGTCCAAACCTCATCGTAGAATTTTGGTACAAACTTCCTTGTGCACTTGGGAGACATTATCACCCTTATCAACAGTCATTGAACAGGGGGGAGGGTTGGCCATTTATAAGCGTAAACACTTCTAAGCGGTGGAAAAGGCTGAAAAATCACTATAATAAGACCAAGGGTAGACCATAGGAAGGGATAAAAACTTATAGTTTCCACAACGAAATAAGGCGGGGAAAAAGCATAGGATTAAAAATCATGTTCTTTGACATTAATTTGCAGCAGGGGCACATATAACTATTTTATCGATTTGTAAGCAATTAAAAAATCCTTATCAAGCATGTGATTTAAAGAAAGAATAATGTTAGGATTCTGTTTATCGGATGCCCAAGATCAACGGGTTAGAGAAAAAGCTAACTTGCCTTTTTTATGGGGTGGTACAGATTTTTTTAACATGGGTGCAAGTGGCTGATTCGGAATTGGTGGGTTTTGAACATGAGAATTCTGAATAGGGGATTTTGTACTCATGGATTTTGAATTGGGAAATTTTCATCACGTAGATTATGAATGGGTGGGTTATATGGTGGCGGGTTATATTGTTTCTACGTAGGTGATACATTTAGCGCTCCTCCAACACTTCCAAACATTGATTGCATTGCTCTATGCACAATAGGTTTAGCTATTGCTAGTGGTGTATATGGGATTACTTGTTGCAACACAAAGTTTGTAGCAATTCCTAGGTAATATATTGTTCTTCCATTATTGGTAACCTTATTTTTGGTCATCTAATAGTCATACGGTCGTTACTCTTTGGCAATAGGGGAGTAGTGCACATTTTGTTTTGTAATTGTTTATCAACAGGGGCTACAAACCATTTATTGTGGTGGGGTATACACTCATTGAATTTCATCCATTATAATAGGCCTCCCTCCATAATCTAAGGTTGAAATGACATCCACATCATACCAAGTCCTCATGGAAACTATAAAACAACTCGTCCCTTGATTATATATGTCCTTGATCATATAAGTGCCTTGAAAGTTATCTCTCATCCTCCTATTCCATATTGGATTCTTCTAGTGCCCCGTTAGGACAATGTAATTGTTCCAACCACCATCTAAAAATTGTAAATATATACTTAGCTACTCATGGGTAGTGTATCTATCTCATGTTCAAAGAGAATCTTGATGCAAAAGGTAGACAATGATATGCATGCCTATCAACTAACTTATGAAATTATACCCACTTCTTCCATGAATGAATATGTTCATACCAAAAACTCCAAAGAGTATCTAAAATAACACCTTCACACCAAAAATTAATACCACACATCTATACTTCATTGGTATTATTCAATATTGTGAGATGTTCCTCTATCCAAGGATACTTTCTTCCGAGATTTCTTGGTCTATCTAGCATTATAACTATAACTAGGAATATAAGTGATGGGGAACTCACGAAGAGGATTGAGTACAAAGAGTCATTTCACTTTTTGTTTTCCCATTTTCTTGCGTTTTTCCCTCTATAACTTGTATTTCTCCCATCCACTAACATATGAAAATGATGGGATTTATAAGCATTTGAAGTTTGCATTCGTATTTCATTCTATGAATTGTCTCTTTGTTTTATGCACCATATCGTAAAAGAAAGAAAGTGGGAAGGTAAAGTGGTAAAATGAGGGGAAGGGTTTTGGATTAATTATATTATGGGCATAATCCATGAAGAAAAAATGACAAAAAGAAAAACATCAATCAACCATCATAGTGATTTATTGGAAATTTTAATATCATTTATGAGCAATAATAAGTATGAAAATGAGTGTTGTAATAAACTCATGTCATTAGACACCAACAACACCAATTTATAAGAAATTAAAAGATTAGAGGGGATTCAACTTTTTAATTAGGTAAAAGCTTTGATTTTGAAGGGATAAATAAACCTGTACATAGAGAGAAGCCAAGTCACAAGTGACCACAATAGGGAACTAGGGTAAAAAATTGAAAAGAAACAAGGCCAAGCCCTATATAACTACATCAAAATCTAGGAAAAGAAATTTGACCTAAAACAATGACATAGCTAAACATCAAGACCCGATGTCGCGGAAGCCGCATGAATACGACTCCATGTCACATAGCGAAAACTCACAAATTTATGTTTCTTGGGTTGGACCATTGTTTTCCAACCATCCTTGACAACCATGGAATACACCAACCCCATAAATTCTCCACCATTAACCACCGTTGACCATCCCAAGGGCCACATCCAACCTACCCTCCATGACATCCCCCAACCGACGGTCCACCACCAAGTTGTTTCCACGACATTAAACAATTCACTTACTGCCGTGATCTTTATCAATTTTTGAAATTGATACAAGATTACTACCAACTACATGAATGAATGAATGAAATATTTTAATGACGTCCACAAGACTGAAGAGTCTATGGGACCAAAACGAAACTAATACATTAAGCTATTTTCAGACCCTTTTCCATATTAACTCTTCTATTGTGAATCTTGAGCACCAAACCAACGATCTTTTAAAGTTTTATTTCAAAAATAACTCATTTAAGTTGTCCACTTTTAATTCATTATCATCACTAGATATGAATATCATCATATGCTGAATACTCCATAATGAAATTCCATTCCATTTCAACAACCCCTTTCTTTGTAAAAAAGGAAAATTCTCCTTTCCCAATCATCTTTGGGAATAGTCCATCTACCGGTTTCACAGCAAAGATGATGTGATCCGGTCCTCAACCGAGCCACTAAAATCCTTGCCTTACCTTTGATAACTACCCCTAGATAATATTTTTCATCATGCTTTACCAAGTGGGATTGAATTCTTTGATATAATGTGCTTTCTTATGACCCATCTGTTATGTCCACATGGGAGTCCTAAACTTGTCCATCACATAATTTTTATTTCCTTGTTGTTGTTGATAGGATACTCCTGAAAATTGATGCCCCATTTTTTCATCCATTTATTGTTCTATTTCATCCAGTTTTTTTTTGCACTCTAGCTTATCCTCTGTAACCATTTTGGGTCAGCGAAGATCGTCCATGATTTCAACTTTTTCAAATATCTTATCACCGAGTTATTGTCAATGCTTCCATTAGGAAGGTACCCGCTTCAACTAGCAAAATCTCATAAAGAACTATTGATTTAACTTTAAGAGTGCTTGTGATAATATGTTTTGGATTCCTTCTAATTTTCACCATCCATGCTTTAACATGCTACTTCCCCAAACCTTGCCGTAAAGGGAAACCGGGGTAACCAAAAAATAAAAGAGGCTTTTCTTAGTTTTCCAATCCCAAAGATCAAGTTTCCTACACCTATTTTGAAGTAAATAAGATGCCTTCCAACCTCCTTATATCCTTTTTTCTCTAGATGTCTCCCACTCATATTGTTGTGGAAATCAATCCCAAGATATTTATATTTTGTAACAATTTCCAATGTACTCCCCAAAAAAGAAAGTTAATTTTCCTCTCTTTTCTTTTTAGGGAAAAATGATGATTTTATTTTGCTAATGTTCACTCGCATCTCGATTCTGAAAAAAAAGAATTCTATAGCTTTTATATGCCCCCTCAATTCTTGAATGATTAGTCCCTTCCTTGGTCAAAGATCACTTAAAAATCTAGAATTTGTTTTTCATTTCTCTGTCCATCTGAAGGTGTCTAAAAATGGGCATAAAACTCGGTTGTTCCTTTCCTTCCATTTTCCATAGTCATCATGTGTTGTTTTCCCTGCCATTTTTGTCCCAAATACCTGAGGAAACATGTGATTGAATGTAGCTCGAGGATCATGTTTGAACCTTACAACATTTCCAAATTCTTTCCTTGAAGAAAATTTCATCTCCGAGCTCAAACGGTGGTTTCCCTACATTTTTACGGTTTGATGGGTGTGTTTTTCCATCAAATTTACATCTCTACATCAGTGGAAACATGGCCCTTTTTGGTTGGATGTGGCTCGGTGGGGCACTCTAAAAAATTTGTGGATCATTTCAACCCAAAACTTGTCCACGTGGAGGAATGACGCTCATTTGAAGACTCACCTTTTGGTTTGGCCTTGGAGTTGCACCGGGGGACACGTGGAGGATTCCACTTTTTCCCAGACTTAGAAAAATTTTTCATGCAACCGGTATAGTTTGGTGGGCCATGGACACGTGGTGGGCTGGCACTCATTTGAGGATCTACCTCAGGGTCCCACCTTAACAAATGTGACAGAGGGACAGTGGAGGCTTCCGCGGCTCCGCTCTATGTACTTAAACTTTTAAAAGAAATTTTCTAAGGCATGGGACACATGGTGAGCCCACGCTCATTTAGGTCTCCACTCTTGGGGACCATCTTGAAGTTGCACCATAAAGACACGTGGAGGTTTCCACCAGCCTTCCTTTACTTAGAATTTTCAAGAAACTTCCTAAAGGGCCTAAGACACATGGAGGGACCGCACATGTTTGGGGACCGACCCCTTGAGTTTTATTTTGAAGAAGCACAGGAGGACACTTGGAGGCTTCCGCTCACTCTTCCTTTTTTCTTGGACTTTTCAATGGCTGAAGAAGACTGTCTCAGACCTTAGACACATGGCACCTTCCACTTTGAACTTTTCAACTTTTAACAGAATCTCTTTGATGAGACACATGTTGAGCCCACACTTGTTTGGGGTCTCTACTTTTTGAGACCATCTCAAAATGTGCCATTGAGATGCGTGGTGGTTTGAAAAGTCAAAAGGGGGAGGTGGGCCATCGGAGGCAACTTGGATTTTTTCCCCTTATTGTTTAAAAAAATATTAAAGTCATCAAAATGACCCACAAGCCCAAAAGAGAATAGTCAAAATTTTCTTCAATCAATGGGAGGTGTGGACTTTCGGGAAATTTGGAAAATTTCCTTTTGTGAAAAAGGGGTTAAAGTGTAAAAAGGAAGCATGGTTCCACTGGGACCCACATCAGAAACTAAAGGCGGAAGGGTGGAGCTATGGGGAAAATTTGGAAAATTTTCCTTTTTCCAAAAAAGAGGTAAAATAGCATAATCAGCCACGGTTCCTCTGGGACCCACATTGGGACATGTGTCAAGCCCATTTTTTAAAGGTGGAGGGGCGAGAAAAATGAGAAATTTTGCATTTTTTCCCAAAAGTTGTAAAAGGTAAAAAGAACCCCAAGCCCATCTTAACTCGGATCTCCCACATGGATGGTCCAAATTCAAAAGGGAAATCAATGACAACTATGCATCTGTATCTAATTTTCTACCATTTTTGCTCCAAAGCTCTTGGGGATGTGAATTTTTATGGTTTTTATCATTTCTTGGTGTCTCCTACATGCCAAATGAAGAGGAAAATTAATTTGATATCTTGATTTGGTGGGGAAGATCTGAAAACATCTTTTACCATTAAGATGTGATCTGACTATCGATTCGATCTGATTTTCTAATCTTTCTTTCCTTGGCACACAAGAAACCAGTAGTTGATATCTTGATTTGGTGGGGAAGATCTGAAAATGTCTTTTACCATTAAGATGTGATCTGACTATCGGATTTGATCTGATTTTCCAATCTTTCCTTCCTTGGCATGCAAGAAACCAGATTTGATAGATTAGAGGAGGAAGTAGTTGGCGCGTGAAGTGAAGAGTGACTTACCAGGTGAAGAATTGAATGCTGGAAATATTTGAAGAGATTTTCCCTCTGAGCACCTACAAAATTTTTTTGCAAATCTGATTTTAGAATCACGATCAAAATCGTAACAAGCAATGGTGCTTTGAATGTTTTTGGTTTTGGGGGAAAAACTCTGTTGTAGATTAAATGTTATAAATTGCATGAATTTTTCATGCAAATGGTTGGAGTGTTAGAGGTCGGAGTTAATTCCTAAGAGAAAAGTTTGACAGAGCCCATCTTTTTGAGAAATCATCTAAGGAACCTATTTATTTCTTTTGTGTTAAATTTGATCATGTCAAGGTGGTTGCAAGTGTATAACCATTGAAAAGCTCTGAGATTGTTCTAGAAACTTTCCCCTGTTGATGCATTTAATCAAATTTGAGTTAATCTGTGTTTGATTTTGAGAAAAATTGTGTCTGCTTCATTTTGAATGTCTGTAAATAGTTTTTCTTGTTCCCATTGCAATCTTACATTGAAATCTTTGTGAATCACACAAGATCTTATCCTTGTGATAGTTTGGTGGCATTTGTAATTTCATTTATCAGAAGAGCTTTCATTTGATAGTGAAATAAACAAATTTAAAATCACTTTACTCCTAGCATGATGATAAGATTGTTTGTTAGCCTTTGAGGGTATCTTAGGCATGTGATAAAACAAAGGTTGATAATGTTCAATTAAGTTTTTTTCAATTTGAGCCTTCATTTTGGATTCTTAAAGTTTGTGTGAAAACGTGTTGATCTGGGCCTCCACTGAAAGCACACCTTCTAGTTAAAGGAACATTTTAGCTGTTTTAAAGCATTCTGTTGATCAAGCCTTCCATTTTTGTAAAATTCTCAAAGATCTAGTGAATCAAAGTCCACTTTCCTCCTCACCTCCCACCAAAATTCATTTAAAAACAACCAATCCTACCCATACTACCCCTGTTTTCTGTGTGTGTACAAATGCATAATTTCTATTACCAAAACATGCAAAAGCAATCAAGTTTTCATTGTCTTTAGTAGCTTGAACCTTGCTTAGAAAATATCTCCATTATCTAGGGTGACAACTCATGAGAGTTAGATTTTTGTTGTATTGATCATGTTTTCTTCAAGGTCTTCTTAATAACTTTGCAAAGAAGGACATCTCCATCTCCTCCACAAACAATAGGCTACAAAAAGGGTCCTCTCACCCTGGTTGAAAGGCACAACCATAAAGTAGTGAGGATAGATCAAATCCTCTTAAGGGTGCTACCCATTTCTCCACATCTGAGTGACAAAGAGCAAGTTGCATTTCTTCCCCAGCTACAAAATGACACACAACATGATCTGCTTGTCTCTAAGCTTCCTATCAAATCTGTGATGTTGCTCAGTCTTCTAAGGGAGAATCAATTTGGGTACCAACACCATTTATAGCGCCATTTTTGGGGACATTGTGATTGCAGTTCATATTCAAGACCCCTTGGTAAACATTTCTTATATGCTCTAAGTGCTAGTACATTGTTTCAACATCATCTTGTGTTCAAGCTTGTAAGAAGTGTTCAAAGTTACAAGTGTTCAAAGTTACAAGTGTTGTGTGTAATATTTCCAGTTTCTACAAGTTATTGCACTAAGTTTCATTGATAAATCTGGGTAAAGGAAGGTCAGATCATTTCCATTTCCAGTTTCTAGTGTTGACAGACATTTGAAAGATCATATTTTTAGTGCATTTGCACAACTAAGGTGGAAATCCTTAGTTGACTCCATGTTGATCTGATTTTTGATAAATACCAGTGTCTTAGCCTCTTTCAAGTGAGATTTGTTACTAATATTTGCAAAGATGGAAGGAAGAAGATCTTTCTTCTCTAAGGATCCTACTAGGACATTATTTCCAGAGCTAGGAAAAACAAAGTCAAAAGGAAGAAGAGCCTGGAGAGTTGTTGGAGATCAACAATCAAGAAAAGAGATCTCCATTGATGAAAGTGATCAGCCTATCATTGAAGATTTCCATTCAAGTGCTTCTGAATCGTAGTAGTCTTTTGTGGAATTGAATTCTCCATCTGGAGAGGGGCCTTCATTTGAATTTGAAAAGTTTTCTTCTCATTCTTCCCCTTGTGTTTTCCAAAGTTGATAGGGTTTTCAAAAAAAAAGCCTTTAGGGGATATCCATTTTGAAATTATACTCCTGTGTTTCAAAGACCCCTTGTCCCTTATCAGTTTGATTCTCCTCCAAGGTCACCTCCTCAAAACAACATGGCCCATCCCCCACCCAGACCTCCATTTTTGTAAATACCTTTTGGTCCTATAAATTTTAGAGGGATGGCTGGTTATCCAAATGCAGTTCCCAAGATGTAAGAAATAGACTACCAAAGTTCCAAGGAAATAATGTTATAACTGGTGATCAACACTTAAAGCTTTTTATCAACATGATGGAAGACTTTGAGATTGAATTTGAAGATGTATATATCAAATTGTTTATCCATACTTTGGAAGAAGATGCAAGGGACTGGTATAAAGCTTTTCCAGATAATTCCATTGATTCTTGGACCAAATGAATAATGCATTTAGATTGCAGTATGGTGACAAAAAATGGACCCTAGGTTTCTTTTGTCAAATTTGAGAATATTAAAAAGAATCCTAATGAATCAGTGCATGAATTCAACACTAGATTTAATAAGACATTGAGGAGATTTCCTGTAAGTTTAAGGCCATGTGATGAATCTTGTCTTATAAAGTATTCAGATGCATTTGATAAGAAAGTTGCTTACTATTTGAGGGACAAAAACCCTACCAATTTGAGGCAGGCCTTTACCATGGCTCTGCAAATTGAGAATAACATTAAAGCAATTGGAAAACCTCCTAAGAGGGAAGGTGTGAAACTAGTTAACCCGAAAAACTCAAGCAAGTAAGGTTGCTGATTTGGAGGAAGTTGTGAAAACTTTGGCAGGGCTGTCAAAGAAATCTCATACAAATTAGCTTAGGAAGAGAAAGGAATTGGGCAAGAGTTCACAAGGCCAACATAAGCAACAAGGCCAAGACAGATTTTCCAATCATCCTAGAAATGAGCAGAGATCTGATGATAGAGGCAAGGGACCCATGGGATCTACAAATAGACATCCCCAAGCTAGGGAAAATAGAATGGTGCTAATCCTTTGGCTTGCTAGAGTTGTTGTTATTGAAGAAACAAATGTAATTGATTGGTGTGATAGATGTTTCATGCCCCATGCTCCATGTGAAGTAGATCAACAAGTAGAAGAGGAAGTTGATGATGATAACACTGATGATGATGCATGCATGATGGAGTGCTCTATAAGCTCACAACAAGGAGAAACTTCAACTGAGGTAATAAGTGCTAGAACTACTGCTGATTTTTTGGGATTGCATTCACTGGTACCTCTTCTTCCTCCCTCTCATACTTTAGAAATAGATATTGTACAAGATTTTGAATTTCCCAATAATGAATTTGAATATTTAAGAGCTTTAATGATAAAGAAGTATGATGGAGGAATCCCATCTGAGGAGGATAGGTAGTTATTGATGAATGTTGTTGTTTCTCAAGAAAAGGATTATAATACTAGGAGTAGAGTTGTCAAAGGAGCAGGGCCTCAAGCCAAACCTAAAACTCCATTGCTTACTAGTATTCCTAAAGAGGTTCCTAAGAAAGATACACCTTCCAAAGGCCTTGTTGTCCCAAACAAGATTCATACTTCTCCTCATGCCCAAACTGTCAAAAATCTCATGCCATCTGATGAGTTTGTCAATCTCCCTTCCAATGTTGCCTTGCCAAAGTGTGTTCCATATGACATTGCCCAAGTTTTGAGTCAAATCAAAGTTAGTGTTCCAATTGTTGAGCTGCTTAGGATTCCTGAGCACAAGAAGAGGGCATTTGAGTATTTGGGATTGAAAGAAGAGAAGAGTACCCCAGGTAGAAATGTAAACATTGTGGAGACTCCTCCAATCATTGAAGAGCTAGAAACACCACCAACATTGGAAGAACTAGGTGAACCACCTGAGGTTTATTTGGGAACATCCTTGGTAGAGTCTCAACTAAATGTAGATCCATTCTTCACCACTCTGATCATTAAGGACAGATTGCTACACAAATTGTATGTTTGATTCGGGAGCATCATGCAATGTTATGCCTCTAGAAGTCATGAATGAACTGGATATCAAAGTAACAACAACATATGGGAAGTGCACTACCATGGATTCTAGAGAGGTGCCAGTGGTGGGATGTGTGAAAGGTTTGGTGGTACAACTTGCAACTTATCCGGGTAGGAACTTGAAACTTGATGTTGTTATTGTTGATTTCCCAGCCAAGTGGGGTATGTTGTTGTCTAGAAAATGGGCTGCAAGTGTTGGTGGGAGTGTTCAAATGGATATGTCCTATGCCACCATCCCAATTGAGGGCAGCCTTGTCAAGTTGTATGGAGAAAAGAAGATGTTGCACCTCATTGAAGATCCCAACAATGCATCTTATGAAGTGTTGTACACAAGTGTTGATGCTGATAACTTTATTGGATTTGCTGATGGGAAAGAGAAAAAATGGATCAATGTAAGAGTCTTGAACAAGTAGGCTCTCCATGGACTTTTTGTTTGATGGAGCTTGCTCCAAATTTGGAAATGGTGTTGGTGTAGTTCTGATTTCTCCAAGCTTGGAAGAGTTTGTTTTTTCTTTCAAACTTAACTTTGAGTGTACTAACAACATTGCTTGAGTATGAAGCATTGTTGTTAGGTTTGAGAATTTCTTGGAAATACTATGTTAAAGACATCATTGTTAAGGGAGATTCAGAACTAATTGTTAAACAAATCAGAAAATTGTATGCTACTAAAAATCAGAGAATGAAATAATATAAGCATGCAATTTGGGACTTGATTGAGATGTTTGATTCATTTAACATTGTGCATCATGATAGGAAGTTCAATGTTATGGAAGAAAAGCTTGCAGTATTGGGATCTCGGTTTGATAATTGTGCAATGTCCCCATATTGTGAATATGATGTTGAAGTGTTAACAAGGCCATCTGTCCCTGACAACATTAAACATTGGAAATTTTTTTGATGATGATGCTCAGGTCAAAATATTTCTGTAGAACAAAGGGAGTTTTTGATCAATGTATTGATTGGGAGCCAATGGTGTGTGCAGTAGAGGGTAAAGAAACTTTTTTTGGCAAAGACATCATCCAACTGAAAACTAATACCATTCCTAGAGGACTGGTTGCTCTTGAATCAAACTTTGATAATGTTGATTGCATTATTAACAGGCATATAAGCAGCCTCAAGGGATGTTGAGGAGCATGACCTTGGTACAAAGGAGAAACCAAGGAAGATCTGGTTGGGAAGCAATCTGAACAAGGAGGAAAAATAGTCCTATGTCCAATTGTTGAAGAAATATCAAGACTTGCTTGGCTTGGTCTTATTCTGAGTTGAAGGCATACAGAGAGGATCTATTTCAACATGAAATTCCTTTGGAATCTAATGCAAAGCCATTCAGGAAGAAATAGAGGCCGATCAATCCACTCCTATCTCTTAAAATGCAAGAAGAACTGAAGAAACTGAGGGATGGAGGGATCATTCAACCAACAAGGTATTCTTCTTGGGTTGCAAACTTAGTGCCAGTTAGAAAAAAGAATGGTGATATCAGGTTGTGCATGGATTTTAGAAATCTGAATAGAGCATCAATGAAGGATAATTATCCTTTACCAAACATGGAAAACATGTTGCAATTAGTGACTTGGTTCTGAGCTGCTTTCTACCTTGGATGGTTTCTCTGCTATAATCAAGTTGTTGTGAAGGAATCAGAAAGAATTAAGACAACCTTTACCACTCCTTGGGGAACTTATGTCTATGTTAGAATGCCCTTTGGTTTGATGAATGCTGGAGAAACCTTTCAAAGAGCAATGGATGTTGCTTTTTCTTGGTTACATTAATGATTTTATTGTTGTTTACCAAGATGATGTGACTTGTGTTTTTCCAAAGAGAAGAAGTGATCACTTGCAACACTTGGAAAAATGTTGATAAGATGCAGAGAGTATGGCATTTCACTCAATCCAAAGAAGTGCCATTTCGGAGTGCAAAAGGCCAAGTTGCTTGGTCACATTGTATCAAAGGATGGTGTCATGATTGATCCTAGAGGGTAGAGGCCATCAACAAGGTCCCAATTCCAAGAACCAAGAAGGGAATTCAGTCCTTCTTTGGGAAAATAAACTTTATCAGAAGATTCATATCAAACTTTGTTGAGTTGACCATTCCAATTACTTGCATGCTAAAGAAGGACCAAGTTATCAAATGGGAAGAGGCTGCCATTCAGGATTTCAATGGGATCAAAGAAGCATTAAAGCATGCCCCTGTTTTAGCAGCTCCAGATTATAAGAAGCCTTTTCAAATGTTTTCTTTTGCTTCAGAGAACACTATTGCATCTGTCTTGTTGCAAAAGGATGATGAAGGGGCTGAGAGGCCAATTTCCTTTTTTAGTAAGGCATTGCAAGGGGCTGAGTTGAAGTACACCATTATGGAGAAGCAAGCATTTTCCTTGGTAAAAGCAACAAAGGTTTTCAGACCTTACATTTTGAGCTCTAAAGTTGTTTCTTATGTTCCCCACACCATGGTGAAAGATGTCTTATCAGAGATGGAGGTCTCAAGAAAAAGATGCAGATGGGTGAACAAGTTGCAGGAGTATGACATGGATATCCAAACCATGAAATTGGTAAGAGGTTTGGGCTTAGCTAAACTTATGGTGAGAGAAACTTGCAAACTATTGAGGTGAATGAAGTAGAAGAAGGAAGGGTGGATGTCCTTGAAAATTTGATGAGTTCTGAATGGTACAAAGATATAATTTTTTTATCTCAGACATCTATACTTGCCCTTGAGTATTTGAGTAAAAATCAGAAAAAGAGCTCTTAAGTTGGCTTCCCAAATATGTCATTACTGATTTTGGGTTAGCTTGGAAGAACCCTGAGGGAGTTCTCTTAAGGTGCATTACTTGAAGATGAAGCCCCCAAGATAATTTTGATCTCCATGGAGGAGTTTGTGGGGGGAATTTTTTTGGAAGAGTCACAACACACAAGATCTTGAGGGCTGGTTATTGGTGGCCAACTCTTTTCAAGGATACAACTTTGTTGGTTAGAAGATGTGAGAGTTGCCAACATTTTTCTGGAAGACTGAAAGCTTTAGGCTCCCTTCCTTTGCATCTTGTATCAATTGAAGCCCCATTCAAGCAATGGGGAATGGATTTCATTGGTGAGATTTTAGACCCTTCAAGTGTTGGCCATAAGTGGATTCTTGTAGCCACTAATTACTTCACTAAGTGGGTGGAGGCAATCCCCACAAGAAGAGAGAAACACACCAAATTGTCATGGACTTCATGTTGAACCATATCATCTGCAGGTTTGGAGTGCCAGTTAAAATTGTTGCTGAAAATGCCATGAGCTTCAGAGCTAAACCTTTGGTGGAAATGTGTAAAGAATATGGGATCAATTTGACATATGCCTCCAACTATAACCCCCAAGGAAATGGACAAGCAGAGTCCAACAATAAAAATCTATTAAAGATCATTAGGAGAACCTTGGAGCTGAACAAAAGGAAATGGGGTGAGTAGTTGAAGTTTGTTGTTTGGGCTGATAGAATTACTTGTTAAAAGAGCTACTTGGAAAAATTCCATTTGAATTGGTGTATGGAACTCAAGCTCTGCTTCCCCTGCATATGCAATTATCCTCATATCAGTTCATTCAACAACTAGAAGATCAAGAAGTTAGTCCATATGATGCTCGCATTAACCAGATTGTTGAACTTGATGAAGAAAGGAGGGCATCTCACCAAAGGCATGTGAAGTTCAGAGAAAAATTGAAGAAGTTATTTGACAAGAAGGTCACTCCAAGAGCTTTCAACATTGGGGATCTTGTGTTGTTATGGGATAGTAGGCATGAAGATAAGGGAAAGCATGGTAAATTTGATGCATTATGGATGGGCCCTTACTCCATTGACATTCAAATTGGTGAACATACCTTCTTCTTGAAAGACTTGGATGGGGAATTGCTCAAATTTCCTATTAATGGTAGGCATTTGAAACATTTCCTTGATTGATTCCCCAAAATCAAGGTGAGCATCATTTGTATAGTGTATAGTTCATTGGTTGCTTTTGTTTTTTTTTTTTTTTCATTCTGGTCCTTGGTGACCTAGGTTTTGTTGGTTTCTCGGTTTGTTTTTAGGAGATGGTTTCTAGTTTTCTGCTCTGCAAGCTGACTCCTTTTCCCAATGGATGTTTTTTGGCACTTGGTCTATTATTTGGTTCTTGTGGCACTCACAGGAGTGCCCATCCCCGAGTCGGAGCCGATGTTGGTGCTCAAATTAGTCTCACCCCGTTTTTCATTAAAATCCCTCATTTTGCGGCCTCTGTCACATTTTTTATCTCCCCATGTTGGTGCTTGAAGACTCTGTCCTCCATTTGGTTGCCATGATTAGTCCTTCCTTGGTCAAAGATCACTTAAAATCCAGAATTTTTTTTTCATTTCTCTGTCCATCTAAAGGTGTTTGTAAATTGGGCGTAAAACTCAGGTTGTTCCTTTCCTTCCATTTTCCATAGTTGTCATGTTGTTGTCCCTACCATTTTTTGTCCCAAATACCTAAGGAAATGTGATTGAATGTAGCTCGAGAGGATCATGTTTGAAACTTACAACATTTCCAAATTCTCTGTCCTTGAAGAAAATTTCATCTCCGGCTCAAACGGTGGTTTCCCTACATTTTTACGGTTTGACGGGTGTGTTTTCCCATCAAATTTACATCTCTACATCAGTGGAAATGTGGCCCTTTTGGTTGGATGCTGGCTCGGGGGCACTCTAAAAACTTTTGGATCATTTCAACCCAAAACTTGTCCACGTGGAGGAATGACGCTCGTTTGAAGACTCACCTTTTGGTTTGGCCTTGGAGTTGCGCCAGGGGACACGTGGAGGATTCCACTACTTTTCCCAGACTTAGACAAAAATTTCATGCGCTGTATAGTTTTGGCGGGCCATGGACACGTGGTGGGTGGCACTCATTTGAAGATCTTTCCTCAGGGTCCCACCTTAACAAATGCAACAGAGGGGACAGGTGGAGGCTTCCACCGCTCCGCTCTGTACTTAAACTTTTAAAGAAATTTTCTAAGGCCTGGGACACGTGGTGAGCCCATGCTCATTCAGGGTCTTCGCTCTTGGGGACCATCTTGAAGTTGCACCATAAAGACACGTGGAGGTTTCCATCGGGCTTCCTTTACTTAGAATTTTCAAGAAACTTCCTAAAGGGCCTAAGACATGTGGAGGGACCACGCATGTTTGGGGACCGACCCCTGAGTTTTATTTTGAAGAAGCGCCAGGAGGACACTTGGAGGCTTCCGCTCACTTTGCCTTTTTGCTTGGACTTTTCAATGGCCAAAGAAGACTGTCTCGGACCTTAGACACATGGCATGCCTTCCATTGAACTTTCAAAATTTTTAACAGACTCTGCCAAACTAAGACACATGTTGAGCCCATGCTTGTTTGGGGTCTCTACTTTTCGAGACCATCTCAAAATGCACCATTGAGACACGTGGGTGGTTTGAAAAGTCAAAAGGGGGGAGGCGGGCCATCGGAGGCAACTTGGATTTTTTTCCCTTATTGTCAAAAAGATTAAAGTCATCAAAATGACCCAAGCCCGACAGAGAATAGTCAAAATTTTCTTTAAAATCAATGGTGGAGGTGTGGACTTTTGGGAAATTTGGAAAATTTTCCTTTTATGAAAAAAGGGGTTAAAGTGTAAAAGGAAGCGTGGTTCCACTAGGACCCACATCAAAAACTAAAGGCGGAAGGGTGGAGTGCGGGGAAAATTTGGAAAATTTTCCTTTTTTTCCAAAAATGAGGTAAAATAGCATAATCAGCCATGGTTCCTCTGGGACCCACATTGGGACACGTGTCAAGCCCATTTTTTCAAAGGCGGAGGGGAGAGAAAATGAGAAATTTTGCATTTTTCCCAAAAGGTGTAAAAGGTAAAAAAGAACCCCCAGCCCATCTTAACTTGGATCTCCCACGTGGATGGTCCAAATTCAAAAGGAAATCAATGGCAAAACTTGTGCATCTTGTATCTGATTTTCTGCCATTTTTCTCCAAAGCTCTCTTGGGATGTGAAATTTTTATGGTTTTTTTTTTTTTATCATTTCTTGGTGTCTCCTACACACCAAATGAAGAGGAAATTAATTTGATATCTTGATTTGGTGGGGAAGATCTGAAAATGTCTTTTACCATTAAGATGTGATATGACTGATCGGATTCGATCTGATTTTCTAATCTTTCTTTTTGGCACAAGAAACCAGTTGATATCTTGATTTGGTGGGGAAGATCTGAAAATGTATTTTTACCATTAAGATGTGATCTGACTATTGATTCGATCTGATTTTCCAATCTTTCCTTCCTTGGCATGCAAGAAACCAGATTCGACATATTAGAGGAGGAAGTAGTTGGTGCGTGAAGTGAAGAGTGACTTACCAGGTGAAGAATTGAATGCTTGGAAATATTTGAAGAGATTTTCCCTCTGAGCACTTGACAACTTTTTTTTTGCAATCTGATTATGGGAGTCATGATCAAAATCGTAACAAGCAATGGTGCTTTGAATGTTTTTGGTTTTGGGGGAAAACTCTGTTGTATAATTAAATGTTATAAATTGCATGAATTTGTCATGCAAATGGTTGGAGTGTTAGAGGTCGGGAGTTAATTCCTAAGAGAAAAGTTTGATAGAGCCCATCTTTTTGAGAAATCATCTGAGGAACCTATTTATTTCTTTTGTGTTAAATTTGATCATGTCAAGGTGGTTGCAAGTGTACACCATTGACAAAGCTCTGAGATTGTTCTAGAAACTTTCCCTTGCTGATGCATTTAATCAAATTTGAGTTAATCTATGTTTGATTTTGAGAAAATTGTGTCTGCTTCATTTCTGAATGTCTGCAAATAGTTTTTCTTGTTCCCATTGCAATCTTACATTGAAATCTTTGTGAATCACACAAGATCTTATCCTTGTGATAGTTTGGTGGCATTTGCAATTTCATTTATCAGAAGAGCTTTCATTTGATAGTGAAATAAACAAATTTAAAATCACTTTACTCCTAGCATGATGATAAGATTGTTTGTTAGCCTTTGAGGGTATCTTAGGCGTGATAAAACAAAGGTTGATAATGTTCAATTAAGTTTTTTCAATTTGAGCCTTCATTTTGGATTCTTAAAGTTTGTGTGAAAACGTGTTGATCTGGGCCTCCATTGAAGCACACCTTCTAGTTAAAGGAACATTTTAGCTATTCTGAAGCATTTTGTTGATCAAGCCTTCCATTTTTGTAAAATCTCTCAAAGATCTAGTGAATCAAAGTCCACTCTACCTCACCTCCCACCAAAATTCATTTAAAAACAACCAATCCTACCCATACTACCCCTATTTGTCCTGTGTGTGTACAAATGCATAATTTCTATTACCAAAACATGCAAAAGCAATCAGGTTTTCATTGTCTTTAGTAGCCTGAACCTTGCTTAGAAAATATCTCCATTATCTAGGGTGACAACTCATGAGAGTTAGATTTTTGTTGTATTGATCATATTTTCTTCAAGGTCTTCTTAATAACTTTGCAAAGAAGGACATCTCCATCTCCTCCACAAACAACAAGCTACAAAAGGGTCCTCTCACAAAATTTTTACTTTTAAAATAATTTGGGTACCAATGCACCCCCAATCACTTTTCGGACATACCTTGTGTTTTTATTGCACCCTATTCGAAAATTCTTACTTTTAAAATAATGGGTCGCTTTGTTGTTTTTATTGCACAAAGTTCTCAGTATTGTGTCGATATTCCCAAAGAGCCATATTATCCTTTTTCGCCAAATACCCGGATGCCCAAAATTGTTATATTCTCATTGTCGAGATTTGTCTCAGGGAAATTTGTATTTAATTATTTTGAGCCCCGCTTGAGGCTATTTGCGCTCGTTTTAACTCTGTTATAATCGAAAATATCATTACTCCCATGTACTTAAGGGTTTCAACAAGGAATAAGTTCTGGGCTTTATTTGTGACTTTTGGCAATTTTTTGTGTTTTTGTGTTTTCCCATTTCGTTTTCTATGAAATTTCTCTGGAACAATTCCTTTGCGGGTTAGCCCGATTTTTGGCCTGGAGCAGCTGGAGAACATATACGCACGTTATGCCCGGAGGAAGTCACCATCGGAGGTCTGGATCATTGGGAAAAAGCGAAGTCGTGAACTAAAAAGCCCCTGCTGGGTTGGGCACATTTTTGAAAACAAAATATTTGAAGTCAGAGGGGAAAATTATAAGCGGCAGGTAAGGTGGGAATTTTGTGCCTACCTTGCAGGAGGTACTTTTTCCCATGATATAAAATTCACTTAAGCTGCAGTGGGAAAATTAGAGGTAGCAGGTAGGCGGGAATTTATTGCCTCCCTTGCAGGTAAAAATTCCCATGGTGGAATAAAAGAAAAGTGACTTAAGTGAATTCATGGAATTTTATTTCCTACCTTGCAGGGTAAATAATCCCATTGTCAAAGTCAAATCACTTAAGTGGATCATGGGATTTCCGAGGCTGCCTTGTAGGGTAAAGAATCCCATTGTGGAAAATTCTTAAAAATAGAATTATATTGTGCAAAAAAGTGTGCCCCCTTTGGAGAAGTAAAGAAACCTTTAAATTGATTAATTTAATTAATTATTCACCGAAAATAGGCGCCCAAGCTTGTGGAAAAGTCAACAAAAGCAAAGGACAAAAGATGGTTGAAAATAGATTGCTCTAAACTTAAATAAATTAATTTATTTAATGGCAGCCCCTTCATGAAGAAAAGTGCGCCCCTTTTGGGAAGGATTTAATGCTTTTTGAAGTATTAAATGATTAAATAAATTCCTATTTTCAGTGGCTATGGTCAAGGCACACTGTGAAGCTTAAGTGGAGTGAAGTGTGGATGATTAAATTGGATTAATTTAATTTATTGGATGGCTGTCCTTAAACATGCTATTTTTAAAAGAGAGAAGCATGACTTTTAATTAATTAATTGCCAGGAATATGAAATGTAATTATTAATTATAGAATTTTGAAGGTTATATAAGCATGGGCTGCCATAAGGGTGAATTAATTAATTCACAGGTTAAGAATTGCAGCCAAGAGGAAAAGTGCGCCCCATTTGAAGAAGGATTTTGCTCAAACAAAGGTGAAAACAAGGCTAAAAGCTTCCAAATTTGGCGCATGCTTTGAAGGAGGTTGATCTTTGTCTGCATAGTTGTTTGCATAAGTGATACAGGTGCTCAGGTGATGTTGGAAAAATTCATGCTCACTTTGTGTGCAAATAAAACATCAATTTTTGGGGCAGCAGTCTTGAAAAGTGCAGATTTTTATAATTAAAATTCACTATTCATGCTCCGGTGGCCATCTTTGTCTAAATTAATTGCAGGAGTTCATTACAGGTGCTTTACAAAAGAAAAGGAGCTTTAATCAATGTCCAAAGCATTGAATATATCCTCTGAATCTGAAGAATTATCCAGATCCGCACCAGTATTGAAGAATTCCGGCCGAATTAGAAGAAAAAGAATTATTCAGACAAAGATAGACAAAGTCATGGCAAAGAAAGATGAAAAAGAAAGCACAATGGAGTCATGCGTCACTTCCCAATTTGTAGACATATGAGATACAAATCTAGGTCCTGGAACCTCTTTCCGAATTGATTGATAGATCCAGAGTAGGAAAGACTTCACTCATGCGTGTAGTCAAAAGCAGTGGAATTATTTGAGCTGCAACCTTTCCATACACAGCCCAGTTGCCAGAGTTTGTTATGGAGTGTGCTAGATCTTACCATCCTTCATCCAGATCAGTGTGTGATGCTACAGGAAAGACAATAATTCATTTGGACGCAGATTTCATCAATTATTGCTTGAAGATTCCGATTCGAAAGGTGGTAACTTCTATTAGCATTCAGGATGTTGGCAGTAGATGGGAGAAGCATAGAGCCGATTGCATGAGCATAATGAATAGCAGATACATGAAGAAGCCCAGATCTCCTTCTAAGTTCCCAAGAACTCTTCCACGGTCCAATTTGGTGCAGGAGGCAGATGATGTTGCCAAATTGTTATGCAGGATTAATGGCGAGGCGAATGCTCACACTTTCCGTACATGGATGTATGCTTTCATCAGGACCATTGAAGTCAACAGGGTTGATTCCATAATCAATTGGTCGGAAATTATTAGCGATAACATTGGTGAGAAACTCCGGAACGTAAGCGTACTTTCAGCTTCAATATGACTTCCTACTTGGTGTACGCTGCAGCTTCACAAGGCATCTTCTCCAAGCTGGATAGATGTGGCATTCTTTCTAAGGACCTTATTTTCGAGTGCTACCCATAGCTTACTATACCTATATGTGAGAAATATTTCAAAGTGGTCAATGATGGATTCTTCTACGATTTCATTTGCAGGCTACACAGGGACTTGAAGGCCAACAGGGTAAGCAAGGAAGCGTGGGAAGTCAGTATCCGAGTTGGTAGTCTATTCATTCAATTCCAGATTTCACATACCTCGGGGGTTACTGGATTTTTGGGAGAACCACTCAAGCTACCCAGATATCCAAATGATAGATCTGATCACCATGGAGCTGAGCAAGCAACTTGTGGAGATACATGATCTTCACCCAAATAGCACAAGTCTACGGGCTTCTTTCCGATCACCGCCGAATTTATAAATTTGCATGAGTATTCATAGAGCTCGAGGGATGGAGACGCAGATGTTATCCGAGTATGAGAAAAATTTCTTCACAAAGTGCGCTAAACTTCGATCCATTTGGAGTAGCCAAGAAGATGATCTCCCAGAGAGTACGTACATGTGCCTTCATTGGAGGATTTCGGATGAAGTGCAAAAGTGAGTACGAGGTTAGAAAGAAGGATTTTAGCAGCTATCAACATGGCAAGTGTTCGAATTTGGACTAGTGCGGATACTGCGGATCTTAAAGATGGTGGGAATGTGTTGCTTGACACTTACCATCAAATGAGAGGAGATAGAGCCGTACTTGAGATAGTGTAGGGGCTGCCATACAATTGAAGAAAGGTCGAGAGCTGTTTTGGTGAATACTTCAAACCTTGACGAAAAGGATATTGCCTTGATGAAGCATTGATGAATCAAATCATGGGAAACTTCGGTGCGGAGATTCCCTGAAGAAGAGGAAGCATGAAGGAGAAAGCAGCAGAAGGTCCGAGAAGTTGAAAGTACACAGAAGATCTCAATCTAAGGAGAAGATCACTTCCACGGACATGACTTTAGTTCCAGCTTCTCCAGCACCCAGTACTTCACCAACTGCTGCACCTCAGCAGGACACTTCCATGCCTCCACTGATTCCGGCAACATTCATTCTCTCTCCTCAGCCACTTCGTTCAGCACCTCTTCCAGAAGAGACGTTGCAGCTGCAGATGGCAGAGTTCGAAAGAGCTTTGTCCTTGGATGATTCAGAAGATGGCAGCCATAACACTGTGGCACTTTCTGATGGAGAGGATGCAGAGCGGGAGATAGTAGTGCACTCAGCAACTTCTCATTCTCTGAGAAGTAACTTCTTAGAATGGTTGACTTCATAGTTGGTTCTAGAAGTGAGAATGGAAATGAACTTAGAGGAACACAACTTGCAGCTTGCTCCGTAGTCTAGGTGTGTTGTCCACTCAAAATTCCCCTTTTTAAGAAGTTGAAAATTTAAAAATTTTGAGGTTAAGTGTCTTCTCTGTTATCCCGGTAAAGTGAAAGTCGAGAAATTGGAAAAATCTACGTTTTTGGGTCATTTTGTGTGTTTTTCGGGCCTGTCGGACATTTTTGTCCCGCGTGTCCCAGGTTCCGATGGGCTCTATGTTCCCAATCGGCTGATCTACCCAAACTCTGTTCTTTTTGGGCCCGTCGAACTTTTTGTCCCAAATGTCCCAAGTTCACCCGGCCCGCCGTTCCCATTTCGTCCCGATTCGGCCGAGTCGCGTATTCTGCGTGACTTTCATTCGGTGTGTCCCAGTTCATTCGGGCTCTCTGTTCCCGATCGGCTGATCTACCCAAAGTCAGTTCTTTTCGGGCCCATCGGAACTTTTTGTCCCAAGTGTCCCAAGTTTTCCCGGACTGTTATTCCCTTTTACCGATTCGGCGAGTCGCGTATTTCGCGCTTTCGCATCCCGCGTGTCCCAGTTCATTTGTGACGTCTTTTCCCTGCTTCGCTTGAATCGGACGAGCCGCGTACTTCGTGCTTTCGCGTCCCTCGTGTCCCAAATGAACCAAGTGCCATTCGTGCTAATTTTTCCCGCTCTACCCGAATATCTTGCTTTTCAATTTGGTAGATATGTATTTAATGCGCATTTATTACCTTTCTCTCTCCTAAACGACTATATAATGAAACTGCCCCCTATGCGTTTTTACACACTACTTTCATGCTATCTATTGCTCGAACCCTTGCAACCAAAATTCCTGTGCGCGTATCCATTCCCCCTGCAATTCCATCCCAAGTCTAGCTTGCAGCTTTGCTCTCTAAATACTCAACATGAAGATTAAATTCCAGGGGCAGGAACAAATTTCACCACTAGAGTCTGCCGTTCCCGATATCGGGGACAGTGAAGTTCGCCACCTTGATTTTGGGGATTTTTGGGCAAGGATGATAGATGCAAACCCTTCAGCTATGGCACAGATGATTCATGACAGTGGCTTGGCGTTCGCCGGTGGCTTCCCAATTTCAGTACAATGTGCAGACACAATACTCGCTTGCGGAGCTCATTTCAGTCCCGACTCAAGCGAACTAATGAACGTGCATGGAGAACTCATTGCCAAGTTAGATGCCACCGCCATTAGCACTTCCCTAAGGATTCTGAGATGGACAGTTCCGTAGTAATCTCTCAGAATCAAGCACAGGCCCTTTTCGATCAAGACAGTGATAACTATAAGGCGCGGGTGGCGAAGTCCTGGCTGAAAAACCCTAAGAAAGGGGCATCTCGTCTATCCAAGACTCTTTTCCGTGCAGATTTCAATGAAGAATTGTCGGATTTTATAATCCTACTGGCTCGGGTCATGGGTTTACCCTCTACAAATGAGTTCCATTTCTAGATGTGCCCACTTATCAACATGGTGTGTGAAGGAACTCAGAATATCAACTGGGTAGAGATCATCAGTATGAACCTAGCAGAGCAACTGTCTAATGTACAACAAACAAAGAAATTCTATATGACTTCATACCTGATGTATACTCTAGCAGCATCGAGGCAATGGTTTGGTTTTTCATACATCGATGCTCACAAGGATGACCCCGTGTATGCCTACTGCCCGCAGTTCACCCTAGAAACCAGCAATCACAATTTCCGAAGGGTGAATGATGCTTTCACCATGTACATTGTTCAGCTTCTTGAGAGTGACACAACAAGAAGATTTTCTGATGAAGCCATGAGTCTGATATCGCACTACGGTGCTTATTTTATCCAATTCAGAAATTTTTCCTATATCAGGCTTCATTGGCTATGAGAGCACTCCTCTCAAGCTTCCTATGTTCTGCAATGACAAAATGGCCTTGATAGAAGTGTGCAGCAATTGGAAAAATTGCATAGAACCTGCAGAGACAAGAAAATTACTGGTTTGCACTTCCCCATCTCTTTGGGAAATTACACCTGCAAAACAACCCTGGATGCACAAAATATAGAAAGGGCCCTAGCTCCCATTACTGTCCATTTCTTCAGGCCCAGAACTTGCTTTGACTTGAAAAATTTTATTGAGCAGAACATCAAGATAACCTATCATCATAGGGCAGACACAGAGGACTATTGGGCTGACTGTGCTGATGATTTTGAAGCCAGAAGGAGGCATTATGGCAGGTTTTCCCTACAGTTAATTCAAGAACTTGGCTTGTACCAAGTTCCTGAAGGGCTCCAAGATGATAATTCTGACCTGTACTCATATGAGTATGACAATGTGGTCAAGCACACTCCCTTGGAGGACTTGGATTGGTTCAAAAAGGAGAAGGATGATTTGGCTGAAATCCTGGCTCCAGTCTTAGTCAGGACCAAGATCTGGTTTGATAGGAAAGTTCGTGAGCACAGGAGGCACTCAGGGGAATCCTCCTCCAAGGATGCTTCAACACCAAGGAGGGAAGCATCGACACCCAGATCAGAAGCACCTGTGCAAACCCCTCCAGCCTCGTCAACTCAAGGACCTGCAGTCTCTACTCCTTCCTCATCCACCCAGGTGTATCAGAAGAAATTCAAAGAAGTTAAGAAGGAGCCAGTGGAAAAAGACTCCCTGAGGAAGCATGCAGAATTTCCTTCGACCAGAGAACATTATTGTTCTCAGTGAAAGTGAAGAAAGTGAAGTGCCAACTCCTGCAAGTGCCCCTGAAGCCCCAATGGATAAGGATAAAGAAGTCCAGAGCACTGAACTTCCAAGCACTGTTGATTCCTCTGCACCCGGAGCCCCAAGCGCTCCACTCATATCTCAACTCGAGGCAACAGCAGTGCAAACCTTGGGTGCCATGAGTTCTCTATCTCTTGGTCCTCTTGCCCCACTTGCTTCTTCCTCCTCCTCTTTTGCATGGGTGTAACCTCTTTTTGACAGTAGGAAGAGAAAGTCTTCCTCCCGGATCTCAGGACCAAATTTGGATGTTGTGGCGGCCTTGTTAGGCACTACTCCTTCTCGCGCCAAAAAAGCTAGAATTACCTCCAGGATAGTGTTTGACACTCAGGGCCAGCAATTCCTGGAGATATCCAAGCCTAAGGCAGATAAGCCAGAGTAAGATTTGCAAGCGTCTGATCTTGAGCTCTCAAGGATTCCCATGGGAGAATCTACCCCTGAAGGTGAGATCCATAATCTTCAGGAAACAGTCACCAGAGTCATTGGGAGGGTAGAGAAAGGGCAGCAAACCATTGAACATTTGGAGGAACAAGCCCAGATTCTTACAAGTTTCATCAAGTCCCTACTGTCCAAAGATAAAGTTTTTGATCCTACCCCATTGACTACTCTTCCACCACCCGTAATTCTGAGCCAGGATGAGGTGCAGAGTATCAAAGACATGCACAAGTATTCTGTCTATGGAGGCCATGGTGGATGATATGCTGGTTGCAGGATTGAAATTCATTGATGAAGCCTTCAAACTCCATGGGAAGGTGAGTAATTTGCAACAAAAGCTCTCCTCCACCATTGGGAACATTGATAAAGAACTTAAACTTTGGGGCAGTTGCATAGTAGACCTCCGACTAATGGGACAAACAGATGAAAATATTTTGATGGCAAGCAAAGTCTTCGAGGATGCCAAGGATAATTTGTCAAAGTCCTGGGTCTACAACGATGGAATGGAAGATCAAGGTCCTGGAGGAGGCTTTGGGAGAATTAAGGAATAGCTGGCAGAAGGGTGAGGCCTTCAAAACACTAGTTGTATCTGCTTTCAAAGATATACATTGCCATCTTCAGGATGAGACTTCTGGTGTGCCTCTCTCCTTACAAGAAATCAAAGCTCAATTCAGAGCTTTTGTCAAAGGGGATCTATTCAAGGAAAGCTCCATTTCCAAAGAAAAAATGAAGGAGATCTGCTCTCTTCAATCTGCCATTGAAGAAGCAAATAAAGATTATCATACTCATGTCGAGTTCGATAAGGAAATGGAGAAGTGCCTCAGATTTTGGACTCAGTCTACCGCCAACACATCAGTCCCACGTGGCAGAGACATAGCCGAGGCGTTGAAGAGATTCAGACAGCGGATCTTAAAGTCGGTGGGTCCCTCCCAGTCATAAGCACCTATCTTCTTCTCCTAATTCTTCTCTTCTCTTCCCCTTCTTTCTCTCGGATTTGTTGTAATTAGTTGGGGTATTGCGATTTGCAACCCTTTAACTAATCATTAGTTAAAATAAGTAGTTACCGAGAGTAACTGATTTGTAAACTATATAATGGCCTCTCCTCACCATTTTACCGAGAGGAAGAACGGGGGGCTTGTTTATGAAAGTGTAAATAAATCTTGAAGAAATCAATACGTATGACTTTTCATTCTTTGTCTATCCGATTTCCTTTATCCCTAAGCTATTCATTTTATCTTGTTAGACCATTTGTCTGTATTATGCTGGGAAGCTTTGTATTCTCACAGATGTTATTTACAGAACTTTTTGTCTTTTTAAATTCCATCTTATTAATATGATATAAATAATCTTATTCCAATTTGCTGTACCCTCGCATGCATAAGGAATTACTCAGTCATCTATAATTCTCGAATGGTGCCTTTCTCATTGGTTCTTGCATTTCCATTCCTCAAATTCCTTTCAGTAATTGATGATCCTTATTGAAAACACTTTCATGATATCCAAGTTCCACAAGAAAATCATACTTTGTATATGTGTAAATAGGTTCGTTTCTGAATAAGGGAACCTCTCCCATTAAAGAGGAGGGACTTCTTGTCCCCCGATCGATTGCTCTTCCCGAAGTCCTATTTGACGACCAACAAGGTGGAAAGGACATAAGACCTAAAGTTGCTAACGTAACTTCAAGGTTGATCATCGAGGATTCGGGAAACAGCTTTTTGAGATATCAAGAATAACAAAAGGAAAGGAGGAGGACCTCACATAAGAAGATGTAATAAGAACCAGTAGTACCCCTCGGTCAAGCCACCACGGAAGGATGATTGAAGCAGATACACAGATATTAATAGATGATTTATTCCTTAGGCTTGACAGAGAAAAGGCAGAGAAAGAAGAGCTTCAGAAGCAGGTATCTCAGTTGTGTGAGATCATAGCCAAGGTTGCTAAACCTTGCATTCAACACATTTCAGAGCAGGTGAGTGATCATCTTATGCAGGAGATGGAGGATGCAAACAATCGTGTGAAATTTATTGATGAATGGAAGAATTTGATTATTCATCAAGCTTTTGTATAACTTGGAGAGGTGCCACCACCTAAAGGTTATGGAAGATGCAACAAATCAGCTAAAGCAACTAGTGATGAGCATAGTTGACATGAACACAGCTTCTTGAGAGCAACCCGAGTACTTTGACCAAGATCAAAAAGCTGCTTTGGGAGATGTGTTGGTTGCAAAACAGATTGTACCGGATGGATCATTGGAGAAGGGGAAGCAACTAGAGTTTGCAGTATCTTTCCATTTGGAGATCTGCAGAGTTTTGTTGAAGAGGATGCATGTGCTTGAGGGTAGGACATCATCCTTACCAGACAATATCATTTCTTTCACTAAGGAATCAGTGGTTGAAGGTGTTACTTTATATGTATGGATCATTCCTACCAACATTCCTAATTCACTTGAAGGGTCTCTTATGATGGTACAAAAGAGGATTGATAGAGCTACTAAGCCTTTCACGATGAATTCCATTAGCAGGCTGGTGGCACTGCAGTGGATGTTGCGAGATTCGGGCCAAGCTTGGAAGATGTGGAAGCATGTATCAAAGTGTTGAACGAAGGATTGCTGCAGTTCAGGACAGAGAAGGAAGCAGTGGCAAAAACAGATGGAAAGATGTTGAATCACATGTTTGACAAGTATATCCAATATCAGAACAAAAAGAAGACATAGATGTTACAGCTGGCTTGACTTCTTCTTCTATTCTTTCTTCTTCTATTTTCCATGTTCCAGATCAAATTGTAAAACTTTAAAGTTATTGGTTTTGCAACCATTGCTTAAAGTTATGTGGAACAATTCTATTAGTTAAGTGATACATGTGTCACTTAAGGAGAAGTTAGTGGAGGATGATTGCCAAATGTCATCTTTACTTGTTGTTTGTGTTTCAGTTTAGTTTGAGTTTTCCATTTGTACTTTTCCTCCTACATTCTATAAGTAGGAGAAGAACCTCCAGGGTTAATGATCAGAATTTGTAAGCAACAATCTTGTGTTCTAGACTTTGTGCTGAACCCCTGAGAGCCACTTGAAGCAAAGGAATACAGAGGAGCAGGTTTTTGGAGAAATTTGTGTCACGGTGTATTGTGTTTCTTACTTTTTATCTTAGATCTCTTAATAAACTTTGTGTTATTTTAGATTTGGATCTAGAGCTTCCTTTGTTTAGAATTTTGTGTTTATATCTATTGGATTCTTCTATGTGCATGCAATCAACTCTGCCATCTATTGATTAGGATGCACATCTTCCCCATTTCTTCTATGTGTTTATGTAATTGCCTTCTTCTATAACTTTTCCTTTCTTTTAAACAACTGCTTATTTGCTGCAGAACTGTTCAGTTATGGTTCATGAACTGAGTAGTTAAAGTAAAACCCCATTTAGATATTAGCATACTTTAATTGACAAATCTGACACGGGAGCCTCACCGGTTAAATGAGGGAGATTTATCTCATGATTGCCTAGGTTTTATGCTATGTAGAAAATCTAGCCAACATACCTTCTCTGGTTCTGATTTTAGTTTTGACCTACTCATAAATTCTATGTACTGCTACTCTAAGCTCGTATGGAATCTCAAGTTCCTCCATCCTGTTCCAAAGTTTGTCTCTAGGAACCATGTCAAAGGTTGTCTTAAAATCAACAAAACAAAAAAAATATTCATCCCCTTAGGTATCCTATAAATTTTCAATCAAGTGCTTAAGAGTGATGCAATGATCAATGGTTGAATGTTTAGATTAGAAACATGCTTGTCCTTTTTCCCTTTTGCCCTCTCTTTTTGCCCAACTACTGATTCTACGTTCTATCATGCCCCCAAATAACTTACCAAAAAGAGGATTGATCATAATAGTGTGATAGTTAGAAGGATTATTGATATCCCCACTTTTAAAAAGAGGAATAACAACACTAGTCATCCACTCTAGTGGGAACCCAACCTGAGTTACATCATTGAAGATTTTTTTGATATGTGAAGTGAATACCTCATCACCTCACTTAAAAATTCAGCTTGCAATCAACATCTTGAGCTTTACCATTTTCTAGATTATTTATGCCATGTTTGATGTCTTCCTCTGAGAAAAGTTTGATCAAGTATGAATGATGGGAGGAATATCCTTCTGTTGAGACCGCTCGTAGAGAATCTTCACATATTCTAACCAATGAGCTTCTGTGATATTGTTTTCTATGTGTGTTTTCTTTTGTTGTAGCTCCTTCCAGAATCCCTTGGGATTGTGTTTTCCAAGAGAAATTAATTCAGACCTTCTTCTATTCACATAGCTTTCTTTTTTTGTTGTACCAATCTCTCGTATTTCTTTTTATTTTCTTTGTTCACGTCACTTTCCCTCATAGCTCTCTTGGCAGCCTTACAATCTTCGTCATACCATAGATTTGTTGGAAAAGTATTTGCAGCCCCCTTTCTAGGCTTAGATTTTTTGCAAGCACTTAATGCCTTGTGAATTAAAGGTATCAACAACTTACTACAAACATAACCCCTTGCCCCCTTGTTTGTATTGCTCTCGATATCATTTCTTGCCATCTGAAATTGTTGTTCAAGGGCAACCACAAAAATTTCCTGATTTTCTTTATTCAAAATGATTTTTCCTTGTTTTGGAGATGTCTCTTGCATGTGATGGACTTGTTTTCCTTGTTGCTGATTTGAAATGGTACCAAGCTTGACCAAGAGAGGATTATGATCAGATTTGAGCTCAATAGGACAATCTCCAATTTCAAACTCGAGCAACCTACAAATAGAGCTCTGAGTGCATATTACATAGTCCACTACACTTTGTCCATTGTAAGTTTTGCAAGTGATATTGCCAGATCTGGGCCAAGCCTTCATGCCATTACAAATAACCATGTCGTATAAGCTACATAGACCTAGAAGCTCAACCCCAAAATGAGTCACCCCTCCATTACCATCTTGAGATAGTCTTTCCCAAAACTTGTCCTCTGCTTCATTAAGCCAAAGTGGATTGTCATCTCCACCTTTTTTTTGCCGCCAATGAAGAGATTGATTATTTGCACTCCTTGCATTAAAGTCCCCATCAAAATAATTTCCCCATATGCACTAAACACAGAAATGTATTTTTTTAATGAAGCATATGGGTCTTCCATATCCAAATTTCTTTTCTTATATGTCTTTGAGCCTTTCGGTGCAAAGTAGCAAGCAGCCAATCTGATTGTTGCCTTGTTATCTGATATTTTCAGCCAAATGTATTGCTTATTTGCATCTTCCTTTTCCACTTTGATGATCCCTAACCATGCTTCTTTGATTAGCACTGTAATCCCCCATGTCCTTTCCCTGTTTCACTTCCTTCATTCCAAACTGAAATTTTCTTGTACCCCTCGAAATTTGGGACTTTGCAACCATCGTGCTCATGTGTTTCTGTAAGAATAATAATATCTTTCCCCTCTGCTATGGGCCCCAAACCGGGTCCTCTTCTCCATGGATACCCCCTGCAATTCCAACTTACTATGTGCATGGGATCCCGTGGGGCCCCGATTCCTATTTCTTGTTTGACCAATGATCACTGATTTGGGCCTTTCCATTCCTTAATTGTGCCCATTTTCCTACCTCTCTTTCTTTTTTCACTTTCTCCCATTCCTTCTTTTGGTCTTCTTGTTGAGAAAATGTTAAATCCTCATCTAGATATATATATATATATATATATATATATATATATATGTGTGTGTGTGTGTGCGTGTGTCTCTCTCGAAGTCACCCGCTTTTAGGATAACTGCTTGTCTTCTACGGTTCTCATGACAACTCGCACATGCCGATCCTTTCCTCCCTCTATTCTCCTACCAATCCTATTAGCTTGTTGTATATACCCTATCCATTTCAACTTGTCTCTAAGGAAGTCCCTTGCCAATATGTCAGTTCTCTCCTTTTCACCAAAATCTCTTAAGCCTTTGATAATAAAATTTACCACTTTGTCCTGCTGGTCTTTTTCTTCTTTTATCTGAGTTTTGATGTGCTTCTCTATGACTTGCCTTTGTTCATTTGATGATCCGCTTACCAATTGTGACCAAGTTTTGGCCTCTTCTATCCAATCTCTTAGCTGGTTTTCTTTTATTTCCATGTTTTTAATTGCTGATTGGATTTCATTTATCTGAAATGTTTCATTTCCTTGAAATGTTTCATTTCCTTTTACCGTTTCGATGTTTTTCTCTCGCTGCTTCAAATGTCCTAAGTCATGTTTTAGAATGACTAACTCTTGTTGTCCTCTTTCCATGAGGTTTTGAAGATTTAACACCTGCTCTTTAAGGACTTTATTTTCCCTTTCCAACTTGTGTCTATGTGCTGCACATTCTTTTCTCTCGTTGTCTTCTTGCACCTTCCGATTTTCTAAAGTTCCAAGTCTCTCTTTCATGCTCATGAGCTCATTTACATACAATTAAGACCACATCAAAGGGGTAGATGTAGGGCTGTATAGTTGTTTAGGATCTTGCACTACTTCCTCTCTTTCATCCTTGTTTGTTGCAATTTTTTTTGTTTTGCTCAGTTTTGGATCCTCTCTACCCTCCTTATGTACTGATTGTTTTCCTTGTATTTGATAATCTTTGAAAACAAAATTCCCTTTGTTGTTCATTGTTTTTGGTAGAATCAAAGTAAGATTTTTCTTTTGAGTCTGCCTTAGCTTTTTGGCATGCCTACGTCGTAAGATCCCCTTATACTACTTTGCATTAAAAAAACTTTTTCCCTGTTCCCAATGCAAGAGTTTGAGAGTTTCCTGTATTTCTGTCTGTCATTGGTAAATGTGCCTCTGAAACAATGTACCTCTGTAACTCCAAGTTCAGATTGTCTTTGAAACCCTCATGCTTAACCATGGTTTACTTGATTTGTTTAAACCAGCTATGGAAAATAAATGTAAAGAAAAGCTAGCAAAAAAAGGAAGGAGTTCTAGTGGGTCTACTTGTGTTTGTCGGCTTGTGCCCTAGAACACCCCACCGCTTTATAAATATTTTCTTTTTTTTCAAAACCTAAATCCCAATTCCTATGTTTTTTAGTATTCTATCTAAATATTTTTTACCTTATTCTGATTTTCTTTAACCAAGAAATATGTGTCTCCATTCGTAGCCTACAATCCCCGCATTCGATGTCTACCCGCAGCCCTCGATGCCTACCTCGTGGGAGATTTCCTATTACCCCGTATGAGTGTGGGACCTTTCTACCTCTTGAATATAAAAATTGCCTCTCCATGCTCAAGAAATGGTGTAATCCATTAATTACAGAATTTAAATTTTCCCGCCATTGGGCTCGCCCGACTGTCACCATCAAATGGTCACTTGCGCTCATCTCTCCACCGCTAAGCCAAGGGCGTTAAAATTATCCATGCCTACAACATTGTCGCAATCGTTATGTTCCTCATCTTTGAATACCATAAGCTTTGAGACACCATTATCCTCCATGTCAAAACTTGCGTCAGATGAATCTTCCTCCCCCGATTTGTCATCCACCTGAGGCATAAGCATTTGATGGTCACATCTAATCTCACTTTCTAGCTGGTTTGAAATAGAACATTGACAACATTTCTTTGTCTCGTATCCCACCATTATGCATTTGTTATAGATAATCTAAAATTCTTGATGTCAATCGTTTGTTCCCATTTTCCATTTGAGGAATCCAGAAAATATTTTGGGCACCTTGGTTCCCACCATAACATCGATACATAAATGCGAGAAAATACCAATGTAGATTGATATTTTTTTGCAAGATCAACAGCTGATCAACATCCCCATAGCTCTCACAATCCCCCAAAAATGTCAGGCTCCCAAAATTCCAAGGGAAGAGCTAGGAGGAAAATCCAAATAGGGAGTTCCTAAAAAGTGAACTTAGAAGACAACCCTAATCTCCAGCTGCAGAGGCTAAGAGAATATTTTCCATAAAACCATGGTGCTCCGTGAAGCAACCTTTGTAGATCCAACTATTCTTGAATCGAAAATGAATCCATCCCGCACAAGTTCCCTAACATCTAGCTTGCAGTAGACCATTTCCTCCTCGCACCATTCTCTCACGAATTCAATATTTGGTCTAAGGCCTGGAAAACTACCAATAACCATAATTTGAATATGGATTTATCCTGATTGAAAATAGTCTCCGGATCTCTACGTGAGGAACATCGCCGCACTAGGAAGGAGATAGTTTTAAGGGCTCCTAATGAGCCACACCAAAAACAATTTCCGTCCAAGTCTTGGTCAGCCGTAGGGAGAGCCGAGGTGGTCAAGGAGATACCAAAGGAGCCAAAGGGGTCAAGTCTAAGGGGATGAAGGAGACAATGTGCGCAAAATAATTTGTTTCCTTTCATTGATTTGAAAGAATGCATCAAAAGATGGGATTATATTAGTTCTGAAAGAAATGTAGATTAAAAAATTGGATTATGAGACTAGAGAAGGGGAGAGAGGAAGGAAAAAGATACTCATTCCACAACCAAACAACCATTATGATAGTATGGGGACCACTTTGAATGTGGCATCATGTAATAGTTTTGAATTTATGAAGGTTTTTAGAGTCAGAGATGCAATAAACGAGAATTTTTAGTCGTAGAAGAAGATGCATCAAAGAGGCATATCCGAGATGGAGTAGTAAGACATATGTTTCGAGGAAACTATATGAGAATTTTTATTTGTATTGTGAACCCACCAAGGGAGGAGGGGAACAATGAATAAAAAACATACTCATCCTTCAACCAATCAACCTTTATGTTAGTAAGAGTTCCACTTCCATTGTGGTGTCACCCTTAATGACAATAGAGCACCGAATATTGGTGTTTATATTTTGTTGTAGACCTACTTATCAACAAATACGAGATTATTTTTTTGAGTGAATGAGAATTTATAGAATCATAAAAGAAACTTTAAGATACACTAAGTAGTAATATTCAACTTAAGATAATAATGAATGTGTTAAGAAGAAATTGCATAAGATTTATTTTGGATTATGAAGCCACATATGAGGAGAGGGGAAGGATGAGCAAGAAAATATACCCATTCTAAACTCAATTAACTATTACATCAAGAAAAGGGAAAATTTAATTTTCATACCATTCTTCATTGAAATTTACTAAAAAAATTTGACCTTATATATAAATTACTATTTTATTCAAAAGGGTTATAGTTGAATTAACACAACTAATGATAATTCATATAGTTGTTACTTTATCTATAGTTTAAATCAATCAGCTTTTACTTTAGCACAACATATTTCTCTTTCGTATCTACCTCTCTAATTTTGGTTAGAAAGTTGTTTAACCACTATTGGCAATACTTTAGGGAAATGCTTATTTATTGACCCAAAACTCGATGATTTTGAGTACACTACGATGCTATAATCTTTATTGATATGGATACTTTTGTTGATTTCCCTGCCGCTATCAACTCAAAGTGAAGGATTGAACTTGGTAACAAAATATATACTATGAAGGGTTTCCCTTTAGGTGTAGAAATTGCTTTTCTCTTGGTCATCTAGCTTCAAATTGTCACTTGATAAGAAAACATGCTAAAGGAAAAAGCTCATGGTGGAAGAATTTTAATCCTAGACACTTGGTTGTGAATGATCCTTCAGATGGTGACTCAAGATTCAATCCTAAGATTTTGGCTGATTCAAGAAAAGGAGGATGCTTTAACTGGGTCTCAAAATCTCAAGGAACAAATTGAAGTTTTGATTCCAATCCATATTGAAAATGTAAATCCAAATACATTTGAGGATTGGATTATTGTGAGTAGGAAGAAGAAAGGGGCTATCTCTCCCCTCAAGATGTAGTTAAGATCCAAAGGGAAGGGGTTAAAAGCTTGAGATAGTTGCTGGTTTTTATGTTTTTGTTAGTTTTTCTTGATGTTTCGTTGGTTTATCTTTTTACCGCTAGTAGAGGCAGATTCATTTGGTCTTCATTGTTTTATCTTTTCTCCATCTTTTGTATAGGGTAGGCCCCCCTTAACCCTTTTTCACCATTAAAAAATAGAAGTTTAAATCATACGCGACATCATAAAAGCAACGAAACATAAATCCTTGAAGAATAATGAGGTGGGTTTCAAACCACGGGAGATTTTTAGAATGGATACCACTCACTTTATTAAAACTAAGTCAAAGATGATAAATTATAAAACTAATTCCTTTGAGAAAAGGTGGGGAAATTTGATGGTAACTATCATGTTCATGTGATAATACAAAGCATCAACCACTTTTGTTTTCCAAATGTTTCAAATACCAACCGGTGTGCCCACATTTATTATTATTAACATTAATAATGGACGGAATTCAATTTTCACCATAGTCGTACATATAGGTGGTAGATACGATCATCCTATATTTGTTAATATTGACACAATGATTGTGGTATATTCTAGTTTATAAAAGGTTGTGGACCAAGTCTATCAACCAATGTGGGATTAATTTTTCAATGGATGAGGATTTTAATTCGTAAAAAACAATTCCAAGATGCACTGAATAGGCATATCCAACTTTAGGTAGTAAGGAATTATTTAGAAGAAAATACACAAGCCCTTTTTGGATTATGAAGCCATAAAGAAAAAGAGGGAAAAGTCGAGGAATAAAAACATACCCTTCCTACAACGAATCAACCATTACATTAGTAATAGGGACTTGAAATTAAGATTCAAAGCACCACAAGGTGCCACAAAACCATTCACGGCCTACAAATACTATTTAAATAGTAATAAAAATTCAACATACATCTCTTTTAACACATTTATTGCAATTTTTCTATCAAATTAAGCCACAACATGCCCCAATGTAAATCAAATTCTAATCCAAATTCCCAAAGTAAGCATATGCACTATCTCATTGTGCCAAAATGCCTACTATTCAACTCCTCATGCCCTTTATCGTGGGAGTGTGTGCCAATAGGTCCATATAAGCTTCAAATAATGTTTGTCAAGAACTAGAAATATAAAACTCAAGAAAAATTGGGATTTTTCAAAGGCTTATTTTATAGAACACCGATTTGTATCATTGATACAAATTATAGTATCCTTATCTCAAATATCTCTTTTTTAGTACTTCTAGATTTGTAAATGTTGAATGGATCCAAAAAGATTATACTACTTGTGGTAATTATGTATATTATTACGCTAGAAAGTTTTGTACGGTCATGCTAAATATAATAAATACATATTTTATTTTGATATCATAAAAATTACAAGTGTGATTATATATTTTTACATTAGACATTTAAGCTTATATTTTTAATAGATATTAAGATTTGATTGTTTTTTGTCACATTTATATTGAGTTTGGTATATATACGGTCATGGTTCTCCAAAAATTACACTTATCTGATTTGTTTACTTAAATTTTCAAAGTTGGTTTGGGTGTACTCATATGGTTTGGGTGTAGTCATATCATACAGTTATATATCAATTGGTATGTGTGCTAGCACACATACTAATATATATTCACACCTAATCTGAATTCAGTAAATATATAAATACATAGATATCTTAAATATAATATATTTTTACTATAATACAATATAATGGGAGAGTTTTAATTTTTAATGTTTGTTAGTTATCAACATGCTGAACCTTAGCACCTTGACAGGAAGCCCTCTCGCAGCGAATAGGAGCCTCGACCATGGTGCTGGCGGAAGCAGTAAACTCAGCGAGGTGGAAATATTTGGCGACGACAACGGTTGTGGAGGCTCTTTGGCTGCTTCTGGTATTTCTATGAAGCGGGAAGGGGAATCAGGGACATGAAAAGGAAAACAACGATCCCTGATACGTGATCTCCTCCCGAAGCCTCCAAGACTGGGAAACTAGACGAATCTGGTGATGGAGGCACGAAGTTTGACAAATCTAGAGGTGGCTCTGCGCCGGGGGTTAAGGGTTCCTTTACAACCAAAAATGTTTCGTTGTCACCCTCATGGGAGGGTTTTCATTCGTAGGGCGGGGGAGGTAGCAGGCAGGCCATAATGTCTTTTACTGCAGCCGCTTCCATAGACGTCCAGAAAAAAACCTAGTTACCTGCTAAAGACATCCTTGTTTTGAAACTCGAAGAGGATGTGCTCCGTAAAGTCCACAATTTAGAAGATTAATACATAAGACTTGGCCTCATATGTATACTAGATTTTTTTGGCCCAAGCTTTCCGAGATACATGAATGGATCACTATTCATTGGAGCCGTAAAATTAAGGGTAAGATCGAATTTTATCCTTGCTCCAAAACATATTTCATTTCATGTTTGAATCTGTTGAGGATCGTGAATGCATACACGAAAGGTATTGGTTTTTGGGTGATCAATATGGACTAATGACTAAACCCTGGTACCCACTATTCAACCCATTGGTAGACTCATTTGATACTTTTCTCATTTGGATTAGATTCACTGGCCTTCCCTTGTAACTGGGGGAAAATCCTGCCCTTGAAGCCATTGGTAATAAGCTGGAGACCTTTGAAAAATTGATAAGGCTACCTCGCTTTAGTTACATACTACTTATGTTAGGATTCTTGTGGACTTAAATACCTCTCAAGACCTTCTAGAGAGCATAAATTTGCATATTGGTGATAGAACCTGGACACAAAGACTGGACTATGAAATATTGTCTTTCTGTTGTCACAAGTGCTTTGAAACATGACATTTTTCGTAGAGATTGTGGCCGCATTTAAAAAATGGGGGCCAATCCCGCATGGTGGGTGATTCTCTCCCCTCTCGCTTCACCATTGACCCTTATACTATTCCTCATATCGATTCTATTTCAAGCCCCCTCGTGAAGACTTTTTCCCCATTTAAACCTCCCCTCATACCAACCTCATCCGAATCTTTGAACCATATTCCACATGCCCCTCTTGAGGTGGTGTTAGAGAGGGAAATCCTCTCTTCTCCTAACAAGTCTTCCTCTCGACCTACTTCCTCTTTACTTGTGCTCCTCCCATGCGATTATGGTGAAATGATTAACAAGGGGGAGTGGACGGTTGTTCAAAACAAAAAAAAATCTCTGATAAAATGTAATTAACACCTTCTCATATGACACTTAGATCACATTCTTCGACAGCTTGGTTTGATTGCTGGTTTTTGTTGTTTCCGTTGCACATGGGTTGTGCTTTTGCTACTTCTTGGTAGTTGTTTATGTCATGTTTCCTTTGATCCTCATTGCTATATCCGGGCTTCAAGAATTTTTGTTCCTGGGTAGGGTCATAGTCAAAAAACCTTTATCCTTAATTAAAAAAATAATATCTATTACAACAAAAGTATCTTCTCATCCACAATAATACACACACACACACACACACACACACACACACACACACACACACACACACACACACACACACACACACACACACACACACACACACACACACACACACACACACACACACAAATTTTGATAAGAAAAATTCACTTTCTCCAATATTTTCTTCTTTGAAACCCTCTCTTGTTTTTTTCCCATATGATGATATTTTTATTGGAAAACCACTCAACATTTACATAAAAATTAGACCCACATTGAAATTTGCACCTTTTACAAACACAATTCTTCACTATCTTAAATCCAAAATAAGTCTTCATGGTCCAAATTATGAACGCCAAACCAATTACACATGTTGCATAAAATATTCCAGAAAAACTTAGTGGTGAATATTCATTAATTCATGAATATTACGTTTTTGAAATTTGAAATTGGTGAATTTTTAGGGTACAAGTTAGGACCAGTTCAAAAATGTTCGGGTATAAGTTAATTTTAGGGGTCAATTCGACATTCCCGTGAAATAGAAATTCACAAAATTCTCCCGAATATAGTCACTGGTAGCACATTTTTATGCTATCGGCCGATAAAGATATAGTATGTCTTGTCATTCTTCGGTAGCATTTTTATGCTATTAAGCTAACACCATATAGTTATACCGTCGGCTGGTAGCATAAAAATGTTGTTGGTCGTTAGTATGTTTATGCTACTGCCGACAACATACTATATGTTGTCGGCCGGTAGCATAAAAATATGCTACCGATCGGTAACATATAAAAAAGCTACCATATGGTAGCATTTAATAGTGATGTCGTGATGTATTGATATTCACAATTCGTGGAAAAATACTTTTCCCAAATTCGCCAAATATTTTCTAAGGATTTTCTTAGAGGGACCCTTAAAATTTTCCCCAAATATTCTTACCACAAATACTCAATATTTCCTTCCTTTTAGACCCGACCCCGCAGTCAACAATTTACAGCGGTGGCTTAATTTTCTATCTTTGATGTATTGATTCTTTTTTCTCTCCCTCATTCTAGGATTCTTTTCCTAGTATGCTTCGTGGCTTTGGGGTGTGCTTCCATACCACCTGTTTTTTTGTGAATTATATTGTATCATTTTACTTGTTAATATAATATAAGATCTTATTCATCAAAAATATTTCCTTCCTTAAATATTCTAGAAAATCCCCATCATCCCATTAGAGTCGTGCATTAACTCCAAGCATTCGGAAGAAAAACACTATAAATCCGCACTCCAATCAAGTTACCACCATCCCACAACAACCAAATCCTCATCGATAATGTCCTTCACTCTACAAAGAAAATGGGATTTAACATCGTGGGAGGTGGTGGCCATCTAGCACACATGGAAAAGAGGGTGCTCATCTAAGAGAGTGTTAAAGATTTATACACCCCATCCATCTAATTTTACTCAATTATACTTAAATATCCAATCTAGAGTAATTTATTTTTTGATTTAAAATTTCTCTATTAATATCAACTATATAGTATGAGGCTAATAATACAATAATATATGTGGTAGTTATACTTAAATCTCCAATCTAGAGTATTTTTAATTTAAAATTTCTCTATTAATACCAAAAAATATAGTACGAGGTTAATCTTACAATAATATAGGTGGTATGGTAGTACACTTTAGTATTCCGAATCAAATAATTTCAAGATAGACCGGTACATGGGCTAGGTCAACTCACACGAGTTTATACCAACAAAGATATTTCAATAAAAATGAGCAATATAAAAAGAGCACAAAGAAATCAAGCAAGAACTACAAACATGATGGTTGGAAGAGGAAGTGGAAAACCACTCCTTCTCGGATCCATGAATATATTGGAAATCTGACATCCATACAACTACAACATAAAACCTAACCCATAAGTAGAGAAAAATAATATGTCGTAACTATATTTTTCCTTTTTATGCATTTTTAAACATAATTCCTATTTAGGTGGTCGTCAAATTTGTAATCTACTTAAATGTTTTGAAGGTTTTTCAAATAAGGAGAATCCATAAACTTACTTGGTTTTGTCCAATATTTGTAAACCTAATACATTTATTTGTTGTCTAGTCAATTACATTATTTCCATATCTTTTGATGTTCTTGAATTCAAAAGTTTCCAATTTCTTTTTCATCCATTAAATTATGCTACATTCATGATACCCAACATAATCCAGATTTGATCTTACTTGCTTTCCATGTATTAATAATGATTTGAGAGTCATCCTTGGTAGTCAATTTTTTTCCAACCCTTTAGAAAAAGACTTGTATTTTGTTTGAGTGCCCGTCTTTCAACCATATTATTTGTGCATGTGCCAATATAATAAAAACTCTACAAAATGGGTCAGCCCCATAAATCACGAAAAATCCCTCCACTACTTATTATCTCTGAATTCCCTTTTGTGGGTCCATCAAAATTGAGATTCATCTAACCATCTTATGATCGTTGGAGAATATGAAATTTCAATTACCTACCGTATCAATTAGTTGTCAAATCGTGGTGCTTTTCTCAAAGTTAGGAAATCAAGGAATTTTACTATTAAATGTAAATATCCTAAATCCAATGCAAATGGTGTATTTATGTTCATATTTTTCTTAATTGAAGAAACCACCACCAATCTAGAGATGTTATGTGTGTATACACACACACACACACACACACACACACACACACACACACACACACACACACACACACACACACACACACACACACTTATACATACATATATACATGTACACACCTATATATACATGTGTGTATATATATGTATATGTACATGTATATATCTATCTATATATACAGACACACATATAAATATATACATCTATATACATAGACATATATACACACACACCTATATATACATAAATATATGTATACACACACACACACACACTAATTTAACAACAAGCAATAAGATAATAAAATATAAAACTCAAAACACAATAGAGAGGGAATGAATTAGCCGATTTACACATGATCAAGAGATGTTATGAACTCGGGAAAACTATTGAACAAGAGGTGATCTATGTCATTAATGCTCGAATAAACTCTGAGGTCACGAAATACGATGTACAGGGATGCCTATAGTGGGATAGGGGTGCTTGGGCATTGACGACCTCTACTAGGTTCCCGTGGATCAGAAAATAGTCGAAATTTATCTTCACTATGTTGCACAAGTGTCGTAAATATTCCATGTTGATGGCTTGTGTGTCTCAATATGATCACCGAGGTACCTGTAACCTGCAAAACAAATATTTACCTGCAAAACCCAAAATACCACATCAAATCCAAAAAAGAAAGATGCAATATGGGGAGTCAGAATGACCCTGATAGTCACCCCGATAGTGAACTTACAACCGAGCATTGTACTACATCTCAAACTCCATGTAATTCTTGTGATTGTGTGAAAGAATCATGCCCTAGGATTCCCTTATGCAAGTGCACTTGATAATGGGCTAGATCTAGAATGTAACAATGTATAACTTGTGTGGATGGAATAAGGAAATTCCCTTTCTTATGCAAAGGTATGCAGAAAATACATTCCTTTGTTCTTTTATTAAATGCCAAATGGATACTTTGAAGTGTTTTAGGTACATTTTGAGTGCAAGCTTAGGTGATAGTAATAATTCTTAGAGATTGGTCCTTTATTTTGAACATATAACTATGTATTTATATTATTCCCTTGTTTGAACTTTGTAATTGACAACATGAAGACAAACAAAGAAAAGATGCCAAAAAGATAAAATAGACCGTAGACACCTCTAGTTATGTCCGAGCAATTTAAATACTTAAATTGTGCTAATTATCTTCTTTCCCGCAAATTAACGACATACTGTCAATAACGCTCATCTTGTCTTCCATTGTTGTTAATTGATTACATTACGCTAATTAATTAAGTCGCCTATCCAACACATACCCTAATTAATGACCCTTCATTAATCAACACCTTCTATCTAGTCTAATTAATTATTATTAATTAATTAGCCTCTCTTCTCATTAAATCAATAAATCACTATTCAATTCCCTCCTAATGGTTCAAATCACACTAATATCCATCTAAAAGCTTATAAAAGCTTGCACATGTATTAATTAATCATCTTTATTAATTAATACAACCCCTTTATCCACATGAGCCACTAGAGGACAAACTAAATCCTCCTAAAGTTAACTCAACCCCATCTAAACTCCCATGATCCATAACTAACTCTACATCTCCATTAGTCCCACATTCATGAGGATGTGTTGAATCCTTTATCCTTTGGGCTATATAAACAACCCTCCCTCTACTTCTACACTTACACCTAAATCTCTTAAGAGACAAAAGGAAGCACATAGTTTCATACTAATAGCCTTTTGTCATTCTTGAGCTCTCCATCCTCCATTCTCAAGAGCTAGGTCTCACACCCAAGCATCCATCAAGGATCAAAGAAAGCAAATATAATTTGATTGCCATCAACTACTTAAGTTCATTTTAATGTTAAATTAGGCAATTAAGGAGAATAGAGTTCATTAAATTACATCATGTTTTGATAATTTCAAAGTTATTAATGTTAAGGGTAGGACTTGCTTATTTCTTCATCATGATGGTGCACATTTCTCATTTTTTTAGCTAGGTTAGGAAGCTATTTCTAGGTGGTAGTTTCTTGCTTTAAATTTAGCTAAATTATAGAAATACTTGCACATAGAGACCCAAAATTAGTGACTAAAGTAAGAAAGGGTCAGGGGCGCCTAGGCCATGGTGTCTAGAGCCATAAAATATAAATAAGTAAAATATTGACTGGGATGTGGGGTATAAAAGACCAAAAAGAAAACAAGAAACAAAGACAAGAGGCCAAAGACAAATACAATTACTATTTTTATTGCTTAGGAATCATATGAATGCTAGTATGTATTTAGGACCTATAAATGTACCCAAGTGCATGATTGTGTGTCTACATTTGCCCCCACTTTATGTTGTTGAGTGAATACTCGATAAAATAAAGTAGATAAGAGATGTGTATCTTTTGTTCCTATAGAGTATGATGGTGATAGTGCGATAAAGAGTCAAGTGAAGCATGGAAACTTTGAAGTGAAAGTGACCCTAGGGATGAAGCGTATGCGTTGTACATTGTTGTACTTATCGTTGTGATTGTTTTTGCTGCTTCTTGTAAGGATGGACCTACAAAGTAAAAATGTAGTCAAAGTCCCGTATATGATAAATAAGAGAAAAATATGCATAAGTATGTAAAAGGAAAGTGTGCACATGATGTAGAAGAGTGTAAAAGGATAGAAAAGTGCCCTAAAAATTTTGTGTAGAATGCGATTTTTGGGTGATGGCACACCAAGAGCTAGTTTTTTGTGCAATCTCACGCCAAATGTGAGTTTTTGTGTAATCTCACGTAAATGAGAGTTTTTGGGAGATCTCATGCCAAGGAGCAAGTGTTGGGGAGAGAGGAATAGTGTTACTCTCCTTTCATGACTCTTCCGATATACACCACTGTAGATGGTGTGTTCCTATTTTGTTCATGTTGTCTTGAATTAGTTCCAAATGTAATACATGTTCCAATTGAAATGAAGATAGAATTTATTCTGATTCATCGGATAATTGTTCATGTACAAATGAAAACTCTGCTATGTAACCTACTATGAGATGTGTTGATATGATAAATCGATTGTAATTTCCCCAGAAATTAGTTCTTAGGAGGAAACAAGCTCCCGGGTGCTCATGTATGAGTTTGGGCACTCGTGTCTGTGATGTGATTCTCACCCAAGTCTGATTTTGAGCTAGTGTTATAACTATAATATGTGTCAATTATGTGTTGTACTATAATGTGTTGTATCTCTGAGATGTTGTATGGGCTGATTTGTTCACCCAATGTATTAACCCCTCATTTGGGGTGCATGTGACATCGATAAGAGTATGTGACCCAAAAGAGAGGCTCCAATGCTGATCTAAACCGTATCCCTAATAACTATTATGGAGATGCCTCCTCCACACACACTATATAGCAAAACGATATTGTTAAGAGAATGAACCTTTCTATCATGGAGATGGTGTTTTTTATGATCAATGATTCTGGATTAACGAGGACATTTTAGGTCGAAACAACAAAGACAACAATATATTTGCTGAAAAGAATTCCCACGGTTTCTCTTGATGGAGTAACTCCACATGAAGCATGGTCAAATGGGAAACATCCATTACACACCTTAGAGTATTCAGGTACAAATCTAACATGCACATAACTAAGTAGATCAAAAATAAGTTGGATTGAAATCACAAAAACTAATCTTCATTGGTTACAAGGAAGAGGCTCTTGGGCACAAATTGTTGGGTCCAATGACCATGAAAGTCTACACCAGAAAAGATGTTGAGTTCTCAGGAGAAGAAGGGAGCTAAGACTCCTTTTTTGGACTCACCTGATGTAGATAGTTCACATATTGTGAAAATAGAAGTAGATGATCCCAATAATGATGACAATGATGATGTGGATGATAGTGATGATAAAATAGGGAAATGAATCATGGGAATGGTTCAACGTATACTCAAGTGGTATACAAACATGATTCAAGATTAAAATTTGATGTTCCACCGTATATATCCACCACTGGACCATGGACTCATAGTAAAGGATGAGAAGAGGTGAAATTTGATTTGATGAGTAGAGTTGTTCAATCTGCTGATCTATCTACTTTCCAGAATATCTACAATGAAAGATTAGAAATATGCCAAGGATGCTAAGTATCATTCAAGAATGAAAAACAACACTGTATTTTTCGGTCTTCCACTATGGAAGAAACCCATTGGTTACGTATGGATATTCAAAACAAAATATGAAATGGATGGCACTATAGACAAGTAAAAATAAATATTGGTCACAAAGGGATATGTAAAAATAGAGGTTAGACCATCTCAAGATGTTCAAAGAATTCATCTCCTCATCCCTTGAGGTAATGTAGAATTAAGGGGGTAATGTTAGGCAAGACTTAGTTTACCGTAGTAATTATGCATCAGAGTTACCATTTAAATATTTACTATGCTAGATTAGTTACTATGGGTAAATAGGTTGTTTATTTGCATAGTTATATGGTTATATTGTTATAAGCACTACGTCTCGCCATATTGTATTCATGTAGGTTTTTTTTTGCATAGTCAGCAACTACATATTTGTTTGTATTATGCCTATCCAATGCATATATACATTGCAACCCTCATTCTCTCGTAATCAGCTTGTAAGTTGTTCATGTAATCTCATTTTCACATTAATAAAATAATAAGAGGTTGTCTCACTATTTCCCGATCCTAAAAAAATCTACACACACACACACACAACACACCTCTATTAAATGTGTCTCAGGATCAACAGGACATTACCATCAATGGTATCAAAATCCACAATATCTACACCGTGAAATAAGGATGATGTCTTAACCGATTCAAGAGGTATAATAACGAGATCAATCAAGGGATCAAATCCTTAACCCAACTAATTCAAGAGATCTAAAATGTCATATAGGGAATGTTAGTGGGCTACGAAGCATGAAATTAATCACCTACATAAACAGTGCCAAAGGCTAAACATAAAAGTACACATTGTAATATTTAATATCAAGAAGGTTAAATATATGAATATAATATAAGATCCTTTTCATAAAAAAATATATTAATATTTACATTGTTTAAATTGACAAGGAAGAACAATGTTATTTAAATTTAAGTTTTAATTTGCACACACCAAAGTAGAATAATGTTGAATGTCCGGTGTCACAAAGAGAGGCAACAAATGGTTCATCTGTACATGTTACTATACTCTACCCTCACATATGATCAAATGATGTTTTTCCATGCGCAATCCTCTACTTCAAATAACCTAACACCCATGATAATAGAATATTGTGGTCCTGTGAGACCGTCTCATATAACTAAAATATGTTGAAAAACATAATGTGTGTTATTCGACACAACTGTGTAATATACGTGATTGCATCCAACTCAACAATTGATATTAAATGTGCACAAGTGTACAAATCATTATGTGCATGGATGATGTTGCTAACATTGTCATCATTATCCGTTCTTTGTAAAACCTTCCCAACATGGTCGAGAGGATATAAGTTGGGTCTCACATGCAATGCTCCCAAGACTCTTTATTTCCCCCTCATGGGCACTTCTATGCAAGAGGTAGTGCTCATGATCCTTTATCAAGCTTAGGTGGTGATAAATAATGCTTCTAGTGCTTGGCCCCTTATTTGAGAGAAGTAAAAATTATATATATGTTTCCCTTGTTTGAATTTCGTAATTGACAATTGAAAGGTAGACCCAAAGTTTAAAATGGTGACCAAAAGGTGAAAAGGACTCAAAAGAGCAAGAAGAAGATAAAGAAGGGAAAGAGCATCCAAGAGGGACAAGAGTGCTAGGGCATTTCTATCCTAGCTGAGCATTAGCATCTGAGGTCATTAAAAGATAAATTAGTCAAGTGTCGAAAGAGTTGTAAGATGTGTACAGTGGTAAAATTTAATAGATAAAGTCAAAAGGAAAAAGGAGTTGTCAACCACTAGTTTTCTTGTATGAACCATGTATATATTAGTATGCTTTAGGACCTAGAAAGGTACCTAGGTGCATAGATTTTGTTTCTATAATAATTCGTCAAACACAAAATTTTTCTAACTTCATTATTAGGAAGTCTAGTCATAACCTCATTGTATTCTACATCACATGTTACAATAGATATAATTAGCTCATCCATAAATGTTTGCATTGTTTTAGGTTGGAAAGAATTGAAGGTTTATATGTTTAATTGTTTATTTTTTTAGGACTTTTGAGTATATTTTCACAATGAATTTTATCTTGACATATTGTTGTCACTTGTTGAAGTTTACTAATCTCAATTTTAGTTTGTTAATGTAAATTTATAGAAGTATTGTGGGAAGATGATGCAACGATAAATGAAAAATAAATAAATAAGAAATATTTATAATACATTTTACAATATCATACACCCATAAATGCCATCATTTCATATTTTTAACACTAATTTAATTTATTTATTAAAACCTTAGCCCCCCATATTTCATTTTCATTTAAAAATAAAAGCAAAACAAAATACAAGAAAACTACCTCTAAAACTTTGGAACTACCACTCATATGTAAATAAGGGGTTCTTCAAGGGTGTTTGCCCGAACTCCCTTTGAATAAAGGGGTTTCTCACGAATCCCTTTGAATACACCAAAGGTATTTCGGTGAACTGATTGACCCAAACCCACCTAAATGTTCACTTACCATCCCTTTGAAAAATGATAGCCCATTGAAACTTGACATCCTGAGCTGTGAAGGGCTGGCTTGAATCTAGTTGGTTCTCTTATTGTTCTCCTTTGCTAAATTTTTAATCTCTTATAAGATATCCTCAATAGTGTAAGAAACAAGTTTTTCTTTCACATTTATTGCAGCACGTGCATTATTTTCCTTTTTAGGTACATACAACTATTTTAAATAGATGTTGGATTTATCTTGGTGGACCATTCGTTGTGTGTTTGTCGCGTTGAAATTAATTGAAAATTTAAATTTCCCGACATAAACTCTCGGAGAGAGTCTTTCCACGTCTAGCTCTACTATATATATATATATATATATATATATATAATAATGCATTTATCTTACCTGTCATGAATCCATATTATGAGTGTCAACTTAGAGGATAAGCTTAGATCGTAGCCGTCGGATGGAAATGCTTTGGGGGATTTATAAGCCAAGCGTGTATTGAAGTTTACATTAGGAAGATCACAAGTAGTGACAAAATTGCAGGAGAGTTTCATTTCAGGTCTCGAGTAGCACAGTGTGTCTGTGATCCGAAACAACCTTAAGTGGCGCATACGCCTAACCCCAAGCGCAGTGCTAAAAAAGGGGCACATGTGTCCTTTTGTTTTTTTTGAAATTAAGGTGTTGATGTGCTAACATTCTTGCAGGTTTATCTAATCATATATTTGTCTTTGCAGGTTGTTTTTACATGTTTGTATTTGATTAGGTAATATTTTGAGTTGTTTACTTATAGGATTAAGATCATGTATGCTCTTCCCTCGCGTCCCTTAGGGCGATCTTGGGAATCAGAAACAATTCTTAAGTCCTTTTGATGCTTTGAGATTGCTAAGAGTATTTGAGTTAGAATTGGTTAATTTGGCATAGTTGAATTAAAGTGTTTTTCCATTTGTTATCTTTTGGGATTTGTGAAGACATCATGTATGCTCTTCTCTTGCGTCCTTGGATGATCTGGAGAATCAGAAATGATGCCTTCTCTTTTGATGGAAAACTACTAAAAATCGTCATACAGGACCAAAATGCCATCGCTTGTCAAAGAATGGAGGAATCGAAAAAAAGTTAGAAAACTACTAATACAGTTGTTATACAGGTTGCCAAACGGTGTTCAAGCAAACCACATCTAATTAAAAAAGATAAAATGAACAACATATTCAAAACACTGTATTGCAAGTTTTGGAAAAGGGTACGTCCCTCTCCGCTCAACTGGAACATAACCCCTTTGGCATAACGCCTTAAGCTACAACAATGGGGGTGGTTCCAGGAACCCCAAAGTAGTCCACGTAAGAGGGAACCTTGTGGACGAAATGGGAAGTGCTCTGCACTACCTATCTAACTAGTAAATCCTTTGTGAGATAGAGTTACAAGTTGTCCCTACGCGACCCTTTTAAGTACACAATTAGACGCATTTATTGCCCACTGTGCTTGAAGGGGGCAAAGTCGAGATACTCCCAAACTAGTCATTATGAATTTTTGGGTAAATCGTCCCACTCGTGGATAATCTTTGTAGCACCTAGGACGAGAGAACCACCTAGGAAGATATACTTTGGCCAGGAGCCCACTTTGACCATTCTAAAACAGTGTTGAGTTGTGAACCATATTTTCATTGCGAAACATGTGACGCGTTACTTTTGTTTAGTTTTTACTTGCCTTAGGGCGAGGTGAAACTATGCCAAGTGAGGCCAACATTTTTCATCTTTTTTGATTTTCTTCCTTCACATTATTTTGACACTTTGTTGATCAAAAGAAGGGTGACTACCTTTATGTTACCAATTGATTGTTTCTGTCACTCTTATGTCATTTACGCCCATCCATGTTTGCATGGTGGGTAAGTTAAACGTCTAAAGTGTGCTTGGCGTATTCACGTCATTGGTAGCCATTGTGATCTTAATACCCATGTCAAGATCGTCATTGTAGTTAGGCATGGTTCATCACCGTGGACTTCCTTAGAAGAGTTAGCTTGTTTGTATCGTATCACTACAATTTTGATATTTACGTCTTGTTTCTTGTAAACTCGACATAAATATCTATATTGTAAGGTTACGCTGCACACATTTTTAACTATTCCTAGCTATACCTTGAGATTTTTAGTTCGATTTTATTATTACCTCGATTTCAAAGAGTGCTTAGGTGTTACCATTTGTGTGTGTTATATCAATATCACCTTGATATCAATACTTCACTTTCTCATGCAAAGTGGGTTAGCATATTTTGGTGATATTGTTGTGTCATTCACTTAATTGTAATTGGCACTTTTTGAGATATAGGTCTTAATCGAGTTTGAGCTCGCTCATCGTATATCTTGATTGGGATGTCACATTAACTTATTGTATTTACTACATTTTGTTCATTCCCTTGAACTTGGCATAAGTGAAAACATCTTGTTAATCATCTTGCGACGTGAAACTACTTTTTGAAGCATAGCCTAGGAGGTACTTCATTTAAACAGGTTTCGATACCAAACGCTTGTGTCACTAGTGATTTATCACTCTATCACATTGGTATTCTCACATTGTTGACTTATTCATACTCTTCACAAATATATCTTGCATCTCACTTAGGGGTAGTCACTAAGCTTTGAACACATTTCCAACTTACCCTAGTGAAACTATCACAAAAACATGGCTCTTAAAACACGTCTAGGATTAAAGAAATAAACATACAAGGAAAAACAAGTGTAAACTTGGGAAACATCTAATAGATAAGGGTCAAACCCTTCATTGGACACGACCTATGATCGCTGTTTTCTGCAAAAGGAAACGTAAGAGATGGTCGATCATAGTGGAAATGAATTAGAATCACCACATGCAGACTTCAATTTCGACCCCACTCTACTAGACAAATTTCTTCTCAGAAACAAAGATAGAGTGTTGGCACGGGTCATAGAATTAGGGGCCAAATTACCCACCGAGAATGAAACAATACTACCTACAAATGACGCTACTGAGGAAGAACGTCCCCTTATCAATATGGAAGATATTTTAATGCATGGACATGCTTCCACTTCTTACGCAGAAATGATAAAGTGGTAGGGCATAGAATACCCTTTATCAAAGTGCCACGAAGAAACAAGATAGAACATGAGATGGGTGAAGAACCTCCATAAAACGAGGAGGAACCTTTAGAAGAAGAAGCCACAAACCAAGCCACAATCCAACAAAAATTAGTAACCTAAGCCAAAAACTAGCTTTGCTTACTTCCCATGTACAGAAAGACGTAAAAAAGAATGTTAAAAATTTGAGGCCTAAGGTTAAGATCAATGAACTCCATCAAGAAAACCAAGGAGAAGAAGACACAAGGTATCATTGTGTTTACATCCTTGCTTCTCCCACTAAAGAACAATTGCTTGCACAAGAAGTGTAGTCTATGAAAGTGACGCTCACAAGCTTACAAGAGAGAAATATAGGGAGCATCAAGAAATATCAATACGAAGAATTATGCCCCTATCCTTTTGACAAGACAATGACCCTTCAACCCTTTCCAAAGAAATTTGATATGCCAAAGTTCAAAAATATAAAGGGAAAGGAGATCCACGAGATCATGTTAAAGATTTTTACATGGCATGTCAAGAGGTGTCTTATAGTGACAATTACCTCATCAGAATTTTTCCCAAAAGTCTCGGAGGTCATACCTTGGAGTGGTTTACATGCTTACCACGGAATCAATTTTCACCTGGCTAGAATTGGTAGAAAGATTCATGCGTCACTTCTCGTATAACATAGAGAGTGATGTCACAATGGCAGACTTATGGGGCACCAAGCAGCACCCTAATGAGACTTTCACTAGCTTCCTCCAACGGTGGAGAGGGATAGCTAGTCACTTCCCTTACGCTTTCCTTGAAAAGCAGCTGGTTAGAATTTTTGTTCCCAATCTCAACCCGGATATAGCTTTCCACCTCAAAATGCATTGTGTCTGTACTTTTGAGGAGGTTATCGAGAAAGGGATTTAGATAGAAAAATATCTCATTGCCAAAGGCACCCTCAAAACCCAATCTAGAGACAACCAAAATTTCAAACCCATGGAAAAGTCAAGATCTTTAACAAAAAAAAATGTGGTGGGAGACAGAATCACCGATTCCAAACGTGTTCAAACGGTCCAAATGGTCAACCTTTTAAATTGACCAAGGGCCCAATTCAACCACCATCAAAGTGAAGAACATTCACCTCTCTCAATGAACCTTTGTCAGCCATATTAAAACAATTGGATGTGGCCCACATGATGACCTATCCTACAATGCAACCATTTGATGAAAACGCTCAAACCTTCATGGTACAAGGAGCATGAATATTGCAAGATGCATCACATCAAAGGACATAAGGCATGACAAATGTCTCGCAGCTTCGTCATTATATTCAGACCTCATTGACAACGGGAGATAGAGGTGGATAACACGAGCAAAACACAAACACCTAACAAGAAAATGGGGATATATAAAGAACCATTCCCCAAGCATGATAAGTTAGAAAAGTTGAAGCCGGATAGGAGAGAGTCATCTAAAACTTATAAAGACTCGAATTAATTGTACACCAAAAGATATAACAATCATTATGATTTACTTATCGGATGTATTCACTCTCCTGGCCGTTGTGTCAATACCATCCGGATCAAGGAAAGGAATGCATCAGAACAAGGCGTGCCCGCCTCGTGATTCTAGAACCTTCTCTGTTGACCCCGAAAACTGGTAAATATAACCTTTTAGAACAACTTGAAAAGACGTCTACTAAGATTTCGATCTTAGATCTTCTCAAGATATCCAATGTGCATAAAGACATTTTGTACCAAACTCTTCAGGGGTCGGGAGTGCCTTTAGAAGTCGATCCTGCACACCTTCAAGCCACGGTGGCAAACATCACACCAAGTGAACATCTTGCTTTCAACCATAGGGAGATCCCTACTGAGAATCCAACACATAATCTTCCCTTGTACATTAAGGTAGTTATCACTGCAGGAAAATAAAATGGGTGCTTGTGGATAACGGATCTAGGTTGAACATTTGCATGCTCAAGTTGGTCAAATAGTTAGGACATACGAAGGAAGATCTTGAGTCCCATATTATCACTATCACCGCATACGACAACGCGGAAAGGGAGTCAGCAGGCACCATCATGCTGCCCATGGAGGTGGGTCCCACTTTCCATCAGACAAAGTTTCATGTCCTAGACTTGGAACTTCCATATAACATGCTTCTAGGCTGACCATGGATTCATGCCATGCAGGCGCGCCATCAACATTTCATCAATGCATTAAGTTGAAGCATGAGGGACATACGGTTACAATACAAGGAGATTCCGATCCCTTTGCTCATTGTAGAGCTCTCAATAGATTTACATGAAAGGGTACATATGCATGTCCCTCCGTAGATATAGTTATCCCTCTCCAGTCTGAGGCCATGGAATCTTGAGTGGAGTCAGATTCTCTTAGTTCTTGTGCATGGTCATGGGGGGAGTATAATGCACAACAAGCGCTCTTGGTTTTAGACCTCTCATTGTTGCCCAAGACTAGAGGTCGACCCAACTACCGCTTTAGAAGACCTAGAGAGGAACACACTATTGGGTCATTCTTACCTGGAGGCTTGTTAGCTGAGGAAAAATTACTTGATCCACCTACAACTTGGGTCCCTGAGGATACTCAACCATCCTGTTATCGAACCCCGGAATATGAAAAATCTAGTAGAATGATGTACTCCATGGGCTACAAAGGCCTAGGATGTGGGAGGAATGAACAAGGACAAAGAGAACTAGTCCCTCTTCCACATTTCAAAACAGAAAGATACGACATTGGGATTCTCCCTTATGGAGCACACCCCAACGATCAAGATGCTACTTGTTCCGAGCGTGACAATAGCTCCGACTATCCAAACAATGATACTGATTCCCATTATAGCCAATATGAGGATCTAACCTCCATGAACCTTTTCATGAATTACGCCGTTGTCCTCGACCATAACCCCCATGGAACCAACCCTTGACCTTGTATACCCTTTCCTTGTTGAATGGGCCCAACAACGTCACATGCCACTAGATTTATTCGAGAAGGATGAGGCTATCGCAGAAGTCATGGGCATAAGGGATACAATTCCCATTGGAGATCACAAGAAAGGTTTCTTTATCGACTTAGATACCTGCGCCTACTTCGGCGAGGAGGCTAAACTTTGTGGTCAACAAAACTTAAAGAAAAGTGAGGGAAAAAGTTCTAAAGAAAAGCCTCAAAGAAAAATCAAAGTCCAAGTCACACAGTGAAAACCTCTTTGAGGCACTGGATGACAAGCAAATAAGAAAATTAAAGGACAAACAAAGTGACCACTCCAAGGATGAAAATCTCGTGGAGACATCCTTGGATGAAGATCTCAACCTGCCTCCTGATCCTACGCGTATGGAGGACTTATCAAAATTGCTAGTCGAAGAAACCATTGATCTCAATATTGGTATAGAAGAGGATCCCAAGATAGTAAAATTGGGAGCATCACTCTTAGCTAGAGAACAAAATACATTCACTATGTTGCTGCGAGAGTTTATTGATGTGTTCGCATGGTCTTACAAAGACATGCCCGGATTAGATCCAACTTTGGTCATGCACAACCTAGTCATGCACATAGACGCCAAGCCTATCAAATAGAAGCTCTGAAAGATGCACCCAAGAGTGGCCCTGTTGGTTAAAGAAGAGTTGGAAAGATTGCTTGCAGTAGGATTCATCAAAGCATTGATTATTCTGAATGGATATCGAACATTGTTCCTATCCAAAAAAAACCTATCGGTATCTGAATCTACACGGATTTTAGGGACATCAATAAAGCTTTCCCTAAAGATGATTTTCTGTTGCCCAACATTGACATGATTGTTGACTCAACAGCAGGGTATGAAATTCTATCACTCATGGATGGATTTTCGGGATATAATCAAATCAAGATCACTGAAGAAGACCAACACAAAACAGATTTTACAACTCCTTGGGGCACCTTCTACTATCAGGTAATGCCATTTGGCCTTAAAAATGTAGGAGCTACCTATCAGCGGGAAATGACAGTGATTTTTCATGATATGATTCATGATATCATGGAAGACTACATAGATGACATCCTGGGAAAGTCTAAAACAAGAGAGGATCATCTTGTCATTTTACGGCGTATCTTTGAACACCTACGTGAATACAAAGTTAGGCTGAATCCAAAGAAGTGTGTCTTCGGTGTGCTATCAGGGAAACTATTGGGTTTCATTGTGTCAAGATGAGGTATTGAGGTAGACCCTGCTAAAGTGTCTGCTATCACTGAAATGCCTCCACCTGAGAATATCAAGCAACTGCGCAACTTACAGGGAAAATTCAAGCCATTCACCGCTTCATCTCCCAGCTTACAGATAAATGTCACTCATTCACCCACTTGCTTAAAAAGGACATCGCTTTCATCTGGGGACTGAGCAACAACAAGCCTTTTCTTTGCTTAAATAGTACTTGGCTAATCCACCTGTCCTCATGCCTCCCACTCTGGGAACCTCTCTTGCTCTATATTTCCGCTACACAATTTGCTATTGGTGCGCTGCTCGCCCAATACGACCTTGGTCATAAGGAGAAAGTGGTGTACTATCTGAGTTGCACCCTCATCGCCTATGAGCTCAATTATCCTCAAATTGAAAATGCTTGCTTGGCCATTGTTTTTACTTTTCAAAAACTTTGCCATTACCCGTTAAATACTAATACCAAGTTCATATCCAAGGTTGACCCACTCAAGTATTTATCGTCTAAACCCGCCCTCATAGGTAGAATGGCTAATTGTATCATTCTACTCAGTGAGTTTGACATAGAATTTGTCCATCAAAAATTGGTTAAAGGACAAGTACTTGGACCAGCTAGCGGAAGCACCTTTGCAAAGCATAGAACCTTTGAATCTGGATCTGCCAGATGCCTCCTTGCTCTACATTGAAGAATCGTCATATGGTAGATACATTTTGATGGATACTTTACATTTCATAGTTCAGGTGCAGAATGGTCCTTATTACTCCTTCCGGTGATTTTATACCGCAGGATTTTCACCTGGGCTTCCCTTGCACAAACAACATTGCAGAATATGAAGCACTTATTACAGAATGAAGCTAGCCATCAAGTGGAATGTTCATCATGTCAAGGTTGTAGGTGATTTGCAATTAATCATCAAACAAGTTAATGATGAATACAAGGTTAAGGATGACAAGCTCATACCTTACAAAAAGTTAGTAGAAACTCTAAAGGAGTACTTTGTGCGCATTACCTTTGAGAAAATCCCAAGAGTGCAGAATAGATCGGTAGATGCCATGGAAATGGTGGGGTCTATGCTTCGTATTCCACCAGGGAATAATGACATGTCGTTCTTTGTAGAAAATCTACGCCAGCCCACGTATGACATGCCAGAATCTTTCCTGGATTGTGAGGTTGTTGGTCCCCATTCCATGTGGTACGAACCCATTTTTAGCTATCTTTAGGGCAACACATTCCCTCCCGATATCTCCCATTCTGAAAAGTAAATCCTGATTTGCTAGATATCCCGTTACACCCTTTTAGGAGGTACAATTTATTGTCATGGCTACGATGGGAATCTATTACGTTGTCTGGATGTGACGGAGTCAATCCAGGCAATCAAAGAAGTGCACGAAGGGGTATACGGAGCACATACAAACGAAATGGTCTTGGCTAAGAAATTGTTGAGTGTAGGCTACTATTGGCCTACCATGGAAACTGATTGTTGCAATTATGTTAGAAAATGTGTACTTTGCCAAAAGTACAAAAATTTCATTTATGCTCCATCGCAACCATTGCAACCTATCACTACCCCATGGCCATTCTCCAAGTGGGGACTTGACTTAATAGGAAAACTTACTCCTACCTCATCTGATGGTCATACACATATCATCATAACTACATAATACTTTACAAAATGGGTGGAGGCTATCCCTTTAACCTATGTCACAGGAGCCCAAATTTCTAAATTTATCATGAATCACATCATTTGCCGATATGGTATTCCCGACCATCGTTACAGATAATGGGAAGTCATTTAAGAACAAAACTATGAAAGGTCTTTGCCAACGGTTCCAAATCAGGTTAAAATGGTCCACACCATATTACCCTCAGGGTAATGGACAAGATGAGGCAACAAACAAGACTTTGGTAAGGATAATGGAGAAGATGGTCAACAAAACAGGTCGTAACTGGCACCTACAAATCCATCCAGCCCTTTGGGCTTACCGAACATCCATTCGCACTCCTATGGGTGTGACACCATATTCCCTAGTGTTTGGGACAAAATCTATCATCCCTTTAGAGATCAAACTTCCGTCCTTGAGAATTTCTCTTCGGGACTATCTAGATAAGGATGAGGATTATCAAGTGGCAAGACTGGCTGAGTTAGAACTCCTGGATGAGAGGCGCATTCGCACTCTTAATCACCTGAAAGTGTATCAACACAGAGTCTCTAGAAACTACAACAAGAGAATCATCCCTCGTCAGTTTGAGGTTGGTGATTTAGTCATGAAGGAGAACCAGTTCAACACCAGAGCAGAGCGAGAAAAGAAAGGGAAGTTTGAACCACATTGGTTGGGACCCTATGTCATAGTCGCCAAGTATGGCACAGGGGCATACAAACTGCTCACCCCAATGGTGATGAGCTCTGGGAGCCCATGAACGCCATGCATCTTAAGCGGTTCTATGCTTAAACATGGCGCAAGGAAATCATACAAATTAAAAAATCATAAAAAAAAATCATAAAAATAAAAAAAATCAGAAAAAGGAAAAGAGAAAACAAGTCATCCATTGGTGAAAACACGCAATTATGGCACCTTGGACAAGTCCTTGGGTGAAGACCGGTTTCCGGTGCCTTGGGAGGATTCATTGTTCACAAGCATCTTGGTTCAAGAGGGTAGTTTTCTTTGGCCTAGACCTCGGTTCTCCTTTTTGAGATTCACTGCAAGCCTTGATCCGGCTTTACCTTCTTTTATTCGTCTGTGAGGGGCGTGGTCTTTCGCTATTTCCCATCTTTCGTTGGGGGGAATTAAACGACTTCACCTTCTTGTTCATAAGCATATGGCTCCTACCCTTGTATATTCCCCATCTAATGTTGGGGGCATCCACACTTTCTTGGTTACCTACACATAGCTTTGAAAATCCGTTTAAAAACACCAAAAACAATAGAAAATTATCACAAAAACATAAAAAATAATAGAAAATTGTTTCACAAAAACAAAAAAACAATAGAAAATTGTTTCACAAACACCAAAACAATAGAAAATTGTTTCAAAAACACCAAAACAATAGAAAATTGTTTCACAAAAAAAAAAAAAAAAAAAAAAAAAATTGTTTTGCGAAAACATAAAAAACAATAGAAAATTGTTTCACAAAAACAAAAAAAAAATAGAAAATTCTTTCACAAACACCAAAACAATAGAAAATTGTTTCACAAAATAAAAAAGAATAGAAAATTGTTTCGCAAAAATAAAAAAACGATAGAAAATTGTTTTGCAAAAACCTAAACAATAGCAAATTGGTGCGATAAAAAAAAATCTTGCAAACAATTAGTTACTTGCATTATCTTGTTTCTTGCTTTGCTTATTGCTTGTATAGTTGTTTTGTATTCTTACTTTTGGGTTGTTTGTTGCTTGGGCGTACTTTGTTAAGATTCATCTTTTCTTGCTTAGATTAGATTTATTCTTGCTGTGCATATTGCAATATGTTTTTACATGCTAGTGAATCTTGGGAAATCATGATGTAATGTGTTAATTCATTATGTTCATTCTTAAGCATTTGGTTGTGTTTATCGCATGTTAATAAAGCATGGTGAATCATGGTGTATTGCATTAATTCTGGTGTTCTTTGTTAGCATTTGGTTGTGTTTATTGCATGTGCTCTGTTTTGTTATCATTCACATCACATTACCATCATTATCATCACATCTAACATCATCTATACATCATATATAAACAAAATGCTAAGTTTTACATCATGCATGTATGCTAAGCTAATCATCACATATCATATCATCAATGGGGGCAAGAGGGGTTGCGCATGATAAAAATCTATCCCCCACACCAATATCATCATATCATCCCATCCATATACATCAAACTAACACATGAGAAATGCATTTGATATCATCTAAGGATCTATCATCTAACATCCACAACACATGTATACATCAAAACATTGAAATTAGATACATACAAAGTACAAAATCAAATAACGCATCCATAAGTGCTGAATCAAAAAATGCAACGTGCACTGAGAATCAACATAGAGTAATTTCTAAAAAGGGTATTTCACATCATAGAATATGCCCACTCATGTCACAACGCATCCATAAGTGCTGAATCAAAAATGCAACATGCAATGAGAATCAACATAGAGTAATTTCTAAAAAAGGGTATTTCACATCATAAAATTATCCCACTCATATCACATGCATCAGGACACAAAAACAATAAAGTACATCATCTCATAACCATGTGTATCTGAGCCAAAACAAAGTAATCCTCATATATATACATGTGTGTCAATATACATCTATATCAAAAATGGATGCAAATCAGTGCTCTATATCAAAAAATGCCTTCAGCTGAGGCGTACAAAGATGCTACAAATGTCTATACAAATATACACTGTCCAGATCGGTACTCAATATAATACATCATCGATACACAATGCCATAAAAAAGGGCATGTATCAAAAAGAATCAAGCCTTCATCATGAGGCATCATCAAAATACATGTATACAAGACTGTACATCAAAAATCGGCCTTCATAAGAGGCATACATATAAATAATCTATACAACAAAAAGTGTGGATCTCAACCATAGCTCTCGCCCTCACCAGGGCTCCCAAATCTGTCATCTAGGTCGATGGAACACTAGAGGCTGGGATGGCACTGGTCCGACCAGCTGCTCTAGTAGGGGCGTCTCACTGATATGGTAGAATGGCCTGATCTCCGTGATCGAGAGCCTGATGCACTCGACCCTGACAATTGTGGTAGTGCTACTCACTGCTCTGGAGGAACCACTCTATAATAAGCAGTCCTGTAAAATAGGGCCTCACCACCAAGCCTAGTGGCATCACGTATTAGGTCGGCATCTTCGGAGGTGAGCTTCCTGAAGGGTAGTATCTCACTCACCTATCACTTGGCCCAAGTCTGCCTCGGCCTATCTAGAGGCAACAACCTCTCGGTCTCTCTCTGTAGTCATAGTCTGCACAGCTCGGCACGGGCTTGGTCCCTCTGTGCTAGTAGTGCCTGTGATCGTGTATATACATGGTCTCTCTGTGCAACAACCATCCGCACCTATGACTGGGACTGATGAAGAAGGCTCAATATTTGAGCCCCTATGCCGCTGTCTCCCAGATTTGGCTTTGTCATGCTACTCTATCATCTCCTGGGCTAGCCTAGGCCCGAGCCTGATCTCACTCTGAAAAGTAAGGTAACAATGTGAGCTCGGGCCTCATCATCCGTACTACGGTAGTCACACACCAGCCTCGAGCCTCATCTCTCTCTACTCGCCGCGTCTCTCTCGGCCTATAACTATCTATACTCAGCACAGTATCATGGCTGCCATGGCTGTCATGCATGCCAGCCGGGCCGGGAGGCTGTGTACCTCGGGACTCGGTCCCGAGGTGCTCTGATGACTATCCCTACTCTAGGACCCTACCTCTGGGTGGCTGCACTGCTGCCTATACTGGGCCTTGTGGCCTCGGTCCCTGTGCTTGTGAGGCACCCTACCCATCATGTGGGATGCCATTAAAGGGATCCTCTGGGTTTGGCCCCTATGTGCCACTTACCCTCGCCCTGTGCTCTACACCATGCCATATCTCTATAGGTGGGTGAATGCCTACTGCCCAAGCCTCCTCTGGAATGGTGAGACACTGGGGTAACACTGTAGCATACCAAGCGCATAGTCAACTGTGGTCCCTAGATCCTCACCTGTCTAATGGGTCCCATACCTGTGGGACCACCTGTGTGAAACTCACCCTAGCTTGGGCCACCAGTATACGAGGCCCCATGGTTTATCTCTCTGAATCCTTGCGTGCATGCCGATATCCGCCCAGGGGACCCCTGCACTCGACCAAGCTGCCACTGCTTTTTACAGCTACTCGATACTCTACTCCATGATGTAACTATGGCTGCCAATGAGAAAGTGCTCCACCAAGCACACGCTGAGCTCTGTGGCATCCTCTAGCCACTGGAAATGCCTGTATGGCCACCAGATGACATCTATCTCTACCAGCTCATCAAAATCTCACCTATATCTGAATAGGCTGCCAAGATGGCCACGTACATCCCCACCAGCTGCTACCCATGCCATATATGATGGCTCCTCGGGATCTCGACACGAAAGGGCCCACAGGGCATCCGATCACAATATGATCCCATGACCATATCTGTAATAATGAGGTTGGACCCACAGTCTTCTAACCGTGGTATGTAATCAAGTGTAAATCCCAGTATAGGTGGGCCAATATGCACTACCCCCAAAGAATATCTCTCACCACTGTAGATTTCATGAACCAAAGGTAGTAATCCTTTCGAGAACAAGGTCCCTGTCTTATCAGTGAGTAGGAAACTAATGATAATAGCCATGATGTGAGGGGCCCCTATGCAATGTGGGGTCAGAGATGCACTCGTGCAATGCTATAGTCATCCCATCGTGTGGTATATCATCAACACCAAACAGGGCACTGCAAGCTGCTCTAATCAGCCCTGCATCAAAACTATACTCAATCAAGGTGCCCATCATCGACACATGAAGAATCCACCATATGTCCTCAATGGTCATGATCATCTCTCTCCTGTAGGCGATCAAAACACTCGACTCTCTATGCCATTGCTGGCTAGCTAGCGTAGTCAAAGACCATGGTCCAATACGATAGAAGGCATCCGAGACACGGGGCCTAGCCCTACTACCTCGAGAAGTATCACCATGGCTCATCGGTCGCGCGGCATACTACCCTCTAGCTCTACAATCCGGGTATGTCACTCCCGCGTCTACAAAATTGGTAGTCGTCTCTGCAAAATAACATGCCGCTAATCAGTTCCTAGCATTTCTTCTAAAAATCTATCTCCTCTTTTAGGGTTAACCCAAAAATCCTAAAAATTCTTCTAAGTGTCATGTTTTTGACACTTTCCTATCTTTTTCCGGCTATCTAGGGCGCTTGCGTGCCCTTTTAGGCATGTGCTCCACATTTATGGCGCATGTGCTTATGCGCGTATGTATTCTGGTGCTTGCGCCCTCTTTCAGGTGCCTGCGCGCCCTTTTTGGCGTGTGTGCCACACATTGGGTGCTTGCGCTTACGTGCGTATGCTCCCATGTATGCGCCCACCCTCTTCATGCCTACGCCACACTTTTCACATGTGCACCCCATTTCCAATGTGTGTGCATGCACACATGTGCTTATGTGTGCACGTGCACGTGAGTGTGTGTTTTTTGTTCCTGTGCGTGCGCACGTGTATTATTTGGTGCATGCACCCCCAAAAAGACACCTGTGCCCCCAAAAAGGCACCTGCGTGCCCTATCCGATGCTTACGCCTGTGCAGGCACATTAATGTGACTTCCTAGGGCTAAACGCTCAAATTTAATGCATTAATGACAAAATTAATGAGCAAGGTTTCGATACTCACAAAGGGGCCGTCGTCTGCATGCCAATGGTACCCCCGGACAGCATCTGCGTGCCTCAATCGGTCTTGTGCGATCACCATGGTTCTCCTCAGTGTCAGAGCCTCACAGTAAATTTTCTAAACTGCTTAGTTAAAATGAATTGGTCATGATGTTTTTACCCCCGGTGGGGTATATTAACCCGTTTTTCACCGTCAGGAGGGCCGGGAGGCCCGTTTTGATCACCATTTTCTCCTCTATTCACTGTGGAATAATTATTTTTATTAAATAATTATTTTTCTCTTATTTTTCACCGTATTGGGGCATTTTTTGCTGTCCGATACCCCTTTCTTCTCCCTCGAACAATTTTATTGCTCCCTGGCGATTTTTATTCTTCTCCACACTCGTAAATAATTATTTGTCAAATAATTATTTTTTCTTAATTTTTCCACTAAACAAGGACATTATTTATTGTTTGTTTCTCCGTTCTTCCACCTAGGGAACTTTCTGTTGCCCCTAGGCCCTTCCTTTCTTCTTCTACTTTCTTCTACTGTTCACCATGGTTCGGAAAGCAAAAACAATAAAAACAATATATATATATATCAAAATCCAAAAATAGGGCAAAATTTTTCAAAAATCCTAAAAAGTAAAAAACCCTACAAAAATGGTAACTTGCTTATTACGGCTGAAACTTGTGTCTTGTGCATGGTATTTTCTCCATATCCTGTTGGTTTGTCTCACATCTTCCCTGATTAATATGACTCGTAGATCACCGGATTCACAACCATTCACAAAGCTAGCTGCTTGCTTCGTCTGTACTCTGGGGCACTTTTGTTTCCTGGTGTTGTTTCATTGCGCACAAATGCTTTTCGTGGACAACATGTCCACTGTCATTTCCCCTTGCATGTATCCTTGCTTGAGACATCATTTTAAACCCTTGTCATCAATCATGAACTTGTGGATCTCTTTAGCACTGATAACAAAACATTTGTACAACTGTCTTGACCGTTGTTGGGTTGGATATGTGCATTCGTACTTGTTTTCCCTGTTAAATGAGCTTGTTTCCTTCTCATATTGCATTGCATTGTTGTATGTTCCATGGAGATGGTGTTTTTAGCAATGGAAAATTGTTCGTAGTATGACTTTTCATGTCATTCTACCTTTGTCGTATGCTTATATTTTTCATAAGGACCGATGATGTAGTTCCTATGGCAATATGATGACATCCAAATTGTTCTAATCAAACATCGGCTAGAGGCTAAGCTCTTCTCTCCCCTCTCCATATTTCTTCTACATCACTTCCCTTTCACCCCTAATTTTCTCTCTCACCAGGGCATCTTGCCTCTTCCCCATTCTTCTGCCTATCTCTCACCTTTTTCGATCGTCGATCGGCTTCTTTCATCACCCCATCGACACTCGAGGGGGCATCTCTCCCTCCTACTAATTTTTCTTCTATCCCTTCAAAATTTTCTTCCATCTACTATCTTTGAAGTGGCGTCACTTATGCCACCCCAAAGAGGGGCAAATGTAGACACCTATAATTACGCCCGAGCAATTTAAATACTTAAATTGCGCTAATTATCTCCTTTCCCACAAATTGATGACATATTGTCAATAACGCTCATCTTCTCTTCCATTGTCATTAATTGATTACATTACGCTAATTAATTAAGTCGCCTATCCAACACATACCCTAATTAATGACCTTTCATTAATCAACACCTTCTATCTAGTCTAATTAATTATTATTAATTAATTAGCCTCTCTTCTCATTAAATCAATAAATCACTATTTAATTGGTTTAATTCCCTCCTAATGGTCCAAATCACACTAATATCCATCTAAAAGATTATAAAATCTTGCACATGTATTAATTAATCATCTTGATTAATTAATACACCCCCTTTATCCACATGAGCCACTAGAGGACAAACTAAATCCTCCTAAAGTTAACTCAACCCCATCTAAACCCCCCTTATCCATAACTAACTCTACATCTCCATTAGTCCCACATTCATGAGGATGTGTTGAATCCTTTATCCTTTGGGCTATATAAACAACCCTCCCTCTACTTCTACACTTACACCTAAATCTCTCAAGAGACAAAAGTAAGCACATAGTTTCATACTAATAGCCTTTTGTCATTCTTGAGCCCTCCATCCTCCATTCTTGAAGAGCTAAGCCTCACACCCAAGCATCCATTGAAGGATCAAAGCAAGCAAATATAATTTGATTGCCATTGAACTACTTAGGTTCATTTTAATGTTAAATTAGGCAATTAAGGAGAATAGAGTTCATTAATTTACATTATGTTTTGATCATTTCAAAGTTATTAATGTTAAGGGTAGGACTTGCTTATTTCTTCATCATGATGGTGCACATTTCTCATTTTTAGCTAGGTTAGGAAGCTATTTCTAGGTGGTAGTTTCTTGCTTTAAATTTAGCTAAATTGTAGAAATACTTACACACAGACCCAAAATTAGTGACTAAAGTAAGAAAGGGTCGAGGCACCTAGGCGCTGGTGTCTAGAGCCATAAAAGATAAATAAGTAAAATATTGACTCGACTGTGGGGTATAAAAGACCAAAAAGAAAACAAGAAACAAAGACAAGAGGCCAAAGACAGTCGCCAATTATTATTTTTCTTGCTTAGGAATCATATGAATGCTAGTATGTATTTAGGACCTATAAATGTACCCAAGTGCATGATTGCGTGTCTACATTTGGCCCCACTTTATGTTGTTGAGTGAATACTCGATAAAATAAAGTAGATAAGAGATGTGTATCTTTTGTTCCTATAGAGTATGATGGTGATAGTGCGATGAAGAGTTAAGTGAAGCGTGGAAAATTTGAAGTGAAAGTGACCCTAGGGATGAAGTGTATGCGTTGTACATTGTTGTACTTGTTGTTGCAATTGTTTTTGCTACTTCTTGTAAGGATGGACCTACAAAGTAAAAATGTAGTCAAAGTCCCGTATATGATAAATCAGAGAAAAATGTGCATAAGTATGTAAAAGGAAAGTGTGCACATGATGTAGAAGAGTGTAAAGGATAGAAAAGTGTCCTAAAAATGTGTAGAATGTGGTTTTGGGTGATGTCACACCAAGAGTGATTTTTTTGCGCAATCTCACGCCAAATGCGAGTTTTTACATAATCTCACGTAAAATGAGAGTTTTTGGGTGATCTCATGCCAAGTGCGAGTTTTGGGCGATCTCATGCCAAGGAGCAAGTGTTGGGGAGAGAGGTCTAGTGTTACTCTCCTTCCATGACTCTTCCCGATATACACCACTGTAGATGGTGTGTTCCTATTTTGTTCATGTTGTTCTCGAATTAGTTCCAAATGTAATACATGTTCCAATTGAAATGGAGATAGAATTCATTACGCTTCTTGGATAATTGTTCATGTACGGTGAAAACTGCTATGTAACTTGCTATGAGATGTGGTGATATGATAAACCGATTGTAATTTCCCTAGGACATTAGTGCCTAGGGGAGGAAACAAGCTCCGGGTGCTCATGTATGAGTTTGGGCACTCATGTCCGTGATGTGATTTTGACCCAAGTATGATTTTGAGCCGGTTTGTAACTATAATATGTGTCAATTATGTGTTGTATCTTGTAATGTGTTGTATCTCTAAGATGTTGTATGGGCCTATTTGTTCACCCAATGTATTACCCCCTCATTTGGGCTGCATGTGACATCGATAAGAGTATGTGGCCCAAAAGAGAGGCCCCGATGCTGATCCGAATCTATCCCTAATAACTATTATTGAGATGCCTCCTCCCAACACACCGTAGCAAAACGATATTGTTAAGAGAATGAACCTTTCTATCATGGAGATGGTGTTTTTATGATCAATGATTCGATTAACGAGGACATTTTAGGTCAAAACAACAAAGACAACAATATATTTGCTTTGAAAAGAATTCCCACCTAATGCGAGATAGTTCACACATCGTGAAAACATAAGTAGATGTTCCCAATAATGATGACAATGATGATGTGGATGATAGTGATGATCAAATAGGACCACAAATCATGGGAACAGCTTCAACGTATGTGTAAGGATATTACTTGTATAAATCGAACATATACAACAGGATAACATGAGAGAACACAAAAATATAGATAAATGATGACAATATGCTCATATAATAGCTTTTCCACTTCGAGCGGGCAACCTACAATACCACTTCGAGGGGGTAACCTCCAAACCATACAATAACACTCCAATACTCAATATGATCATTAAATACAACCTTTTAACCCCTATATATACCATTATAACTTTGTGGTCAATACCGAGGCTGACCTCCTAAGCATAATAAATAATAAATGAATGATATAATAAGATAAGGGGATGTGTGCCACATGTCGGCATCTCCATCAATACATATACATCATAACATCCTTTCCCTAGGTGCATGCGCAGTATGCTCAAGTGGTATACAAACATATTCAAGATGAAAAATTGGATGTTCCACTAGATATAACCACCATTGGACCATGGACTCATAGTAAAGGATGAGAAGAGGTGAAATGTGATTTGATGAGTAGAGTTGTTGAATCTGTTGATCTATCTAATTTCCGGGAAGATCTACAATCGAAAGATTACAAATATGCCATGGATGCTAAGTATCATTTAGTGATGAAAAACAACACCTGGTATTTTTTTGGTCTTCCACTATGGAAGAAACCCATTGTTACTGAGATGGATATTCAAAACAAAATAAGAAATGGATGGCACTATAGACAAGTAAAAAGAAAGATTGGTCACAAAGGGATATGTACAAAATAGAGGTTAGACCATCTCAAGATGTTCAAAGAATTCATTTCCTCATCCCTTGAGGTAATGCATAATTAAGGGGAGAATGTTAGGCAAGACTTAGTTTATCGTAGTAATTATGCATTGTAGTTACCATTTTACTATTTACTATGCTAGATTAGTTACAATGGGTAAATAGGTTGTTTATTTGCATAGTTATATGATGTTGTTATAACCATTATGTCTGCCATATTGTATTCATGTAGGTTTTTGTTGCATAGTTGCAACTACATATTTGTTTGTATTATGCCTATCCAATGCATATATACATTGCAACCCTCATTCTCTCGTAATCAGCTTGTAAGCTACTCATGTAATCTCATTTTTACATTAATAAAATAATCATAGGTTGTCTCCCTATTTCCCGGTCCTCAAAAAAAATACACACGCACACACACACACATACAGACAGACAAACTGACACAAGCACACATATAGACAGAGAGACTGACACACACACACACACAAAACTCTATTAAATGTGTCTCAGGATCAACAGGGGACATTACCATCAATGGTATCACAATCCACAATATCTACACCGTGAAATAAGGACGATTTCTTAACCGATTCAAGAGGTATAATAATGAGATCAATCAAGGGATCAAATCCTTAACCTAACTAATTCAAGAGATCTAAAAATGTCATATAGGGAATGTTAGTGGAATATGAAGCATGAAATTAATCACCTACATAAACAGTGCCAAAGGCTAAACATACAAGTACACATTGTAATATTTGATATCGAAAGGTTAAATATATGAATATAATATAAGATCCTTTTCATCAAAAAAATAAAATGAATATTTACATTGTTTAAATTGACAAGGAAGAACAATGTTATTTAAATTTAAGTTTTAATTTGCACACACCAAAGTAGAATAATGTTGAATGTCCGTGTCGAGTAGAGGCAACAAATGGTTCATCTGTACATGTTACCATACTCTACCCTCACATATGATCAAATGATGTTTTTCCATGCGCAATCCTCTACTTCAAATAACCTAACACCCATGATAATAGAATATTGTGGTCATGTGAGACCGTCTCATATAAGCGAGATATGTTGACAAACATAATGCGTGTTATTCGACACAACTGTGTAATATACGCGATTGCATCCAACTCAACAGTTGATATTAAATGTGCACAAGCGTACAAATCGTTGTGTGCATGGATGATGTTGCTAACATTGTCATCATTATCCCTTCTTTGTAAAACCTTCCCAACATGGTCAGAGGATATAAGTTGGGTCTCACGTGCAATGCTCCCAAGACTCTTTATTTCCCCCTCATGGGCACTCTATGTAAGAGGTAGTGCTCATGATCCTTTATGCAAGCTTAGGTGGTGATAAATAATGCTTCTAGTGCTTGGCCCCTTATTTGAGAGAAGTAAAAAGTATATATATGATTCCCTTGTTTGAATTTCGTAATTGACAACTGAAAGGCCAACCCAAAGTTTAAAATGGTGACCAAAAGGCGAAAAGGACTCAAAAGAGCAAGAAGAAGATAAAGAAGGAAAGAGCATCCAAGAGGGGCAAGAGTGCTAGGGCGTTTCTGTCCTAGGCGAGCGTTAGCATCCGAGGTCATTAAAAGATAAATTAGTCAAGTGTCGAAAGAATTGTAAGATGTGTACATGCGAAGAAAATTTACTAGATAAAGTCAAAAGGACAAAAGGAGTTGTCAACCACTAGTTTTCTTGTGTATGAACCATGTATATATTAGTATGCTTTAGGACCTAGAAAGGTACCTAGGTGCATAGATTTTGTTTCTATAATAATTCGTCAAACATGAACTTTTTATAACTTCATTATCGGAAGTCTAGTCATAACCTCATTGTATACTACATCACATGTCACAATAGACATAATTAGCTCATCCATAAATGTTTGTAGTGTTTTAGGTTGGAAAGAATTGAAGGTTTATATGTTTAATTGTTTATTTTTTTAAGACTTTTGAATATATTTTCACAATGAATTTTATCTTAACAAATTGTTGTCACTTGATGAAGTTTACCAATCTCAATTTTAGTTTGTTAATGTAAATTTATAGAAGTATTACGAGAAGATGATGCAACGATAAATGAAAAATAAATAAATAAGAAATATTTAGAATACAATTTACAATATCATACACCCATAAATGCCATCATTTCATATTTTTAACACTAATTTAACTTATTAATACACTAGTGGTAGTTCAGGCAAACGGGACTGACCCGAACCCACCTAAATGTTCACTTACCATCCCTTTGAAAAATGATAGCCCGTCGAAACTCGACATTCTGGAGCTGTGAAGGGCTGGCTTGAATCTAGTTGGGTTCTCTCATTGTTCTCCTTTGCTAAATTTTTAATCTCTTATATGATATCCTCAATAGTGTAAAAACAATCTTCTTCTTTGACATTTATTGCAGCAGGTGCATTATTTATCTTTTTAGGTACATACAACTATTTTAAATAGATGTTGGATTTATCTTGGTGGACCATTGGATGTGTGTGCTTGTCGCGTTGAAATTAATTGAAAACTGAAATTTCCTGACATAAACTCTCGGAGAGTCTTTCCACGTCTAGCTCTGCTATACATATATATAAAATAATGCATTTATCTTACCTGTTCATGAATCCATATTATGACTGTCGGCTTAGATGATAAGCTTAGATCGTAGCCGTCGCTTTATAAGCCAAGCGTGTACTGAAGTTTGCATTAGGAGGATCACAAGCAGTGACAAAATTGCAGGAGAGTTTCATTTCATTCTGTGTATTTTCTTCTCTCTGTGTGTGTGAGATGGCGGCAAAGAAAGAAAGTGGGAAGGTGACGTGGTATAATGAGGTGAAGGGATTTGGGCTGATTACACCTGACGATGGAGGGAAAGATTTGTTTGTGCACTTCTCGGCGTTTCAGAGCGCCGGCTTCAAAACACTAGAGGAGGGGCAGTCTGTGGAGTATGACGTCGTGGAAGGCGAAAAAGGTCCAAGTGCTCTCAATCTTAACATCATCACCACTGCAACTGCGTCATCTACGTAGAGATATAATCACTGTTATGGCCTCCCCACAAACTGTCTTAATTGTCATATGTTTTATTTTTCTTCTACTTTTATGTTTCTAACCGCTGTATGGGGTGATTGGACTGTCACATGTGAGAGCACCCATTCTACTCTCTTTCTCCTCTATTTCTTAGCTAAGTTATAAGTGTTCGTTGAATCCGTTTTTATATAATTACAATAAAATGGGGATGCCAAAAAAAATGGAAAATTATATTTGTCTATAAGAGAGTTTTTTTATTCTTCACAAATTGCTCATTTTCATTCTTCACAAAACAACCAATAAAATATTTGCATTAAAATTTTTAAGTGATCTATCAATGTTATCCTTTAATCAAACTTTGGACCTATTAAATTTTTTCTATGAATTGTAAATTGGTTGAAAGCATGACTACTCGTTTTAAACATTTTAGAACATGGATCAGAAATATGCCCAAGGTCTTTTCACAAATTTTTATATCAATTGATAATTCTTATCATTCCTTACATCTTGATGTGTATATTTGAGGAGGAGCAAAAGTAGTAGCGGTAATGGTGATGGTACTTTTCAACATCCGGGATGTAGTGGAAACATGAAGTGGTAGTGGCAATTGGGAAGAAATGACAGATGGAAAGAGAGTTGATGAAGAGGATAGGTGGGAAGATGCAATAGAAACTAAGAAAGTGGGAAATGATTCGGGAATGTACTCATGAGAAATATGTGATGTAAGAGATAGGAATGAAGGAAGGGACATGGCTGAATCAAATCCTTGTGATGTCAACATCTCTATGAATGATATGGGTAGCATTATGGATTTAGTTTGTTTACATTTGGAGATGCAAGTGGTGGAGACAATGGATGGAGTGAAGGATTTTTGTGCAATGTTTGGAATCGAGAAGTGGTAGTGGATAAAGTGGGAGTGCAATAAATTGGGATGTTGGAATGGAAATGAGAGGAGAGATGGAATGCACAATCATAACTGAATCACTTTGAGCATGAGATATTGTTATCACCACTTCATGGATAGATTAAGAAGAAATAATGGGAGCTTAGAAAATTTTAGATTTTTTTTTTTGGAAAAGTGGAAATAAGGGCAATCACCAGTGTTGAAGGAGAAGAAGAAGTGATAAAAGTAGGAAGAGTGGAAACAATATGGGTGAAAATAGTGGAAGTTCAAGTGGCAATGGAAAATCATGAGGATGCACAAAACCTTATATATCCACATTACAAGTTGGTACAATAGTTTTAGTAGAAATAGAACCACCAGTAAAAATAAATAAATAATAAGAATAACAATAGGATTTGTTTGAAGTTGACTTATATCCAACATAAGGAGGAGTAGGAACACTTTGATTCTGAAAACCATTGTCCACCACCATCTCTTTCATTTGAGTTTGATCAAAACCAATCATAGGATAAATAACTAAGTCTTATACAACTATAACGTGTAATACTAAAGTAGTAGAAATAGAAACTTATAAACAAATGATGACATTATAGCTTGTGGCCCTATCCCTGAAATACCAAGACAAGAAAATATAGGAAAAACTCACAGGTTGAAGTAGGTTATGACTTCTCTATAACTAGTGGAGGCCTAGTGACCATAGGAGAATTCAAAGGCACCCCTTGCAAAATACTCTACTCAAAGGAAACCTCTATATCTTCAAGGGAATCTAGAATATTTGATTATTTTTCCTATTCTACAAGGCCATATCCAACTATGGAAATCCTTGCCTTTCTCATCATATCAAATAACTCTTGCACATTCCTTGCATTTATATGAATTGGATCCTCAATAGTATTGGTGTGCACATACCGAATAGGGTATCTTGAAGCGAGAGATATGATATGTGAAAACAATTTCCCATTTAGATCATTTTGCAATTAAGTATTCATAGTAAGTGAACGATACATTTCAGTTAAGATTTTTTGATTTTTTCACATTCTTGAAAATTTCTAGGATTTTCTATGTTAAATTTTTATTGACATGTTTCGAATCATAATCCATGATTCATCAAAGATTTCATGTTATTGATAAAACCATTACAATGTATACGGTATGTTAACTTTTACTTCCCTACTAAAAATGAAAAATGAGGGGAAGGCCTCTATATTAGACATCTTCACCTCCCTAAACCTTTGTCAAATTGAAAATAAATTTCTATGAAACCAACCTATCTAGAACCTATCATGCTAAATTATGAGGAGCTTTGAGACACCCCTTAATTCTTATTATATTCAGGTTCCAATAATACAAGTATGCTCCATTAAGTTTAATAGAGTCTTAAATGACAAGGAGAATTATGAGCCTTGGTGTACCATGGATTTCCTAACAAACAACTAGGTAGAACTCTTTACAAATATCCTAGATATAATTATAATGATTAGGTTTGTAAAGCTTGGAAAATACAACATAAATAGGAGAACCAAAAGGAGGAAACCAATTTCTCATTAGGGTCTCCATGTTTTTTTTTTTTTGAATTAGGGGTAAACTGAGGGTTTTTGAAAGGACCCACATCCTTGTACAATTGAGGATTTTTTGAGAGGATCCACAACCTGGGTTACAATGAAGGGGACCACCATTAGGAACCCAATTGAAGCAACCTTGAAACCATAGTGAAGATGCAGCGACCAACGACAATGGCCGCAACGAGTGAGACAATAATCAGTGACGAAGCGAGAGGAGTATCCACCAGCGTGAGGAGCAACCACCGGCGAGAGGAACAACCACTAGCATCAGCATCAGCAGCGAGAGGAGAAACCACGTCGAAAGCAAGCGGTGCAGCCACCAGAGACAACAACGAGAGGAGCATCAGCAGAGAGTCGAGCAGCCACCAAAGCATCGGCGGTGAGAGGAGCATCAACAGAGAGTGGAGCAACCACCAACGTCGGCGGCGAGGAGACGAGTAACCACCAGCGTCAGCACGAGCAGAGATGCCGCATCTAGCGGCGAACCACCTCCGAGGAGGATTGTGCCTCGGGGGATTTGAACACGGGTGGGCAAGCACACAACCATGTGACTTGACCGCACCACTCCCACCCCATCGGCATTAGGGTCTCCATGTTACATGTACCTTTACATGTGAGATCATCCACACCTTTTACGTTTGAGAAGAGGATGTGTGTCTTTGTCTAGTTATTTCTTAGGAAAGTTAAGGTTTATTAAATTTAGTTTTATATAATTCCAATGAAATGGGATGTCATAAAATCTTAAATTATATTTGTTTATAAGTGAGATTAAATAATTTACATTTGAATTCTGTTTTGAGATTTAATCATACCAGGTAAGGGGCTCTAAATTACGATTAAAACCACCACAAGGTGTCACAAAACCACCCTTTATAAGGATGTTATTTAAACAATAAAATAAATAATTAAATTCAACATATATTTCTTTTAACATATTATTTTCAAATTTTCTTCGATTGATCCATTACGAGTCCAACTTAAATTAAATTTTAATCTAAATTCCTATAGCGCTATGTGGTTGTGCCAAACAACCTCTACAATCAACATCTTGCGCCTTTCACTACATGATTCAAATAAGGTTTGTGAAGAACAAGAAATGTAAATCTCTAGAAAATTTGGACTTTTTTTTACTTGTTTTCCATAAAACCGATTAGGTAGAATTCTTGATACAAATTATAGTATGATTTTAACAAATATTTCTCTACTAGTATTTCAGGATTCATAAATGTTGAATGGATCAAAGAAGGTTAAACTTCTCATGGTGGTTAGGTTTGTCATTTTGACATGCATTTCAATACCTACAAATTTTATAAGGTAATGTTGAATATTATAGATACATTTTTAATATCATAATATATATTGAAAATTATATATAGCATAATTTGTACAAACACATCTTACAATGCGTTGTGAGTATATATTCATACATTAGATATTTATTTAAATATGTTTATACATTAGATAGATATTATGATTTGATAGCTACTTGTCACATTAATACTAGGTTGGTACATATATGGTCTTGATCTCCTATAATTGTGGTTATATAGTTTTGGAATGTTCAATTTTCAGGGTATGCTTGGGTGTAGTACCTTTTTCATGTAGTTGTATGGTGGTATATGTTTTAATATGCATGTAAGTTTTCTTGATTTTTTCGAAGGGAGTGTTGAGAGTTATACACTTGCACATATCCAATGTTTGAGATATACATTTACATCCATCCAATCTTACTCAAGTACACTCAAATATCCAATCTTTTCCCTATTAAAAAAATGATTCCTATAAAAACATATGCATCTTGGAATTATATGTGAGGTTTAAATTTGACGATTATTTACATTTTATGTGTGTTTTTAGTCGTAAATATTTGAAAATTTTCATTTTATTAGTTCAATGCAATGGTATATAGATAATTAATAAAATATGGTTATAATAAAATGTGGTTAAAAAGATTCATGACCTGATATACACATTGAAAGAAGACACGTCTCAACAAAAGTAAAAATTCCATAAGGGAAACCAAAATATTGAATTTAAAAAAGAGAAAGGGTCAACAGCAAGCGTAAGTAAAATAAGCACTAGGGGTAAGTGTTAGGTCATTATTGGGAGGAAGAGATTTCAAACCATTATGCTCATCATCTTGAGGAGCCGAGGTGGGTGATCCATCCAAGGTTCATGAATCTTGCACAACCAACTACACCATAATGTTGGCCATTTGTGTCTATAGTGTTGTCATTGATGTCAAAGTTCATTAATGGCAAAGGGATTTTAGGTGTCATATGATTCTCTATGAGGTGTCAATCAAGGTCAAGCATGAAGGTTGATTGGTAGTGTCCAATCATGGTGTCTTGTCATGGTGTCTTGGAGCATGGTCTAGTGTGTATGGTCATAGTATGAGTACTCCTAGGTTATTATGAGGAATTCATGAGGTAAAAATGTTCAATATGATGAGGCCAAAGTGTTTAAGTGTCTTCATATGGTCTCCATGGTTAGTTCATGAGAATTCATAGTTGAGTCAAGTCATTTTAGGACTATGCCTAGACCTAGTGCATGTAGTTTTTCATGGTGCCATGAAGTATGGAGTAGGGAAGTTTTGTATGAGATAGTTAGAAGTGTTTTGACATTGCATTTTAAGTTTGGAAGGCTTATGAGGTCATATCTCAACTGTTTAGTGCATGTTTATGGTCCTTGTGGAGCAAGAAAGTGAAGACTAGTCAAGAAGGCACATGTAAGTCTCAGTGGTTGAGAAGTTTCAAATGTGTAAATACTAAAATGAGAGGTAGGAAATTTGGAAAAGGTTTTTATAGTGCTTCACAAAATATTTCATGTCGGGAGGTTGCATATAAATCATGAAAATGGATTTTTGGCAAAACTAAGTTCTAAAGAGTGCAAAATGCAACTCTATGATGAACTTCACATGCACACCCACTCATAAAAAAATTGCATGGGAAATTAGGGCTGTTAGGGATGATTTTTAATTGAGTTAAGAGTGTTTTAAAAAAATAATGTATTGATTTTATTGTCAGACATTTATGAAGAATCATTAACAAGCTAAGTTGCTCTTAAACCCTAATGAAACTCTCATAGTAGAGCAATCGGAGACAAATACATAGTATAGTATTCAAATGATCTAAAACTGATAATGTGATTATTTTATCTTATATGGAATTAATTTTTGATCATTTTGGTGGTGGTCTCATGTTCCAACTATTTCGAGAAGGCAGGGAAAAACCCTAGTTTTATAAAAATTGTAGTTTCGGGGTGAGATGGAAGCTTTAGGATGAAAAGTAAACTGTTAAAGAATCCTTTGGAGATTATATATATGGTAATGAAATTTTTAGGTAGATTCAATGGAGAAAATATAAGATACAAGTCTCTAAAGTATCCCTACCAATTTTGGTCTTAAGGGCTAAAACCTAGTCAAGGAGGTTTGAGTTGAGTTGAGTCATTATACATGTTGTGGAAAAATTTTAAGAGCTTGTATAGTGTGTGGACATATATCATGATGTGTTAGATCCTATGTTTTTATTACTTGAGGTAATTTCATGGTTTATCTCTAATAGGCCAAATTGCTCTATTATGTCTCTCAAGAAGGTTTGATGGAATAGGTATGAAGACATGGTTTTCTCCAAAGGACATATGCATGTAAGTGCTTGAAGTGGTGTTCCATGTCTCTCTTTAAGTTTTTAAAGTGGTTTTGAAGTGCTTTGAAGTTATATTGAAGACATTTGAGCATGTTTCTCTCAAGATAGGTTCTTGAGTCCATTTTGGCATATGGACATGTTTCCAGAGATTGAGTTGGTTGGAGGCCTTGTGCTATGATTTGAAGGATAAAGTGATTTGTTCCAGAAAGTAGACTTAGAGAGATTTCCTATGGTATACTACTTGAGCTTTGATGATGAGTTTTGCTATATGAACTTATTCATTTTTTGGGACTGAATTATGGATTCTTAAAGACCTAATTGTGCATGCTTCCTTCTTGGTGTGTTTCATAGTGGAGATAGTTGATAAAAATTTCCCTGAGATGATTGGTGATGCTTAGAGGTTATTCTTGATTTATTTGTAGCTTATATTTTTCACCAAACAAATATATTTTTACTATATGAAATTCAAAATTTGATAAAAGATATAATATAAAAATTTGTTATGAACAAATAATTACAATTAAAAGTTTTTACATTTGACCAAAAGTTGAACATTTAATCTTGTTAGGAGATGCTCACAACTTGGTGGGGTCTATCTCTCCACCAATCATATTATTATAATATTTTAAATATAGATTTTGTGATTGATGAAGAGAATGGACTCCACCATTTTGTGAGTGCTTTGGTTAAGTGGATAATTCATCAAAATTTCATGTTATTGATCAAACCTCTACAATGTACAAAGATGTTGATAACTTTTACTTCCCTATAAAAACAAAAATGAGGGGAAGACCTCTATATTAAACATATTCATCTCCCTAAACCCTTATCAAATTGGAAAGAAATTTCAATAAAACCAACCTATCTCGGGACGTATCATGCTAAATTATGAGGAGATTTGAGACACACATCAATTATTATTATAGCCAGGGTTCCAATAATACAAGTATGCTCCATTAAGTTTAATAGAGTCCTACATGAAAAGGAGAATTACGAGCCTTGGTGTTCAATGTATTTTCTAATAAACAACCGGTAGAACTCTTTACAAATATCCTAGCTATAATTATAATGATTATTTTTGTAAATCTTGGAAAATACAACATGAATAGAAGAACCAAAATGAGGAAGCCAATTTCACATTAGGGCCTCCATGTTACACGTACATTTACATGTGAGATCATCCACACCTTCTACGCTCGAGAAGAGGATGCATTTCTTTGTCTAGTTATTTCTTAGGAAAGTTCAAGGTTTATTAGATTTTGTTTTATATAATTCCAATAAAATGGTTTGCCATAAAATATTAAATTATATTTGTCTACAAGTGAGATTGAATGATTTGTATTTGTATTCAGTTTTGAGATTTAATCATACTAGGTAAGGGGTTCGAAATTAAGATTAAAACCACCACAAGGTGTCACAAAACCACCCTTTATAAGGATGTTATTTAAATAATAATAATAATAATAATAATAATAATAATTAAATTCAGCATATATTTCTTTTAACATGTATTATTTTCAAATTTTCTTCCGATTGATCCATTACAAGTCCCAACTTAAAGTAAAAATTTAATCTAATAAATTCTTATAGTGCTATATGGTTGTATCAAACCACCCGTATAATCAACATCTCATGCCTTTCATTATGTGATTCAAATGACGTTTGTGAAGAACAAGAAATGTAAATCTCTAGCAAAATTGGGCTTTTTCACTAGTTTTCCATAACAATGATTAGGTAGAATTCTTGATACAAATTATAGTATGATTTTTATAAATATTTCTCTACTAATATTTAAGGATTCATAAATGTTGAATGGATAAAGAAGGTTAAAATTACCGTGGTAATTAGGTTTGTCATATTTACATGCATTTCAATGCATGCAAATTTTGTAAGGTAACGTTGAATATTATAGATACCTTTTTTAATATCATAATATATATAACATAATTTTTACAAACACATCCCAAAATACGGTGTGAGTATATATTCGTACATTACATATTTATTTAAATATGTTTGTACATTAGATAGATATCGATTTGATTGCTACTTATCACATTAATATTGAGTTGGTAAATATATAGTCTTGGTCTCATATAATTGTGGTTATATAGTTTTGGAATCTTCAATTTTCGGGGTAGGCTTGGGTGTACCCATTTCATGTAGTTGTATGGTGGTATATGTTGTGATACACATGTTGTCACTCTAATTTCTTTTTTTTAAAAAGAGAGTGTTGGGATATATACACTCGCATACATTTAATCTTTGAGATATACATTCACATCCATCTTGTAATGCCCGTTCGGCGTCGAATCCCGTTTCTACTTATTTTCCTCTGTTTCTTAACGTCGAATGTGTATATGAGTTTCCTTATGATTGTTAAGTAATTATGATACTTGTTGCGATGTAAATGTGACTTCTTTCCTCCCGTTATACCATTTTGTTATGTCGCTAATGCTTACAAATTTTTGGCGATGCATGGTACCACCTTGTGTAGGCCTTCATATTGATGATTATCGTATTTTGATTATCGGGTTGCTAAATGACATCTTGTTAAAAGTTCTAAAGGAATTTTAAAACCTTTTCAAAGGTATTTGGGCATATTCTAATAAAAGGTACCTAATTTTTAGCTAAGTTTAGCAAAATTGTTCTTTCACTTGAAAACTTGGCATGTTAGCAACTACGGCTAGTTTTAGCTATGCGTGGGAAGTGGAAAGACAGTTGGTTGGTGGTGCCATGGCTTGGTGAGGACTGCTAGAATTAAATTTTGGAATTTTTATTAACTACCCTCCAAAGTGCCACCTTGTTTGACAAGGCTCCACGCATTCCTTGTTTTTAATAGCAAATTTATGCATTCACCCACCAACTCTGCCCTTTCTTTTTTGTTATCAATAAAATATATCCTGTCTTATGTTTTATGGGGCTGCACACCAAATTTGATGTTTTCCTCTTCCTTATAATGGTTTTTTATTCAATGTCTGCTCTGGCTTTTAGTGGTGACCTTCTCTTTCAAATTTTGGTTGTGTGTGTGAGATTGGTGGAAAAAGAAAAAGAAATCCCAAAAAAATGCAGTCGCAGTTATTTTTCTTAGCCTCCTGCTGCCTTTTTCTCCCTGCCCGTGTCCTTCAAGGGGAGTTTGGAATGAAGTGTGGATGCCCAGAAAACTTGAGGACAATGAAATTTGACTTGATGTTACTGTTGTAGTTCCTACTAGGTGTTATGCGACTTGTGGAAGTGTATTACAGGCATGATAAGCCCTAACATTGCAATATTTTGCTATCTTTAACAATCCCATTAAATGAATTGTTCAATTTCTTGAAATGTCATTTTGAATTGGATTTTGTGGTTGTAATATAGTTGCTTTGATCTTATTGGTTGTCCCTCCGCTTTTCCCGATTCTCGATTCTGAATGACTTTTCTTAAAAAAATGGCTCTCCACCTTTTACTATTTTTTTCATTTATTTGTAGTGAGTGGTTTTATAAAACTTAGTATTCTTGTATTCATCTTCCCTTTAGGTGAGCTGGTAATGGGTATTGATGATATGAATGCATTACTTCATGAAATCTTGATAAATCTGACGCAATGAGATAGAAATATAAATAGACTTGTAACGTATTATTTGTTGTAATCAATCTTTCTTTATTGTTTCACTAAGAATTGATGAATAGTAATTTTGATTAAATTTATCGGTTATGTATGCATATGCGATATATGGGTGCTTGCATAATTGTATTTATGTGGTTGTACGAATATTTTTGGAAGCACTGTAACTTGTGATTTTGTGAGGATTTAGGTAAAAACCAAGAACTTAGGGATTCTATGGTATGGGAAACTTCTAGATGGAAATTGGTTTCATTTGAGTGTTGGGTATTATCTTTGCCTTTGTTATACAATTTAATGGTATACAATTTGGATTCTTGTGAAAGAGGGATGGTAACCCCGGCATTTTCCCTTTGTTTTGGGTTAAAATACCCGAATCGATGACATGTTAATATCATATACATGGAGTGTGAACCTATTACCTAAACCTTGTACGTAGTCTTCTTGAAGTGACCTCTAAGAGTTTATCTTGTATAATATGTATTATTCATTTGCTATTATTTTTTTGGCTTTTATGTTAAATAAAATCTCTGCTATGTTTATGGGTGTCATTTGATACATATACACATATGAAGAATTCACGATTCAAGCTTGGGTACTATGTGGCTATTAATCAAAAGAAAACTGTTGAGTATGGAGCTAAATTACTCATGTTTTAGCATGCAAATAGAACTTGTTGGAAGTTGATAGTAACCAAAGATCGGTCGGGAAAGTTGGAACCGGTGACGGTTGGGCATAATTGACATCGGTTACCAGTGCGATGAGTTTTTAATTAACTCTCGGATTTATTTCTATTTTGAGTATTGGAATAGATTTAATGAATGTAATTGCATGGCTAAGTGCCCTAAAGTCTTAAACGACTATTTAAAGTATAAAGCTAGGGTTTAGAAGAGGATTGATCATAATTACAAGATAATTATGTGAGAGAGAATTCTTGGTGAAGAATCAAAAATCTTGAAGGAAGAAAGTACTAAACATCTGAGAAGTGTAGAAGATTGTAAATATTCATTGTATATCTTGTCAAAGCTTTGGATAATAGATTGGCTTGTTTCTTGGTGGACGTAGCCCACATTGGGTGAACCACGTTAAATATGGTGTTGATTTATGTCTCTTGTTTTGTATAATTCTTCTGGTAGAATATCCACTTTTATTTGCATGTATGCTTAGATCTGATATATTATCTATACAATTGGTGTGCTAACCCCAACAACTGGTATCAGAGATTTGTTTGAGGGTTTTGTGTGTTGATAGATTTACTCACAGAGGGTTTTCTGATTGAGTGGGAGCTACAACAATGATAGAAGATAATAAATACAAGGTAGAGAAGTTTGATGACCGAAATTATCAATTATGGAAGATGCAGATTGAGGATTATCTGTATCAGAGAGATTTGTATTTACCGTTGGATGAGAAGTCTAGACCTACGAAGATGACTGATGAAGAATGGAAGATTCTTGACAGAAAGACTTTGGGATCTATAAGATTGAGTCGGGCAGCATCCGTGGCTTCCAATATTATAGAAGCGACTTCTACGATAGACTTAATGAAATCTTTTGCTAATTTATATGAAAAACCTAGTGCTTCAAATAAAGTTTATTTGATGAAGAAACTTTTTAGTTCTAAGATGCATGAAGGTGAATCTGCCTCTAGTCATTTGAATGATTTCTGATCTATTGTAAATCAGTTAAAATCGGTTTCAATACCGTTTGATGATGAAGCAAAAGAACTTTTATTCTTATGTTCTTTTCCTGATAGTTGGGACAAATTGGTAATGGTTGTTAGTAATACAACATCTGCTAATAATATTTTGAAGTTTGATGATGTGGTTAGTATAATCTTGAATGAAGAAATTCACAGAAAAGTACAGAGAAAACATCATTTGGAAATGCTTTGAATGTAGAAAGTAGGGGTAGGAAGAAGGAGAGATCCAAGAGTAAGATTAATGGGAAATCAAAGTCAAGGGATGGCATATCTAAATCCATAAGTAAGGGAATTACTTGTTGGAAATGTGGAAAGAAAGGACATGCAAAGAAAGATTGTTGGTCAAAGAATAAAGAGAACCAACAACCAGACAAAGGTAAAGAGGTGAATCTTTCTGCATTTGAGGTAATGCAAGATGCTCTTATTATTTATTTAGATATTAGAATTGAATCATGGGTTTTAGATTCAGGTGCTTCTTTCCATGCAACCCCTAATAAGGGTTATTTTAGAAATTATGTCCAGGGAAATTTTGGGCATGTCTATTTGGGTGATGATGAACCTTGCAGTATTACTGGTAAAGGGGAAGTTCATCTAAAATTATAGAATGGAAATACATGGGTATTGAAAGATGTGAGGCATGTGCCAAGCCTCAGGAGGAATCTTATTTCTGTAGGGAAACTAGGTGAATCTGGTTGCATGGTTACTTTTACAGGAGACTCTTGGAAAGTCACCAAGGGTGCTTTTGTTGTGGAAAGAGGTAAGAAGGTAGGAACGTTATATTTATCTACCTGTATTATTGATTCCTTTTCTGCATTATCTACTTCAGATTTAGATGCATGCATGTGGCATAATTGGTTGGGTCATATGAGTCAAAAAGGAATGTAGATCTTAAAGGCTAAGGGTAAGTTATCGATTTGAAAAATTTAGATTTAGATTTCGTGAGCATTGTATCTTTGGAAAGAAAAAGAGAGTGAGATTTTTCAAAGTTGGGGCAAATAAGAAGGAACATAAATTGGAGCTTGTACACTCGAGGTGTGGGGACCACTTTAGGTAGCTTCTCATGGTGGATCCCAGATTATGTTACTTTCATTGATGATGTTATAAGAAAGGTATGGGTTTATTGTATTAAACGTAAATATGATGTTTTTGAGACTTTTAAAAGATGGAAAGCCTTGTTGAGAATGAATCAAATTCTAAGGTAAAGTGCCTTAGATCTGAAAATGGTGGTGAATATTGTAGTAAGGATTTCAATGATTATTGTTCAGTGAATGGAATATGTAGAGAAAAAATGGTTCTAAGAACACCACAGGAGAATGGTGTTGCAGAGAGAATGAACATGACAATCATAGAATGTGCTAGAAGTATGAGGATACATTCTAGATTGCCCTTGCATTTTTGGGCAGAAGCAATTGATACAATGGTTTATTTGATTAACCGTGGCCCTTCAAGTTCACTAGATGGAGGAATACCAGAGGAAGCATGGACCGAAAAAGAGGTAGATCTTTATTTTCTTAAAGTTTTTGGTTCAGAAGCTTTTGTGCATGTTGATAGAGAAAATAGAAAAAAGTTGGATGCAAAATCTAAGAGGTGCACTTTCATTGGTTATGGATCTGGTGATTTTGGTTTTCATTTTTGGGATTTAGAGAATTCTAAAATTGTTAGGAGTTGTGATGTTGAATGGAATGAAAAGAGAATGTACAGGGATCAAATTTTGGTGCCCAAGGATGAGAAAATTGATAAGTTTATTGATGAAAATGAACTCTCAGGTTTTAAAGAAACACCTTTAGAAATACACAGTAACCGTGGTTGGTTAGGCCCTGACCGGCATCGGTCAGATGAACCACCGATGGTTACAGAGGATCCAAACCGGTGTCGGTTATCCGAACCGACATCGGTTAGAGGTGACCAACGCTCGACCACTATCGAAGTTGATACTAATGTTCAGGAGGTCTAGATTGAGCCTCCGGTACCCCAAACTCCTATGAGAAGGTCATAAAGGGTAAGTAAACTTCCAGAAAGATTTTCACCTTCTCTATTTTATCTATTATTGACTGATAGTGGTGAACCAGAAAGCTTTGAAGAAGCAATGCATGATAAAACTCACGTTCAATGGGAGCATGGCATGGATGAGGAGATGAACTATTTGGAATATAACCAGACTTGGGATTTGGTTAAATTGCCAGTAGGAAAGAGAACATTGTAAAACAAGTGGGTTTATAGAATTAAGGAAGAAGAGGGTGGATATAAAAGGTACAAGGCAAGGCTTGTAGTAAAGGGATTTGCACAAAAGGTAGGTATTGACTTTAGTGAAATATTTTCTCCTGTTGTTAAGATGACTTCTATTCATATTGTATTGAGTTTAGTTGTAGTAGAAGATTTGCATTTAGAGCAACTAGATGTGAAGACAACTTTCCTTCATGGTGATTTGGATGAAGAGATTTATATGCAGCAAACGCTTGGGTATGAAGTCAAGGGTAAGGAGAAATTAGTGTGCAGGTTAAAAAAGAGCTTATATGGGCTCAAGCAAGCTCCAAGGAAATGGTACATGAGGTTTGATAGTTTTATGCATGAGCATGGTTACTTGAGATGTGAATCTGACCATTGTGTTTATTTCAAGAAGCTTGAAAATGGGAGCTATATTATTTTGTTACTGTATGTGGATGATATGCTTATTACAGGATCTAGTATGCAGGACATTGGTGAGCTTAAGAGAAAGCTAGCTCACACGTTTGCAATGAAGGATTTGGGAGCTGCAAAAATAATCCTTGGCATGCAAATACATAGAGACAAGAAAAATAAGAAATTGTATTTGTCTCAGGAGGATTATATCTACAAGGTGTTAGAAAGGTTCAACATGCAAAATGCAAAACCTGTTAGCACACCTATGGCTGGACACTTCAAATTGAGTAAAGATCAGTGTCCTTCATCACAAGAGGAGGTAAAATACATGACACGAGTGCCATATGCTTCAGCAGTTGGAAGTCTCATGTATGCTATGGTTTGTACAAGACCATACATTGCACAGTAGTGGGAGTTGTGAGTAGATATATGGCTAATCCAGGTAAAGAGCATTAGAAAGAAATCCAATGGATACTTAGGTATTTGAAAGGGACATCTAGCATGTAGTTATGTTATGGAGGTTCATGTATTTTATTACATGGCTATGTTGATTCGGATATGGCTGGAGATTTGGATGGTAGGAGGAGCACTACTGGATATATTTTCACAGTAGGTGGAACGAAAGTTAGTTGGATTTCAAGATTGCGAAGGTTGTGGCTTTGTCTACTACAGAGGCAGAGTATGTTGTAGCTACAGAGGCTAACAAGGAGATGATATGGATGAGTAGGTTCATGGAGGAGTTGGGAAAGGAGCAGGATGATTGCAAGTTGTTCAGAGGATGGCTCGAGTGCAATCTATTTAGGAAAGAACTCAAATGCTTCATTCCAAAACAAAACACATTCAACAGATATCACTTCATACGGCAGGTAGTGGAGGATGGACAGTTGAATCTAGAAAATATTCATACGAGCAAGAACCCTACGGATATGCTAATGAAGCCATTAGCAAAAGAGAAGTTGGATCTACACTCCACTTCTGTTGGTCTTCGAGTTTGAAACTTGAAGAGGACGAAACAAAGCTTAGGAGGATCTAAGAATGGCACTGTACAGGTATAGTGTGCAGTAATTAATCTCCAAGTGGGAGATTGTTGAGTATGGAGCTAAATTACTCATGTTTTATCATGCAAATAGAACTTGCTGGAAGTTGACAACAACCAACATCGGTTAGAGTGTGATCGAGCATCGGTCGTGGGCAAGTTAGAACTGGCATCGGTTACCTATGCAAAAAGTTTTTAATTAACTCTTGGGATTTATTTCTATTTTGAGAATTGGAATAGATTTAATAAATGTAATTGCATGGCTAAGTGCCCTAAAGTCTTAAATGACTATTTAAAGCATAAAGCTAGGGTTTAGAAGAGGATTGATCATAATTACAAGATAATTATGTGAGAGAGAATTCTTGGTAAAGAATAAAAATCTTGAAGGAAGAAAGTATTGAACATGTGAGAAGTGTAGAAGATTGTAAATCTTCATTGTATATCTTGTCAAAGCTTTGGATAATAGATTGGTTTGTTTCTTGGTGGACATAGCCCACACTAGGTGAACCACGTTAAATCTGGTGTTGATTTATGTCTCTTGTTTTGTATAATTCTTCTGGTAGAATATCCACTTTTATTTGCATGTATGCTTAGATATGATATATTATCTGTACAACCGGTGTGCTAACCCCAACAAAAACTCTCATGTGTTATGAGGTGAATGTATAAACTAGTTACAAATATATGAAATATGGTTAATGCGTGAATAGGCTTTCTATGATTTGCACCACTATATTAGATCTAGAAAGGAAACAAATAATACATACATCCGGTATGTTGAAATCTTGTTTTTGGGAATTTTATCCAACACTAGGTTGGTCATGGTATTAAAATGTTAAGGATATACATTAACGTTTTTATGTCCTTTGGCTTGTTTAAGGTAAAATGTATTTGCTTAAACTCGTCGACCATCCTTTATAATTAATGCTACATGGTGGTTATTCGGTCATGAATAATATGGGCTATATTATAAAGGATTGACCCTCATGTATGTTTGGGATATCGCCCAATATGAGAAATAATGCTCCATTTCATTCTCGACCCAGTTAGAATAATGTTGAAGGGTTGTATTAAGGCATTATATATATATATATATCTCGATTTTTTTAATTGTTAATGTTGTTATTTTGATAATTGGTTGGTATATGTGTAACTCCTGCTAAAACCTACCCGCACGAAACCCAAGAATAACCTAGAGCAAGCTAGAAAAATTATGATTTTTTTAAAAACGTGCCCACAAAAAGGCTTCAAAATACTATTGCCACATTATTGTTTTTTAAGTCACTTATATTTAATAATAATATTTTCTCCATTATAACAAAATATTAAAACTCTCATTACATTTTAATGACTTGATTAGACTAAGGCATGGTTTAGTTTCCCCCTAAAAGTTATTTTGATAAACAATTAAATTCCACTATAGTTGAAATTTACACATTTTAATCTCAAGGGTAAAGGGGCCTATTTAAATAAATACTAAAGTTATTTTAATCCACAAGGGGTCTAGGTTCAAAATAAATAACAAGGTCCCTACATTAGCACAAGGGTTAGAAGAATTAAATACACCCCTTACACAATGAAGTGGCCTCCTTAAAAAGTCAACCCATGTATTTTAGATTTAAAAATTCAAATTTAAATTCATATTCCTCTCACCCACTTCCCACCTAATTTTTGTACGGGTGAATCTCATCCATTGGATGGATTCATTTAAGACCCTTAGATGAGGGAAAAACAACTAACCCTAAAGTTTTCTTAAGAAAGCTTCTTTCTCTTTTCCTTTGGCTTATTATTTCTCTTTTGTTTTGCAGGTTGTTGGAGGAGAAGGAGAAGTCATTGGAGGCCTTCTCAAGCTTTTGGAGAGACATACATGTCTCATTTTTTTCTTATTTTGTTTATACCCTCATTTAGGTATGTGTGTGTGTGTGTGTGTGTGTGTGCACGCGTGATTAGAGGGATTCGGCCGTGGATTTAATATTACTACATTTTTATATTAATAATTTCCCACTAATATTGAAGTATTTTACTATTAATAATATAATAAAATATTAATCTTACTATCAAAATTAGTAATGGAATGTAGTTAACAACATTAACAAGTAAACTAGTTTGCACTCATTTTCTCTTCTAACAATTTGATAAATATTGTATAGGAGATAAAATAGAATACATTTCTTTTCCCTTAACGATTTGTAATAAATTTACAATAATTTTTAAATGAGAATTACACACTAGAATTAGAAATTAGACTACTTCATTGGCCAAATAAAAGAAAACTATAATTTAAGTTCTTTCCTCCTAAGTATACAAATTTTAACTTTCTTTCAACAATGCAAGGAGATGAGCAAAATAGCCTAAATTTTCCACTACATGCCTTTCAAGTAATAAAATCAAATTTACTATTTCTTGACTTTTCACAACATACAAATTTGTAACCATTATCACAACATAAATTTACAAGATTTCCAAACATGCACTATTAGTATTTTACAACTTCTATGTTATTTCTTTCCTTTTTACAATATTATAACCTCAAAAATGATAATGAACATTCTTTTAATTGAGCATAGCTCATTTCCTTTTAATGCAAAAAAAAACTTACTTCTCACAATACAAATTTTAACTAAACCTTTAAAACATGATTTCCATTTTGATTCATTTCTTTACATACTACAATTTGAGGAGAAAATAAATTATACAATTCCTCAATGAGCTTCCTTCAAAATAATAATACAACTTGGTAAATGAAACTTACAATGCAACATTTAAAAAAAAAAAAAACAATACTACAAGTCTTCCACCTCAAGTGGGAATAACAAGAAGGTTTTCTCACAAGGAAGGATTTCTTTTGGACATCAAAAATGCTCCAAGTTTCACATCACCAATGAGAGCTCCACCATGTCTTCACTTGATCAACAACCAAAAAAGGGGAGAGGAAACACTCTCCACCCAACCAATAATCCAATGAGGAGAAGAAGCTATCCTCCTCATTGGCCCTCGAGCCCCAACCACAATGCAATAAAATATGGATCCAACTCATGGAAACAATACAAGCTTCCACATCACAATACAAATATTTCACAACCATACCAAAACACAATCAACACAAACTACAATCACAAGAAGGAAACTAACAAAATATACAAGGCTTCAAAATGCAAAGCCAAAGGAGCAAGGATCTATGGGGAGATCACTTATGCCTCCCAATGGGAATTAGGTGCCCACCTTAAAACCCTCCAATATACATCTCAAAAACCCCTACACAACTCTTATGCATCCCTCAAGATCCTGCTATGCTTGCCACATTATCTTATGCCTTCCTACTATCTCTTATATCTCCCTCATAAAAAAAACCAAGTAAGAAATGCAAGCATTTTCTTGTCCAAGGTGGGGCACCTAACCCAAATCCCTCCAAAACATGAAATAAACTCTTATGCCTCCATACATATAAGATCCCCATAGCCCTCTCCTACACAAAAATTAGCCAATCTACCCAAGAACCCAACAAGTATACAACCACACTCAATAACATACACATTATATAAATAAAAGAAAAATTTAAACAAGAGTGTAGCTCCTACCTTTCCATGGTAGAGCTTGATCTAAGAGTCACACACCAAGCTCCTTCAAGCCCACTCCAACACCAACAAGCTCTAAAAGAAATCCACAAGCACTCCAAAATTCTCCAACTCCAAAATACAAGTGCACACAAAAGAAATGAAGTAACCCCAAACAAACAAAAGAATTAGCATAAATAGAAAATGGAGAGAGGAGGGTGAGGTGGCTCCATATAGGATGCCAAATCACTTATTCTCAACTCCACATCAAAAGTCAAACCTCAACCCCAATGCACAATAAATTGGTGGTTGAGAGGAATGACAAACCTCTTACACACACAATCCAAACCCACACCTCTTAAAGACAAACTTTAAAACCAAAGTAAAAAAAGTGCAATAAATGCCACTTTTTGTCTTACAAAACACATAATGGGGTCTATTTTGACCCCCCAATCCATAGGTAGGGTTGGTATATTAATTTAAGAGGTGTGGGACAAGTTTAATTTGTCCGACAAGCCTCCAAAATTGGCCTTCAAGGTCAAATCCGAATTTCTGAGGAGAGTAGAGTGTACAACACTCAAGATCACAAGCACTCAACTTACCACATAACCCAAAGAGCCATCTAATCTAATAAATGTATTATTTTGTCCCATCCATAATTAATTTAGGAACATGCTTAATTTACTAATCTAGACACAATTTAAATAATTAATAAAAGGGAAATACATCACTATAAAATCACATACTAAAATTAAATAAAAGAAAAGAAGGAACTACACATAAACCCTTGGTCACAATTGGAGGTAATGTCCCCCCATGGGAACCCCTAACAAAATTCAAACACACACAACATAACACATGTTGCCATGGTGACCATTGTTGAATCCATCTAGCATTCCGATGTGGTTGGTCTCCAATCCTGTTGATTGTTGTGATATGTTTACCTGCAAAACACATAATACCTCCTTCAGCCTTGTGGCCACATCAAAACATCCAAGATAAAATATACAAATATAAATCCACAATCATCTACATGTGAATTAAATCATCATCTAGGAAAGTAACGTTATTATTTTCAATTTCTAACAACATCTCAATTCTACATTTCATCAATATCAATAGGATCACAAGATTAGTTCAATTGTTAAGGTCTACTCAATATGACGAAAATATCACATGTTAGAAATATATAACTATGTCAACAACATATCATCATCAATATAAAATGTCTCTAATAATCCACACACATCATACTATGAATCAAAATCCAACAATAGTTCAAGTATCTCTATCATCTAACATCATGCTAAGTCAAAATGATACGATAGTATCTATAAGTATAGTCAACAGTCTTGAAATCAACAGTAATAAGTGTCGAAGGGAAGTTCACACTACATCCCCCTCCCCTTAGACTCGAATTCCTCCTGGAAGTCATTGGAATAGGTGTGGAAACTGGACTCGTAGCAATGTAGCATCCTCCCATGTAGCAGCAGTCTCATCATACCTGTCCCACTGGACTCGAACCTAGTCAATATCTTTGCTTCAAAGGCCGAGGGTCTGTCTTGTAGAATACGGATGGGCTCCACCATCACCTGCCCTTGATCCTACACCTGCAATGAGTTCTAATCTAGCACATGAGAAGGATTTGCAATATACCTCCTAAGTACAGAAACATGAAATACATCATGGATGTGAGACAAGTTGGGTGGAAATGCTAGACGATAGGCCAAAAGACCGATATGATCCAAGATCTGAAAGGGACCCACAAACCTAGGAGTAAGCTTAGATCCTTTTCCATTATAGATAGGGCTCTTCTGTGGTGTGACACAAAGAAACACCTTTGTGCCCACCTCAAAACTACGATCAGTCCTATGCTGATCCGCATACTTCTTTTTCCCGTCCCCGTGCCTCCTGTAATCTCTGCTTGATCATAAAAACTTGCTGCTCCATGTCCTATAGTAAATATGGTCTAAGAGAAACCCTGTCCTCTAACCTATCCCAACATAGAGGTGTCTTGCACTCTCTTCCATACAATTCTGAAAAGGATCCATGCCTATCGAATTGGAAACTATTATTGTAGGAAAACTCCACCAAATACAAATACTCCTCCCATCTTGACTGATGATCCATGACGTACATCCTAAGCACATCCTCCAAGATTTGATTCACTGTTCACTCTATCCATCTATCTCAGGGTGATATGAAAATATTAAATTGATCTTCATCCCGAGAGCATACTGCATGGTAGTTTAGAAGTGGGAAGTGTATAAGGGATCACTCACAAATGATCTTCCACGAAATCCTATGCAATCTAAAAATCTCATCAAGATATACCCATGCCACTGCACTAGTTGTGTAAGTGGTCTTCATTGGAGAAAAATGAGCCACCTTTGTCAACTTATCCACCGTGACCATGATGGCGTTGTGGTGGTATCTTGACATCGGTAACCAAACTATGAAGTCCATTGAAATGGTGTCCAATTTCCACTCCGGTATAGCGTGAGGAAAGAGAAGGCAAGCTGGATGTTGATGCTTGGACTTCACCTTCTGACACTCTAAACATCGTGACATAAATTAATCCACGTCTCTCTAAAGTCACCTCCAATGGTACAACCATCTCAAGGTGGCATGCATCTTCTTCACCCCAGGATGGGCTGAATAAGGCACACGATGGGCCTCAGTCAAAATGTCCTGTCTCAAGCCTCCATCTCTAGGAACATATATCTGACCTCTATTCCTGAGAAGACCATCTGTCTCTAATGAAAATCCATCAAATATCCCCTCAAGGGGTCTTTGAGACTCAATCTCTACTCTGGCTGCAAGGTAGAAACTGCCACGAGGAAGGCACATTGCAAAATCCTACTCCACAAATCTTTACCCACTGAAGTTTCCATAGCCACATGTCTCCATCTACTCAGGGCGTCTGCAACCACATTATCCTTCCCCTTCACATGCTCTATCTCCATGTCATACTCACAAAGAAAATCTATCCAACGCCACCGACGAGCATTGAGATTGGGATGCGTGAAGAGGTGATGAAGACTCAAGTGATCAATCCTAAGTGTAAATCTCCAGCCAAGAAGGAAGTGTCTCTACCACACTAAGGCATGCAAAATTGCTGCAAGCTCAAGGTCATGAGTCAAATAATTGAGCTCATAATACTTGAGTTTGCGAGACTCAAAAGTAACTACTCTGCCCTCCTGCATTAACACACCTCCAAGTCCTGCTAAAGAAGCATCTATGCAAACAAAGAACTCACCCTAAGGATCGACACTTAAGGATAGGTGATGTTGTGAGGCATTCCTTCGATGTCCGAAGGACTTTTCACATCTATTTGACCATAGGAACTTCTTCCCTTTCCACTAAAGGGAAGTGATGGGGTGCGTAACCCGAGAAAATTCATATACAAATCTCCTATAATATCCTACCAAGCCCATGAAGTTTCACACCTCGGTCACACTAGTGGGTGCTAGAGAATCCATAATATCTCGAATCTTGGAAGGATCGACTGTAATACCTTCCCCAGAAATGATGTGGCCTAAATACGCATACATGCTGAAAGAATGCACACTTCTCCAGGTTTCCACAAAGTTGCTGCTCATGAAGACATTGAGGAACCTAACGAAGGTGCCCCTTGTGCTCCTCATGCGTACATGAGTATATCATAATGTCATCAAGGAAAGTGAGTAAGAAGCGATCCAAAAATGTCTTGAATACCCCGCTCATCAAGCTCATGAACACTTCGTGGGAATTCGTCACACCAAAAGGCACCACTATGAACTCATAGTGACCATATCTCGCATGAGAGGCCATCTTATGAATGTATGCCTCTATGATCCTCACCACGATGATACCCCGACTTAAGATCTATCTTGGAGAATAATGTGCCCCCTTCATTTGATCAAATAAATCATCAATATGTGGAAGGGGGTAACGATTCTTGATCATTACTTTTTTAGCTGGAGATAATCAATACACAAACACAGAGATCCATCCTTCTTCTTCACAAAAATCACCGGTGCACCCCAAGGGGATACACTAGGATAGATTAGGCCTTTTTCCAGAAGGCTCTCAAGCTGTAGCTTGAGCTCAAAGAGCTCAAAGGTAGTTTTCCGATAAGGTGCTTGTGAGATAGGCTATGTGCCCAGAACCAGATCTATGTGAAAATATATCTCACATGGGGAGGTAACCCCAGTAGCTCCCCTAGAAAGACATCAAAAAAATCTCTCAAGATGTGATGGTCATCAAGAGATGGCCCACTAGACTCATCCTCTGATCTGTCACTAACCGTAATAGCATACATTTGGAAACCTCGTCGCACACACCGCTTAAGTTGCATAGCGAGATGGTGCGGATAGAATTGGGTGTCCCAACTCCTGCTATCATTGACTCAATTCCCAGATCATCTGTACATGATATAGTCTTATGGTAAAAATCTACTCTAGCTCAATGTGTAGACAACCAGTCCATGCCTAAGATGACTGTTAGTGCAAAATCACAACACCCTCGAATGGCCAAAGGTGTGAAGTGGTTAAAATGGGGCATTCGGTGTGATTTCATAACATTGGATCTAAGATGATCCTCCAGAGAAAGTTGGATTTTTTTCCTAAAGTACCTGCCACAAGCTACTCTAATGTAGGAAAAAACTAAACTATTCTAATCTAACCATTCCAAGGAACTAGAGAGAAAGAGCGGGTGAAAGGGAAGCCTACACTAAAGCGGTGATACACCAAAGAAGGAAAGGGGTGAGATGCTCTGTTGAGGGAGGATGAAATAGGGGAGAAAGGAAGATGGGAAGGTCAGACAGAAGTGACACAAACCCAGATCCTAATCCATGATCAAAACTCCATGAAACACAATGCCCTGCACCTGTAAATGTGAAATACATGCACAAAAATAGATTTGAAAGGGAGAGGCATGAAGAGACAAAAAAACAATGCAAAGGGTTGAAGAAACACCACAAAAACACATTTTATTGCTCTATATGGGTGCACAGACCATTACATTTCTTCTTAGAGGCACAAAAATGCTTTCCAAGCGTAGGAGAAGGTTTTCAACTCAAAATGGAGTCGGAAACAAATTTGACAGAGTTTCCCTATGTGCAGAATAATCTCTCTTTCTCAAATGAGAAGTGTTAAAATATATAGAAAGAATAAGAGAGAGAGGAGGGAAAATTTGAATCCTGTTTCAACTACCACGGGATATGCATTGAATCCTTCCTTGAAGACTCAACCGCTATCAATCAATGCCTTCTCAAATCTATTGATTCTAGCTCCCCTATTTGTCTGGTGTATTGAAGAAGAATGGCGGATCGAATCGAATCGGATCCGTAGTTGGAGAAAACGAGCTCTGTATTAATTCCTAGAAGATTTTTTCCCATTTTCACCCACCAACACTTGCAAAAAATGATATTTTATGTTTCTAAGGCATAAAGCACGTCGAGATGTTTCCAAAAAATCTTCTCCCACCCAAATATGAGTTTTCAATCAAAAGATATGGTCATTTGAATTTTTGGGTCATGCAAGTGCGTAATATTTAAATGAGTCTGTCTGTACCGGGTCCATGTCGCAGCTCTATGCTCATTTGAGATTTGACTCCTTCCTTCGCTCTTGGAATAGCATCCATGTGACACGTGGCGGCATCCACAGGTTTCCCTATTTCTTTTGTATTCTTCCTGAGTCTTTTTCGTAGGCGGATGCATCCGTATCCGACCCAAGACACTTGGAGGCTTTGCGCATGTTTAGAAGCGCCCAAGACTTTACCTTTGGAGTAAAGCACCGATACGACACGTGGAGGCTCTGCGCAGGGCCTTTGGAATTTTCAATGGTCACCCTCACCTTTTCAAGATTTGGGACACGTTGAAGGCACGTGATCATTTGATACCCGCTTAGGGTCCTGCTTTTGAATGTGCACTATTTAGACACCTGGCGCCTTCCACCTACATTCATTACTTAGCTGTTTTGGGCCCATTCTTCTTTTGACCTCTGTTGACCATTTTCTATGTGGAGGGCTGGCATAAGTTTGAGTCTCTGCCTTGGGCTCCCATTTTGGAATTGCGCTGAGCCAACACTTGGCACCTTCCACCGAGTCGAAGAATTTTCAACGGCCAGTGTAACTTTTGGAGCTTTGGATGCATGGAGGCTTGGCACTTGTTTGATCCTACCCCTTTGGTTTTAAATTTTGGAGGTGCACCATTTGGACACTTGGCGCTTCCGCTGTCTCCTCCATACTTAGTTGATTTCGAGGTTCATCCTGAACTATTTTAGAGCTCAAAGACTTTGAATCTTCATCGTTTCTTTTCCTTTGAGTCTCTGGTTCCTTTGACACTACTCGACCTCCTTCCCCGACCCTATTATTCCATTTCTGAGCCCGCCTGTAATTTTTTTGTTGGATTTGAGGCACGGATTTGCTTGACAAAGTTGTTTCTTGAATTTCTTCTTGCACGGGTCGTTTGATCTTTCGCAGGCCCCACCACTCCATTATAAAGTCCCTCTGCAACCTTGTTTGTCATCCTGGAATGTGAGCTCGTGGTCTGAGTCGTTTCCTTCATAATTTCCTTATGTGCAAGACTTGTCTTGACCAAATTTTCTAGGGGGGTGAATTTGGGATAACAATTTGGTGACTCACAGGGACATCTTCCTGCTAGATGAAGAGACCATTAGCCTTGAAGCATACATTGGTCATGAAGTCATAATTAATGGTCCTGCAATCGACCCTTCCTTCAAAATGGACTCCCGACTTCCCGCACTTTTCATGTTCTGCCTATCCCCGAGCCTCGCTCAGTGCATTTGCACTCTCAATTTTCATAAGAAAATATTGAAATTAAGTTTCTGAGAGTAGAAAATTGTATTGACCCGGGGCTTTCATTTGTCCCTAAATGAACCGACTTAAAAAAATCCTTTGGTTGCTCTGCATTTGTTTCATTTTTGGAATTAAGCATCACTACAGATAACTATGGATCTTTTTGCCATGAATACTTGAAGAGCCCGACCTTGGTATGTCTCGAGAATGGATCATTACTGATGTTTACCCGGGCACATTAAACTTCGCAATGACATAACCTTGGAGAAACAAAACACAACAAAAACATTATGTATAAAGAATCAAATCATACTTGCCTCAAATGAGACACACAGAGTGTGCACAAGCACTTCTTCTGCTGAAAACAAAATGTACTCCTACTCCTATAATAACCAGAGAGAAAAGGGGCTAAACAAAGCTGCTTATATAGGCAAGGAGAAATAGCTTCCCTTTCTCAAGAGAGGCAACCATGAAAATGATTTGACACTAAATATGGCTTCCTGTATGAGTGAAAAATTGACTTTAAGCTGATCCTCCACCCATATCAGCAAGGTATCAACATTAATGGAAAATACCTCCTCAAGCTGATTTGCATTGGACTCCTGGAGGTGTTGATGGTGACCCTTGGTGCTTTGATACTCATCCTCATGCCTTGAAGTAGGAATGACTGGTTTTGGCTTCTCCCTTGGCTCTAATGAAGCCAAATATCTGATTAGGAAAGGTATGGTCCTTTAAATCTACCCATGGTTTTGAAATCTAACTCCAAGAATGGAGCCTTCTTGTTGACCCTCATGGATGGATGGTGTGGGAGGAATGATAGTATCATACTCCTTCTCTTCCTCTACAACATGTTTGAATTTTGGAAGAAAAAAATCTTCCAACTTTGATTTAGGAGGCATGTTACAAACTACAGGTTGTGTTTGCACGTTCTCTTCCATGACAGCAGGGTCTTGTGATTGAAGAATGAATTATGGGGGAGAAAATATTGCAATTTCAACTCGACCCTTCTTATCAAAACATTATTTTGAGTCCGATAGGAAATAAAACCCTTTTCTATCCTACCGTAACAAGGTCTCTCCTTTTTCATGGTGATCTTAAAATCTTTGTTATCTTCACCATATGAAGCTTCATCTTCAAACATGAAGCTAATGAGTTCAGGCTCCTCCAAAAGATCAGACTTTTGGAGAGGTTGAATGGGAGAGGGGGCTATATTTTCTTGTGCAACCAGCTCATGATTTAGTGCCTTTGAATTTGTCTTGGTCACCTCCATATGCTCCTTTTTAACTAGGCTTGGAGCTAGCTGTTCTTCTTCCTTCTCTTGTGAAGAACATGGAAGACTCATATCTTCCAACCTTGGTTCTAGAGATACGTTGTGAGACATAGGTTGTTGCTCTTGAATTCCCTCCTTCATGGCAACAGGCTCATATGCTTGGAAGATGGATGATGGAAGAGAAAATGATGTGATCTCCATGGGCTTTTCTCCATCAAAGAAATCCTCCAAGTCAGACAGATAATCTACCTCATTATTGTCCTGTTGCATGTGCTCAACCTCCTCCATGGTGTCCTCCTGATCTGAAACTTGCTCACCATGGTTTTCCTCTTCCTCAAACATGAAGTTTGAAAGATCAAACTCTTCTTCAACATCAAATCTTCAAGGGGATGAAGTGGGAGGAAGATCTGAAGGTTTTTCTATAGCCTTGATCCACACTTGGGGCCTCTGAAACTATATGGTCCTCCTCCTTTGCTGTAAATTCAACCTCAGCCACCACTGGCTCTTCAACCTTGACATCTTCCATTGGCTTGACCATCAAGGGGATCTTTGTAAACCCAAATCTAGCATCCCAACTCATCGAGTTATGCATTATTTCTTTCTTTCATTGGGCTCCTCTTCTTGTTGTTTTCCTTGACTGGGTTCTTGAGTCTCTTCCCAACATGGACTGGGGAAAGAAAGAGGAGTGATAGGTTGGTGTTAAAAAAATTTACAATTGTTTGTGGTGGGGAGGGAGGTGGAACTTACCATTTATTTGGAGGGGATGACTGCTTTTGGAAGGGAAAAGGGAAAAATAACGAGATGAGGTGGAAGATCGGGGATGGAGAAGAGAAACTAACATTTGGGGCAGAAAATGAGGGGCTTGAATCTTGATTATGATAAAATGATAAAGATTGAGGAAGAGAAAATGAAGAACTAAGAGGTGGTGGACTTACCCATTGACAAGGTTGTCTTGCACCTTGCTCATAAGCCTCAATGTTCTCAATCCACTTGTGTAAGTTGAGGCAACACTTCAACCATGAAGTCAAGCTTCTCTTGAGGGATGTAATGTCTTGGAAAAGGGACTTCCCATGGATAAGGTGCCCTACAACCAATCTTGAATGCCTTCATTTGTGCTATGCCCCTTGAATGAACCATGTCAGCCTCCATTTTTTGAATTTTTCCAATAAACCAGCATTCTCCACATAGTTGTCACCATTGTATGCGTCCCCTTGTTCTTGATAAGCTCCATAACCAAACTAACTTTGAACTTGCTCATATGGGTAAGCATAATGGTCATGGATCTAATTATAATGTTGATTTGGAGGAGGTGGGAAATGCATTGGATGTGGACCGCATTGTTCTTTGTAAGTGTGAGTTCCATGAAGGGAATGAAGTCATTCTTGCATAACTTCATGGAATGGGAGAAAATGAAAGAGATGGAAGAAAAAAATGGATGAAGATGAGTGCAAAATGGATGGAAAATGTCTGCAACTCGTAGAATGGGTTTTGACCGGATGGAGTCGCCGGAGATGTGCTTGCATGTGCCTCAAAAGGATGAATCCCACCAAGAACACATCAACTTGATGAAATAAAGTGAAGACCTCTTGTCCCACTAGGCGTGCCAAAACTGTTAGTGTAAAATCACAAGCACCCACGAATGGCCAAAGTTGTGAAGTGGTTAAAATGGGGCATTCGGTGTGATTTGCATAACATTGGATCATCTTTCAAGTCGTGGGAATTGCAAACCTGAGATGATCCTCTAGAGAAAGTTGGATTTTTTTTCCTAAAGTACCTGCCATGAGCTACTCTAATGTAGGAAAAAAATAAACTATCCTAATCTAACCATTCCAAGGAACCAGAGAGAAAGAGAGGATGAAAGGGAAGCCTACACTAAAGTGGTGATACACCGAGAGAAGGAAAGGGGTGAGATGCTCTGTTGAGGGAGGATGAAATAGGGAGAAAGGAAGATGGGAAGGTCAGACAAAAGTGACACAAATCCAGATTCTAATCCATGATCAAAACTCCACGAAACAAAATGCCCCGCGCCCGTAAATGTGAAATACATGCACAAAAAACATATTTTAAAGGGAGAGGCATGAAGAGACAACAAAATAATGCAAAGGGTTAAAGAAACACCACAAAAGCACATTTTATTGCTCTATATGGGTGCACAGACCATTACGTTTCTGCTTAGAGGCAAAAAAATGCTTGCCAGGCATAGGAGAAGGTTTTCAACTCAAAATGGTGTTGGGAAACAAATTTGACAGAGTTTCCCTAAGCCTAGAATAATCTCTCTTTCTCAAATGAGAAGTGTTACAATATATAGAAAGAATAAGAGAGAGAAGAGGGAAAAGTTGAATCTTGTTTCAACTACCACAGGATATGCATTGAATCCTGTCTTGAAGACTCAACTGCTATGAATCAATGCCTTCTCAAATCCACCCTAAATATGTTGATTCCGGCTCTCTCTCATCTCTGTCCGGCGTATTGAAGAAGAACATCGGATTGAATCAAATCAGATTCGGTAGTTAGAGAAATTAGGCTCTATATTAATGTCTTGGAAGAATTTTTCCCATTTTTCACCCACCAATGCATACAAAAATGTTATTTTATGTTTTCAACGTATAAAGGGCATCGTGATGTTTCCAAAAAATCTTCTCCCGCCCAAATCTGAGTTCTCAGTCAAAAGATATGGTCATTTGAATTTTTGGGTCACGGGCGTGTAATATTTAAATGAGTCTATCTGTACCGGGTCCACGTGGAAGCTCTGTGCTCATTTGAGATTTTAATCCTTCCTTCACTCTTGGAATAACACCCATGTGACACGTGGCAACATCCGTAGGTTTCCCTATTTCTTTTGTATTCAAACTGAGTCTTTTCCATGGACGAAGGCACTATATCCGACCCTAGACACGTGGAGGCTTTGCACATGTTTAGAAACTACCCCTAGACTTTACCTTTGGAGTAGCGCGGATATGACATGTGGAGGTCTCTGTGGACCTTTGGAATTTTCAACGGTCGCCCTTACCTTTTTAGGCTCGGGACACGTGGAAGGCCTGTGCTCATTTGAGAACCTCGCTCGTGGTCCTGCTTTTGAATGTGCACTTTTTGGACACTTGGCCTTCCACTTGCATTCATTGCTTACCCATTTTGGGCCCATTCTCCTTTGACCTATCTTGACCATTTGCTACGTGGAGGGTGGCGCAAGTTTGAGTCTTCAGCTTGGGCTCCCATTTTGGAATTGACCGAGCCGACACTTGGCCCCTTCCACCGAGTCAAAGACTTTTCAACAAATGTGCAAATTTTGGAGCTTTGGATACATGGAGGCTTGGCACTTGTTTGAACCTTCCCTTTGGTTTTAAATTTTGGAGGTATGTTGTTTGGACACTTGGCACTTCCATTGCCGACTCCATACTTAGTCAATTTCGGGTCTTTCCCGAACTATTTCAGCCCGAAGAATTCAAATATTCTCCATTTCTTTTCCTTTGAGTCTTTAGTTCCTTTGACATTGCTCAAACTCCTTCCCCAACCCCGCTATTCCATTTCGAGCTCACCTAATTTGTTTATTGGATTTGAGGTACGGATTCACTTGATAGAGCCGTTTCTTGAATTTCTTCTTACATGGGGTTGTTTAATCTTTCGCATGCCGTGCCACTCCATTGTAAAGTCCTCTGCAACTTTGTTTATCGTCCCGAATGTGAGCTCATGGGTTTGATTTGTTTCCTTCATAATTTCCTTATGTGTAGGACTTGTCTTGACCAAATCCCGGGGGTGAATTTGGGATAACAATGACTCCATACAAACCCAACAGAAGGATACGAAGATCCGAGGTAGTGGTGAAAAGTCCCAAATCCACTACACACTCCTTAACTAAGGAGTCTACAAAATTTTTGGCTCAAGAATATAATTCAACATTCCAACTAAGAACCTACCTAACTACCACTAGCCTACAATGCTCTACTAAGGATGGTACAATAAATGAATCAGATGAACCAGAATCAAACAATATAGAGGCGGGAATACCACCAATGCTACCTGTAGTCTCTATCACGGTACTTTGGTGCTCACCGGAGGTTCTCAATCGCTACGTAGATCCGATGGCTACGTCCCATGTCACCAACCATAGGCTCAAAATTTGTGCCTTACCCTTATTACTAGGGTTTTGTGGGCACTCTCTCTAATGATGTCCAACAATGCCATAACCATAACAGCTACCCGATCCTCTCCAATGGGATGCATCTCTAATCGGTACTCTAGAGGTCTCGCTCTATGGATCGTGACAATTTGACTATGGAATGCTTTGAGGTCTCTGCTGATGAGCTCCTGTTGACTGAGCTCTTAGTGCACCCTGTGTCCTAATGGGACCCCTAGGAGGAGGCCCCATACTGTCCCCTCTGAGTGTCGAATCTCTGAGTAGGTCTGAATGGTGGACGAGTTTGCTCTGCTGCTGAGGTGGCTGCTGTGGTGGCCTAAATGATGAATGTGTAGAACCATGTCCACCACGAGTAGGAGGAGCTGAACCCCTCGACCTATTATCTTGCATCTACTGAATGCAACTCTACACTCTGTCCCTGTCCTGATGTGTCTTCTCCCATGTCTCCTAAGTAATATAGGTCTTTTCCACGACCTCTACTAAGGTTTGTAGGTAGTGAATGCACACCGCACCACCCAAAACTAAATTCAAGCCCCTGATGAACCTATGAATCCGTACATGCTCATCCTGCATATAGTCGACATACTGGAGTAGGTCTAGAAAGCGACTCTCATACTTAGGTACAATCATAGATGCCTAATGGAGGTCGTGGAACTCGTCTATCCTCTGTTGAATAAACCTCCTGGATAAATACCTGCTCCTGAACCGCTCCTCAAAGAGCTCCTGGTAACTAGCTGTCTCGAGTCAACATGGTGCTTCTACTCCTCGATCCTCCACTAGACACCTACTATATCCCTAAAAAAATGGATTACAACACGAGCTTTCGTGTTGCTAATACAAGGGCACAACTTGAAGCATTTGCTCAAGCTCACTAACTAGGCCCTTGCTTGAAACCCACTTGTATCTCTAGAATAGTGAGATGGTCGTTCTCCCGATATGGTCTCAGTAGGCGGCGACGACCGAAGACCCCTAGGTCTATATGCATGCTCCTCCCTCTGCCTAGGGCTCAGATATCTATCCATGTGTCCCGAAATCCTTTCTCCATGTCCCCTCGGTGGTGACTCTACCCTAGCCGACTCCACGCAGGAGTTATCTACCCTATGATCCTTGTTGTGTCGGAGGAGATGCATGAGCCTCAACTGATGGCTCCCTATCCTGTCTAGCAAGTCATCCTCCTAAGGACCCTCCGCATATAACATCATTACTGTCCTGAAGCTTCGTAAAATCGAGGTAGAATGATCACCGCCACTTTGATATGGAGGTGGCAAGTCTAAATATACGTGCAAGAACCCCTCATCTAGTTTGCGCCTCTTGCACATACCAAGGTGAGAGTTAGTTCATCACTCTAGGTTTTGTTTTAGTTTTCTAGGTTTTCTATATTATACAATTATCAGACAATGTTGTTTTCTAGGTCTAAAAAAATATTTGCGCTAGGTTAAATGTTCACGTCTTGTGTTTTCCAATGTGCCCATGGGTCCAAGCTTTGAAGCCATGGCTCTAATACCAAGTGTAACGCTCACTAAAAACTGCACTGCATGAAACCCAAGAACAACCTAGAGCAAGATAGAAAAATTATGGAATAATTTATTTTGAAAAATGTGCCCGTAAAAGGCTTCAAAATCACAGTTGTCACATTATTGTTTTCTAAGTCACTTATATTTAATAATAATATTTTCTCCATTATAACAAAATATTAAAACTCTCATTACATTTTAATGACTTGATTAAGCTAAAACATGGTTTAGTTTCCCCCTAAAAGTTATTTGGATAAACAATTAAATTCCACTATAGTTGAAATTTACACATTTTAATCTCAAGGGTAAAGGGGCCTATTTAAATAAATACTAAAGTTATTTTAATCCACAAGGTGTTTAGGTTCAAAATAAATAACAAGGTCCCTACATTAGCACAAGGGTTAGAAGAATTAAATACACCTCTTACACAATGAAGTGCCCCCTTAAATGTCAACCCATGTATTTTAGATTTAAAAATTCAAATTTAAATTCATATTCCTCTCACCCACTCTGCACCTACTTTTTGTAGGGATGAATCTCATCCCTTGGATGGATTCATTTAGGACCCTTAGATGAGGGAAAAACAACTAACCCTAAAGTTTGCTTAAGAAAGCTTCTTTCTCTTTTCTTTTGGTTTATTATTTTTCTTTTGTTTTACAAGTTGTTGGAGGAGAAGGAGGAATTCATTGGAGGCCTTCTTAAGATTTTGGAGAGACATACATGTCTCATTTGTTTTTTATTTTGTTTATACCCTCATTTATGTTTTCTAAGTATTTGTCTAGTTTACTTAACTCCCATTTTTGGGTTAAGCCCAAAAATGACTTGTGGGTTTTGCCCCATTTCATTGATATAGTTAAATTTGATATGTGTTTCCATTTGGGTATGTGAACACACACACACACACACACACACACACACACACACACACACACACACACACACACACACACACACACACATTTTAACAAAAAAATTAAATGGATTTAAAATCCGAAATCACTATTAATACAACGATTAAATATATTTGGGAAACAAATACCTTTATGTGTGTGTGTGTGTGTGTGTGTGTGTGTGTGCTGCACGTGCACGCGTGCGTGTGTGCGCGATTAGAGGGATTCGATTACGGATTTAATATATAACATAGGCCGTAGGGAAAATGATCTAGTTTTTAGTATGCCGCGGGGTTATGCATTTGGTGAGACTTGTATTGGATTGGGGGTAGGGTCACTTACCCCACCCCCATTTCATTTATTAATGTGGTGGGGGTGGGGTTGCGACCTCTCCCCCAATCCCCTTCCTTATACCCCAACAGAAAGGAGCCGCGGCTAAGCAACCCGAATTAAAAAAAAGGTTTCAACATTAATAAAAACTATTTTATTTTAATACATACATGCATACATACATACATACATACATACATACATACATACATACATACATACATACATACATACATACATACATATATATGTGTGTGTGTGTGTGTGTGTGTGTGTGTGTGTGTGTGTGTGTGTGTGTGTGTGTGTGTGTGTGTGTGTGTGTGTGTATGTATGTATGTATGTATGTTATATTCTTTTAATACATTAATATTAATAGCATATTAATATTACTACATTTTTATATTAATAATTTCCCACTAATATTGAAGTATTTTACTATTAATAATATAATAAAATATTAATCTTACTATCAAAATTAGTAATGGAATGTAGTTAACAACATTGACAAGTAAACTAGTTTGCACTCATTTTCTCTTCTAACAATTTGATAAATATTGTATAGGAGATAAAATAGAATACATTTCTTTTCCCTTAACGATTTGTAATAAATTTACAATAATTTTTAAATGAGAATTACACACTAGAATTAGAAATTAGACTACTTCATTGGCCAAATAAAAGAAAACTATAATTTAAGTTCTTTCCTCCTAAGTATACAAATTTTAACTTTCTTTCAACAATGCAATACGAGAGATGAACAAAATAGCCTAACTTTTCCACTACATGCCTTTCAAGTAATAAAATCAAATTTACTATTTCTTGACTTTTTACAACATACAAATTAAAATCAAGTAATGGGTGGGGTTGCTGACCCTCCCCCAATCCCCTTCCCTTATACCCCAACAGAGCAGAGCCGCGCTTTAAGCAAACCGAATTAAAAAAAAGGTTTCAACATTAATAAAAAACTATTTTATTTTAATACATACATACATACATACGTACATACATATACATGCATATACATATACATACATACATACATACATACATACATACATACATACATACATACATACATACATACATACATACATACATACATATGTATGTATGTATGTATGTATGTATGTATGTATGTATGTATGTATGTATGTATGTATGTATGTATGTATGTTATATATTCTTTTAATACATTAATATTAATAGCATATTAATATTACTACATTTTTATATTAATAATTTCCCACTAATATTGAAGTATTTTACTATTAATAATATAATAAAATATTAATCTTACTATCAAAATTAGTAATGGAATGTAGTTAACAACATTGACAAGTAAACTAGTTTGCACTCATTTTCTTTTCTAACAATTTGATAAATATTGTATAGGAGGTAAAATAGAATACATTTCTTTTCCCTTAACGATTTGTAATAGATTTACAATAATTTTTAAATGAGAATTACATACTAGAATTAGAAATTAGACTACTTCATTGGCCAAATAAAAGACAACTATAATTTAAGTTCTTTCCTTCTAAGTATACAAAGTTTAACTTTCTTTCAACAATGCAAGGAAATGAACAAAATAGCCTAACTTTTCCTTTACATGCCTTTCAAGTAATAAAATCAAATTTACTATTTCTTGACTTTTTACAACATACAAATTTGCAACCATTCTCACAACCAAATTTTACAAGATTTCCAAGCGTGCACTATTAGTATATATTACTCTATGTTCTTTCTTTTCTTTTTACAATACTATAACTTCAACAATGATAATGAACTTTCTTTTCCTTGAGCATAGCTCATTTCTTTTAATGCAAAGAACTTACTTTCTCACAATACAAATTATAACTAAACCTTTAAACATGATTTCTATTTTGATTCATTTCTTTACATACTACAATTTGAGGAGAAAGGAAATTATACAATTCCTCAATGAGCTTCCTTCAAAATAATAATACAACTTGGTAAATGAAACTTACAATGCAACATTTCTTTAAAAAAATAAATACAATACTACAAGTCTTCCACCTCAAGTGGGAATAAAAAGAAGGTTTTCTCACAAGGATTTCTTTTGGACATCAACAAATGCTCCAAGTTTCACATCACCAATGAGAGCTCCACCATGTCTTCACTTGATCAACAAAAAAGCGGAGAGACAACACTCTCCACCCAACCAATAATCCAATGAGGAGAAGAAGTTATCCTCCTCATTGGCCCTCGAGTCCCAACCATAATGCAATAAAATATGGATCCAACTCATGAAAACAATACAAGCTTCCACATCAAAATACGAATATTTCACAACCATTACAAAACACAATCAACATAAACTACAATCGAAGAAGAAAACTAACAAACTATACAAGGATTCAAAATGCAAAGCCAAAGGAGCAAGGATCTATGGGGAGATCACTTATGCCTCCCAATGGGAATTATATGCCCACCTTAAAACCCTCCAATATACATCCAAAAACCCCTACACAACTCTTATGCATCCCTCAAGATCTTGCTATGCCTGCATACCATCTCTTATGTCTCCCTCATTAAAAAACCAAGTAAGAAATGCAAGCATTTTCTTATCCAAATTAGGGGCACCCAACCTAGATCCCTCCAAAAAATGAAATAAAATCTTATGCCTCCCTACATATAAAATCCCCATATCCCTTTCCTAGACCACACTTAGCCAATCTGCCCAAGAATGGAACAAGCATACCAAAACACTCAATAACATACACATATATACAAATAAAAGAAAACATTTAAACAAGAGTGTAGCTCCTACCTTTCCATGGTAGAGCTTGATCCAAGAGTCACACACCAAGCTCCTTAAAGCCCACTCCAACACCAACAATCTCCAAAATAAATCCACAAGCACTCCAAAATTCTCCAACTCCAAAATACAAGTGCACACAAAAGGAATGAAGTAACCCCCAAACAAACAAAAGAATTAACATAAATAGAAAAGGGAGAGAGGAGGGTGAGGTGGCTCCATGTAGGATGCCACATCACTTATCCTCAACTCCACCTCAAAAGTCAAACCTCAACCCCAATGCACAATAAATTGGTGGTTGAGAGGAATGACAAACCTCTTACACACACAATCCAAACCCACACCCCTTAAGGACAAACTTTAAAACCCATGTAAGAAAAGTGCAATAAATGCCACTTTTTGTCTTACAAAACACATAATGGGGTCTATTTTTGACCCCCAATCCATAGGTAGGGTTGGTATAGTAATTTAAGAGGTGTGGGACAAGTTTAACTTGTCCCACAAGCCTCCAAAATTGGCCCTTAAGGCCAAATCCGAATTTCTAAGGAGAGGTAGAGTGTACAACACTCAAGATCACAAGCACTCAACTTACAACACATAACCCAAAGAGCCATCTAATCTAATAAATGAATTATTTTGTCCCATCCATAATTAGTTTAGTAACATGATTAATTTACTAATCTAGACACAATTTAAATAATTAATAAAAGGGAAATACATCACTATAAAATCACATACTAAAATTAAATAAAAGAAAATAATGAACTACACATAAACCCTTGGTCACAATTGGAGGTAATGTCCCCCATGGGAAACCCCTAAAAACAATTCAAACACACAACATAACACATGTTGCCATGGTGACCATTGTTGAATCCATCTAGCATTCCGATGTGGTTGGTCTCCAATCCCCGTTGATTGTTGTGATATGTTTACCTACTTAGGCCTTGTGTCCTCATCAAAACGTCCAAGATAAAATATACAAATATAAATCCACAATCATCTACATGTGAATTAAATCATCATCTAGGCAAGTAACATTATTATTTTTAATTTCTAACAACATCTCAATTCTACATTTCATCAATATCAATAGGATCACAAGATTAGTTCAATTGTTAAGGTCTACTCAATATGACGAAAATATCGCATGTCAAAAATATATAACTATGTCAACAACATATCATCATCAATATAAAATGTCTTTAATAATCCACACACATCATACTATGAATCGAAATCCAACAATAGTCCAAGTATCTCTATCATCTAACATCATGCTAAGTCAAAATGATACAATAATATCCATAAGTATAGTCAACAATATCGAAATCAATAGTAATAAGTGTCGAAGGGAAGTGGGCACTACAATATGTATATATATAAATACCTTGATTGCTTATGATAGAAATGGTTAAGATTGTTAATGACATTTGGGGTATTTTTATATATAGATACTTTGTTGATTATGATGGAAATTGTTGTTAGAATAATGGATTTTGGTGACACATGTAAATGCATATTTAAGAGTGGTTTTGAATATGGCAACAAGTGTTACTTTAAAAGATCTGTGATGAGAAAGTGGTAATCCATTTTTATAAACCGAAACTATAGATTTATTAAGGATGGTTATGAATCTATAGTGCTATGAAACTTGGAAGGATGTTTATAATGCTAACTTGCATAATGGACTCGGGTAGTTATGAGGCTTGCCGCTATCCCGTACTTGGATATATCACGTAACTTGGCTGCTTGGCAATGCCCATTTCAGACTTTTGTTAGCCATCATTTTCTCTTATCATTATCTTTGTGGAGTCACTTATTAGATAAGAAAATATAGATTGTTGGTTTGAATATCATATTTCAACTCATATGATTACATGATGGAACTCCCTTTTACACTCGATTGTTGTTTCTAACTTATAAGGGCAATGGTCCCTTCTTGAATGATTGTTAAACTATTGTTGTTTTGAGACAATGATCGTAATTGGTATATATTTGACTTCTCTTAGAAAATATAGATTGATGGTTGTGTATTATATTTCAATCATATAATCTATAGGATTACATGATTGAAATTCCAATACACTCGACATTTTGTTTCTAACTTATAAGGCTATGGTCCTACTTGATTGGTTGTTAACCTTTTATTGCTTTCGAGACATTGTTTATAAGCTGTAGCATATGACTTTCCTTCTTAGTCAACATGGTGGGAATTTTATTTTTGTTCTTAAGAAGTTAATTAAGTGGTTAGAGCGTGGATCCATTTCTTGAAATAGAAGGTTTCCTTTCATGATATTGTTAAATAGTAACATATTTTTGTTATGTGTAGTCCTTATCATGATCGGTTCTGCAAACCGACTCGGGCTAATAAATGTGCAGATGACTTTTGCGAGTAGAAAAAGGAAAGACTTGTAGAGGTTGCATCGGTTTTGCTTATGAATTCCTTTTATATGAATGCTTAATGTGTTGTAAGATTTTGGAATGGTGTTTGTGGATAATTTTGGAGGGCTCAATGTTTTAGTAATGTCAGTATTGTGGAGTAAAGATGTCCTACCTAGCTGAAACTAAAACTTGTAAATACTATTGTGAAAGATATAATCTGATCACAACATTGTTATGAGTATTTAATTGTATTTTAGCATCTTGAAAGATAGCTTAGCTTTGTTTTGACCAATATTGTTTACTTCTTTTTGTTTCTAAGTCAAGGTTCAATAGAATCTTTTGCCATCTTTGGTTTGTGTGCCATGTTGGATAGAAATGATGTAACCATGTTTAGTCTTCACAAGGGTAATGGTAAACTTTTGAGTTATATTTTTGTGTAGTAAACCCTTCTAGGGCATGGAAAAAATGCAATTATAGGAATAATAAAATGGGTTGGTAATCCCTTTAAAATTTATTAAAAAAAAAACATAATAATGAAGTTGTGATCTTCTAGATAAAATCAAGAGCCTTTAAGTGGAAGAAAAAGAAACTATATACTTGTGAAAAAAAAAGATATACCTTACTACCCTAAGCTAAACTAATAAACGTTATCCTTATTGTTGTGAGACATTAAATGATCTTAAAGTGTAATCAATGTTTAGCTTTGGGAGAATAACTAGGTCTTAGTAAGTAGGGGTGATTGATTAAGAAACCATTAAATCTAACTCATTTGTTTTGAAACCTAATATGTATTCTTTTGTCGAACTTAATCAAGAGAAGCCTAAATGAAGCTTTTACCCAATCCAGATAAATTCTTAAGCCTCATTAAAATATTGGTTAATAACTAATGAGATCATGAAGATGAATTCAATTTGACCTTCTTCCACTAACTTTTTCCAAGGTACATTGTAATCTTCTCTTAAGTGTTGTTAAACGTTGATCCTTGCCAAAGGAGGTTATAGTTCCGAACCTAAACGGTACTCCACCTCAATTGGAGCTTACACTCATCTCCTTGTGCAATGGAGGTATGAAACAAGTTTCAGTAGCGTGAGTTTGGATAGATAGCCTTGTGGAATTGAATGCCTCCTTTATTAAATAAACAAATTAAACAAGTAATTGTCATATTAGAGATGATCTTAAAATAATTACTCAATAGTATAACAAGAAGAAATCTATCTTCATAAGAAGAATTGTGTGAATCATAACATGAATTTTCTAGAACGTAAATTAAGAATTGAAAGATATTTTTAGTAAATAAGTAACCTTAAATTTTTTTCACCGTGGGATTCCCCTAATGTAAGTGTGTTATGTGGTTGGACTTCTATGTTATGTCTTGTCGAAAAGAAAAGTGAATTGGTTGTGTTGAGTGTCGTGTGTCCCTTTGTACCTATGTGGGTCATTGTTGTGTCAAGATTATCGTGAGTTGGTTGTAGCCCTTTGAGATCACCTGTAGTGTCATTTAAACTTCAAGCAAGTCAAAAAAATTACTGTTAATTTTTGTGTTGTCTTGTTTGTGTTTCTAAGTGGGCGTTACACATCCAATCTTACTCAAGTACACTCAAATCTCTAATCTTTTATAATTCCTTTTTCTTTTCCTCTAAAAATACTAATTCATATGTAAAACATATGCATCTTGAATTTATATGTGAGGTTTAAGTTTGATGATTATTTACATTTTATGTGTGTTTTTAGTTGTAAATATTTGCAAATTTTCATTTTTATTAGTTCAATGCAATGGTATATAGATAATGAATAAAATATGGTTATAATAAAATGTGGTTAAAAATATTCATGACCTAATATCCACACTAAAAGAAGAAACGTCTCAATAAAAATAAAAATTCCACAATGGAAACCAAAATATAGAAATTAATAAAAGAAGAAGGGTTAATAGGAAAGCGTAAGTAAACTAAGCACTAGGGGTAAGTGTCGGGTCATTCTTGGGAGGGAGAGACTTCAAACCATTATGCTCATCATCTCGAGGAGCTAGGGTGGGTGATCCATCCAAGGTTCATGAATCTTGCACAACCAACTACACCATAATGTTGGCTATTGTGTCTATAGTGTTGTCATTGATGTCAAAGTTCTTTCATGGAAAAGGGATTTTAGGTGTAATACGAGTCTTTATGAGGTGTCAATTAAGGTCAAGTATGAATGTTGATTGGTAGTGTCTATTTATAGTGTCTTTTGATGTTGCTATATTGTCTTGGAGCATGGTCTATTGTGCATAGTCATAGTATGAGTACTCCTAAGTTGGTATGAGGTTTTCATGAGGTCAAGCATGGTCAGTATGATGAGGAAAACATGTTTAAGTTTCTGCATGTGATCTCCATGGTCATTTCATGAGAAGCCATAGTTGGTGTGAGCATGGTAGGAATGTTTTGAAACTACATATGAAGTGTGGAAGTCGTATGAGGTCATATCTCAACTGTTTAGTGCATGTTTATGGTCCTTGTGGAGCAAGAAAGTGAAGACTAGTAAAGAGGGAACAAGTAAGTCTCACTTTGGTTGAGAAGTTTTAGAGCTGTACAAACTAAAATGAGAGTTGGGAAAGTTGGAGAAGGTTTTTATAGTGCTTCGAAAACATTTCATGTCAAGAGGTTGCATATAAATCAAGAAAATGGATTTTTGGCAAAACCGAGTTCTAAAGAGTGCAAAATCCAAATTTCGATGATGAACTTCATATGATCACCACTCATACAAACTTTGCATGGGAGCTTGTTGTTTTCAAGGATGATTTTGCATTGAGTTAAGAGTGTTTTGCGAAAAATGGATTGATTGGATTGTCATACATTTATAAATAATCGTTAACAAGTTAAGTTGCTCTGAAACCCTAGTGAAACCCTCATAGCAGAGCGACTAGAGACAAATGTGTGGTATTGTTTTCAAATGAACTGAAACTTATAATGTGATTATTTGAGCTTATATAGAATTCCTCTGTGATCATGGTCTCATGTTCCAACTATTTCAGGAAGGTAGGGAAAAACCCTAGTTTTGTGGAAATTTGTAGTTTTAGGCTGAGATGGAAGCTTTGGATGAAAAGTAAACTGTTATAGAATCCTTTGGAGATTATCCATATGGTAATGAAAAGTTTCAAGTAGATTTAGTGGAGAAAATGGAAGATATAGGTCTCCAAAGTAGCCCTACCGATTTTGACCTTAAGGGCTAAAACCTAGTCATGGAGGTTTGAGTTGAGCTGAGTCATTTTGCATGTTGTAGCAACATTTTATGAGTTTGGATAGTGTATGAAGGCATGGTTTCCTCCAAAGGAGATATGCATGTAAGTGCTTGAAGTGGTGTTCCATGTCTCTCTTGAAGTTTTCCAAGTGGTTTTAGTGCTTTGAAGTGATGTTGAAGACATTTGAGCATGTTTCTCTCAAGACTGGTTCTTGAGTCCAATTTCGCAGCATGGACCTGTTTCAGAGATTGAGCTGGTTGGAGGCCTTGTGCTATGATTTGAAGGATAAAGTTATTTGTTCCGAAAGTAGACTCAGAGAAATTTCCAATGGTATACTACTTGAGATTTGATGATGAGTTTTGCTATATGAACTTATTCGTTTTCTGGGATTGAATTATGGATTCTTGAAGACCTAATTGTGCATGCTTCCTTCTTGGTGCGTTTCATGGTGGAGATAGTTAATACATATATTCCTAAGATGATTGGTGATACTTAGAGGTTATACCTGATTTGTGTGTAGCTTATATTTTTCACCAAACAAATCTAATTTCATTATATGAAATTCAAAATTAGGTAAAACATATAATATAAAGATTTGTTATGAACAAATAATTACAATTAAAATCTTTTACAATTTGACCAAAAGTTGCACATTTAACTTCTTGGTGGGGTCCATCTCTCCACCAATCATATTTTATATATATAACACTTTTTAATATAGATTTTGTGAGTGCTGGTCAAGTGGATTAGCAACGAACTTTGCGTACAACTATTAAAGCTTTGATTTTGGAAAGCTTTTTGTTATTCGTGGATTTGGTTTGACGGAGGCTCGTTCATTGTTGTTGGCATGGAGGATGTAATTGGACTCATCATGTCTTCGCCTGCATCAACATCAACCAGCAACCTCTCCTCATTCTCTGGTAACGAACCCGCCACATCAACTTGGGATGAACTTGGGATGTTTTCGCCTTCATCAACCACTAATTCTTCTGCCTCCACATCTTCCCACGACTGAACTTGGGATGAAACTTCATCTGGCTCGTGGTATAAATACCTTGCAAATGATCTGAAACATTCCCACATATTACCGGTAGTGGCGGGATCTTTCACAAAATTTCTAAGGGCTTGGTAAAAGTATACCATCAAAACCGAGGATGAAACTGTTCCTGTGATTAGGAATAGTCCCCAGAAACTCCCCATACCGAGCGTTTTAGGAACTTCTCCTGGATCGAAACAGACGCCGATGTTGTCCTTAAAGTACTTGGCCTCAATCTCTTGGAACTCAAGGCTCTGCGTAAAGTTCAGAATGGCCTTAGAAATATCTGGTACCAGGGGACCCTTTCGGAAATACCTGCACCACCAAAACCGTCATGTAAAATTACCCCTCCAAAATACATTAATATACGTACCGACTGTGATTCCAAAGCCACAGATGGAAGAAAACTTACAAATCCAAAGCCACCACTTTTGTACCTACGCCCCACCATTGAATAGTCGCATCGGCCAGAGAGGAAGGCACGAACATATGGTATCGCATCGAAAATGGCATCCACTCCTCCATTCTTTGAACCTTTGGACAGAATCTCCTCATACGTCTCTCGCGATGAAAATGGTTTCAGATTTTTGTCTGCTATTCCCAAATCTTGACTTAAAAAGTCACCGGCGAAAGACCCTTTTATATAGCCGACTGCATATTCACCAGTTCCCAATACCGTCTTTATTTTCTGTACAGTCAGTCTAGAAGTGAGACTCGCCGTGTAGCTGGACGTTAAAACTAACACCACACTCAGCCACACAATAATAATAACTCGAGCAAAACTGCTCTGGATCTTCTCTCCTGCAAAATAGGAAACAAATAATATTTCTACTAGATTGAAACAGCAATACTACTAGCTGCAGAAAGCATAGATAATAAGAGAAAAGAGAGTGCTTACGGTGAGAGAAAAACACTGTAGATAATGCAAACCTACAAAAGTTTGAAACGATAAGATAGGGGAAACAAAATAGGAGATAAAAGAAAAAACTTTTAGAACAGGGGAAAATAAAATACCACAACAGAGTAATCCCTTGAGTAGCGGGCCTTCCTCCAAAAGCGGGATTTATTCTGTGCTCGAGAAACCACACCACCAGTCCTGTGTATATAACAAAAGCACCAGTTGTAATCCACAGTACTGGACTAAATGGAGTTAAAAATGTCCATGCGTTGTTCCCCTCCTCCATCATGATCACGGGAGCCACCATAACAGATTCCGTTTCTGTGAATGGTTGTGTGAACTCCACAATTTCGCTGCGCCATGCTCGAATTGTAATGTCGCCTACAGCTGCATCGTATTTCTGTGCAAGCAAAAAGTTGTTGATTTATCTACTTTCTCCTAAGAAAAATACCAAATATTTGGCGACTAGAAACGGACCTTGAGATACACTTGACGGATGAGGTCGTCATAAGACCAGTCTGTGGAATTGGCGTGAGGCGGATAAAGAAAGAGATCATACGGCAATTCGTAATTCAGCAATCTCACAACAGCTTTAAATACGTCAATGCAGAACCCGGTGACTATGAAATCCTTTTTATCAGGGTAAAATGTGACATTCACAAATTCTTCCCAACCTGCTTTTCTGGGTACTACGATCCTCAGCCTCTTACCATTGCTTGGTATTTCCCAACCAGATGGAATCTTAGTAGACTTACCAGGCCAAATCACGGGTCCAACCCCCTCATTACCCATTAATGGAAGTGTTTCAAACTGCTTATCAGATTTGCAAGGCAAATACCCAACAACTTGATAGATTTTGCTTACTACATTCACTATCTCGTACACTAGACTGGAATTAGAAGCATTCATTTCCCCATTATGGAGCTCAATCGGTCCGCTTAAACCCGTAAAACTTGTCACAAGTATTTCCTGTAACAGCTGCTTACCTTGCTGGAAAACCTTGATTGAATTGATCTCACCATTTGCAATTGGTGGTGGAGGAGTTGTGGGTGTCAAAAACTGAAGCTTCCGTTAATTCCCATCTTCCCTATGGCTCGAGCTATCATGAACACCGCATCATATGCCAATAAACCATAGATACTGAACTCGGTATTTTTCGAGTTGGGGTTGTCCAATTTAAATTGGCGTTCCCACCTTTCAGTGAAATTCTGTAGCCGCTCAGAATTTGGGATATGTGTTTTGATTCCGACGAGGCCTTGCATAGATGCCATTGTAGAAGCATTGAGCACATAGTCCCAAACACTGGTAAACCCTGGAGTTGTAATCCACACGTAACCGGCCTTCATCATTCCCATCTCCTGCGCCTCCATAAAGAGATTCAACCCCAGATCAGAAGGAAGGTGGACAACAAAAACTCTCGATTCTATTGACATCAGTTTATATAACTCTTTCCTTATAGATTGTTTCTCTGCTGTTGAAGAAATCGCAGTTATGTATACAACTTCAGAGCCGAAATCGCTGAGGGCATCGCTCAACAAGGAGACAGCCCCGCAACCAAAATCAACGTCGGAGTGAATAAATACAACTTTTCTCCATCCATAATACTTAACCACGGCTGCAATGGCTTTCATCTGAAGGCCGTCGCTGTGCGCAATTCGAACAAGATATGGAAATCTTTGGTCGGAGAGGGAGGGAGTTGTGGCAGAGAGCGATAGAATCGGTACTTTTGCTGCCTCTCCAATATCTGAGACAACCTCTGATGTCTGTGTTTCTACTATTGACACCACTTGTCTGTCCAACAGATCATAAGTTGCATTAAAAAGGAAAAATTCAGATTTAAATTAGAATTTTTCTCTTCGTATAAATATCAAAACGAATTGTGCTCCACACTCAAACACAACTCCAATAGGTCTTGAGGAAACTTTGAAAGAAAACTAGATATGTGTCTGATAAAAAACTAAAATGGCTATAGTTTCGTGGGGAGGAGGAAGAAATAAGTGAAAATACCTGCGGTTGCGGCGTGGAGCAGAGTTTGCGCGTGACGAAAGTGAAGGAGCAGGCGAGTGGCATTCATCACTAAATTTGCATCGTTGTTCACATCATCTGCTGCTAACTTTAGAGCCGTCTTTACCACTTTCCCCAACCACGAATTCGTATTGACGATTACACCGATATTAACGGTGTCATTCAAAAATATTGCATGGCTGCATGGGTTTGAGGCGCCACACAAGAACAATAACATTAATAAGAGGCGCACAACTGGAAAAAATGCCATTGTTTTCTTTGGCATTCGAGTGGCTTCTTCTGTGTAGAAATCTACCGTGGGAACCGAAATTTAAAGATTTTCCACGGAAAAACCGAGTCATTCGCGAGCTAAGATTCGTCAACATCATTCCAGTCTTATTAACATGATCTCTTTCTTCCCAGTTTCTTGATGGAAGAGGCGGCTCAGTCTTCAATAATGAAAATCGAGCGCCGGTATTTTCTGCGAACTGTGGTAGTCAATATTTCCAAACAAAAACAATATTATATCCGTAAAAAGTGTTCCCCGACAAATATGCAAGGTCAAAAGATGGTTGATAGGCATCATTGATCATATGTGAAAGGCTCCTTATATTTTAATTTGAAGCACTAGGTTAAGCTTGATCCTTTATAAGTGGCTGATAAAATAATATGTTGATTTTCAATTGGAAAATGAAAATTTAAAATTACTTTTTAATATATATGATTATTTTATATAAAATAAGTATGGAAAAAATAAAAAATGATTAAATATTGAAAAATCAATTAAAATTAGCAATCGTATGTGTACAATGTAATGTGAACGTTGAATGATATATGTTATTTGATTTAGAGGGATAGTTATTACTTTTGTAGTTGATGTTGATAAGGGGTGTGATTGATTTTGTAAGTGTAGGAATATAGATGAAGCGTTACATTTAAAAGTTCTATCTCTACATTTCAAATTTGTTACAAATTCGTACATATAAATTTGCAAATCGTATATCATGAATGGTATCATTTTGCGGACTATTTTATTTCAACTAAACATGAATTCATGAAGACTTTGGTACATTTGCGATTTAATATCATGAGTGGTAGTTGTTGATGCGTAATCACAACACCCCTGAATGTCTGCAACTCGATGGGTTGAGACTCTCAGTGTGATTGCATAACATGGAGCTTTTCCCAAAGTGTGGGACTTTGAAATCGGGAAAGCTCTCTAGATGAAGGCCGGTTCCTATTCCTCTGTTCAGGTGCACACATAAAATTTGCAGAGGATCTACTCTAACTTGCCAAGGAGACAGGGTTAAGAAAATGCAAGAAAATAAGTCTAAACTAACAAAGGTGATGCACCAAAGGAATGTTGAACACCTGTTTTTTCATTAAACACAAACCATTAAAATGTAATACAACTACCATGCACAGATAACCAATACTGTAATGAGAGATCAGATGAAAACAATGAACACAAGAGAGGGTTGAAAATCATCCATAGACATGTATTATTGCTCCACAAATTTGATACAATACACTACAATGGCCAAGAGGCAAAATTTACATTACAGTTTTAAGGGGAGGTTTGAACTCCACAAATCCACTTTCAGAAAGAGAAGAAGGGAGGGTGCAAAACCAAAATGTCCAACCTTTAGAAAAATGCCCCTCCTTACAATATATAGGAAGAATTAGAGAAGGAGATAGAAGAATTCTGAATTCTTGCTTCAACCACCCCAAAAATGCATTGAATTCTCCTACAACAATGATGGGTTCTACTGCAAAACCCATGCCTCCATGTACTATTCCTTGTTGGGCAAGAAAGGAAGCCCATACTTCATTATGGTAGTAGGTGAGAAACTTGGAACATCCTAAAAATGGTGAACTATATGTTTCATTTATCCAAACGTAGATGTGTAGAGAGATTTCCAAAAAGTCCTTTCTTGTGCAAATCTAAGCTCCCAGTCAAAAGTTATGGCCATCTGAAGGTCGAGGTGTCATTCTATAAAATGACAGACTGAGAGTTCCAAAACTCCGAAAGTCCGAAATGCATGCAACCTCCGAAATCCTGAAATTTGGAATTTTAGACATTTCTATTTCAGAGATTAAACACTATTCATTGCTAAAAACCCGAGAGTTCCAAAAGTTCAAAATTTGAAATCCCGAAAGTCTAAAAATTCAGACTTTCAGACATTGACTTGAGATTTTTGCGTTTTGGGGCTTGAGAGTTCCGAAACTCCGAAGTCCAAAACCTCGAAACTCAAGTCCGAAACCCCGAAACTCCGAAGCTCGAAACCGCCGCCGTGTTGACCCCGAACCTGCATTGAATTTCAAATCAACCCTTTTAGGATTCAAACTTTCAGGATTTCAGACATTTTTGGCACTTTTCTAATTTTGCTCACCGAGACTTCCGAAACCCCGAATCCCAAACCTTCAAAACTCCTAAACTCTGAAAGTTTGAAAATTTGCATTTTCAGACTTTCTCGATTTTGGGCTTTTTACTCACTTTTTCCGTGCACGATTCACAAAAACACTGAAACCCTCGAGACCCCAAAAGTCTGAAATTTTAGACTTTCGGACTTGGGATATTGGAATTTGCCGCTTCATTTTTGCACTCTTCCCAAAATTCCCGAAATCCTAAAATTCTGAAATTTCGACTTTCGGACTTGTGATTTCGACTTTGGTGGCTATTTTTCCATTTTTTCCATTTTTTTCTCTTCGAGAGTTCTCAAACTCCTAAACTCGAAATTATGAAATTTTGGACTTTCGAGTTTCAGTTTTAGACATCTTGACCCATTTTTGCCCCGCTTTTCTCCATAGTGCCGAAAAATGTAAAGTCTGAAATCTCGAACCTTTCTCCATTCTTCTCCCATTTGAGATCCGATCTTCTTTGACGTTTTCTCGGCCATTGATTTTTGACCGCATTTCATCAAGATCCTACCCGCAACCCGATTTCAAAATTGAATGTGAGCTCGTATGACCGAACCAACCGCCCATTTTCCTTGTGCAAGGTGATGTTTGATCAATTTTTCCGAGGGGCAAAATCGGATGACAATAGTCTTTTATGGCCAAGTGTTTTTGCACTAAAGATGAGTAAAGTAGTAGTAGTGGAGGTGTTATCAAATTAGATGCTAGTATTTATGACATATTGTTTTGGTTGAGTGATATTAGTCTTGAATCCTCCTTTCTTCTTGATCCAAGTGTTGATATGTGCACCATTTTTGAGTACCTTTCGAATGAAAAAGGAGGGTAAATGCATAGATTGTCACTTCAAAAAAGGATTTGAGCCAACTATAAATATAAATGAAACAATCAAAATCAAATAAAATGAAAGTACTCTACAATAACTTTTTATTCCATAACATGCAATAAACAAAAAAAAGAAAAAAAAATCAATAATTACTTCAATCAATATTGAAACCCACTTGAAGTTCCTTTAGAGACAACACTCTCTTATTTACCACACGAGAAAGAGAATCAAAAATATCAGATTGCTACCCAGTTAGGTGTTGCAGCTTATCCTTCAGAAAATTCAAAGAAGAAGTTAAGAAAAATGAAAGTAGAAGTTAAAGAGTTGCCATAAATAATAAAAATTGTAATTAAGTGCTTGTAATCTTCACACATACTCTTTTATCAACCAGTCAGTTATCTCTATATTTTATACAATGCATTTTTAGAGTACTAAGATTTATAAAAACATTTCAACAATGCAAAATAACACTTCCAAGATTTGGGCATTCTTCAGACATGTTGAGGGATTAAAGAAATTTTTATGGCAATGGAGTGTTAAAGATTTTGAATGCTGGTGGTGGTAATGATATGAATGCTTTACCTTTTGAAGGCTTCTGGCTAAAGGAAAATTAAGATTTAAGAGATCCAAGTCACTCAAAGCATCTATAGGATTTGGCCATTCTTGAGGCCTTATTGAGGGATTGAATTTAGATATGTAAAATTATTAAGTTGTAATACAAGTGTTGTAAGCTTAGCAATCCATTGGAGATCTGAATTGGGAAATAAAAGTCACATCCAACCATTATTCATTTAACAACTAAATCCTTCGAATATGAACTTCCCCAGTGATTTATAGTAGAGAAATATTGTGCTATAATAAAAAAAGATGTGTTATACTTGTGTGATTTATGGTCCCATAAATTTAGCATGCAACCAACTACAAAAATGACACAACTCACTAATTTGGGTATGATCTCGCCTAGAATTTCCGTAACTAATAGAATATTAAATATATATTTAAAACACTTGACTTGTAATTTTCATGATTCAAATTAGATGGGTATTCTAATGAAATGATTAAATGGATAATGTAGGAAAGTGATGATGACCCATCTCTGTGATGATAATTGAACCAATGGAGTATTGACTATTTATTGAAAATTTTGACAGAAACTATTATCTATCTTGATAATTGAACTAATGGAGTATTGAATATTTATTGTAAAAATTGACATGTAATTTTAATGATTTAGCCAAGATAGGTATTCAAAGGAAATAATGAGAACCCAAATATTACAAAAAATCAACATGTACTTTTTTAGGATTCATATTAGTTGGGTATCATAAAGAAACAATTAAATGAGTATTCTAAAAAATAACGAGGATGCACCCGAGGAGCTTGCTGATATCTTGCTCTAGAAAAACAAATTAGAGCTAGTAAGTTTCATTGGCATACATTATGCCCAGGGGATCTTGTCAGTTTAATTTCCCACCTACCATTTAGTAACACGTGTTACAAACTTTGTGCTTCGGTATCAATATAACTAAAAACACCAAACAAGTTACTTTTTCATGTCTATTCAATCCAACATTGAAAATGAAATGGATAGATATCTTTGCAAATTAACAATGGGCTTGTGCTTGAATTTGACATCCGTGTTGACTTTCCATTCTATCAGTAGCTTTACGAACTCTATCTAAGCTATTTTGTTGAGGCTATGGTCTTGCTTTTAAATAAAAAACCCAAAACAAAGCAATGAAATTAGCCGAGAATTTCATATATACAAATAAGACATTTTACATAACATAGAAAATGAACCACCTTGTGAGTAGCTGAAGAAATCACGATGAAATAAATACCAACAAGCTTTGATGGGAAATAATGTAGAAAACACTGCAAAAATATTGCTGCAAAATTTTAAAGCTTCATTTATGACACAGGATGAGAGTATGCTACCAAATGTGAATTTATTGTGTTAGACAAATATTCGTTACATTTGGAAAAACATTATGAATGCTTCAACAAAGCTATTCACTCTATATCCTATAATCTTTGAAGGCCATGTGACCATATTTCTTTCAAGCATTTTGTCAAACATTTCACATACCTTTACATGCTTCCCCATTTTACATACATATCTATCACTAGAAAGATGCTTCAACATTTTGCAATGACATTGAAGACTGAGTACTAATACGAATAATGAGAACCCATAAAAAATTATAGAAATAACAGGCTTACAAAACCTTGCATAATTATAGTTATGTACCGTTCAAATCATTCAAAGGCATTTACGAAAGGTCTGTATCTATTGAGATTTTCATTTCTATTGATAATCTTCCTCCTTGACATGAAAAAGTTGAATCAACAATATGGGTCATAAAAATAGGCAAGAAAAATTCCAATCCACAATCACTAGGGAATTGGGGTACAATATACACAATTATTTGTATGAAAGGTTGGAGTGCTAAGCCAATAGCAGATGTGAAATTTTAAAATAAACTGAAATTTTCACAATTGGGAAATGCCAATTCATTACACTTTGACAAATATCATAATAAAGGCTGAACAAAGGCTGATTGTAGTGCCCATTCCTATTTGACACTTATTATATTTTGATTTCGATCACTTTTGACTATAGACATAGATGTTATTATATCATTTTGGTTTAGCATGATGTTAGATGATAGAGATATTTTGATTATTGAGGGATTGTGATTCATAATATGATTGTGTGGATTCTTAAATACATAGAGAGACATTTTATATTGATGATGATGATGTGTTGTTGACATATATTACTAACATTTGGAATTCTCGTCATGTTGACTATGATATAGCTTTTGAACTAATCTTGTAATCTTGTTGATATTGATAAAAGATAGAATTGAGATGTTGTTGAAATTTTAGACAAATGATAGCATTGTTTAGTTGAGATGATGATTTAGCTATATGAGGATGGTTATTGATTTATGTGTGTATATTTTATCTTGGATTTTTTTATGCGGCCATGAGGTCAAGGAGGTATTGTGTGATTTTATAGGTAATTATATCACAACAATCAAAAGGGGGATTGGAGACCAACCACAACGGAATACTTGATGGATACAACGAAGGTCACCATGGCAACTTGTGTAATGTTTGTTGTTTTGTTTTAATTTTTGTTAGAAGGTCCCCATGGGGGATGACCTCCAATTGTGACCATGGGCTTTGTGTGCAATTCTTCTATTTTATTTTATTTATCGTAGAGTGTGGTTTATTTGCGATGTAATTTATTTAATCATTGTTGATTAATGTGCCTTAATTAAGTGAATTAATCATGTTTATTAAGTTATTTGGGGATGTGAAAAATTGAGTCATTTATTAGAGTTGGCCTTTTGGAATATGTGATTTTGATTGAGTGTAAGTGAATTTGAGTGTTGTACACTTTACCTTACCTTGGAATTTCAGATTTGGGATTAAGGACCATTTTTGGAGACTTGTGGGACAAGCTAAGCTTTTCCCACACTTATTAATTTCTTATACCAACCCTACCTATGGATTGGGGGTCAAAAATAGACTCCATTATGTGTTTTGTAAGACAAAAAGTGACATTAATTGCACTTTTCTTACATGGGTTTTAAATTATGTCCTTAGGGGGTGTGGGTTTGGATTGTGTGTGTAAGAGGTTGTCATTCAACTCAACCACAAATTTATTGTGCATTGGGGTTGAGGTTTGAATTGTGATGTGGAGTTGAAGATAAGTGATGTGGCATCCTACATGGAGCCACCTCACCCTCCTCTTCCCTTTTTCTATATATGCAAGTTTAATTATTTGTTTGGGGGTTACTTCATTTCATTTGTGCTCTTGTATTTTTGGAGTTAGAGAGTTTTGGAGTGCTTGTTGAATTTTTGGAGATTTTTGGAGTTGGATTGAGCTTGAAGGATATTGGAGTGTGATTCCTTGATCAAGTTATTACTATGGAAAGGTAGGATCTACACTCTTTTTACTTGTTTTTATATGTGTGTATTGCATGTATGTGAATGTTTTGTATGCTTGTTGGGTTCTTGGGTAGAATGCCTAAGTATGGTGTAGGAGAAGGATATGGGGATCTTATATGTAGGGAGGCATAAGAGTTTATTTCATGTTTTGGGAGGGAGTTGGGTTGGGTGCCCCACCTTGATAAGAAAATGCTTGCATTTCTTACTTGGTTCTTTTGAGGGAGACATAAGAGATTGTAGGGAGGTATAAGAGGATCTTGAGGGAGGCATAAGAGTTGTGTAGGGGTTTTGATATATGTATTTGAGGGTTTTAAGGTGGGCACCTAATCCGATTGAGAGGCATAAGTGATATACAAAATGGGAGGCACCTAATCTGATTAAACTCTTGATCTACAAAATGGGTTTCTTCCCCATCAATGAAAACAAAAAAATATAGAACTGAACAACAATAGATCTCAAACCAGACCTAGGATAGATGCTTATATTGCAATAAATAACTAAGAATGCATGATTAAATCTAAGATTCAACTATTCTAAAGGAGGAGCCAATGGATGTAATCCCCTTTTCTTGCACATTGGATCCAAGAAGACCCTTTCATGATTTCCCCACGATCCATGGCATCCACTTCTTCAACCTGCAAACCAAAGAGAAACAAATGAATGGGCTTAGGGTAAGGAATGTTTAAGAAGAATCCCTTAAGGATGATTAGATTTTCTTTTAGGTAGATCCAATCTCGTGGTCCCTATTGAATTGATCCAAGGGTTAAGAATCAACCCTACAATTGTTAGGTGAGAATATTCGATTATGGTTATAAATTTTAAATAAATCAAATGTATGTGTAAATGGGTGAATGGGGCCACTTAGGGCTCTAGTGTATTAAGTTAAAAATGTAACCCTTCTAGTAGGTTTTAGTGTATGATTCAATGGACATTAAAGAAAATAATTTAAGAGAACTAAGGTAACTAGGATAAGGGTTTATTCAATTTGGATTGAATGTTAATTCCCAAGAGTTAAACTATTCAACCTAATAAGAGAAATTAATGGACACTTATCTAGTGATGATAATTAAATTGACATTAGAAATGGATTAAGAATATTTAATTAATAATCTAGACTAGATCTATCATATGAAATGTAACATTTTTGGTAGGAGTTAATTAAACGTATATTAGGGTTTGACACCCTTGTAACTTAAAAAAAAATTGTCACAAATTTTTGGATAATTGTTTAAGGATAAATGTGGTTTTAGAAAATCAAAATTGCGGGCATTACACTTGGTATCAGAGTGATGGGTTCAACGCTGGGACCCCAGGACACACTTGGAAACATAATACATAACAAGAAAACTTAATAACTATAAACCTAGATCACACAACATTGCATGATGTTTTAAAATGTAGACAACCTATAAAATTGAAACAATATATAGAAAAATAGACTAACACTCACCTTAGTCTATGCAAGAGGCACTGCACAGAGAGAGGGGTTCTTGCACGTGGATTTAAACTTACCACCCCCAGATTAGGTAGTATTTGCCATATTTTCTTAGATACTTTAGACGTTACAGGATGTTACTGCCACTATACACAAAGGATCTTTAGGTGGGAGACACAACAGACATGACAAAGAGTCATCAAGAGAGGCTTGAGCACCTTCCCAAAATAGTGATGAGAATAGGGCGAGAACTCCCACATGGAGTAATTTAGATGAGATTCACCATAGAGAGGTCATGGAAACAGGGCTACAAGACACAAGGACAAATCTAGGAGCTCTAGACAATGTGATGATCATGTCGAGAAACCTAGGGGTAGATAGTCTACAATGACAGATCGCATAAGAGAGATTCTAAAAATCCATCTGTCTCATTTCTTTGGGACAATGGAGGATTCCAGGAAGAGGCATGGTTGGTTAGCTTGAGCAGATGCTTCAAGCTATGTCTATGTACTAGCAACATGAAGGCTCATGTTGCCATCCACCTTCTGAGAGATGGAGTCGGGGTTTGGTGGAGGACCAAGGAGAAGAAGCTCCATGTGGATTTCGAGACAGTCACTTGGGAGCTCTTCGAGGAGCGGTTCAGGAGCATATACTTGTCCGTAAGGTTTTATCAAGTAGAGGATAGAGGAGTTCCATGACCTACATCAGGAATCCATGACAAAGGGTGGTAGAGTATGAGATTCAATTCATGGATCTACTTTAGTATGTCAACTACATACGTAACGAGCAGTGAGGGATCCACAGTTCATCGAGGGGCTTGAACCTAGCTATTGGAGGGGAGCTGCGCATTCATTTCTCACAAACATTAGTAGAGTTATGCATAGTCTTCATTCACACTCCCACATCAGCCACCTAAGTAGCAACAACAATATGCAGACTCACCTTCCATTTAGGCCTCCACAGAGATTCGATGCTCAGAGGGGACATAGTATGGGGCCTCCTCCTAGGGGACCAGTTAGGACTCGTGCACCACCTAGAACTCGAGTCCAACAAAAGCCCGCCGAAGTGACCACAGAAGTCCATAGTAGGATCATCAGGATCCATGACACAGACCACTAGAGTACTTGCAAGAGCCACTTCTCATTGGAGGGGACCTGGTAGTTGCTTTATGGGTGCGACGTACTTCGACATCATTGGAGAGAGTGCCCTCAGAACCCTAATAACAAGGGTAAGGTACCTATTTCAGAGCCTATTATAAGAGATATGGCTAGGATCCACAAGATATATGCAATGGTCAGAGAACCACCAGGAAGAGCACCAAAGCACGGTGATTGAGATGACATGTAGCATTGATGGCATTTCTATTCCTATTTTATTTGATTTAGGTTCCCATATTCTTTTATTTCCCCATTTGTAGTAGAGCGATGCATGCTGGTGGTAGTTAGGTAGAGCCATAGTTGGGATGTGGAGATGGCTTCTGGATCCAAGCTCACAATGGAATCCTTATTCAAGGAGTGCATAGTTGACCTAGGACCCTTTTCCATGACCTTGGATCTTCATATCCTTCCGTTGGGTTCCTATGGGATTATTTTGGGCATGGATTGGTTATCTGCACATAGGGATAGATTTGATTGTTATAGTAAGGTAATATCATGTGCAAATGATTTGGGAGTGGAGTCAGTGATAGTTGGAGTTAGGAGACCCACCTTTATTCACACCATATCCGCTATGCAGCTTAAACGATGTGCACGACGAGGTTTCCAGGTTGTATCTTTGTCATGGTTAGTAACGAGGTCTAAGGATTAGTCTAGTGGGATGTCACTTGATGATCATCATATCTTGATGGACTTTTTAGATTTATTTCCGTGGAACCGCCAGAGTTACCGCCCCACGTGAGATAGATTTTCACATTGATTTGGTTCCAGGAGTAGAGCCTATCTCATGAGAACCTTATAGAATGACTACCCTTGAGATCTTTGAGCTTAAGTTGCAACTTGAGGGAATTTTGGATAAAGTCCTAATCCGTCATAGTGTATCCCATTGATCGGTGATTTTGTGAAGAAGGACAGATCCTTGCAATTTTTATTGATTATCATCAACTAAACAAAGTAATGATCAAGAATCGATACCCCTCGCACGTATTGATGATTTGTTTGATCGAGATGAAAGGGTCCACAATATTTTCTAAGATACATCTTAAGTCTAAATACCATCGGTTGAGGATCACAGAGGCAGATATTCATAAGACAACCTTCCGTACGAGATATGGCCACTACGAGTTCACAGTAGTGCCTTTTGGTCTAACGAATGCCCCCGCAGTATTCATGAGTTTGATGAATGGGGTATTCTAGAAATTCTTAGATCACTTCGTGGTCATATTTCTTGGTGAAATTTTTATTTACTCACGTGCGCGTGAGGAACACGAGAACACCTTCGCTAGGTTTTGTAGTGTCTTCGTGAGAAGCAACTTCTACGAAACCTAGAGAAGTGTGTATTGTTTTAGTCAGAGGTGCAATACTTGGGTCACATCATTTCTGGGGAAGGTATTACCGTCTATCCTTCCAAGATTCGAGCTAATGTGTATTTTCCCACACCAACTAGTGTGACCGAGGTGCACAATTTCGTGGGGTTGGCGGTTATTACGAAGATTTATTCAGACTTTTCTCGATTGCACACCCATGACTTCCCTTCAAAGTGGAAAGGGAAGAAGTTTATTTGGTCTATCGGGTGTGAGAAGGCCTTCATCTGAATGAAAGGATGCCTTATGTCAGCACAAAATCTTGTATTGCAGGACCCTCAAAGGGATTTCTTTGTGTATACAAATGCTTCTTTGGTAGGATTAGGTGGGGTATTGATGCAGGAGGGTGTGGTTGCCTTTGAGTCTCGCAAACTCAAAGATCATGAGATCAATTATCTGACTCATGACCTTGAGCTTGCAGCAGTTGTGCATGATTTGGTTTGATGGAGACATTTCCTTCTTGGCAAGAGATTTATTCTTAGGAAAAACCATTTGAGCTTACGTCACCTCTTCATGTAACCCAATCTCAACGCTCGTCAACGGCATTGGATGGAGTTGCTATGTGAGTACGACATGGAGATAAATAACGTGAAGTGGAAGGAGAATATTATTACTTGATGCTCGAGTAGGCAGAGACATTTGATTATGGCTACTTTAGTGGGTATAGATTTACGAAGTAGGATTTTTGACACTTCCTCATGATAGTTTCTAAATTGCAGCTAGATTGGAGATTGAGTCTCGGAGAGACCCCTTCAGGGGAAGTTTTATGGTTTTACATTAGTTTCAGTGCGAAGGGATGGAGGTTTGAGAAAGAATATTTTGGAAGAGGCTCATCGTGCACCTTATTCATCCCATCCAGGAGTGAAGAAGATGCACACCACCTTGAGATCAGCCTACCATTAGATAGGTCTTTGGAGAGATGTAGCTCAGTTTATGTCGCATTTTTTAGAGTGTTAGAGGGTGAAGGCCGAGCATCAACATCCAGATGGCCTTTTTACCCACATGCTATACCAGAGTGGAAAAGGAACACCATTTCCATGGATTTTGTAGTAGGGCTACCGACATCGAGATACCACCATGATGCCATCATGGTCATGGTGGATAGATTGATGAAAGTGGCTCATTTTTATTTGGTGAAGACCACCTACACAGCCGGTGCGATAGTGAGAGTGTACTTGGATGAGATTGTTAGACTACACGGGATTCCTTGGAAGATCATTTGCAACCGCGATCCTTTGTACACATCACACTTCTGGACTACCATGCAACAGTGCCCTCAAGACGAGTATAAACTTTAGTACATCATATCATCCAGAGACAGATGGATAGATGGAGTGGGTAAATCAGATTTTAGAGGACATGCTTCAGATGTACATCATGGATCATCATTCAAAGTTGGAGGAGTACTTGTATTTGGTGGAGTTTTCCTACAACAATAGTTTTTAGAATTCGATTGGCATGACACCATTTCAAGCACTTTATGGCAAGGAGTGCAGGACATGGAGCAGCAACTTCTTTTGATTCGTCAAAGGTTGATGTATATAATGGAAAGTTACACAAGATATGGAATGAGGCTAAAGAACCTCAAAGCTTTGCTAACTCATCCATGCACCATGCGTTAAGAGATAAAAAAGAGTTAATCCTATACATGCATCATAACTTTGACAAAAACATCAAAACCTAGCATATATACTACTCTCTACTCTTTAGATTACTTAATTAAGAAATTGAACCTAAAAAGAACAACTTAGAAATCAAAGGGGTGATTAGTTGTTTATGGTTTTCAAGCTTTCAAGAATGGAGTCTCCCCATTAATGGCTTCAAGGCTAATGGTTCTCTCCATATTACTCAAAACTTGGATTATGGATGCAAATGGAGGAATTAGCTCAACAATGGAGGAAGGAAAACTTAAGATCAAATGCCTTATTAGCTTGGCTAATGCAAATGAGCTCTTAAGCTTTCTTAGGCTTGTTTTGGCTTTAGCTTATGTAAAGTTGTGTGTTTGTGTGTAAGTTGTAGTTTTGAATGGGTAGGCCTAGCCTTGTATTTATAGTTTTTGGTTTGGAAGAATTTGGAATTTGGGTGCATGTGGGACTAAAGCCTAAAAAAACTTTAGGAATAGATTAGGATAAACATGCTTTAGGCTTAGTTAAGCTTGGTTTAGGCTAGTTAACTAGGGTTTAGGCTAGTTAAACTTGATTAGCAAGTGATTAGAGACTCGTTGAGAGTTGGGAGGGGTCTGGATAACCAATTGTGACTGATAGATAGCCTACAAAGCTAATAGAAGTGGTCTAGAGAGAACTAGGGAGGTTCTGAATGGTCAAAAGGAGGAATGTTTAGCTAATAAGAGAGATATTAGCCAAATAATCTGATTATAGGAGGAATGTGACCGAAAGAGTGTTGTGAATGGGCATCCAAGAATGGAGTGAAGAAGGGTTGATTAACGAAATGTCATCAATCGGTTGAATTGGAGGAAATGCTAAGTGTAAGCATATTTTAGGTGTCTACATTTGCCCCTCTTTGAGGTGGCGTAAGCGACGTCACTTCAAAGAAAGTAGACAAGCATAAATAAGTAGAAAATTTTGAAGGGATAGAAGAAAAATGAGTAGAATGGAGGATGCCCCCTCGATTGTCGATGGGGTGATGAAAGAGGTCGATTGATGATCGAAAAGATGATAGAAAGAGAACAGAAGAAAGAATAGTGTGAAGAAGAAGAAAGGGGATATAGAAGAAAATGAGTGTGAGGAAGGGGGAATGAGATAACATCCATCCAATGCCTTTTAAACAACTTTATTTTTCATCATATTGCTAGTGATCTTCATCATCGGTCCTTATTAAAAATAATGAACAAAAGTGTAGTATGACATTGAAATCCATATATGAACAAATGTCCATTGCTAAAAGCACTAACTCCATGCAACATACAAAATGCAATGCAATACGAGAAAGTAAAAGATGCGTAACTCCATACAACATACATAATGCAATGCAATATGAGAAAGTAAACAAGCCAAACCTAACAGAGAAATAAGTACCATGTTTTTTATCAAGCTTTGGTTCCAACCTATGTGAATTAACGACAAGGGTTAATGATGGTTCCCTAAGCAAGGATGCATCCGAGGAGGAAAATGGAGGACACTTCGGTTCAATGAAAAAGCAATGTGCACTACTGAAACAATATCAGAAACTCATTGTGCCCTAGAGTACGGGCGATAAGTAGCCTAGCTTTTGTTGATGGAGGTAGATCAAGATGATCTATGAGTCACACACATGAACAGTGAGAACCAAAGAGTAACGTTTTATAGGATGATTTTAATTTTTAGAAGTTTTTTGAAACATATTTGAATGTTTTGATTTTTTTCTAACATATTTGAATGTTTTTTATTTTTCTAACATATTTGAATGTTTTTGTGATTTTGAAATTTTTCTAAAACTATGTACAGAATATGAGGAAGCATGGATGGGATGTACAAGGGCATAAGGCCACATGCGTACAAGAAAGGTGAAGATGTGAAAATGCCCCAACGATTAGGTGGGAGTATTCAAAGGCAAAATCTTCACGGTAGAAGCGGGACCCAAGGCCATTATGGATAGGTTCAACATGATGATGAATGTAAACCAATGAAGTGCTAGGAAGAAGAAAGGATGCCCCCAGCGTAAGTTGGCCTAAAAGCACATGATAGAAAGGAAGGAGAAGATTGTTTTTGTGAAAGGGGACAAAGGTGTCCAAAAACATGGCAAAAAGTAATCTTATACACATGGATGTTCTAAACGAAGTAGAAGAATGATGTGAATGAAGATTAGAAGCCTCTGCGATGAAGAAGTGATTAGCCAAAGGCACAAATCGTGAGACAAGATACGGATTAGAGTAAGAGTCTGAACAAGGTCTAAAACAAGACACTTGGTAACATACTAATCCTACCTACTCATGGAGATTGTGTGCACGTGGAATTAATTACCTCTTGAAGTGAAGATTTAATATACAACAAGTGAATACACCCTAGCCAATGTGTAGGAATGACTTACTTTGACAAGTAATAGGTGATTTGGATGGTGGAAGGATAGCCGTACATTGCTCCGCTACTAGTCATGCGTTTATAGCCCCGACAGAGATGCATTTGATTCTAATCGCAACATTTCTCTAATGCCACCAAGTCAAGCGTCTATAGCCTCGGTAGAGATTATTGGAAATACCCCAAGAAAGAGTTATAATCAATTTTCTTTTTCTTTTTGCATTTTAGATTTAGATTTTTGATTGATTTTGATTCTTTTGCTTTCTGAAAACTTATTTCAGCTCTCTTGTTTGACAAGGGGTTAAGAACCACAGATGGCTTGATGGAAGGAGGTGGAAGTGATTATGATGACGACATTGGCTAGTGTTAACAAATATGTCCAAAAGTTATTCACAATAATTTTATTAGATGTTGAATGTGATAGGATCTCTAAGAGGCCAGTCGTTCTTTAATTTACTAAGGTGATGAAAGACTAGGGTCAAACAGATACCATAGAGATAAATGTCACAAAATGTGTGTGAAAAGGATAACCAAAATATCACCGAAGGGATGAAAATGGTAGGAAGACTTGTAGAAGAATGATAAGAAAGGGAAGAAAGAAACATCCATGTGTACGTAATACCTGATTGCAATGTTTGATCTTTGTACCTTTGATTTTTCTTGTGTTTTCTCATGTTTTTGTATTTTTGAATTGTTTTTTATTTTTAGCTTTTTGATAGTTTTAAGAGGTTGGGACTAACAAATCACTCTATGTGGTAAGATCCAACAACGATGTCTATGACTTCCTTGATAAGGGAGACTAGGCGTGTTTGTTTATCAAGTGTAATATTTTCTCCAATCTTGATGATCGAGGTGAGCTCGTACTCAACAAATGACTGCGATTTATCTTGAAACATGGATTTCGTATGTGGGAGCTTGAGTTCCCTATCCATAGGTTTATGCACTTTGCACCATACTTGATGGTTCAATTGATGTGTGTTCTTGAATCTCACTTGATTTTGAACCCTAAGACCTGTTGGAGTTGTTGGGAGCTTCGGAGCTCTTTGCAGTTCTGATCTTAACTTGATAATGAACCTGTTTAGGTTTCTTATAAGATATAGCATGACTTGTTTGATCTCGAGAAGTGGGAGAAAGTGAACGTTTATGATTGATGATATGAACGAGAGAAATGATGGTGGGCTTGCCCCAGTCATTGGTAGAAGGATGAAGAGGATATGGTCCAAGAATTGAAGAGGATGGGCTACGAGGAGGTGAGCCAATGATAGAAGATGATGAAGGGCTACTAGGATATGGCCCTAAGATGGAAGAAGTTGGGCTACAAGAGACATGACCCAAGAATAGAAGAAGATGACAAAGATCGCTTAGGGGCCTAGGGCATGGCCCAAGTATAGATGAGGAGGGACTACTTAAGAGGGTACCATAGATAGAAGAGAATGAAGGGCTACTTGACGTGGCCCAAGAATAGAAGGTAATGGGCTACCAGGAGGTGACCCATAAGTAGAAAATTGAGGGCTACTAGGAGGTGGCCCTAGGATAGAAGAAGCCGATGGGCTACTCAAGTGACCCAAGGTGAGATTTTGATTGAGGAATGATGATAGATAATGAATGATTTGGTAACGAGAAGATAGGCCACAGATCAATGCTAGAACCCGACATCTCATCATGCTTAGAAGAAGGTGAAGATGAAAAAGAAAAATCAAGTTCCATGACCTTAGGATTTTCCTCTATGTTCTAATAAAAGGAATCAACTTCTTTTCCCCAATACGTGAGCATATCGAGTTCTAGAAATAATCCTTGTTTACAATCCTCTAAAGGGATATCATCGTGTAGTCTGATTGTTTCTTCATTCTGAGAGAAATCAATTAGTAGAGGTTGTTGTCCTATGGCCATAGAAGGTTTAATAGAAGAAACAGTCCGATAAGTGGGGAAGATTGATTGATAGAAGAAGATGACTCAAGAGAGGAAGTAGGATTGGTGGTAGGCGTCTCATGAATGGACAATTTGGATTTGGACCTATGTCATTTTTCTAGAAGATGACGTAATGTAGGTTAGAAAGTAGGATCGCATAGCCATTCGTTAAGTTGCAACATAGGAGTCAAATTAGATGATTGACTAGAGGTAACCCGAGTCATGGAACTCTTCGATGGAGGAAGAGGTCGTCAAGATGACTGATGAAGGAGGTCCTACGAAGAAAGGGAGGACCGTGACTCAAGAACCAAATTAGATGTTTGATTGATGGAAATTGGAGTCACATGAGTCTTCAAAGGAGGAAGACGTCGTTGAGGTGATTTGGAATAAATTTCCTACAAAGGAAGGGAGGACCATGATTCGAGATTTGATCTAGGGGTATCCGAACAATAGTTGGGATCCAAATCTTTAGAAGAAGAGTGGGAATATGAATAGTAGTTTGGATCTGAATCAGAAGAAGAAGAGTGGGGGAACTGAATAATAATTTGGATCAGAAGCATCCAAACCATACCACCGACTATGAGCTGAAGGTGGGGAACAGGGTACCCAAATGGGCTCTCTAACACGAAGAACCAAACGAGGCTTAGTTGTAATGGGAATCTTTTGATTTGAATTGCTAAACCTAGGTTCCATATTGTTGTAAATGTGAGAAACCACGTGATAGTCAATCATTGTTGGCATCATTTTAAGCAAAAATGTCTAGACCTAGATAGTGTGATGGAAATCCTTCAAAGGGAAGGAAGTGACATGTCAATTCGAGTAGCATAATGACATCCAACTAGAAATTTTGTAAGTATGGAGATGCATGCGTGATTTTTGAAGAAGGTATAAGGAAAATAGACATCGTGATGATGCAATCTCGATGAGATCAAAAGGGATTGTCCTAGAAAACATTTTTTTCAGATGAATGATTATAAGGAACAATCATGCAAGGTGTGAAACACAAAGCCAATCAACAAGGAAATAAAGCCTATGTAAATGCATGTGCAAAATGATAGTTCGATGCAAAGATAATCAACACAATGTCAATATTCACGCCAAGCTAGAAATGAACAAGGTGTAAATATTAACAAAGGGTAGATATGAATCCAAATCAAAGGATACAATGACGCGTTCAACAACCAACAAGGCCAAAATGTTAAAGGGTGAGGATTACAAATGTAAGCCACATAACCACACCAATTGGACACGTCTATCAAGCTTCGTGGAGAAGCGAGATATTAGTGCCAAAGTGGTATCGAAACGACACAAACAAAGTAAGTGAAACTCTTCAAGATTTTGGAAAATGTTTGAAGTAAAACCAAGTCAAAGTATACTAAGGATGTGCTAAAATGTGCGCAGCGTAATGCCACAATGTGGATACTTAGATCACATTTACGAAAAACATGACATAAGTATCTTAATTGTGTCGAGACAATGCAAACAAGATAACATGTCAAAGGGAGATCAAATGATGAATCAATCCGAACTATGATGATGATATTGAAATCAATATCAAGTGGCCATCAAAGATATAAGGATGTATCCAGTAATTTTTTTATTAAGGGAAAATAGTTTTGAAGGGACTATACCCTGAATACAAAAGGGCTCAAAAGCCGATAGAAAAGATAAAAGAAGCAGCCCAGAGAAGGGCGAGCGATCAACCAAGGAAGGCTCAACAGCCAAATATTACAATAAAGGAGAAAACAGGATCTAAACGTACAAAGATCCAGAGAAAAGAAGGCAAGAACAAAAAGGAACCAAAAGAGAAACAACATAAGGAGCCCCGCCACAAAACAGCTCCAGAACCGCCCGATGACAAATGACATCGCAGCCAAAAAACAGCAACACTACAGCCCTTTACAACATCCGGTAATTTAGATGTTTAACAACTTAGACACAAACATGGATGAGTGTAAACAGACAAAAAATTGGTGAACACAATCTATGACAACACTCCCGAAAGATGCCTTCTGTTGCCCCAAGTGGGCAACAAGAATACAAAGTTGTAGATCAAAAGATGAAAAATAAACTAAGTGTCACTTGGGTAGAGCTTCGCCTCATCCCACGACGTGAAAGAAGCTAAGCTAAGTGAAACATCATCTAATTTCTATGATGAAAGGCACTTAGATCCAACTTAAGTGGATTCTTCGCTTTGTTTGAAAAACAAGGTTCTGAATCCAAAAAGTTATCACTTCGTGATGGCCAAGAAGCGATAAAGGACTAGTAAAGTGGGCTCCTTGAAAAAATGGCTTCCTAATAGGTTCTCTCAACTAGGTGTCACAAAGTTATCCACGAGCGGGGTGATTTACCCAAAAAGTCGCAATGACTAGTTTGGGAGTATCTCGGATTTTCCCCCTTCAAGCATAGTGGGCAGTAAATGCATCCATCATGTACTTTTAATAGGGTCGTGATAGGGAAAACTTGTAACTCTATCTCACAAGGAAAACTAATCAAGTGGGTAAGCGGAGCACTTCCTATTTCATCCATGAGGTTACTCAATGCGGTGGATTACTTTAGGGTTCCTGGAACCACCCCCATTATTGTAGCTTAAGGCGTTATGCCAAAGGGGTTATGTTCTAGTTGAGCGGATAGGGACATACCCTTTTCCGAAACCTGCAATACAATGTTTTGAATATGGTGTGTTTTTTATCTTGCTTAACTTAATGTGGTTTTAAGTGGCACACCATTTGGCAACCTGTATGAAAACACGTATTAGAAGGTTTGTGTCTTGTTTTTGTTTTTGACGTCTTTCTTTGACATGCGATTTTGGTCCTACATACCAAGGTTAGTAATTTTCCAAAATGTCATACAAAGGAGATAAGATGTTGTTTTTGATTTCCTAGATCGTCCTAAGACGCAAGGAAAGAGCATACGCAACAAGGTATCTCACTCAAATTTGTAATAAATGGAAAAATCCTAAGTAAAATGTAAAATGAGTTCCTTTTAACCAACTTTGAAAGTTATTTAAACCGTTTTGTAAGTATGAAGAAAGTGGTGAAACGTTTCTGATTCCCAAGATCACCTAGAAAGGCGCGAGGGAAGAGCATACGCGCTCACAAACAAAGATGCAAATGTTTTTGATTAATTTAGTCTAAAAAAATCTTAATGTAAAGGAAACCTCTAAACCACTGTTAGAATCCTGCAAGAGTTAGAAAACCAAGAAAATCGAAAATTCTAGAAATCCAATTTTTGCACTTTTTAACAGTTTTTAGTAATTTGCATTTTTGGAGGTCTCCAAAGCACTTTGGGAGTTTTGTGATAGAAGATAGTATACCAAAGGTATATAAATTTTGGAATTTTCCTCAGAAATTAAGCTTCGTTATCTTTCTGATTCTTGTTCAAACTCTGAAAATGGGTTAACGAGTCAAAAGATATGATCAAAACAAGTAGCACTAAAAATAAAATGTATGAATCCGGCCTACACAAAGACACCTGCGTGCCTAGAATGACACATACACACCCCAACCAATGCATACACACCCCAAGTAGATAGGTACACATGAAAGGGAAAAAAATACAAAGTCAACAGAGTCAAACAGGACACCTACGCACCCAAAGTGACGCATACGTGCCCAAGCCAACGGATACGCGCCCTAGCAAAAAAATAGATTTTTCAATTTTTATAGTCAACCCTATTTACGCATACGCGTCCACAGAGATGGATATGAGCATCATATGACGGAGATGTGTGCGTGTCCCTATAGAGGTTAAAATATACAAATTTTTCTACACAATCAAACCTATTTACGCATACGCGTCGTCCAGAGAGATGGATACGCACATCATATGACGAAGACACATGCGCGTCCCTGTAGAGATAAAATTTTGCAAATGACGAAGTCTCGCGATGATAGGTACACGCTTTGATTTGACAGTACGTTGGGGTTTCAACGTACGACGCGCACCCTTGTGAAAAATCAGAAAAACACATGATTTTTAAATTTTCAAGAGCAAACATGTTAGTTGTTAGTCAAAGTGTCCTATTTCTATATCAAACCCACAAAATGTATATAAATGAAGGTCATTTATCTAGGGTTAGAAACAAAAATGAGGAAATAACAAGTGATTTAAGAAAAAACTTGAAAATGAACTTTGAAAAACCTAAAAGACCTCCATTAATGGAGGGTGGACATAAGTGTCCCACCGGGCATGCCAAATGTATGCAATGGAAAGTTGCACAAGCTATGGAATGAGGCTAAAGAACCTCAAAGCTTTGCTAACTCATCCATGCACCATGAGATAAGAGATAAACAAGAGTTAATCCTATACATGCATCATAACTTTGACAAAAACATCAAAACCTAGCATATATACTACTCTCTACTCTTTAGATTACTTAATTAAGAAATTGAACCTAAAAAGATCAACTTAGCAATCAAAGGGATGATTAGTTTATGGTTTTCAAGCTTTCAAGAATGGAGTCTCCCATTAATGGCTTTAAGGCCAATGGTTCTCTCCATATTACTCAAAACTTGGATTATGGATGCAAATGGAGGAATTAGCTCAACAATAGAGGAAGGAAAGCTTTAGATCAAATGCCTTATTAGATTGACTAATGAAAATGAGCTCTTAAGCTTTCTTAGGCTTGTTTTGGCTTTAGCTTATGTAAAGTTGTGTGTTTGTGTGTGAAGTTGTAGTTTTTAATGGGTAGGCCTAGCCTTTTATTTATAGTTTTTGGTTGGAAGAATTTGGAATTTGGGTGCATGTGGGACTAAAGCCTAAAAAGCACTTTAGGATTAGATTAGGATAAACATGCTTTAGGCTTAGTTAAGCTTGGTTTAGGCTAGTTAAAATTGATTAGTAAGTGATTAGAGACTTGTTGAGAGTTGGGAGGGGTCTGGATAACCAATTGTGACTGATAAATAGCCTACGAAGCCAATAGAAGTGGTCTAGAGAGAACTAGGGAGGTTTTGAATGGTCGAAAGGAGGAATGTTTAGCTAATAAGAGAGATATTAGCCAAATAATCTGATTATAGGAGGAATGTGACCTGAAAGAATGTCATGAATGGGCATATGAGAATGGAGCAGAGAAGGGTTGATTAACGAAGTGTAGTTAATTGACTGAATTGGAGGAAATGCTAAGTGTAAGCATATTTTAGGTGTCTACAGCTATAGCATACACAAGAAAGGTAGAAGAAGTATGCAGATCAAAGGAGATTCGACCATAGTTATGAGGTGAGAATGAAGGTGTTTCTTCGTATCATACCTCATAAGAGTCCTATCTGTTACGGAAAAGGCTCTAAGTTGTCTCCTAGATTTGTGGGTCCATTCGAGATCCCGACGCATCGGTCCTTTAGCTTCTGTCTAGCCTTACCACCCAGCTTGTCTCACGTGCATGATGTGTTTCACGTATATGTTCTTAGGAGATATATCCCAAATCCATCTCATGTATTATATTGGACCGAATGCAGTTCAGGGAGTAGGGGTAGATGATGGTGGAGCCCATGCGTATTTTAGAGCATAGGACCCTGGGCCTTTGAGGCCGAGAGATTTATTAGGTGTGAGTCCAGTGGGACCTAGTATGATGAGGTCATTGCTGCATGGGAGGATGCTACATTTCTACGAGTCCAGTTTCCACACCTGTTTGATGAATTTCGGAGGAAGTCAAGTCTAAGGGGATGGGGATGTAGTGCCCACTCCTCTTTGACACTTATTATATTTTGATTTCGATCACTGTTTACTATAGACATGGATGTTATTGTATCATTATGGTTTAGCATTATGTTAGATGATAGAGATATTCTAATTATTGATGGATTGTGATTCATATTATGATTGTGTGGATTCTTAGATCTATAGAGAGACATTTTATATTGATGATGATGATGTTATGTTGGCATATATATCATTGACATTCAAAATTTTGTCATGTTGAATATGATATAGATTTTGAACTAATCTTGTGATCTTGCTAATATTGATAAAAGATAGAATTGAGATGTTGTTGTGTTATCAAATGCCAATTTTGACTTCGCAAAATTGTTAAAAAAATAATAAAAAATGAAAAATTAGAAAATTTTGAAAAGTGTTACTTTGCATGGTTCATTGGACTCATCACGATCGTCTTATTTTTGTGATCGTTTTGGTCTTTGTTTCATGATTTTCGGGTGAGAACTCTTCCCGCCAGGCTTTAAAACGCGTTAAAATACATTAAAATAATTAATTAATATTTAATTAATTAATTGCTCCTTGTTTGATTAAATTAATTTTAAAAAATCACTTAAGGAGTATTTAATTAAATAAATATAAATTAAAGTTCATTTGACAAGTTTTAGTGCCGGGGAAGTAAGCTTTCGTTTCCAACTGTTGGGTTGGCTTCCCGAACCCGATTTCCACTTTCCTGGCAATTTCCTTCAATTTTTCCACACGTGGGTTTTCCTCTGCCAATTGCCAAATCATGGATTGGCAAATGGGCATAAAATTCCCCAATTTCCCACATGGGGAAATTGGACGGGGATTGCCAACCCATTTTTCCATTCCCGTTGGCAATTGCCCATTGCTTTCCCCATTTCCCCCTGGCACTTAAGCCACTACCCGGGAAGAGAGGAAGTTAGATTAATTCCCGTAACTTCCTCCATCAAACCCATTGGAAAAATTCATGTGAAGCTTTCAATTGCTTCTTATTTCTTCAGGAAGACATAATATTTTGTCAGCATCATGCAAGAGAAACTCACGCCATTGTGAAGGAAGAAATATCAGTTGTGCATGCAAAGGAGGTTTTATCAAAATCTAAACAAATACTAGCCAGAGGAGGACAACAAATTTACACGCAGGTATTAGGAGAGAGGAACAGTGTTTGAAAACAACAAAGAACAGCCTGAAGGAGACGCCTTGGGTGAAGAAGAAATACAAGAAGGGTTTTGGTTTTGGTTTCAAGCTCCATGCATTCATCAAAGAAGATCTACAGAGCAATAAAAGAAAGGCTACGTATTACCAAATAGTTTCAAGAAGATTCCAACGCATTTGGGAGAAAGGGAAATATAAAATAGTTTTTAAATTAAAAAAGGAATAGCACACAGTCCACACTCCACACGCAGCAAGGGAAATAAGAAAACAGTCTTTAAAGATAACAAAACCGCATTGAAGATATCACGTGGGAGGAAGAGAACAGTCTTCCACGCACCTGTCCACACTCAGGCCACGCACAACCAAGGAAAAGACAAATAAAAGCTTCTATTTTTGTCTAAAAGACCACGTGGAGGTGAAAACTAGCTCCCACGCCCAGCCAAGAGGGTAAAGACCACGCATTGGTCTGAAAGAAGAAGGTTTTTCAACAAGAAAATTAAAGGAAAGAAACCCACGCACCAGCCAGTTGAAGAAATAAACCTGCGCCCAGCCAAGAAGATTCATTCTCCACGCATGCAGAAAGGAGCAGCTCCATCACACATTGAACAAAGAGATAAAGAATTGTTTTTGAAATCCATGCACTCATGCGCCGAGGGAAAAAGAAAGGAGAAAGGCAAAATTTTTGATATAAAAAAGGGAACAATTTTTAATTGATAAAAACACAGCCAAGGAAAAGCCGCGCCCAAGGTAAAAGAAGACAGTCCAAGCAGAATTTCACACACAGCTGTGAAAGAAGGGTTCCCAGCCACGACTTTCCAAGCAGCAGGCTTATTGCAGTATAGTAGAAGCCTTTTTGAGCGCTTCCAACAAGCAGGTTGTCCAACTATGTTGTTATCTGTTCAGTATGGAATGCATCCTCAAATTCAGGATTTTTCCTTCAAGAGATTTTTATCAAAATCGATTAAGTGACAGTGAGAGTGTTACCAGGAGACTTGATGAAATTTATTACAAAGATTCTCTATTGAGACCTTACTTGTTTTACGATGTAACTCATGGAAGAGAATCTCATAGAGGTGGATCTGCTTTCATATCGAATATTCATGAAGCACACTTTGCTTTGCAATTATATGAACATCTTCAATGAGTCACTAAGTTGGCGAGTCATAAAGGTTTCATTGGAATTATCACACCTTACAAGCTACAACTGAGATGTTTGCACCGAGAGTTTGATGTTGTCCTCAAATCTGATGAAGGAAAAGGTTTATATATCAATATGGTAGATGCCTTAAAATGAATTGTCTTTGTGACTTATTATATTCTGCATTTTCAGCAGCCTTTAGAAAGAATGCGTAATGCATATGGATGGATCTGGGGCCTTGATAAAGCTTACAGTTTAATTGCTAAAAGCTGCAACAAAAAAGGTCACAAATAGAAAACATAACGCAGCTGTAAGCTTCTCCTTATTATGAACTCAGATCCATGGCAGCTGCAGGAAACAAATATTCATTGCCGTGTACAATGGCTTAGGAGAAAACATTCAAAGCTTCATCCACCGAGACTAGTTGCTGAAATGGGGGCATTGAAATCAAGTGAAAGTGAATCAACTTTTGGATTGGTAGGAGGTTCAAGTATAGCTAACAGTGAAGATTGTTTGGGCGCTTCAGGAGATTCAAAGGCATGGCAGTCATACTTCCATCATTTCAAACAAAGGAAAATGTTATTTTTGGTGATTATTAGTGATGTTAAGTGAACCAATAAAAGATAGGGTCATGCGGTGAGATGGAAAAGTCGGGTTATTCAATTTGTAGAAAGTGTTTGCAAAACTAGACAATGGTTTTGACTTCATCAAATCAGATGTATAGTGCAAATAACTGGTTATATTTATTCATGGGGTATTTGTTAAAGCCATGTTTTGTAATACCATTGGAGGTGAATTCCAATTTTGGCTCTTGGAGATCTTCTCAACGGTGAAAGACTAGAAGCTGGATTCTGATAAACCAAGGTGGCGTAACGACTACGGTCTCATGACAAATGAATAATTCACCATGGAAAGGTACTCGGAGCATGTGGAGAATTTTGAATGTGAATACGAATGAAGACAAATTTTCTCACACTAGGATATTGCTCAGATAGAGGGGTGGATGAATTGCTCAAGTTTTAAGCTCAGCACTCTTGTCATTTGGTGGATTGGATTGCGAGCACAATCAATGCTCGTTCATTCCCGTATGACCGGGATAGGTGGATTCTTGGCCTAATGGATAAGGCACTGATCCTAGGTGTCTTGATCTGGGTGGCACATTGCTGACTAGGATGTCTACGTGTGCATACAAGTCATTTAAGTGGGGTCCACATGTACCCTTTTCTTTTATTTATGTATTTTTCCTTAAATGACCTTTTAACTTAAGTGGTTTCTATTTTTAATCACTTTTTAAAAGTTGGTTGAAAAAGTCAAAGTCACTTAAGTGCCCTATTTAATGTGTATTTAAAACCCTAACTACTTTGTAACCAACTTTTGGGTTATAAAAGGAAGTGAGGGGCTCATTTATAAGGGTGAATTTGAGAGAGGAGAAGAAAATACTTTTGTGCAAGCTTTGTTTCAGGAAGAAACTTTGTGTTCTTTGTGAAAAACATTTTGGAGTTAATGAAATATGAACTTTGTGTCTCATTCATTGTCTCTTCTAACATTTGATGTTCTTATGTTCATTATATGTTAGGTGTTTGAATCTTGCATGCAGATATTATCTTTGATCTTATCGTCAACATCATTAATCAGCTATTCTAGTTCACAGTGATCAAGCTCTGACTATCTACTTGCTCATGTGTGTTCCCTTTTGCATGTTCTTGTTTGGCTAACTCAAAATCCGTTTTATTTGTGTTGGTTATTCATCTTTCCAATTCATGCAATATTAGGCTCTGTTTTTACCTAACTCTTGCATGTTCTTTCAGTTCATTCCATTCCACTCCTTTCCTTTCCATTGATGTTCCAAAACACCCCCCACATACAATTTTGAATGTACATATGTAAATATAGTTTTGGTTTTCAATAAAGGCAGCCTCACCTTCATTGAGGAGGGACTTCGTTCCCACACTGTTGCATGTCATTTGCATGGGTGCAAATCCGTATGCTAACATGTTGAAATTTTAGAAAAATGATAACATTGTTTAGTTGAGATGATGATTTAGCTATATGAGGATGGTTATTGATTTATGTGCATATATTTTATCTTGGATGTTTTTGATGAGGCCACGAGGATGAAGGAGGTAATGTGTGATTTTAAAGGTAATTATATCACAACAATCAAAATGGGGATTGGAGACCAACCACAGTGGAATACTTGATGGATGCAATGAATGTCACCATGACCACTTGTTTAATTTTTGTTGTTTTGTTTTAATTTTGGTTAGGGGTCCCTATGGGGAATGAGCTCCAATTGTGACCATGGGCTTTGTGTGTAATTCTTCCATTTTATTTTATTTGTTGTAGAGTATGTGGTTTATTTGTGATGTAATTTGTTTAATCATTGTTGATTAATGTGCCTTTATTAAGTGAACTAGCAATGTTAATTAAGTTATTTGGGGATGTGACAAATGGAGTCATTTATTAGAGTTGTTGGCCTTTTGGACTATGTGATTTTGATTGAGTGTAAGTGACTTTGAGTGTTGTACACTCTACCTTACCTTGAAATTTTTGATTTGGGCTTAACAATCATTTTTGAAGGCTTGTGGGACAAGCTATGATTTTCCCAAACCTCTTAATTTCTTATACCAACCCTACCTATGGATTGAGGGTAAAAATAGACCCCATTATGTTTTTTTTAAGACAAAAAGTGACATTAATTGCACTTTTCTTACATGGGTTTTAAATTATGTCCTTAGGGGGTGTGGATTTGGATTGTGTGTGTAAGAGGCTTGTCATTCCTCTTAACCACCAATTTATTGTGCATTGGGGTTGAGGTTTGACTTGTGATGTGGAGTTGAGGATAAGTGATGTGGCATCCTACATAGAGCCACCTCACCCTCCTCTTCCCTTTTTCTATATATGAAACTGTAATTGTTTGTTTGGGGGTTGATTCATTTCATTTGTGCTCTTGTATTTTTGGAGGTGGAGAGTTTTGGAGTGATTTTTGAAGTTTTGGAGATTTTTGGAGTTGGATTGTCCTTTAAGGAGCTTGGAGTGTGATTCCTTGATCAAGTTATTACTATGGAAAGGTAGGAGCTACACTCTTTTTACTTGTTGTTTTTATATGTGTGGATTGCATGTATATGAATGTTTTGTATGCTTATTGGGTTCTTGAATAGAATGCCTAAGTATGGTATAGGAGAAGGCTATGTGGATCTTATATGTTGGGAGACATAAGAGTTTATTTCATGTTTTGGGAAGGAGTTGGGTTGGGTGCCCCACCTTGGATAAGAAAATGCTTTCATTTCTTACTTGATTCTTTTGAGGGAGACATAAGAGATTGTAGGGAGGCATAAGAGAATGTGGGAGGAATAAGAGGATCTTGAGGGAGGAATAAGATTTGTGTAGGGGTTTTGAGATTTATATTTGAGGGTTTTAAGGTGGGAACCTAATCCCATTGGGAGGCATAAGTGATCTCCCCATAGATCCTTGCTCCATTGGCTTTGCATTTCAAGCCTTGTGTATTTTGAAACTTGCATTCTTGTGATTGTTTTTGTGTTGAATGTGTGTTATATGGTTGTGAAATTTTGTATTTTGATGTTGAAGCATTGTGTAGTTTCCATGAGTTAGATCCATCCTTTATTGCATTTTGGTTGGGGCTCGGGGGCCAATGAGGAGGATAACTTCTTCTCCTCATTGGATTATTGGTTAGGTGGAGAGTGTTGCCTCTCCCCCATTTTTGGTTGTTGTGATTGAAGTAAAGACATGGTGGAGATTTTGTTGGAGATTTGGGATTTGGAGCATTTGTTGAAGTCAAAGCAATCCTTTATTGTAGAAATTTTCTTGTAATTCCCACTTAAGGTGGAAGACTAGTAGACTTGTATTTTAAAAGAAAAGTTGCATTGTAAGTTTCATTTACCAAGTTGTATTATTATATTTGAAGGAAGTTCATTAAATAATGTGTATTTTCCTTTCTCTTCAAATTGTTGTATGTAAAGGAATGAATTAGAATGGATATCATGTTTAAAAGTTTACTTGTAATGAAAAAGAAAAGAGAGTTGCAAATATTAATATTTGATCACAAAATGAATTGGGAAGTTGTCATAGCTTTATTTTGGTTTGAAACAATTAAAAACTCTCTAGTTTTTATATATTTAAAGTTAAATTTATCTCTTAGTGACTAGCACCGTCGGTCTCAACCGGCGTCGGTGTGCTCAATACCGACATCGATCACTGTTTCATGTTTACAGTTTTGAAATTTTAACTCCTAGCTTAGATTTCAACTTAAATGATATTATGAATTGCTCAACAAACCCAAATTTAATGTATGATTGTTGGAAATTTCATTTAGAAAAGTGTAAATTACAAAATGTTGAAGATATGTTAAAATTCATAAAATAGACTCATCGCAAGAATCGACATCGGTGATGAACCGTCGTCGATATTCTGTGTGGTGACATCGACATCACTACTAGATACTATACCAATTTAATTTATGTAAGCTTGATAGTATTTTGTTGTGCCTTGTTTATATTAGCTGCTTATGAGACTGTTATACTTCTTAAAATTGAATAAGAAGTTGTTCATGGAATTAACCTTACCACCCCCATGCATTTAAAATAATATTCTAAAAACTTATAATTAACACAAAAACCAACATTGGTGGTGGAACCGACGGTAGCAGACGAGGTTACAGCGGTCGGTCGAGAGGCTGTCGTCGGTCACTGTGCATGAATGTTTTTAAAGGAATGTGTTTCCGGCCAAGCCATTGCTCTTATGGATCTAAACTTCACCTAAATGCAAATCTAGCCTATGTGGGCTGTGTATGCTTGTTTGGACCCATACTCCAACCTGCATAAAGGGATTTAAATACATTAAAATCTTGATCTACAAAATGGGTTTCTTCCCCATTAATGAAAACAAAAAATAGAGAACTAATCAACAATAGATCTCAAACCAGATCTAGGATAGATGCTTGTATTGCAATAAATAACTAAGAATGCATGATTAAATCTAAGATTCAAATATCCTAAAGGAGGAGCCAAATGGATGTAATCCCATCTTCTTACACATTGGATCTAAGAAGACCCTTTCATGATTTCCTCATGATCCATGGCATCCACTCCTTCAACCCGCAAACCAAAGAGAAAAAAATTAATGAGCTTAGGGTAAGGAATGTTTAAGAAGACTCCTTTAAGGATGATTAGGGTTTCTTTTGGGTAGATCCAATCTTGTGGTCCCTATTGATTTGATCCAAGGGTTTAGAATCAACCCTACAATTGTTAGGTGACAATATTCGATTATGGTTGTAAATTTCAAATAAATCAAATGTATGTGTAAATGGATGAATGGGGCCACTTAGGGCTCTAGTGCATTAAGTTAAAAATGTAACCCTTCTAGTAGGTTTTGGTGTATGATTCAATGAACTTTAAAAAAAATAATTTAATATAAATAAGGTAACTAAGGATAAGGGTTTACTAAATTTGGACTGAATGTTAATTCCCAAGAGGGAAACTATTTAACATAGTAAGAGAAATTAATGGACACTTATCTAGTGATGATAATTAAATTGACATTAGAACTGGATTAAGAATATTTAATTAATAATCTAGACCAGATCTATCATATGAAATGTAACATTCTTTGGTAGGAGTTAATTAAACATATATTAGGGTTTGACACCCTTGTAACTTAAAACAAAAAAAAAAATCACAACTTTCCGGATAGTTGTTTAGGGATTAATGTGGTTTTAGAACATCAAAATTATGGGCGTTACATTGAAAGTGTGCCAAATATTGTATCAAAGGTTTAAGAATTTAGAAGATGAAAACATACAAAATATTAGATATACCAAGGCCCAACCATAAGGTTATGATACTCCAATAATAAGGCCCGCCAAATTCATTAGACTTAGACAAATATCATAACAAGGGCTGAACAAAGGCTGACGGTGTGTTGTATATCATATCAAAGGCTTAGGAATTTAGAATTTGAAAACATACAAAATTCAGATATAATAAGGCCCGACCATAAGGTTATGATACCCCACTTGATATGACTTTATAAGTTTATCTAAGTTTTTTATTTTGGGAAAAACATCAGCTGTAGATAATTTGATTGTTAAATTTCCTTAGAAAGTAAAAATATTGAACATGTTCAAACAAGAATAGTTCTACCAATTTATTTCCTACTTTTGGAGTCATACTCTGCTCAAGACCCAAACAGAGTGAGTGAGGAAATGTACTTGATAATGACCTAAGCATGAAGGTGTACATGATTGGAGTAGAGATCGTAACCTTTTCATGGTAGATATGTGTACTAAGGAGATGGTATTAGAGCGATGAGAATTGGATCCAATGCATTGAACTAAATCATATAGGTTGTTTAAAGCATAGTCGGTAGATATACTCCCACCCCCACTAAAATAGAAGTTGGAGTTACTTAAGTAATGAAGAAAGAGGTGAAAATGACAATACTGAAGTTATAGATGGTTCATCTCAAGTTACAAGAAAGTTCAGTCAATAGTGGGGAGTTGCTAATAAATGAGGAAGGGGGTGAGCAATATATGGAGTTCATCTTCAGTGTGTTGAACCAACGAAGAGTGAACTGCGGATACGGGAACACACTCAACAAGGCATTAATCCCCCTACCATATGGATACCACTTAAGGTAGTAATAGGGAGGTAATCAAAATACTTGCTCGCAAATGTTACCTGTTGTTGAATGCATGTTTAAGGGATAGGTCGTTGAAGAAAGTGGTTGAGCCACTCACACCAATTGAGATGCACCATGTTCAAGATGATTTATCCTTGCATTACACTGGCTAGTTGAGCTAGGAACATAATATAAAATTACTCCTCCAAACATATTTCATAGGGATGAAGCGGTAAATTAGATATTAGACTTTTGTCTTCTACACACTATATAAAAAGCAATCAAAATGATAAGTCAAATATTAACTAGCCGATTATTCTAACTAAATACAGATCCATTTTTCTATTTCAAAATATGAATCTACAATGTATAGATCCATTTTTCTTCATAATATTATCATTTTACTCATTGTGTAGGATGTCCACCGAATTCCATTAAAACAGAGAAAGCGAATATCCATGTAGACTCACAAGATTCTGATGCTTGATGTTTTAACTCCCTTCCAATTGGGTGATTTTCCAGGATTGCCCGACCTCTGGAAATATGTGCATACACCAGTTTTAGAATGTGTTCCCTGCCAAGTTTCAAACCTGTTATGTCCTAATAAATATAGATTAATGTTTGATATCCGAGTTTAAATATACTCTTGAGGTATGAGTGTCGATCAGTCAAAGAGGAGATAAAAGACAGAGAGCTTTAAATTATCAAATACATCCTTTCATATTAACAATATATGCCCCGCAACATGCAAAGTTAAAAATAGAAAAACTAAAAATATATACTTTGGGCCACAACATGCAAAAACTAAAAAGAAAAACGGCTAAAATAGAACAACCGTCATTTAGGCCACAAATTTGACATAGTCCCATGAATGTCCGCAAATCCCTTTCCCATAGGGAAATGCCTTCGGTGTAAATATTGAAATTTAGTTAAATTATATAATTAAGATTCAAAAAATTAATTACATGCTCAATTTTTATCACTCAAAGGAAGAGGTATTTGAGATTTGATTATTTTCCATTCCTCATATACCTCATTTCAATCTATTATATCCAAATTTTGAAGTGCGAGAAAATATTAAAACATTAACGTGTCTAATGTATCTAATAAAAGTATAGACATATAAGTACAAATATTGTCTCAAGACACAAGATGGCATTCTCGGATCCTCATCCATACCAGTCCAAAAGAATCTCTTTTGAATTTTATCTATTTATAAAGAAAGAAGAAATTATGAACATATACAAAAGATAGATTGGAAGCTTTAGAAGAGTGATTTTAATAAGCAAGAAATTTCATACTTGTGAGAGGACAATATCCTTCCACCTGACCAAATTTCTTTGGAAACGATCCAGAAGAGAATTCCAAAGATCCGAAGGAAATTTCCTTGAAAAGAGAGGAAAATAAGGTACGAGGTAGGCAAAATGTTGCATCCCAAAATCTTTTGAATCTTCATTTGGATATCCAAACAAGTGTGGAGAAATAAAATATAACTCTTATCAAAGTTGATCGGTTGTCTAGAAGCTTCTTCATGAGAATTGAGATTTTTTTTCAAACTTTTAGCTTTTAATATGGAAGCCAACAATAAAATTATGGTGTCATTGGAAAAATATTGATACAACACTGTGATATCCTTGGAAGATGGTTTAATGCCTTTTAAAATACCCAAGTGAACTACTTTGGTAATATTCCTACTTAGGCTCTCATCCATAAGGATAAAGAGAAGAGGAGAGAGTGGATCATCATTTTCGGGATTAATTACGAAATTAAAATTGAGAGCCATATAAATATAAAGCTTATAAGACCATCATGAGGGTCCTAAGTCTTTGCATCATAGCACTACTATGACTCCATCTAGGGTTGCATCTGTTTCTTCACTTGCATCCACTTAGTACTATACATTCAAGCTAGGAAATCTTCATCACGCACATTCTTAGAGGAGGAGGGATTCTATCCATTTTAATCTATTATCTACATCTTTTATAGCTATTATAGCTCACTATTTCACAAAGTGTGATTGAAATGAGAGCACCTAGGGCACGACATGCACACACTCACAGGAATTACATCAAGGTATATAATGTAGCACAACACTCAATGATAAGTCCATTGGTTTGGTGGATGAGGTCAATCTGACCCTCTTCTTCTTCTTGTAAAGGGCATCATTTAAACCATCCAAAGTGAATCTCATGCGACATATAGGAAGGGTTTCAAATCTCCTTATGACAACTCGCCGGACGAGAGATCCTAAGCTTTTTCACAGCTCCCAGCACCCAAAATCTAGACCATAGAACCCAGGGTGCCCCAAGACACTCCTAGATGCCTATGTCACTTCAAACAGTCCAAATCTTCCCTCTAAAGGACCTCTCGAGTGTTAAATGCTGCACCGCTGAGTTCCGGTTCCAGATCTGCGACAACCTACAATAGTAGTCCACAATAAACTAAGTCATTTTCCTTTTGCATCTTGCACACTAGGGTTTTAATTTCACTTAGAATAGTTTAGTTGTATTTATTACATATTGATTTATGTCATCTATTAATTTTATTAAAGCATTTTAGTCCTCCTACTTAGATTAACTAGTTTTACTATTACCTCTCATATTAGGTCCCTAGTCCACAAAATTAGTTAATCAAAAGCAAAGGTTTCGATGAAGATATTATGTAACATATTAGATAAGTTAATGGATCTGAAATCTTTGAAATACTTCATCCCATTCTTATTAAGAATAAAAACAAAGTATTATTAATCTCTTTTAGAAACTTAACATATATGAGAAATTCATTTAAGGCTATAATAATATCTTCCTTGCATATCTCCCAATATTTTTGGTAGAATAAGGCTAGAAAACCATCGTGGTCCAAAGTGATTTGTTAGAGTAGGTATTTACCTTAGCTCATGTTCACCTAGGTACTTTATTTACCTTTAATGTATTTATCCTCACCCACTTATGTGTGTGGATATTTCTTTTATCTTATTTATATATTAGAGATATTATCTAATTGTTAGTACAGCTTCTTTCCTTGATCTATGGTATTGACTAGATCCTTGATGTCTAGTTCTCTCCTAAATATATGATCTTGACTAGTTCTTTGATGACTAGTTACTTCCTTGATTTATGGCTTGATCTACGACCTTGACTGGTTATTAGATTGTTATTCCTTGCCTATTTAAGCAAGGCCCATTCTCAATGTATTGCATTGAGTTCCATAATAATATATGATATTGTTTCTTATTTATTTTCAAATTTTTTATGTAAAGTTATTCTAGTGAATTGCTTTCATCTTATTGATCGTGGTGTTTGATTAACATCTGTGTTCTTGGCTTGGTACAATCTGGTTATCATTCCTTTCATGGTATCAGAGCAGGAGATTGCTATTGGCATCCATCTGTAAGTTTTATTTTACAAATAAATTATTTGTGTATTCATATATTTGGGATTTGGTCGTATTTTATTTTACACCTATGAAGCTTGTTCTGCATGCTCTTCCACATCTGTACCTATTACGGTACATTCACATATTATGTATCCTACTTCTTTCAATTGCATGGCTTTTTTGAGAAGCATACCACCGCATTCGATCTCGCATGCTTTGTTCTATGGGTCTCACTAGTGGAGTCATTGCGAGACATTCACAGGTATTGTTTCCTCTATTCCACATGTTAAGTGGAACTCTCGTCATGACATTGGTTTTTGAGAAAATACTTCATTGGGATCACACATTGTGAGCTCCTTTTTGTTCACTTGACTCTTTCCGAGGATCATGAGCAACACATGAGTTCTACACCTTCACACGGATTGAGAAACCTAAGATTTTAGGCCGTCGACATGATCAACTTTGACACACATTTTTATGTTCTTTTGCATGCATCCATTGTGCATTTTGCACCAAGTCATATGCAGGCATCTTCTTCATCCATCCGTGTTGATTTGGGGTGGATATCTGATCACTCGTGGCGGTGACATAGGCATTCGTTGAGAGGACTCTATAGGCGTGGCTCCTCCACCATTCGACCTCTTGCTCCACTTTCTATACCTTATGCATTGTGATGCTTCTTGTTTTGAGCATTTTTCTTTAGCAGGTGTAGTGTATCTCTCTTGTTTGTTGAGAGATTTTGTATCTGTATTTTTGACACTTTTGGCATGTTGACAGTCTCTCTTATGGGGGAGCTATTCTGGTGGAGTCCAGTGTTAGTTTGTCAGTGTTCAAGTAGTTGATTTTGGGTAACTCATACAGATTTGTAGCATCACTCCACCCATTTAGCAATATGGGAGGGTGTGGTGTTGATCCCGCTTCTTTAGGTTTTGTTTCCTTACCTTGTTACCTTGGATTTTCTTGGATCATGACACTCTGGATTTTGTGTCCTTGCCTTGTTGCTTTGGTTATTGTTCTTGGATCATGGCACACCTATTTGCAACACTTGATGAAATTATGTTTGGTGTTTTTTTGCACTTTCGACACCACTCCATTGATAGTCTCCTTGTATGGAGCTATTATGAAGCTCAATGTCGTCATTGTTTTGAGTTCTATGATCGAGCGGTGGATTTCACCAAACTTCTTCAGCATTGTACAAGTTTTTGAGACGATCTTCTTGGGATGCCTTGGAGTGGGTTTTAACACTCTTTTACTTTGTTGTTACTAGTTTTGGGTGCCTTGTGGTGTTCCTTTTTCCCAGCTTATTGTACATGAGTACCTCATTAGGCCTAGTTGCCGAACTCATATTGTGGACATGCCACATCTATTTTGGCCCCTAAATTCACTTGAGGGGGGGTGTTAGAGTAGGTATTTACCTTATCTCATGTTCACCTAGGTAATTTATTTATCTTTATTGTATTTATCCTCACCCACTTATGTGTGTGGATATTTCTTTTATCTTATTTACATATTAGGAGATATTATCTAGTTGTTAGGTATAGCTCTTTCCTTTATCTATGATATTGACTAGATCATTGATGTCTAGTTCTCTCCTAAATCTATGGTCTTGACTAGTTCTTTGATGACTAGTTATTTCCTTGATTTATGGCTTGATCTACGACCTTGACTAGTTCTTAGATTGTTATTCCTTGCCTATTTAAGCAAGGCCCATTCTCAATGTATTGCATTGAGTTCCATAATAATATATGATATTGTTTCTCATTTGTTTGCAAAGGTTTTATGTAAATCTATTCTGGCAAATTGCTTTCATCTTATTGATCGTAGTGTTTGATTAACATCTATGTTCTTGTCTTGGTACGATCTGGTTATCGTTCCTTTCACGATTTATATCCCTCTACAAAGAATTTTTTAGAGTTCTTCCATTGTCAATAATTTCTTGAAAGTCTGCTTGTTGGACAAAATTAGAAGGAATAGAATCCAAAAAGATAGTGGTGGCATTTTCATCATTATTGGTCTCTCCATTGAGAAGAGTTTTACAGGTTAATAAATCTTATACAAAGTGCATGCCATCTCATCATGACCCTATCTTTCTTTGTGGTAAGAATAAATTAAAGAAATGTCCAAGTTTATCCATGGTGAGATGTTCGTGATACCGAGATATGATGCGAGAGAAAGAAGATAAAAACCTCCATGGGGGTTTAAATTTTTCTTACTAGGGGAGTATGATGTAGGAGCATCACTTTAAAGGCATGAAGTTTTACAATTTTATGTAAGAAAAGGGTGTGTAAGGTCTTAGATGTCTTGTATGTATATTTAAAACTCCTCTTTCATCTTTTAAGACCCTCATTGTGAGCTATATTAGTTATCTTGAGTTTCCCTCCAAAAAGGGGATATTTGAAATTTGAATTTGAAAAGGTTTAGCCTAGGAGTTGTAATGTTGAAAATAGGTAATGGTATGTTTTGAGAGCCTATAAGGGGTAAATAGAGTGTTATCACCCTTGTGTAATGGTTCATGAGTGAAACTCATCTTCTAACCTTAATGAGTTGAGTAAACCTTAAAGTAACCACCTAGAGTCAAGTGTATATGAGGTGAAAACTTGAATTAAGGGGTTATTTATGCATTTTATAGGAAGAATTTGGAGAGAAAGTACCTGGAAAGGGCCTGAGGCTCATGGAGTCTATAATATGTACCCCTTAATGAATACTCCATGCTATGTGTATTTCTTGATTGTTTCTAGATGATGAATGTGATTTTTGGTGTTATTTACATTATGTCATATTGTATTACATAAAATGAATGATAAATTGAACATGCAAATGTGTTTCGAATGGAGAAAATTCATATGTTGCGAGTTGATATGGTGAGGTTGCATGCAAAGAGTTTTAGTGAGGTTTAAGGTAAGATGGATGGTTAATGTAGTGCTCACTTCCCTTAGACACCTTTTTGATACTAATCATGATACTGTTGATTATATTATGGACATGATTATGAATTTTATTATAGTATGATGTTAGATGTTAGATCAGGGATTATTGTTGACTGGATTTAGTTGTGATGCATGATGATTATTAGAGACATTTTATATGTTGATGATGATATATTGTTTGACATGGTTATATTATGGATGTTGTTCAGACTTGTGATATTTGGATATTGTGAGTAGACCTAGAAATGGAAAATTATTGGATGATGATATAGTTGTTGATAAAACTATAATGATATTGTTAGATTGCTTTGATGTTGTTGTGATTCAGATATCTAGATGATTTTAGAAATTAACATATATTTATATTATTTTGGATGTTTTGATGTGCCCACGAGGTGAAGGATGTATTTGTGTTTTGCAAGTTAAACTATCACAACAAATATCGAGGGATTGGAGACCAACCACATTGGAATTCTAAATGAATTCAACAAGGTCACCATGGCAACTAGTTTTGTTTGTGTGTGTGTTTATTAGTGTTAGGGATTCCCATGGGGGGATCACCTTTAAATGTGACCAAGGGATTTTATGTATTTCTTTTATTTTTCGTCCCTTTTGTTTAATTTTTGCATGTGTTTTATGTGGTGCACTTACCCTTTCATTATTTATTTAATGGTGTGTAAATATTGTGAGTAATCATATTGTTTAGTTAATTAATTAAAATATGTCATAAGAATGTAATTAATAGAGTTGTTGACCATGATTTAAAGTGTTTTTAGTAATGTGTAAGTAATGAGTGAAATGAATTTTGAGTGTGAAATACTCCACCTTCTTGGAAATTCGAAATTGTCCTTGGAGGCTGATTTTGGAGGCTTGTGGTACAAGTTAAACTTGTCCCATACCTCTTAAATTTAATTACCAACCATACCTACAGTTAGGGAGTTGAAATTAGACTTTTATAGTTCACTTTGGGAAGAAAAATTGTAGGTTTTAATTGCATTTTTCTTACATAATTTAATTTCAGTCCTTTGGGGTGTGTGTTGAATTTGAGTGTGTAAGTAAACTGTCATATTTTTCACCCACCTATTTATTATGCATTGGAGAATGAAGTTGAATTTATGTTTGGGGCCTAGGATGTGTGATGTGGCATCCTACATGGATCCACCTCATCCTCTTCTCTTCCCTCTTCTATAAATTTCAAATTTCTTGCCTTGTTTTGGGTTAATTCACTTTTGGAGACTTCATTTTGGGCCAATTTTTCTTGTTGTTTTGGGAGCTCTTGGTTGGAGAAGTTTTTGGAAGATTGTTGCATGCTTGTGTTGGGTTGATTTTTTTTTATTGCTTCCATTGGAAGGAGCTTGCTGTTTTGAACTAGGAACGAAACCATCATGGAGAGGTAAGAGCTTGTCTCTTAAAATACTCTTCTTTTATTTATGTAAATGTTCTTATGTGAATGTTTTGGTATATATTATGGGTTGTTGGGTAGATGGCATAGGAATGGTGTAGGAGAAGACTATGGGGTTATTTTGTGGGAGACACAACTGGTCTTAGGGAGGTATAAGGGTGGAGGGAGTTGGGAATTTGGGTTCCACCTTACAAAGAAATACCTTGTATTTCTTTACTCATTATGGGGTGCCATAAGAGGTTGGGGAGATATAAGAAAATGTGAGGAATAAGGGGTACTTGGGGGAGGCATAAGGGCATGACAGGGTTTGAAATGATATTCGTGTGTGTGTGTGTGTGTGTGTGTGTGTGTGTGTGTGTGTGTGTGTGTGTGTGTGTGTGTGTGTGTGTGTAGGTATCTATATATATGTATATATATATTGGTTGTTGTACTCAGTGGTGATACCCATTTTTCTCCTTGGGAGGCATAAGAAGAATACCCCATAGCTTTTTGCTCCTTTGGCTTGCTTGATGAAGCCTTTGTGTTGTTTTTAGCATGTTTTAATGTAGTTATAAACTACATTATGTTTGGGGCTCGTGTCTCTTTCTGAAAATGTTATGTGTATGTTTTGTGGAAGCTTTATGTCGTTGCCATGAGTTGAAATACATTTCTTATTGCATTGTGGTTGGGGCTCGGGGGCCAATGAAGAAGAATGGATTCTCCCCTTCATTAGATGTCTTGGTTGGGTGGAGAGCATTTTCTTTCCCCTACTCCTGTTGTGATCAAATTGGAGGAATGAGAAGAATGCTTGTTGTTGTTCTGGAGCTGAGAAAAGATAGTTGACAATCCCTTGTGAAATGAAATATCATTTTAACCTTCCCACTTGAAGTGGATGATCTTGTAAATGTTTGTAATGGAAAGATGTTGTATAGTTTTGTAAGTGAAATTTGAAATGTAAAAGAGTTATACTTTGTATTCTGTTTTGGAAAGAATGTGAAAGAATGATACTATTTTGTATACTGTATTTTGAAATCAAATGGAAAGGAGGTTGTATGAGTTTCATAGGAATTATTGGAAGTAGTTACTTGTTTTATATGAGATTATTCCATTGGAAATTTGTATTTATCATGCACTATAAAGTCCTTGTTTTGAAAGTGAAAATGTAAAACACGTGAGAATAAAATGTATTATTCATCTCCGTATGTAATATATGTTTTGGGAAAAAGGGGGGAGAGATGTAAAATTACCTTTTGAAATGAATAAATGAATGTAATACTTTTCTCAAATTGCATTGTTGTATTAATCGATCATATTAATGTATTGAAATCTCTGTTTGAAAGGAAGAAATGCATGTGAGAGAAATACAATATTTTGTCTCTAGATATGTGAAAAATTAGAAATCAGTTTTGCATTTTGGGTCATGAATAATTTTATTTGAATCAAATAAAATATGTTAGATTGAATTGGAACATATTCTAAATACTTGGAAGAAGAAATGGCAAATAAACCCATCAAAATTTGATCTCTCATTATTTGTAATTTCAAATTGGTAATTATGTAAACCAAAAATACACAAATTCAAACTCGTAACAATAAAAATACAAATTAAATGATTGAATTGATGTAGTAGGCCCTAAAGGAGTTCAAATAGGCAAAAACACTTAAAGGAAATATGTCAAAACTTAGCAAAATCGGTCTCAAACCGTTTTGCAGTCACTTTTTTTGTCAATAAACGGAAATGTTCAAATTGTAAATCATTTAGACTAATTGTATCTTGAAGCCTTCTTAAATCCATTTGGTAACAATCCTCCATGTCTATTTGACATGCTGAGAGAGGAAGAAGATCAAATTGAACAGATTTAACAAGTTAAAATTTACCAGATCGCACTTGTAAATGTTTGCAGGACGTTTTCATAAAATTGACCACATAAACTTTGTCAAAATTAAAAATTAATGGTCCCTGAGTAAAGAGGATGTTGAGAGATTTCCATAAAGTCCTCGTTTTCCCAAAACTGAGCTCTCTATCAAAAGTTATGGCCTTATGAAGTTTTCTTCATTTGGCGTTAAAATTTTGGGAAAAATTTCCTTGGCGGGCCCACGGCCCAAATTTTTCCCTTAAGCACTTAGGAAAATTTTTGGGAAAAATTTCTAAATTTTTCCTACCGCCCTATTGGCCCACAGAAAATCAGAGGTTGCCACGTGGCACCATGAGGTGTCAACGGAGGAGTGGATCCCCTTTTTAACTTAGCGCCTTTGGAAATTTTGGGAAAATTTCCCAAATTTTCCCCACCGACCCGCAACCAATCAGGTGATGCCATGCGGTGTCACGTGGTGTTGGCGGAGGAGTGAGTCCCTTTTGTATTTTGTGCCTCAAAAAATTTCGGAATTTTTTTCCAAGTTTCCCATTGTCCCGTCGGCTTGCAGCCAATCAAGGGCTGCCATGTGGCATCGCGAGGGGCCGATGGAGGCGCGGGTCTGCGTACCCTCTTCCCTTCAGCCAAATGTCGCCCCACCTTCCCCATGCTGGCTTAAAATATTCCACGTGTCCCCTATGGACTCGCGGAAGTGCGGGCACAATTTTGGCTCCTCGCCTGCGCGAGGGAATTTTTAAAATGTCTCCCGTCACCCCATTCTCCCCGTGCTGACTTGTGAAGTGCCATGTGTCCCTTGTGGAATTGCGGAACTGCAGGGAAAATTTGGTTTTTTTCCCTTGTGCGGAAAATTTCCAAAGGTCTCTCCGTGGCCATCAACCCGCCCTTTGGGAAAATTTTCACCCTTGGGCCCAAAGGCCCGCTCTTGGAGAGAATTTTGACCCTAAGGCCCGCCGGCCCATAACTTGAAAAATATGAGGAGTTAAGAGGACATCTTTATATCATTGGAAATGTGAGGAAATTTCCTATCAAATGGAAATGATTTAAGAAATTTTTGAATGCGTTAAGTGTGATAAAAATTAAGTTGAAACTTTAAGCCTTTTAGAGAGTGGGTATGGTGAGGAATTACCCTCTGAACCTAATTAAAACTTCTAACCCTAAATTTTGGACCTTATGACCTCTAATAATTATTAATAAAAGAAAAGTATATTCTAGTAGATTATAATTGTTCCGAACTCAGTAGTGACAATTGTCGTCTTGTAATTTGGTTGTAGATTGTTTTAATAAAAAAATTCCATAATTTTCCTAACTAATCCTAGGTTGTTCTTGGGTCTCAAGTGGGTTGTTTTAACAGGTGTTACACTTGGTATTAGAGTAGTGGTTCAAAATCTTGGACCATTGGGCACACTAGAAAACTTGAGACATGAAACTTAAACCTATCACACTTTTAAATCTAGAAAACAACTTAGTTTAGAAATTACATATTTTAGTAAACATGGAAATTGAATAAAACTTAGAAAAATGAACTAACTCTCGCCTTGGTCTATGTAGGAGGCACAGATAGGACGAGGGGTATTTTCACATAGACCTAGACTTACCACCACCAGATCATGTTTTAGCAGTTATCCTACCCCAGATTTTGCATACTCTTCAGGATGTTAATGCTGCTCTACGCGGAGGATCAGTAAGAGGACATGCAACCAGACATGACAGAGTCCCTTCCATTGAGGGGAAGGTATCTCCTCAATGCAGTGAGGAGCATGGAGGAGAGAACTCCCATGCAGAGTCAACTAGGGTAGAGTCACCACAGAGGGGAAAGGGTGACCAAGTTTCAGGAAATAGAGAGAAGTCTCAGAGCCCTAGGCTTAGGGATGAGCATGAAAAGAGACCTAGAGGCCGTCAGACCATAGCTGCAGATCACATTAGGGAGATCCTGAAGCTTTGACCATCACATTATTCTCGTGACATAGGTGGATTTGAGGCAGAGGCTTGGTTGGTGAGCTTGAGTAGATGCTTCAAGCTTTGTCCTTGTTCTAACAACACGAAAGCCCGTGTTGCGATCCATCTATTTAGGGATGGAGCTGGTGTCTCGTGGAGGATAGAGGAGAAAAATATCCATGTTGATTCTCGAGACAGCTTACTCTGGGAGCTCTTTGGGAGTGTTTTAGGAACAAATATTTGTCACGAAGATTCATACAACAATGGATAGATGAGTTCCATGACCTCGATAGGCATCTCTCTCGTGGCAGTATGAGAGTAGATTTCTGGATCTACTCCAATATGTTGGTTATATGCAGGATGAGCAGGTATGGATTCACAGGTTCATCCAAGGCCTGAATCTAGACATTGGAGGTGTAGTGTGGATCCATTGTCTATAGACATTAGTTGAGGCCGTCAAGAAGGCCTATATAGCGAAGAGACTCGGGAAAGACCCGGAGGCTAGAGACCGAGTCCGAGCCGCATACAATATATACAAGACAAAAAATCAAGGGGATAAGTACCTCTTACTTGTGGTGGACAAGGTTTAACACAGTCATTTTTAGACCCCAACAAGAGTAGCAGCAATGAGTCCCGCCCACCTTATAAACCTCCACATAGGTTTGATGCACATAGAGGTCGGAGTATGGGGCATGTTCCTAGGGTCCCATCAGGATGTAGGGTCCCCAGAGAACTCACTCAAGAGGATCTCACCAAGGTAGAGACCTCAAAGAAACCACAACTGGATACTTAGGATCCACACCACAAACATCTAGAGTACCGACCGGACCTACTACACAGGGGAGAGGATCAGGCGGTTGTTTTGGTTGTGGTGTTACTGGACATTTTTGGAGAGATTTCCCACAGAACCCTAATAACAAGGGTAAGACACAAATCTAAGAGCCTATTTTCAGTGACATGTGGTGTAGTCATAGGATGTACGCAATGACCAAGAACTGCCAGGCAGAGCATTAGATTACAGTCATTGAGACTGCAGGTAGCATTGGTGGTATTCCTACCTCCATTTTATTTGATTTTGGTTCTTCTGATTCTTTCATTGCATCATCTTTAGTAGAGAGATGCAAGCTGGTGGTAGTTAGGCGGGTCATAGTTGGGATGTTGGAATGGCTTATGGAGCCAAGATCTCCGTAGACTCCTTAGTTAAGGAGTATGTGGTGGATTTGGGGCCTTTCACCACTACCTCGATCTCTCGTATCCTTCCCGTGGGCTCATATGGAGTCATCTTGGGTATGGATTGGTTATATGAACACAAGGTTAGAGTGGATTATTACCACAATATTATATCTTGTGCAGATGATTTGGGAGTTGAGTCGGTGATTTCGTGGGTCGGGAGACCCGTTTATTCGCACCATCTTTCTTTATGCAGCTTAAGCATTGTGTGTGATGGGGTTGTCGATGTATGTTGTTACGATTAGTGACCGATCGAGTTCTGGTCTAGTGGACCATCACTAGATGATCACCCCATTTTGAGAGAGTTTTTAGATGTCTTTCCAGGGGAGCTATTGGGGTTACCACCCCCATGTGAGATTGATTTTCATATAGATCTGGTTCCAAGAGCAGAGCCTATCTCACGAGCACCTTATCGGATGACCACCCTAGAGCTCTATGAGCTCAAGTTGTAGCTTGAGGGCATTTTGGAGAAAGGCCTTATCCATCCTAGTGTATCCCCTTGGGGTGCACCGATGATCTTTGTGAAGAAGAAGGATGGATCCTTGCGGTTGTGTATTGATTACCGCCAACTGAATAAGGTAACGATCAAGAATCGTTATCCCCTTCCACACATTGATAATTTTTTGATCAGATGAAGGGAGCCATAGTCTTCTCTAAGATTTATCTTAAGTTAGGCTATCATCAGCTAAGGATTTCGAAGTGGACATTCATAAGATCACTTTCCGTATGAGATACAACCACTATGAGTTCATAGTGATGCCTTTTGGTTTGACTAATGCCCCGTAGTGCTTATGAGTTTGATGAATGGGGTATTTAGGACCTTCTTAGATCACTTCGTGATCATCTTCCTTAATGAAATTTTGATTTACTCACGTACGCGTGAGGATCATGAGGGCACCTTCGCCAGGTTTCTTCAAAGTCTTTGGGAGTAGCAACTTTACGGAACTTGGAGAAGTGTGAATTATTTTAGACATAGGTGTATTATTTGGGTCATATCATTTCTAGGAAGGTATTTCCATCGATCCTTCCAAGATTAGAGCCATTATGGATTGGCCAAAGACCCACTACTGTGACTCGAGGTTTGTAGCTTCATGGGATTAGTAGGTTACTACCAGAGATTTGTTTAGGACTTCTCTCAAATTTCTCACCCCATCACTTCCCTTCAAGAGAAAGGGAAGAAGTTTTTTTGGTCGGAAAAGTGTGAACGTGCCTTCGATTACTCAAGAAATGTATCACTACAACACCTATCCTCACAAAGTGCCGCATCCACAAGGTGAGTTTTTCATTTGAACAGATGCTTCTTTAGCAGGGCTTGGAGGTGTGTTGATGCATGAGGGTAGAGTAGTGGCTTTTTAGTCTCGCAAACTCAAAGATTACGGGCTTAATTACCCAACTCATGATCTTGATCTTTTGGTAGTTGTGCACACTTTGGTTTGATGGAGGCACTTCCTGATTGGTCGGAGATTCACACTCAGGACATATCACCCAAGTCTTCGTCACCTCTTCATGTAGCCCAATCTCAATGCTCATCACGGTGTTGGATGGAGTTGCTTTTTGAGAATGATATGAAGATAGAGCTTGTGAAAGGGAAGGAGAATGTGGTGGCGTGACGCTCTCAAAGAAATGGAGGCATGTGGCTATGGCCACCTCAGTGAGCATAGATTTACGGAGTAGGATTCTTCAGCAATTTCCTCTTGACAACTTCTACATTGCAGTTCAAGCAAAGATCAAGTCTCAGAGACCCCTCGAGGGGAAGTTTGATGGTTTTTCCTTAGAGGAAGATGGTCTTCTCAGGCATAGAGGCCAGATTTATGTTCCCAAAGATGGAGGCTTGAGGCAGGACATCTTGGCAGAGGCACATCGTGTACCCTATTCAGCCCATCCCGGGTGAAGAAGATGCATGCCACCTTGAGACAGTTGTATCATTGGAGAGGACTTCATAGAGACGTGGCCCAATTTGTGTCACAATGTTTAGAGTGCTAGAAAGTTAAGGCCGAGCATCAACATCTAGCTAGCCTTCTTTTTCCTCATGCTATACCAGAGTGGAAATGGGACACCATTTCCATGGACTTCATTATTAGGCTATTGATGTCGAGATATCACCACGACGCCATCATGGTCACGGTTGATAAATTGACAAAAGTGGCTCACTTTTCTCCAGTGAAGACCACTTATACAACTAGTGTAGTGACATGGGTATACTTGGATGAGATCGTCAGGTTGCACGGGATTCTGCAGAAGATCATTAGTGACCACGATCCTTTGTATACTTCCCATTTTTAGACTACCATGCAACATGCCCTCGGGACGAAGATCAATTTCAGCACAACATATCACCCTGAGATAGATGGACAGACTAAGTGGGTGAATCAGATTTTAGAGGACATTCTCAGGATGTATGTGATGGATCAATAGTCTAGATGGGAGGAGTACCTGTACTTAGTAGATTTTTCCTACAATAATAGTTTTCAGAGTTCTATTGGCATGGCTCCTTTTTAGGATTTTTATGGTAGAGAGTGCAGGACACCTCTTAGCTGGGATAGGCTAGAGGACATGGTTTCTCTTGGACCAGCTTTGTTGTAGGACATGGAGCAACAGTGGTTTTGATCGGATGATACTACAGGAGGCTTAGGACATGCGAAGAAGTATGCGAAACAAGATAGGACTGACCATAGTTTTGATGTGGGCATGAAGGTGTTCCTTTATGTTAGGCCACATAAGATCCCTATCCGTTATTAAAAAGGTTCTAAGTTAGCTCCTAGATTCATGGGTCCTTTTGAGATCTTGGAGCGCATTGGCCCTTTGGCCTACCATCTAGTATTGCCACCTAGCTTGTCTCGCGTACATGATGTGTTTCATGTTTCAGATTCTTAGGAGATATGTTTCAGATCCTTCTCATGTGTTAGATTGGACATCATTGCAGGTGTAGGATCAGGGGCAGGTGATGGTGGATCCCGTTCGCATCCTAGATCATAGGACCCTGGGACTTCAAGGTAGAGAGGTTGATTAGGTTCAGGTGTAGTAGTACAGATATGATGAGACTACAACTACCTAGGAGGATGTTACTCTGTTATGAGTTTAGTTTCCACATTTGTTCCAGTGACTTCCAGGAGGAATTCGAGTCTAAGGGGAGGGGGATGTAGTGCTCATTTCCTTTGACACCTTTTTGATACTAATCATGGTACTGTTGATTATATTATGGACATGATTATGGACTTTATTATAGTATGATGTTAGATGTTAGATCAGGGGTTATTGTTGACTGGATTTAGTTGTGATGCATGATGATTATTAGAGACATTTTATATGTTGATGATGATATATTGTTTGACATGGTTATATTATGGATGTTGTTCGGACTTGTGATATTTGGATATTGTGAGTAGACCTAGAAATGGAAAATTATTGGATGATGATATAGTTGTTAATAAAACTATAATGATATTGTTAGATTGCTTTGATGTTGTTGTGATTCATATATCTAGATGATTTTAGAAATTAAATTATATTTATATTATTTTGGATGTTCTGATGTGGCCATTAGGCCGAAGGAGGTATTTTTGTTTTGCAGGTTAAACTATCACAACAAACATCGGGGGATTAGAGACTAACCACATTGGAATTCTAGATGAATTGAACAAGGTCACCATAGTAACTAGTTTTGTTTGTGTGTGTGTTTATTAATGTTAGGGATTCCCATGGGGGGATCACCTTTAAATGTGACCAAGGGATTTTATGTATTTCTTTTATTTTTGGTCCCTTTTGTTTAATTTTTGCATGTGTTTTATGTGGTGCACTTACCCTTTCATTATTTATTTAATGTTGTGTAAATATTGTGAGTAATCATACTTTGTTTAGTTAATTAATTAAAAAATTTCATAAGAATGTAATTATTGAGAGTTGTTGGCCATGATTTAAAGTGTTATAAGTAATGTGTAAGTAATGAATGAAATGAATTTTGAGTGTGAAACACTCCACCTTCTTGAAATTAGAAATTGTCCTTGGAGGCTGATTTTGGAGGCTTGTGGGACAAGTTAAGTTGAAATTATACTTTTATAATGCACTTTGGGAAGCCAAATTGTAGGTTTTAATTGCACTTTTCTTACATAATTTAATTTCAGTCCTTTGGGGTGTGGGTTGGATTTGAGTGTGTAAGTAAACCGTCATATTTTTCACCCACCTATCTATTATGCATTGGAGAATGAAGTTGACTTTATGTTTGGGGTTTAGGATGTGTGATGTGGCATCCTACATGGATCCACCTCATCTTCTTCTCTTCCCTTTTCTATAAAATTTGAATTTCTTGCTTTGTTCTCGGTTTGCTTCACTTTTGGAGACTTCATTTTGGGTGATTTTTCTTGTTGTTTTGGGAGCTCTTGGTTGGAGAAGTTTTTGGAAGATTGTTGCATGCTTGTGTTGGGTTGATTTTTTTACTGCTTACATTGGAAGGAGCTTGATGTTTAAACTAGAAAAAACTCCATCATGGAGAGGTAAGAGCTTGGCTCTTGAAATGCTCTTCTTTTATTTTTGTAAATGTTCTTGTGTGAATGTTTTGGTATATATTGTGGGTTGTTGTGTAGATGGCCTAGGAATGGTGTAGGAGAAGACTATGGGGTTATTTTGTGGGAGGCACAAGTGGTCTTAAGGAGGTATAAGGGTAGAGGGAGTTGGGAATTCGGTTCCACCTTACAAAGAAATAGCTTTCATTTCTTTACTCATTATGGGGTGCCATAAGAGGTTGGGGAGATATAAGAAAACGTGAGGAATAAGGGGTACTTGGGGGAGGCATAAGGGCATGATAGGGTTTGAAATGATATTCATATATATATATATATATATATTGGTGGGTTGTACTCAGGTGGTGATACCTATTTTTCCCCTTAGGAGGCATAAGCAACATCTCCCATAGCTTCTTTCTCCTTTGGCTTACTTGATGAAGCCTTTGTGTTTTTTGGCATGTTTTAATGTAGTTGTAAACTACATTCTGTTTGGGACTGTGTCTCTTTGTGAAAATGTTGTGTGTATGTTTTGTGGAAGCCTGTCGTTGCCATGAGTTGAAATACATTTCTTATTGCATTATGGTTGTTGGGGCTCGGGGCCAATGAAGAAGGATAGATTATCCCCTTTATTGGATGTCTTGGTTGGTTGGAGAGCATTGCCTTTCCACTACTCCTATTGTGATCAAATTGGAGGAATGAGAAGAATGCATGTTGTTGTTCGAGCCGAGAAAAGATAGTTAACAGTCCTTGTGAAATGAAATATCATTGTAACCTTCCCACTTGAAGTGGATGATCTTGTAAATTTTTGTAATGGAAAGATGTTGTACAGTTTTACAAGTGAAATTTGAAATTTAAAAGAGTTATACTCTGTATTCTACTTTGGAAAGAATGTGAAAGAATGATATTGTTTTGTATATTGTATTTGAAATCTAATAGAAAGGAGGTTGTATGAGTTTCATAGGATTTATTGGAAGTGTTTACCTTGTTTATATGAGATTCTTCCATTGGAAATTTGTATTTATCATGCACTATGAAGTCCCTATTTTGAAAGTGAAAATGTGAAACACGTGAGAAGAAAATGTATTATTTTGTCCTGTATGTAATATATGTTTTGGAAAAAAAAGGGGAAGATGTAAAATTGCCTTTTGAAATCAATAAATGAATGTAATGCTTTTCTCAAATTGCATTTTTGTATTGAATCTGATCATATCAATGTATTGAAATCTTTGTTTGAAAGGAAGAAATGCGTGTGAGAGAAATATAATATTTTGTCCCTAGAAATGTGAAAAATTGGAAATCGAAGTATTGCATTTTGGGTCTTGAATAGTTTTATTTGAATCAACTAAAATGTGTTAGATTGTAATTGGAACGTATTCTAAATACTTGGAAGAAGAAATGGCAAATAAACCGATCAAAATTTGATCCTTGTTATTTGTAATTTCAAGCTGACAATTATCTAAACCAAAAATGCACAGTTCGAACCTGCAATAATAAAATTACAAATTAAATGATTGAATTGATGTAGTAGGCCCTAAACGAGTTCAAATAGACAAAAACACTTAAATAAAATATGTCAAAACTTAGCAAAATCGGGCTCAAACCATTTTGCAGTCCCTTTTCTCTCAATAAACGAAAATGTTCAAATTGCAAATCATTTAGACAAATTGTATCTTGAATCCTTCTTAAATCCATTTAGGAACAATCCTCCATGTCTATTTAACATGTTGAGAGAGGAAGAAGATCAAATTGAATAGATCTAACAAGTTAAAATTTACCAAATAAATCATCAGTAAATCCTGTAGGACGTTTTCTTAAAATTTATCCCTTAAAATTTTTAAAATTAAAAATTAATGGTCCCTAAGTAAAGAGGATGTCGAGAGATTTCCAGAAAGTCCTCATTTTCCAAAACCAAGCTCTCTATCAAAAGTTATGGCCTTATGAAGTTTTCTTTATTTGGCATTAAAATTTTGGGAAAAATTTCTCAAGGCGGGCCGTGGCCCGAATTTTCCTTAAGCACTTCGAAAATTTTCTAAGTTTTCCTTGTCATCCCACCGGCCCATAGCTAATTAGAGGCTACCACGTGGCACCATGAGGTGTCAGCGGAGGGGCGGATCCCCTTTTAACTTAGCGCCTTCTAAAACTTTGGGAAAATTTTCCAAACTTTCTCTGGCGGCCCACAACCAATCATGTGATGCCACGTGGTGTCATGAGGTGTCAATGGTGGAGCAAGTCCCTTTTTGTCTTTTATGCCTTAGAAAATTTTGGAAATTTTTTCCAAGTTTCCCCTGTTGTTCCACCGGCCCGCAACCAATCAAGGGCTGCCATGTGGCATCGCAAGGTGCTAAGCGGAGGCACGGGTCTGCAAGTGCACCCTCTTAGCCCTTTGGGGTGTTAAGTCAATTTTTTCCCCACCGTCCCACCTTCCCCACATTGGCTTAGAATATTCCACGTGTCCCCTATAGACTCGCGGAAGTGTGGGCACAATTTTGGCTCACTCCCGCGAGGGAGAATTTTTAAAATGTCTCCCGTCGCCTCGTTCTCCCCGCGCCGACTTGTGAAGCGCCACGTGTCCCTTGTGGACTTGTGGACCCACATGAGCGTGGGAAAAAAATTGGTATTTTTCCCCATGCGAGAAAATTTCCAAAGGTATTTTCGCGGCCCGCCAACCCGCCCTTTGGGCAAATTTTCACCCCTGAGCCCGCATGCCCGCTCTTGGGGAAAATTTTAACCTCAAGGCCCGCTGGCCCATAACTTGGAAAATATGAGGAGTTAAGAGGACTTCTTTATATCACTAGAAAGGTGCAGAAATTTCCTATCCAATGGAAATGATTTAGGAAATTTTTGAATGTGTTTAATGTGAAAAAATTCAATTTGAAATTTTAAGCCTACTAGAGAGTGGGTATGGTGAGGAATTACCATCTGAACCTAATTGAAACTTCTAACCCTAAATTTTGGACCTTATGACCTCTAATAATTGTTAATAAAAGAAAAGTATATTCTAGGAGATTAGAATTGTTCCGGAACCTGTTAGTGATAATTGTCGTCTTGTAACCTGGTTGTAGATTCTTTTAATAAATAAATAAAAATTATTCCATAATTTTCCTAACTAATCCTAGGTTGTTCATGGGTCTCAAGTGGGTTGTTTTAACGGGTGTTAGAGTTAAAGTCTTGTTCATAGCTTAAGATATCTTGCATGAATTAGGTTATAATGTTTAGAAGCTTTATAAATCTTGACATAGTTGATAAAAGAGAAATGTATGGTACAAGTAATACTATGTTCTCGACTTGAGACATATAATCAAGATTTTAGAACTCGAGATAGGATTATTTTACAAATTTTTATACCTTTAGATTCCTCAATAACTAGTGACAGAGCCTTAGAAACACTTGTTCAAGCTATTTTTAGAGTCTAATGTTATTTGAATGAGTTTAGTAAATTTAATTAACTCGGTCATCACAGCTTTTAAGTACTCTGCTCTAAGAGGTTTGAGTTAAGTTTCTTATTGGGTTGAAACTTTTTGTATCTTTTGATTATGTTATCTTGTAAGAGAAAATAGAGAAGTAATAATACATACACATTATAGAGATATTTTAAAGGTAAAGAAAAACTAAGTATGTGGAAATTGTTCATACTTAGGGTTGATGATGATATACCATGCTCTAGAGTGTTTAATTCCTGAAATGATTTCCAATGAGAGCCATTTTATGTGCCTCCTCTAATTGATATTGTAAAATATTAAATAAGTGACCATAAATGCAAAGAAAAGATGTGGTTAAAGACTATTAATGCCAAACATATAGGTAAATAGGGGATACTGGGGTTTGATTGTGATACACCCATATTAAAAGGTTTAATAGAACTCTTATTGTGTTTTATACTAATTCTCTCTTTGATGAGACTTGAATTTGTTAAAATTTGGAAGGGAAGCTAATGAAATCTAAATCCAAAACCTTAAAGCCTTAGCCCTAAACCCTAAACCCTAAACCTTGAGCCTTAAACCTTGAGCCCTAAACCCTAAACCCTAAAACCTAAACCCTAAACATTGAGTCCTAAAACCTAAACCCTAAACCCTAAACACTGAATCCCTAAACCCTAAACCCTAAATCCTAAACACTAAACCCTAAACCCTTAACTATGAAACCTAAACCCTAAAATTTGATCCATAAACCCTAAACCCTAAACCCTAAATACTAAATCCTAAACCCTCAACCCTTAACCCTGAGCCATAAACCCTAAAATATAAACCCTAAACCCTAAACCATGAACCCTAAACATTGAGCTCTAAACCCTAAACACTAAACTCTAAACCGTGAGTCCTAAACCCTAAACCCTAAATCATAAACTCTGACTCAAAGGAAAGTCCTAATAAGATCATTCAGATTATTTCGATGTGTAGGGAATAGTGTCTAAGGTGATCGATCAACTCATTTAGTTTTGATGAGAGACTACTTCCTCCGAAGGCCTAAAAAGGCCATTTTGGCCATTTTGTAGCTAATTGAACACCCTTCAAAGTTTTTAGAGAAAATATAAAGCATCTAAGGGTGATTTTAGAGATAATTGAAGATGTCTAAGTAAATTTAGGAAAGTTTAGGAAATAAAATCTCATTCAGGAGTAATTTTTTTAAGACCGAGTTTTCAGGTGCAGGGAATGAAAGCTAAAACGATGAAATATGACTTCTTTGGATGATTCCAAGAGTTTTGGAAAGAGTTAGGATGCAGGAAAATAGGCATTGGAAGGATATTATAATACTATACAATGCGGAATAATCAACATTTATTCAAGGATTAAATGTTTCTTTAGGTAAAACAAAACTCTGCAGCTTACCCGTCTAAGTTCAAAATGAAATAGGACCTAAATTGTGAGTTGCATGGGAAGAATCGATTTTTAGACTAGTTTCATTGATTGTAAAATATTGTTTTTAGCGTTTCAATGAACTATGGATGTCAAGAGCATGTAACTCATCCTCAAATTTCATTCAAGGATTCATCCCCTATCTGGAGGAGGAAACCCATTTCCATGAGGAACAACTTGAGAAAAAAGGTGTCCATGTACCATAAGCATGCTTACACCCAGGTGACATCTTGGTCAATAAATTGAATTATGAAGGATTCATCATGTTTAAAGGTGAAATTTTGATCTCAAGGAGTGACTTAATGATCACCATATCTTGACTCTGTCATTGTACCCAAATCTCTCCAAAGAAGTGCCAAAAACAAGATAAAATGAGTAGTCATGCCACTGAGGTATTAAAGACCATCATGTGTGAAGTATTAAGGCATCATCTATCTCCATCGAGACATGAGAAAAAAACGTATAAGAATCATGAATTTTATTCCATGAAAGGGTGATTTTAGAGCCAGGAAATGTGAGGGGATGGTCTTTATATAGAGCACCTTATTTCTAAGAATGAGTAATCATCTGAGTTCACTTGATGTAATTCACTTGGTACTATTTGTAAAAACTCATTCAACACCTAGTAGTGTGATCACACCTTAAGGATGAGGCACATTACAATCACCTCATTTTGGCCATATGACATGAATCCCATTTAGGAGCAATCCTCTATCTACAAAGTGAGGATCTCATTTTAGTAAGAAATAGACAAGCATCATAGAGTTGATTCATGGTCACTAAAGTGAATTATGGACCAAATTTAAAAATTGGTACCAATTCAAGTAGTGGTAGGGCTAAAATTCAATCTAGAAGGCCAAAAACCCACAAAACGAGTATATGCTTTTCCAAAATATAGAACGACTACAATATATATGCCTTGAAAGTTTTAGGTCATTTTTGAAATCCACGAAAATGAGTAAGTACTAACTTTGATTAGATTTTGAAATACTATCTTCTAGATTATAACTATCAAAGCTAAGGGACCACTTCCATCAGTGGAGAGTTACCCTAACTTCTTATATTTACTAAAATAAACTTAAACATTTATTTTTGTAATTATAAGCCCTCCAAAACACATATATAATCCATACTAAGTAAAATGAGTGTGCATTATAACACGTATGCATTTTTATTGCATCTCAGAATTACCAAACCAAAAAATAAAATATGTACATGTTATGCCAAACCACATACACATTTTACCCGTTTTCAGATTTATGTCCACTTTTTGGCCCCCCAGATTGGTGCACGTACCCACCAATTGATGTTGATCTAGCTGCAAGAGGTTGAAATACCTCCAAAACACACACAAACAATTTTCAAGGACATCGAAACTTCAAAATAGTTTTCTTCTCATTCTAGAATCCACACTAATCTTTTACATCATTACAATCTTACTTCTATTTCACATTAACTTAAAAAAACCCTACAATACCAAAAAAACCTAAAATGTGAAAAAATACCTACTAGTAAAACACCTCAAGTGGGACCCAAATTTTACATAAAAATATGCCTTGAGAATTGAAGGCTCGTGCCAAATTTTGGCTTATTCTATAAGAATAGAAAAAGTTATTAAAAATCTTAAGTTCTCGATGAAGAAGAGCAAAAAAATGTTTGGAGCTAATTTTAAACCACTAGATGAAGAAATTTGGCTCCAAAAAATTCCAAAACTTGTAAAAATGTTGTTCATGGCATATTACTAATCAAGATCTACTAGTATGGAAAATTTGAAGATGATCCAACGGTCGGATAAAAAGTTATGGCCTTCAAAAGTTATGCTCTGCGCATCAAGTACTAAAGGCATAACATTTGGTAGGGTTTGTTCTTGACTTGTGAACATTTTGTTTCTCAATAATTTTTTTGTAAGTTTATTGTAATGCCGCTTTTCGGTGTTGACTTCGTTCTTACTTCCTTAATTGTAGTTGTTAACGCTGAATTTTTGTGTGTGCTCCTTTGATTGTTAGGTGATTACGATCTTGTTGCAAATTAAATTTAGCTTCTTTTCATTATGTCAAACCATCTGGCACTATCATAAATTATTCTTAGTTTGATGAGGGTGTTTTGTCGCATCTTTACAAATATTCTTATTGAATGCTAATCGTGTTCTCGATTTAAATAGGTTGCTTAATAACGCTTGGTGTAATAGGCAGAAGGAATTTTGAAACCTTTACAAAGGTATTTAGGCGTATTTAAAAAGGTATCTAATATTATTTAAGATAAGTTTAATTATATTAATCATCTACCTAAACTATGATGATGATTTATTAAAAGGGTATTATCTCTAAACCTAACCAAGGATGCATTGACCTAGCATAAGACTTCACATTTTTAACAAACCGTGGTTAGACTTGGCTTGCATGGGAAGGTAGAGATAGGATTTTATTGGTGCCGCCAATCCTTAGGAGGAGTGATAAATTAATGTTGAAATTAATAAATCCAACCACCAACTCCTACCCTTTCTAGCGACATTGTCCACTCTTAAAGGAACCTTACCCAATCATTCTTAATGTTGGGCGATGATTGATTTATAGCTTGCTAAATGTGGTTTCCTAGCTGGAAGAGGGTGGAGTTGGTGGCTACCTACTATTTCTTAAATGGTAATAAAGGAAACATGCCTTGGCATGTGTTCTATTTGACTTAATTCCAAAATATTTGGGTTGTGTGGACGGCAATAAATAGCTTCGGTGCTCTTCAAAGATTGGGTTTCTTCAAAAGGATTTGAAACTTCTAAGAAAATGCAATTCACAAAAGCAGAGTCATCCTCAATGGCTGCTGCCACATACACTCAAAATTTCCTATGCCATATCAGGGAGATCCTAGAATAAATGAGGCATGCACATCAAGGAAAGAAAAAGAGGAATGTTGTTAGATGTTGTTGTTCAAGAACCTTAAACATCTATGCAAGTTCATAAGCTTATAACGGGCATGATAAGCACTACCCAAATGTTAATCTTTTATAGCTTTAACAATATCCTGAAATGAATCGTTCTCTTTCATGAATTGGTTTTTTTAGTGGGATTTTTTGGATTGTGTGCGGTCACTTTTACTATGCTAGTTGTTCATGATTATTATCTAGTTTTGTGATTTTGGGTTGTTGTGGATGCATACTGATTCCGAGAATTTTCCTTTTGGGTAATTTTTCCTTGAAGATCTGTTACGGGTTTGGTAGATTTTTGGTAAAACCTCTCCTTTTCCCTTGAAATTTCTTGTTATAACAATAAAATTCTGCCGAGTGTTAATGGTGGATGGCTTGAGTTTGTCTGTGTTTGGTTGAAATTTTTGGAAATCGTAAGTTGCTTTTGTATAAGTAAATTGATGGCTTACTGTGATATGGTGCACATAGTATGTTGTTAATTTTGGTTTGATAAATCGAACCTTGCTTCCTGGATTTCATGGTCTCCACAAATTTGAATACCCATATTATATTCAGGTATCTAGAGAATTTTATTTTATATAGAATCGCTGATTTATTTATGGGATTTAATGGAATCTAGGTATTTGTTTACTTATTTCTGATCTATTGAATAATGGGTGAATGCTTTGTTTGTCACTGTGGCGTTGGTATTAAAATATGTGTGTGATTAAGTTTTTGTAAACTTATCGGTAATATTTATAAATTTTGGGTGTTTCCATAAGGTTTGAATACGGTGATCCTTCTCTTAAATTATTTTATATCGATTATGATGAATATTTTATAATCTTTGGGACTTACCCAGATGCTTTGAAATCTTGATGCGAAGCTAACCATTAATGGGTATGCGTTGTAACTTGTAGGAGTACTTGGGTAATTTCATAGGATATCCGTTAACCAAGATTGTCTTGTTGATTTGAAGTTGGGGATAAATAATAAATTTTTAATATCAAGAAAGCCCATAAGGGTATTGTTCGGTTTGGTCACTTGCAATGATTGTATTGGACTAGTCTTTTCTTATACGGTTAATGGAATTTTGTATAATGTTTTTGTTGAACAACTCTGTAATGTTGGGTTAGTATGCTTATTTCGTTTGGTGTTAAATGATTGCATATCTGCCGGTATTTTTTGGTATTGTATCTTCTTTTAAAGGAAGCTCCAAGCCTTCGTAGGGATGACCGTAAGTCTTCGCTTATCTCATGGTATGAATTATCTATTCATGCTCCCGGTTTCAGATTTTGTTCTAAATAAGGAATTATATTTTGCCTCAATATTCGTGAACGGATAAACTTCCCTTGTTTAGAATAACATTTCAAAGTCTTGTTATCAAGAAGAAAATTTTAGAGATATTATGGAGGTCTGTGGAGAGTCCTTGTCCTTGGTATACAATTAGAATAATGATTGGTATTGGTGGTTTTCGATGATCATAGTAATCTGATCTTTCTCGAAGGATTTTTAATGGTTGAGATAATAACCATTACCTTAACAATGTCGAACAACCCTTGCAAGATTATTGAGGGATATTATTGGGTGTATATATGATATTGTTGACTCAATCACATGGGATTGATTAATTTTGATTTTTGTTTCTAACTTATAATGCCAATGCCCCCTTCTTGAATGATTGTTAAAAAAATTTCGCTTTAGAGGCAATGATCGTGAAAGGAAGGATAACCAGATCATACCAAGCCAAGAACACGATGCTAATCAAACACCATGATCAATAAGATGAAAGTAATTTGCCGAATAATTTTACATAAACCTTTGCAAATAAATGAGCAACAATATCATATATTATTATGGAACTCAATTCAATACATTGAGAATGAGCCTTGCTTAAATATGTAAGGAATAACAATCTAAGAACCACTCAAGGTCGTAGATCAAGCCATAAATTAAGGAAATAACTAGTCATCAAAAAAATAGTCAAGACCATAGATTTAGGAGAGAATTAGACATCAAGAGTCTATTCAATACCATAGATCAAGGAAAGAACTATACCTAACAACTAGATAATATCTCATAATATCTAAATAAGATAAAAGAAATATCCACACACATAAGTGGGCGAGGATAAATACAATAAAGGTAAATAAAGTACCTAGGTGAACATGAGCTAAGGTAAATAATTTGGCCCTTTAAGTAATTGAGCATCGGAAAGAATCAACTTCGGAGTAGACATCTTAATAAAATAAAATAATTTTTTTAATTAATTAATTTATTTTAGGAGTTATTACAACTTTTACTCACTGATGAGAAGTACCAGCTAGTAGATGCTCATGATACTCGGGTGCTGAGAGACGATGAAACTTTGGGGGAGTTCTTCTTCGTCTTCACAGTCGGCATCGTACCTGGCTTCTAGTTCTTCTTGAACTCACTTTTCTTGGCAGCTGACGTTGAAAAGGAAATATTCAAGAATCCCTTTTTAAACTAGCTCGTCAAAGACTAGATTGTCTTGTGTTTTGAAGCTCATTGAGCAAGGAAAATAGAACCCGGAGCTTTCAGGGCTTCTGGACTATTTTCTTTGGCACGTAAGTTGATGGTGTAGCTATCAGTAGTCTCGTTGATGTTGCGGCTTTCAACAGTCTTGTTGATGTTGCGGCTTTCAGCAGTCTCAATCATGATATTCACGCTCATCATTTGGTGTTGGCTTTGAGAGACTCCACGTTGGCTTGTTTGAGGCTTCTTTATCTTTCACATAGAGGATTCTGGCTATGCTGGTGCTAAGTTACGGACTTGGTCAAGTAAATACTCAACAATTTGATGATGAAATTCCTCCAATTTGTAGTCAACTTCTAGGATCTCTTTTCCTCGAAGAAGCTTGTACATTTACTGCAGGAAGTATTTACCATTTGCAGAGTGAGAGGAGCTAACAATTCACGTAGCAGGAGATCTTTACCTCTCAAACTTTCCACGCAGGTTTAGTGAATGGAGAAAAGAAATTCCATGCAATTTGTTCCTCCACCACGCAGCAAACTTGATCAACTAGCTGGTCCACGTCCAACATCCTTTCTCTCCTCTCCTCTTGCTTCTCTATGTTTCATGCAGGCATAAAATATCTTCACACAACAACAAATATCTTTCATCTCCCAATTCCCACGCAGAAGTCAAAAGGTTCTCTTTTCCACGTAGTTGATTTGTCTCCTTGCAAACTTCCACGTAGCTTGTGCAAGACAACTCTCCACGCAGGTGTATTAGAACAGGTCATTGGAAACAAGTAAACTGTTAATGCTTGGCAATGATACTTCTCCCACGTGTTGCAGGTCACTGGAACCATATACAAGTAGCTGACATTAAATGCAGATCATTGGAATTTCTTTCACACGTCCGTGATTGACTAAGCCACAACCAAGTTAGAATAAGACAATAAATTCTATATATCCATGCAACAACACCACCGCAAACTTGAAACGCCCGGGATTGACTCGGTGCAGAGAAGAAAAAATCAATAAATAAATATCTCTGTTATTTTTCCAAGCATTCACGCTCTGATACTAGATTGTGAGGAGCTTATAGTGGAGAGAAAAAGAGATTGAATATCTCTTATCTTATTCTATTAAACAATGGAACCACGTACAATATTTATAGGTACATGAATAAACAAGACTCCTCGGAATAGGTGGAGTAGTTACAAACCATATGAGAGAATAATGGAATAGATAATAAAAACTAGTCTAAGAATGAAATACTACGTAGACTATGCTAATATTGCTAACAAAATACTTGTTGAGGTTGATACTTCAAAGGATCTTCCAGTTCACATTGAGATGAAGGTAAAAATCAAACTTGGACTCAGCCTCTGGACTATGAGGGTCTGCCTTTTAGATGTCAAAAATGTTTCTCTTTGGGACACTCTGCTACTAATTGTCGATGGTAAAACATAAAAAGTAAAATGCTAACCGTGGAAAAAATCCGTCCCGAACATTTGGTATTTGAACCTAAGGATATCACTTTTTCTCGATGATGAGGAGGAAGACATTATGGAAACAATCCCCAAAACCCCTTTGAGAGAGATAACAGCTCATGCAAATAAGGAGGCATTCAGGATGAAACACAAAAGACCGGAAACACTGAACCAAGTGAATTTATAGCAGCTAAGGAGAATGTTCCTCCTAGATGTTCAAACAATACATATCAGCTGATCGTAGATCTTGAAGTTTGTATTCCTTTACAAAAATCTTATGATGATTGGATTACAGTTCGTAACAAGAAGAAAACTGCTCACACAAAAATCAACGGATAAGTTACTGATTTATTGTTGTTTGATTGTTGTTTTCGTTGGTTTTGGTACTTTTCTTGGTAGATTACTTTTCTGCTTTTGGGTTGTATTGTTAAATCTTGATTTTGATCATCTTTTTATCTTGGTTCAATTGTTATATCTTGTTTTTGAGCCTTGTTGTACAAGGGTATAGTCCCTTTCAAAAACTATTTACCCATTGTTGGTTGTCAAATAAGGAATTTATTGAAAGAAACAAATGGGGACAAAAAGTTCCTCCTCTTTAATGGGAGAGGTTCCTTAGTTAAAGGTAAATGTTAGATAATTAATACATTTGTGTGTTAGTATTTGTTAAAGGACAACAGTATAATCGTTTCCCTCACGGCTTTTCCCTATCGGCCTATATAAAGGCGTGAATCTGTATCATTTAAAATATATAAAGGCCATGTCTTTTCTTGGGGTATAATACTACCTCAAAGGCATATCGTCTCATTGATCCCGAGACGAAGAAGATCTAGGAGAGTCGAGATGTGGTATGTGATGAGTCGTGCTTTGACTCCCTGCCACACAATGGAGATCCAGTACCGACCTCGTCACATAGATTGCTCACACATCCAGATGATGAGCAAGATGATTCTTCTCAGAGAGAAGAAGAGCTGAGTGGAGACTTGTTCGTTGATCTTGGCACACTGGAAAACACATCTTCACATCAGTAGCGCCAACGTCTGAAATGGGTCCAGAGTACTATCAGGGATGCACACCTAAACTCACTTCCTGGTACTTCTATGGGAATTAGAACACGAAGTCAAGCTAGACATGAGGTAAATTTTGCACTCATGAGTTCAGTTGTTGAGAGCACCGAACCTGACACTGTTCGTGAGGCATTAGACCAACCACAGTGGAAACAAGCTATGGATGCTGAATATGATTCCCTGATTCAGAATCGGACGTGGGAACTTGTCGATCTGCCTCCAGGTAAGAAATCCATTGGCTGCAAATGGATTTTCAAAACAAAATATAAGGCAGATGGTTCAATCGACAAACACAAAGCACGACTTGTTGCAAAGGGTTATGCTCAGCAAGAAGGAATTGACTATGACGAGACCTTTGCACCCACTGTGAAGATCAAAACCATCAGAGTTGTATGTGCACTGGCAGCACAAAATGGATGGAAACTTCAGCAGATGGATGTCAAGAGTGCTTTTCTAAATGGTGATCTACAAGAAGAAGTGTACATGGCCCAACCTGAAGGGTTTGTAGATGAGCATCAACCACACAAGGTATGTCGTCTGATAAAGTCTCTTTATGGACTTAAACAAGCACCTAGGGCATGGTATATAAAAATTGATGATCACCTATTGCAGCATGGATTCACTCGTAGCCCCTCAGATACAAATTTGTATATCAAGAAGGTAGGAACAGAGATTGTCATTCTGGTTTTGTACGTAGATGATCTTGTGATCACAGGAAGTTCTGACAATCTTGTAGATGATGTAAAGAATGATCTGAAGAAATCCTTCGACATGACCGATTTGGGGCTACTTCACTATTGTCTTGGCTTAGAGATATGGCAGAAGAAGAATCATATCTTCATCTCCCAGATGAAATATGCCAAGACACTCCTAGAAAAGTATGGGATGTCAGATTGTAAACCAATGTCCACACCTATGGAAAAAGGTTTGCAACTATCTAGATTCCGTGATTCACCACGGGTAGATGGCACTCACTAAGGCAAAACTTGTGGGGAGTCTCATTTACTTGACTTATACTGCACCAGGATCTTTGCTTTCTTTGTGAGCTATCTCGCCGGTTTATGCAGAGCCGAAGAAATGTCATTGGATAGCAGCAAAGCATGTGTTGAGATATGTCTGAGGTACAGTTGACTTTGGTCTGGAGTATCAAAAGAACACTCAGTTCTTCTTACAGGGATATACAGACTCGAGACTATGCAGATCCGTTGATGACAGAAATCCACTTGAGGATATGTTTTTCATCTCGGTCTGCGGACCTATCTCGTGGATCAGCAAGAAGCAAACTGTTGTTGCTCTCTCATCCACCGAGGTTTGAATATCTTACGCCTCGAGGAGCTGTGTGCGAAGCAATTTGGTTACGTCGCATTCTTGCAGATATAGGGATTCCTGAAGAGAAACCTCCCATCATTCACTGCGACAATCAAGGTGTGTTGAAGCTTGTGAAGAATCCTATTTTCCATGAACGAACAAAGCATATTAAGGTCGAATGTCACTACATTCGTGGAGCGGGTCTTGAACCACCAAATTCAGCTCCAGTACTGCCCTACTGATTCTCAGATTGCAGATATTCTCACCAAGCCTCTCGGCAAGGTGAAGTTTGATTTATTTAGGGGGTACATTTGTAAGAGCAATGTATTAAGGGGGGGAATGTTAGATAATTAATACATTTGTGTGTTAGTATTTGTTAAAGGACAGTTGTATAACTGTTTCCCTCACGGCTCTTCCCTATCGGCCTATATAAAGGCGTGAACTGTATCATTTAAAATATATAGCAATACATTCATTCTTCTTGGGCGCTATCAATAAAAACCTATTTACACATGTACAATGTATAGTTTTAATGAGGAACCCGGATATAATGAAAGTGTTAAAATATAACAGATCATCAACACAAAAGGATAGAGGAATTATGTAATAGGGAGGGGTAGAAAGACACTCTCAAGAAATATAGATAAAAAAATAATTCCTTACGCATGCTAGAATGAAATTATTTGGAACAAAATCATTTGCATTTGAAACAATAAGATGTTATTTCACAGACACAAAGTTCTAGAGATTACATCCACAAGAATACAAAGCTTCTTGAAGTAACACAGATAAATGATTCAAAACTTTTAATAGATGGAAATGAAAGGACAAGACCAGATGGACATAGAAAGAAAGATATTTTTGTATTGATAGCTTTTTACTCCTTTACACTTTCAAAAATAAATAGAGTTCCAAACCTCAAAGAATGGCACAGAGAGAGCCCATTATATAACTTACAAATTAGTTACACTTGGTAACTGTTTCTTTTAACTAAAATGTTAATTAAGGAGGTGCTTGACACAAGACCCTTAATTAATTACAATAAGCCTGATTTGAGAAAAATAAGGAGGAGAAGATAGAAGGGAAAACATCTACTTATTGCTTTGAGGAGGGCCCACCGACTTGAGAATTCATTGCCGAACTTTTCAATGCTTCAGCTATTTCTCTGCCTCATGGGACTGATGTGTTGGCGTGAGCTTGAGTCCAAGTACCTAGACATTTCTCCATGTCCTTATCAAACTCAGTATGTGCATGATATTCTTTATTAGCCTCTTCAATAGCAAATTGAAGAGAGAAAATCTCCTTTATCTTCTCTTTGGTAATTGATTCCTCCTTGAACAAGTTTTCTTTAACAAATGCCCTGAATTGAGTTTTAATTTCTTGGAGAGAGAAAGGAACACCTGAAGTTTCATCATGAAGATGACAGTGAATATCTTTGAAAGCAGACACAACACAAGTTTTGAAGGTTTCTCCCTTCTACCAACTGCTGCTCAACTCTCCCAAAGCTTCCTCCAAAACTTTTATTTTCCATTCCACGCTGAAAACCCATGACTTTGACAAGTTATCTTTGGCATCATCAAAAAAAAATTTGGCCATCAATATATTTTCATCTGCCTATCCCATCAGGTGAAGATCTACTATGTAGCTACTCCAAAGCTTTAGTTCTTTATCCATGGTTCCAATTGAGAAGCAGAGTTGTTGTTGTAGGTTAGCCACCTTCTCATTAAGTTTGAAGGCTTCTATAATGAAATTCAAACCTGCAATGATCATGTCATCCACCATGGCCTCCATAGCCCTCCCATAAGTAGAATATCTGTGTATATCTTTGATGCTTTGGACTTCATCTTGACTAAGAATCATAGGTGGTGGAAGGGCAGACAATGGAGTAGGATCCAAAACCTTGTCCTTAGATAATAACGACTTGATGAAGCTAGAAAGAACTTGATTTTGTTCCTCCAGCTGTTCTATAGTCTGTTTACCTTTTTCTACTCTCTCAATAACCTTGGTTACCATCTCCTGGAGGTTATGCACCTCACTCTCAGGGGTAGATTCTCCCATTGGAATTCTAGAAAGCTCCAGATCAGAGGCTAATAGATCCTGCTCTACCTTATCAACCTTAGGTTTTGCAACTTCTAGAAATTGTTGGCCTTGAGCATCTGTCACTATCCTTGAAGTTGTTTTAGCCCTCTTTGCTGGAGAAGGAGTAGTGCCCAACAAGGCTGCCACAACATCAAAATTTGGCCCCGTCAATCGAGAAGGAGGTTTTCTCTTCCTGCTTATCAACCAAGGGTTGCACCCATGCAAAAGTGGAGGAAGAAGAAGGAGGAGCAAGAGATCCAAGAGCAAGAGAACTCATGACACTTAAAGTATTTACTATTGTTTCTTCCAGTAGAGATGTGAGTGAAGTATCTAGAGATTCTTGGGCAGAGGAATCAGTGGTACTTGGAGGTTCAGTGCTATGCACTTCCTTCTCTTTATCTATTGTAGCCTCTGAAGTTCCTGTAGGGACTGGTACTTCACTATCATCACTTTCACTAAGAACAATGACGTTCTCTGGCCCCGAAGGTAGTTCTGAATGCTTTAACAGGGATCTTCCTCAATTGGTTCATGTTTAACCTCTTTCACCTTCTTTTGGTATACTTGAGTAGACGAAGAAGGGGTGGATGATTTAGGTTCTTTATTTGAGGAAGGAGGAGGAGTTTGTGCAGGTACCTCCGAGCTAGGTGTATGTGACTCCTTCCTAGGTGTTGAAGTATCTTTGGAGGAAGATCCACTTCTATTCTTCCTAAGCTTGCGAACTTTTTTGTCAAACCAGACCTTGGTTCTTATAAGGATAGGAGCCAAAATCTCAGCCAAGTCGTCCTTCTCCCTCTTGTACTAGTCCAAATATTCCAAGGGAGTGTGCTTGATCAATGTCTCATATTCATAAGACCACAAGTCTTCATTATCATCTTGGAACCCTTCAGGAACTTGGTAGAGATTGAGCTCCTTTATCAGTTGCAGGGAGAATCTACCATAATGTCTCCGCCTTGCTTCAAAGTCATCTGCACAATCAGCTTAGTAGTCCTCAGTATCTAATCTATGATGATAATTAATTCTGAGATTTAGCTCAATGAACTTATTCAAATCAAAGTAGGTCCTAGGCCTGAAGAAGTGAACAATGATGGGAGCGAGGGCCCTTTCTATGTTTTGAGCATCCAAAGCTATCTTGCATGTGTAATTACCCAAGGATATAGGAAAATGCAGCCCAGATATTTTCTTGTCTCTGCAGGTTCTATGCAACTTATCCAATTTCCTGCATACTTCAATCAAAGCCATCTTATCATTACAAAACATGGGGAGCTTGAGAGGTGTGTTCTCATAACCAGCTAACCTGATATATGAAAATCTTCTGAACTAAATGAAGAAAGCTCCATATTTTTCTATCAGGTTCATGGCCTCATCAAAAATCTTCTAGTAGTATCACTTTCCAAAAGCCTCACAATATACATGGTAAAGGCATCATTCACCCTCCTGAAGTTATGGTTGTTGGTTTCAAGGGTGAACTGAGGGCAGTATGCATAAATTGGTTCATCCTTCTGACCCTCAATGTTTGTGAAACCAAACCATTCTTTGAGAAGTTAGGTAGGGTATACATGAGATAAGAAGTCATATAGAACTTCTTGGTCTATTACACATTGGACAACTATTCTGTCAAATTCATGCAAATGATTTCTGCCCAATTTATGCTCTGGCTACCTTCATAGACGATGTTGATGAGTGGGCACATCCAAAAGTGAAATTCATTGGTGGAGGGTAATCCCATGACACGGCTAACAAGATAATGAAATCAGATAGTTCTTCATTAAAATCAGCCCTAAATAATGCCTTGGAAAGTCGGGATGCTCCCTTTTTAGGGTTCTTCAACCATGACTTTGCTATCCTCGCTTTGTATTTATCACTGTCTTTCTCGAAAAGAGTCTGTGCTTGAGCTTGAGAGATAACAATGGAGTCTTCAACTTCTGGGATTCATAGAGCAGTGACAATGGCAACAACATCTAGTTTAGCAATCAGTTCCCCGTGCATGTTAGACAATTCCTTTGTGTCGGGGTTGAAGTGAGCCCCACAGGCGAGCATAGTGTTGGCACATTGTACTGAGATCAGGAAACCCATAGCAAATGCAAGGCCACTTGTCATTGATCATTTGTGCCATGGGAGAAGGATTAGGGTTAGTTAACCTGTTCCAGAAATTGCCAAAATCCAGGTGACAAACCTCACTATCCCCGATATTGGGAACAAAGGACTCAAGTGGCAAAACGTGTTCTTGACCTTGAAATTTGATCTTCATGTTAGTAGCGTACAGAGAAACAACCTTCATAGCTTGAATTCGCAATTAAAAATGCAAAGGGAATGGGAGTGCAAGTAGATGATCTTAATTGCAAGGATTTGAGCGAATGGTAGCAAGAAAGTAGTGTGCAAAATGCATAGAGGGTAGTCCCATTAAATAGCCGTTTTAGGAGAGAGAAGGTTATAAATGTGCATTAAATTCATATGGCACCGACTTAAAAAGGCAAGCATCGGGAAAAGTGGCAAAAACTGGCCCAGATGGTCTTTGGTACATTTGGGACATGGGGGACGTGAAAACGCGATGCGGGCGATGCGGGCCAAATGAGCACAAATAGTTCAGAAACTTGAAAACATGAGGGATACGAGGGATGAGATTCGGCCGACGCGTGCAATGCGGGAAAGAAGGCACAAACACTTTTGGGACAGATGGGATGAAAGTACGTGATAGACCCGATGTAGGCGATCGAGGAATAGAAAGCTCGAATGAACTTGGAACAAACAGACCAAAAAGTTCAGACAAAACTGAAAGTTAAAATATTTTCGGGAATGTGGCCGATCGAGGAACAGAAGGCTCGGTGGACTTGGGACATGAGGGACAAAAATGCTTGACATTCCCGTAATTCGCCAAAATGACTCTAAAAAAGTGAATTTTCACTATCTCCTCAACTTATCACTTCCCTAGAACATTATAAAAGGGTGCTAACTCAAAATTTTCAATTTTTTACTTTCAAAAGAGGGGGAATTTTGAGAGGACAACACACATAATAAAAAATGAACATTTCGGAGATATTATGAAAGTTTG